>OX456984.1:241206142-242406142 GCA_949752695.1 Melanostoma scalare
AATGCCTAGTAAATCTACAAGCTCCTGATAGAACGCTGAAGTACAGAGACTTCGCAGGGAAATTAAAATTCTTCTGAATAGGTCTCTCAAGACTAAATTGGAAGCCGACTGGAACCTGTACCTATCAAAACAGACGGACTTTAAGAGGTTACTTCGAAGATCAAAGAATGCTTCTTTCGAAAAATTCTGTAAAAGCATCGAAACACTCAGTTAAACCACTCATAAACTTGCCAAAGTCTTTAAAAAGAACAAAATGAACGAACTGGAAATACTCCGGAAATCAAAAAGTCCCATTCCTTGATTGTATTGAAGGCCTGGTACATAGGAGTGCAGGAGCAGCCTTAATTTGTTGGAGATTAATTTGTACACAACTTTCGGAAGTTTTTTCCCTTCTAGTCGGAGGACCAGACAGACTAGAATATACGGTTTCATTAACCGACTCACGGTCCGTCTAGACCTCCGGCAGTTTTGACCGTGATGGTTTTCTATCGTCCGATCAGTGTCCGTGGACCGTATTTACAGAACTTCCAACTGCGGTTCACCAGTGTTTCGCTTGGACCACCAAAAACTTTAGCAGAGCCTCGCAGAGAAGGGGCAACTTCAGTTTCAGTTCCGGGAGAACGTCCGAAGATGGAGGGTAAGATTTTTTCGCCGCCGATACCAAAGGGCTGTACCAATGGTAACACTAGTGTCCTCCTTGCGCTGAGGATTCACTGCTAGCCCTCTTTTCCTTTATCTGCTGACGCTTAGTGCACCTGAAAACGCCACCACTGCACTGGTTCAAGATCAACTTGTTCAGCCTCATTCGATCTTATGGTAGTACCAGTCTGATCAACAGCTGCAGAAGATGGAGCCTCCAGAATCCGTGCCCCTGTCGTAATCGAGAGGACTTCGGGTTGATTGTCGCTTTGACGACTACCACCTTGAGAAAAAAGTCTTTTTCGATTATTTTCCATCCTTTTGTTGAGCATTTTTTGGTTTCGTCTGTTTTCCCAATCCTGAGAAGGCCATTAGGAATCGTATTGGGTTCAGAAAAAACCACTCAAAACCTACCACTACGACAAGGTGAATGATCGTCGAGGAGGTAAACAGCTACCCGACTTGCCAAATGAGGAAGGTAAACAGACTGGAAACAATCAGGAAATTAAAGGGTTTCTTTAGCCAGTCAAAAGCAGAGGCACTCTGACTTATGCTGAAAACTCATTTCCCGGCAACCAGGCAGCAATCGGTCGAGAACAATGTATTTCTTCCAGACCAGGTGAACCAGACAAATCCACTCGACGCAGTTGGTACATTTCATCGTAAGTTCCTACTGACGAGGCCATTCAATATGCTGTGGAATCATTTGACAGTTTCAACTCAACCGGCACTGACGGTGTTTATCCAACTATATAGCAGGAGTGCATAATTATAAACCATTTGACAACCTATTCTCAAAATTTTTTCACTGGCAGTTTTGTGGTAGTTTCCATCCCAATCCTTGGCAGAATTTCAGAGTCACTTTCATACAAATAATTTGTTAGCAGGACAATTCCCTAGCCAAGAGCCATAGACGCAAAAGTCTTACCTAGCTCCTGATCAAAGCGTTCGAAAGAAAGGTTGAGATTTTCATTCGCAAAAACTCCCTCCAAATAGATCCTCTAACTCAGATGCAAGATGCTCTCCAACGCAGAAAATCTTTTGAGGCCGCTCTTCAAAGTCTTGTTAGCAGGATTGTGCTCTTGACAAGAAAGATCTTCTGTGGTGCATTCTGATCAATTCTCTATTTGAACTACTCTACTCAGTGGATTTAACGTACCTACCAACACGTCAAAGCATATGTCAAAGACTATAACGTCACCTTGCTCTCTGTTGAATTAGACTAGCTGCTTACGCTGAGCTTGATTGACACCTGGTGAGTTGGAAACGGTCTCTCCGTCAATTTTCTTTAAAAAGATAAGATTGAAAGACCTCGGAAGCCAAAGGATTTTCGCAGTCGCCACAGCGGCATTATTTATCAGAATGTATGTACTAAGAGAATCGCAAAAAAAAAACGACGCTATCACAACCGCAAAAATGCTTTTGTTTGGCAATTTTCTTAAGTCCCAACCAGCGTTGCCAGACTTTGGGCATGTCGATTCCATTTTTTTTCACCCAAACAATTTTTTTTTCCCGTTTTTGACTTCAGGTTTTCCCGTTTTTTTCCCTTTTTTTTGCTAACGAAATAAAGAAAAAAAAAACAGATTTTAAACTTATTTATTTTATTCAATAAAAAAAATTTAATATTTTATCGCATCCATTCATACTTTAGCCTCACTAAGTTTTAATCTGAATTAGATTTGACTAAGATAATCTTTGTACATACTACTTGTATGTAATCACAAACAATCCTTGTCAATTTCTAGTTCCACACAATTATGGTTTTTCATAAATAATTTGGTAAGAATCCCGCAAAGTGTTTGATTTTCAAGTTTGTTTCTTATTTTAGTTTTATTTAAATTAACGCTTGAAAAAGCTCTCTCACCACTGCACTGCCTTGAAATAAAACAGTCTACAAGAGTTCTAAGCGTTAGTTCAATCTTTGCGTAAAGTAGATGTCTCCGTACATCTTCAGATTGCATTTGCAAATAAGTTTATTTAATAGTGGCAGAAAAAAATTCAGAAATTGGAGGTAAAGGATAGAAGTTGGTTTTTCTAAGAGGCGATATATCTTCTCGCATTGTTTCTTGTTTACAGTGTCTTCCAAAAACGTTTCAGTGAAATAGAGTAGCAATGCCTGAAACTGGTCCACAATTGTAACAAGTGGACACAAGTGTAATGACAACCAACGTGTCTGACTTGGATGCAACATTTTGTTGAGTTTGATGCTACAAAAATCTTGAAACTCTTTGAGCAAATGCTGCCGCTTTGAGCTACAGTGAAAATGGGAATAAATCTAGTGACATAAAATTTCAACATCGTCAGGAAGATTCTTGCAAGCACTATTAGCAAATAGGCAAATAGGTGGAATATGTGGCAAATACATCATTGTAAATAAATGAGGAATTTTTTCTTTGAAAAGTTTCGAAACTGAGTTGTATTTTGTATGTCAAGATCTGACATACAAAATACAAATTCCATAGTAAAAATTAAGTTGGAAGCGCATGGAAAGACGAAGGGTTGTGTTCGTTAAGTACTTTTTATTGAATTTACATGTTATAGCTCATGAGTAACAAATTTTATTATAATGTGAAAAATTTGAAGGTGACTGTTTTTCCCGTTTTCTTGGTTGGTTTTCCCTTTTTCCCTTTAGGGTCGAAAAATCCCGGAAAACGGGAAAAATCCCTCAATCTGGCATCGCTGGTCCCAACACGGCAATGTAAAGGAGGTTTTGGCACGACATGGAAATGGACCGAAATGGGTCCTCTGTATTTATGCGGCTATGATAGGACCATTCATCTCCTATGCGTCAGTTGTTTGGTGGAATAAACTCTCACGTAAATACGCTTTTATGCCAAATTGTAACAATCAGAAACTTTTGTTGAGTTGTTGACTTAGTCTACAATTGGTCATAAGAATATATGAACAGGGGCTTGCAACACAAGACTGCAAGTACTTGAAACACAAGTTTATGCTCAACTTATTAAGGGGAATTTACTCTTTTCTACTTTTCTACCTAGGAGCTAGGAGTTAGAAAAAGTGGAAAGCTTTTCTCTTGAAGAATTGGCCCATTGCACTTGTGAAAGCTATTGTAAACTTGTCGTTTTATGCTGAAATTTTATTTAATTGTATCAGTCTTGTAGCATTATTTTACAGGTTTTGATAATTTCTTGGGGCCTGTAACACAAAATTACAAGTCCACGAACCGAAAATGACTTGTAGAAGAGCAAGTAAACTAGCAGTTTTGTGTTACAGACATATTTTCAACACTTGTCATATGCACTTGTTGCACTTTCACTTCTCATCCCGAAAAATACAGGGTGATAGTATCATCTCTTTTAGGCAAATCGGACCATTGTGTCATATCGGTAGATTCTTCGTTTTCCGTCACGGTAAAAAAAGATAAAGTCCCTAAAAGAACTGTGTGGCAATATGAGAAAGCCAATTGGGACGGACTGAATAATTTCTTTCGAAATTTTAATTGGTCATTGTGCTTTCTCGACGGAAACGTTGACGCAACAGCTGATATGATATCTAACGTAATTCTCAACGGCATGAGAAATTTTGTTCCTCACAGAACAAAAAGTATCATCCCCAAGGAGAATTCGTGGTTTGATTCAAGCTGTAAAGAGGCGATTAGGGATAGAGAAAGTAGTTTTCGAAGATTTAAAGATAACCCTACAGTAGAAAATCGAAATACAGTAGAAAATCGAATAACCCTACAGTAGAAAATTCAAACGGGCCAGAAATATCTGTAATGCTCAAATACAAAGGGCTAAGTTTTTACATGACCAAAAAGTAAAGCAAAAAATACTATTGTGTCCAAAAGGAAGTAAAAATTTTTGGTCTTTTGTTAAGAACATTAAGAACTCGACCACGTCATCGGTCCCAACGCTCGTCTTCAATGACTCTCCGTATGGCAGCTCCATCGACAAAGCCAATTTGCTGGCAGCCCAATTTGCTGCCAACTCGACACTACCTCATAGCATATTGACCTGAGCTCGAGTCTGAAAATTCTTTGATGAAGCAGAAATTTTTTCGAACTCACTCGGTTGCGAAAGTCCTCAAAGATCTCAACATACATAAATCCGCTGGTCCAGATGGTATCCCCGCCGTTATTCTGAATAGGTGTTCTTCTACGCTGGCAAAACCACTGCGTAAACTTTTCCATCTTTCCAATTCTGCTGGGATTTTTCCGAACAGATGGAAAACTGCATTTGTCCAACCGGTCCCTAAAAAAGGTGAATCTTCCTCCCCTTCCAATTACCGTCCAATTGCACTAACGTCCCTTCTTTCCAAGGTCATGGAAACGTTAATAAACCGTCAACCGTCAAGATCGGTGTCTCCTATTAAACCCTCTCCTACTTTCCTAAATGTTCTCACTGTGTTCTATAACATTATAAGGGTAGTCATAACCCCTTGATGTGCGCGCTAATTAAAAAAAAAATTTTTTTTTTTCAAAGTACTTGTAGTTTTTTTTTACAGGTCTCTTGCAGTTTGCTGATAGCTGAACACTTGAGAATCGGCATCCTGTGCATATTCACAATTCACTATTCTCATCATGCAGTAGTGGTAAGCACAATATACTTGTACTTGTAATTTGATCTCGTTGCGTACTACGACTCAAGTAGGTTGTGGAAACGTATTGCCATCAGCCCTTCATTGAAGCTAAGCTTTCCATCTCAGCTCGAACACCCTTATCACACCAATGTCCACTGATTTGGTGGCTTCTTCGCTGTATTCGTTTGCAAACACTTTAAATAAGAAATTTTTTTTTTTCTAAATATCGGGCAATGCTTTTAAGTTTCTTGGTGGCTTTCGAGAAGGAAAAAAAATAGATACAAATATAAGTCTCGAGATTCAAATCAATTTAAGAAATTACCCTAAGAAGGTCCTTCAGGTTTCCGCATATGCACAAAATATACCTCCACTTCATCCACAGTTAATAACCACAAAGAAGAGCTGAAAGCCATTTCAATCCACATACTTCATTGCTTATGTTACCAATGAGAGAGCACTCAAAGAGAAACTGCTAAAAGCTTTAACTTCAAAAGAGCAAAATATAACCATCTAGCTTACGTTACGTTACCATTCTGATTGCATACGATTACCGCAAAAATAAAGAAATATTCCAAGGCAAGTCAGATACACAAATACTTGTTTGGCTTGCAACAGGTCTGCATGAAAATGGTAAGCAAGCAGTGGATTTAGCACCTGAATACTGTTGAACAATGAACAAATCTGCTGTCTGTGAGTGTGGTTTGGTGGCTCACTGAAACTTCAGCCACGATACCTTGATTCAGTTTGGTTCCAACCGCGATTACGGTCAGATATACTTTGACGTTCCGTTGTTTCTGTATTGTTTGTTGAGTGTGTAGGGTGAAGATATAATTTTTTCTTTCGTGACTTATATGAGCTCCTTCACCGGCAAGGCAAGTGCTGTTATCTTGTGTGTTGGTCTTTTGCATGGCCCTCATTTAGGCCGTTTCTTTACATTTAATCGTACTTCGTTGTCTCCCGTCTTCGCGTGTTTACAATAATTTATTTAGATTTGTCATTACGGTGGAACGCGCCGTGATTAAAATATTCAATACGATTAAAGAAAATTGAAAAACAAAAACAAACTAGTTGTTGAATTGCAATACCAACCAAGAAAGACCTGCACCCGTCAACCTCCCTGGTCTGAACGCGACCGCACTAACGAAAACGAGAACAAACCAACAAAAGAGCGACTTTAAAGCACACTTCTTCGTTTTGGCATCGAATTCAAGTGACCTTTTGCAAATAGCTTAGAGCAGCTTGGCTCCATCACAAGATTTGCCGCCCGCATTCCTTCTATCCGTTGCCGCAGATGGCATAGTATCGTCATCTATGAATTTTATATAATTTTTTATTCAAACTCAAGGTGCACACTTGTACCTCGGTGATTTGTTTGACGAGTGTTTGACGAATTTGTGTATTTTGTCCGTGTGCGCGCGCGCACCACGAAAGTCTGTTGTATACATAAATTTGGTTATATTTTACTTTGACTTCACGGTCAAAATATAAATACTCCGAGTGAAAATAAATACAAATAATCGTGCGTGGTTAATTTTAAAAACACGAAGTTATAGTAATTCAGAGATAAGTGGAAGTTTGAGTTTGATACAAAAAGAAAGAGTGCAACTCAAAACAATAGTTGGTGTTTGGTTTTAATTTTAGTATGAAGTGATTTATTTACATTTGCTAAACTGCTTTTGGGATTACACAATCGGAAAGGCGCACCATCTGGAACAATGGGATTACAAATGATTTTCTTGAAGAGCATAATACTCTGGGTGTTATTTGGATTCATTAAATGTCAAGGTAAGTTTTTTGTTGGCAAAATCCATTCCCGGGGGCGAAACACTAATTGCTTGTGGAGTCATCTGTCAAAAGATGTAATATGGTTATACTTGGAAATGAGTCAAGGTGTGTCTGTGTTTGACTTAGTCACAGAACAGTTTCAAAAGGTCAATCAACTGAGGAGAGTTAAGGTTGATATCTTCTACAAACATAAGACTTTGTTATGGGAAAATGACACAATTCAGGGGCAGCTCTTTAGGTTTGTCAAGTACCTACTTTAGCCAAATTTATTTATGGTTCCTAGGCTAAATCTCTTTGGTTCATACTCGCTTTTAAACTTACTATATCTGCGGTGTATAAGTAAAATAAATAAATAAGAATAAACTGCAGCAGAGTGAGGAGCTCCAGAGGCTAGCACATTTCTCACAACCATGCCTTGGAGAGGACCTACAATTTTCTGCCGGTTCCGAATGGCTAATCGAGAAAGCGCTTTTCAAGGCAATGAATCTACTAACAGAGGACTTGCCAGTTTCTTGCGAAAGGCGATACCCGTGGAAAAAACATTTTGCTTCTGTTGTGATTCGAACCACGATACCACGAACCGCTGGGTTAACAGGCAGACATGCTAACTACCCCAACATGGTTGTAGAAGTCCTATCACCTATTTCATTAACTTACAAATTACAAAGTGTTTCTACCTTAATTTGGAGTTGTTTTTACCTAAATTGTTAAACCAAACGTTGTCGTTTACAATTTTGCATTTGCTTTCTACAAAGGGAAACAGGGGAAAAATTTAATTTGTTAAGTTGTAATTTACAAGTAACAAACTTGATAAAATAAATCGAATTTGTTAACATCTATTTTATAATACAAAATGTCTTTCTGACGAGGGCTTGCAGAAATTATAGCAACCGATCCGATGTGGGGCTATTTTAATAATGAAAAAGAGTTTATCAAAAGAGTATTAATCAACTGCACAATAGCGGGTGTTTTTTTAAACGTGTGATTTTCGATCTAGAAATACTTTTATGGTTAATTTGATTTACCATTTCATCGTAAAAGAATTGAAGCCAAACGACCACTGGACACGGTGTACGTTTGGCAAATTGTCCCGAAACGAAATCGATGTTGACGCCGATCACACAATTTTGAGTTTGTTTTCCTGTAAGTTAACTCCAAGATCGGGAATTTAATACCGAGGGACCATTTTTTCCGAACTTTTGTGAAGTCATTGTCTACGCATATAAGAACGAGACGATTTACACCTTGGAAGTAAATATTCGGAGCGTTATTTCTGTCATACGGCCCCAAATTGTGGTAACTTCAACTCATGAAATATCTCGAATAACGAAAGCTTCTCAATGACCGTCAGTACGGTTTGTATAGCAAAAAGTCTACTGGTGATTTGATGGCATATCTCACCGAAAAGTGGAACCAATCTTTACACTGTTTTGGAGAAAGTAAGATTATTGCGCTTGATATTTCTAAGGCATTTGATAGAGTTTGTCATCTAGCTCTCTTATCGAAAATGTGTGCTTTTGGTATTAACGAGTCACTTTTTCGTTGGATTAGAAACTAAGGACCGTTCAACACATGTTGTGGTGGATGCTTTCAAGTGTGATACCCACTTCATAAATGCTGGTGTACTCCAGGGCTCCGTTTTATCTCCGACTCTCTTCCTCATTTTCGACTTTTCAGCTTTTCATTTTCGTTTCCAAATTCACGTCATACTCTTCGGATGTGGAACTGGAACGGTTGCGTATGATTAGCTCATTGAATTCTGACCTTGACAGTGTTGTTACATGGGGTAGTAAAAAATAGAGTGGAATACAATTCAATGCTTCGAAAACTCAATGTTGCTAAAGCTTAACATCACCCCATTACCACTACCCATGAATGGTACCTACATCCAAGGAACCGGAAATGCTGTCTGTCTCTGTACTTGGTGTGTTTGTAAAGGATAATCTTCGTTGGAATGACCACATATTTGAAGTCACCAAAAATGCTGCTAAGCAGTAGCGTAGCTAGCATAGGTGACACCTGGGGCGGCAATTATGGTGTCACCCCCAGAATGTAAAACAGTAAAATAAATGAAGTTCCGCTAACCCATATATATGCATTGCGATTTCTTTATTTAAATTCAAATAAAAAATTTAAAAAAAGGAGAACAAAAATTAATGTATCTACAATACATATTCACATTGTTAAAAAAAAAAAAAAAAACAGAAAACATTAATAAAACGTCTTTTTCATAGCCTTTAAAGCAGACAGTTCGCTGATAGCGTCATCAAAATTTATTTGCTGGATCGCCTCATGTTCAATTGTTAAAATTCCCAGATTGTTGAGCCTCTTTTCCGTAGTTATTGCCCGCAAGTAGCTTTTAATTAATTTAAGCTTACTAAAACTCCTTTCTCATAACGCAACTGACACTCATATTGTCATAAACATTTTTAATGCGACAGTGAGATTCGGAAAAGATTCTGCAAAATCCTATTCAAGGATGAATTTCATAAAGTGTAAAGATAAACAATTAGATGTTGTCACTTTAGCCGCTTTCAAATGACCTCTCAACCTTGGTACCTATATCTGAGAGAAGTTCTGACTCTGATACCTCATCATAAGCACTAGCAAATTTTGAAACAGATATTTTCAAATCATTAATGTTTGCTAAAAGTAAAGTAATCGCCTGTACAACTTCAAACAATGAAGCCACCTCCTTAAAAGACTCTGTTCTTGTTCGAACTTCGAAGTTCAGTGATGAATCGATCAAGGCACTCGAACATGTCTTTCCGTAGTTCAGCTCTGAGAAAAAGTCCTGTATCAGCTACCAACTCACCAGCCATTTGCTTTCTACGACGAATTCTTCTTTCTGTTGGAATGTCGTATTTTCTCGATGTTTTTATACTGTTAATTGCATCTTCTACGATCTATAACGCCATAGTATATACACTTCTTGGTAGCTTTTGGGTGTCACCCCCAAATGGGTGACACCCGGTGCGCCCCACGCCCCCTTTTCCTACGCCACTGCTGCTAAGTGCTTACGTTTCCTAAAACGATACAGGAAATTCTTCACCTCTCATGATCTGGCTACAATTTATAAAGCCTACATCCGCCCAAAACTGAAACACAATTCTCATGTCTAGTCTGATGCCCCCCAAACATCTTTGCGCCTACTTGATAGGATACAAAACAGAGCGTTGCGATTGAAAGGTGATAGTTCAATCTCTGAATAGATTGGTTCTCTTGAACTTCGTTGAAACATTAACTGCCTTAGTCTCTTCTACAAACAGTCCTCCAGTGAAATAGCCAGTTGCATTCCTCCACTGAAACAATTTAGCCGCAACACCATAGAGGAATGCTCATCAGTTTTACCTCGAACCCAACTTCGGGCGTACAGTGAAGTACAGAGATTTATATTTTAGTTGCACCACCTGAATATGGAATGCTTTACCAGACTCTGTTTTTCCCCCGCATTACTCACAAAAATTTAAAAGCAATGTGCATGAGTGTCTCCTAGTAAATGCGCTCCTATTTTCTTAAATCCTCGCACTGTGTTTTATAAAATTATAAAAAGAAAAAACCGAAATTCTTCATTAAATCATAATGCGTTTTATTTCTTCTTGAAAACCACTTGCTATGAAACTTACTGTGTCTGTGGTCGGTGTTTACGTCCTGTGACCTATTTCAATGACTTAAAAATTTGTAATCAAAAGCGATTTTGGCAAAGTTTGGACTTTTTACTAACATTTCTACGCCCAAAGTTGTTGATTACAATTTTGCAGTGAAAAATGAACTTCTTTGTTTGACCAACTCAAAATTAAAGTTGTAACTTATTCTACAGGTGAACTGTTCCGTGTTAGTTTTCGACGAGGCCATTCCAGCAGTGTTAAAAGCCATAGTGTTGATGTTTTAATAATGAAAAGAAGTTTGGCGATCCATCGTCAACTTAATAATATAAAAATTATTTAATTTTAATGAAAAATGTTGTCTGAGTCGATCCAATTCCACTTTTCTCTTAGTCTTTTTAAGCTCTTATCGTCGAGGCAGCAAATATTTTTTTGTTTGTTCATATTGCTTTTATGAACCTTTTCACTTAAATAAAACCTAAAATACAAATTTCAGTATCCAGTTTTTCGATATATCGAGATCACAAATGTTCGAAAATCCTTTTGCTAAGATGACGGGATCGAGAACAACTTGTAACTTACAGCTGTTTTTTAAATAAATATTATCAACTAACGTCTTTCGCCAAGATTTTCGAGATCGTGGGAGTTCTCTTCAGTTTTGCACACTGAGTCGGTTGAGGTTTTAGTAGGAGGGGGGATACTTGGGTTTTGGAATTTTGCGAGGCAAGGCGAAGTTATGTCTGCCTATTGTGACGTTTTGTCCAATTTGTCGATCTTCTGTGTCCTGATTTGATGACAGCATATACTTCGTTTTGCCCTCATTAACCATCACACCCATTTTTCCCGCTTCAATTCCAATACTAGCAAAAGCACCTACGCCTTCACTCTTCCTTCTTCCCATTACGTCAATATCGTCTACGTAGGCGAGTAATTGCACAGACTTTTGAAAGATTGTTCCTCTGGTGTTGACATTTGAGTTTTGTTCAATCTTTTCAAGTATGATGTTGAAGAAATCGCATGACAGTTTGTCGCCTTGCCTAAAGCCTTTTTCGATATCAAAGGTCTCGGTGCAGCGTGAATTCTCCAAAGTCATCTTGTATAGTCGTACGATTTTGCAGGGATGCTGAAACTAGACATGGCTCTGTACAGTCCATCTCTGTAAATACTGTCACTCAGAGCTTGATATCTATTAACAAGATTGTGTGTATCGTTTTTGACTCCTAGGTTTTTTTGAAAGATCTGCCGTAACGTGAAAATCTGGTCTATTTTGGACTTTTCTTGTCTAAAACCACATTGATATGTACCTATCAAACGGTTGACGTGGGGTTTCAGACGTTCACATATTAGGTACAGTAGACAAGATCTTAAAGGGGGCGTTAAGGAGGCTTATTCCTTTATCATTGGCACAATTGTGATGGGCTCCCTTTTTCGGATCAGACACACGACACTGAAGTTGCATTCATCTGAAAGACGTTTTTCCCATCATATCACGCATATCAGTTGGTGCATGCTCCTTAACTGATCTCTATGTGCGTTGAAAGCCTTGGCGTCAAGGCGCCTGCAGTTTTATTTAATTGAAGCAGTCTGCAGAAGTGGTTTTTCAGATCCTCAGCAGCGATTGCGACGCTATTACGAGGTTTCCCTGCTGGGGTTTATAGACTTGAGTTCGGGGTTTGCACAACCAGGTAGGTATAATATTTTACCTTTTGCTAAAGTTTTATAATCTCATTCATATCATAGATTCTCATTCATAGATAGATCTCCCAAGATTTCTCAAACGAACGTTTTTCATACTGCTTCTTTTTCTTTTTGAGAACTAGGTGGTCTTTCCCTTCTTTCTCCTTGTATATCTCTTTACACTGGGCACAGACAGCCCTTGCTGCATTCTTAATCGAACCATGGGTTTTCGTAGCCGAGTGAAACCAAGAACCGATTGTTACGACCTTTGACATTGCTGCCACTTTGACATTGCTGCCACTGAGGATTAAGCATTAATTAATGCTGACGGGATAGGACTCAAACTTTTGATTGAAAAATTTACTGACTATGACTGTGATTTCCGACATCATATCGTTACAGTGTTAGTTCGTGTGAGCCGTGAACAGGATATCCTCAATTGAAGGTTGCCTACAATAAGGTAGTGGTTCTATTCAAAGTTGGCCTCCCGGAAAGTTCGGCCATTCATTACACTGGAAGAGTGACTTGCGTTGATCGCTAATTTTTCATTTTGGTTGGCGGTTGATTAATATTAACCTGGGAATCGCCATGTATCTTTATGAATTTTGAGATGATGGAAGCATTTGACACTTACTATTTACTATATAAAGCTCCGCTGCAAAATCGACCTTTCAATAAACAGATTTCGATCAATTAAATAAAGATTTACAAATATGTACGTACTTTCATAGACTGACTATAAAATTTAGTTTTATAATAGAAAATTGTAGTTGATGCTTATTGTTACCATATTTCTTTTAAACTATTCCAAGCTCATAAAACTGTTTACAATGTTATGTCGAATATATCAAACAAATTGGTATTCCGCCTTACCTACCTGCCTAGTATGAAAATTCCAAAAAGAGAAGAGAACAAATCATGGTAGTAATTTAATGAACTTGTTCACAAGTTAAGTTTATCCGTGCGAATTCTTTCTTGCCTTTGTTTTTTGATGTATTGTCTGGATATCAAAAAAAGTACGAGTGCTGAATTTAAATCAGTTTCAGTCTCCAAGACTGGGTTACATCATAACGATACAGTGTGATACAAATTCACTCTCTCAGATTTGCCTCCTTCATTTTTTTTTGTATTTATCTCAATCTGTGTTGATCTTTCCAATCGTTACAGTTTCCATGATAAATAAGTTCGTAGCCCACAAAGCCATGGCTGGTGACGAAAGAGTGACAAACTGTTAAAGAAAAAAGAAGAAAAAAAAAAACACTGGGTGTAGGCTGCCACTGCTTTCGGTTTTGATTTTACACACCATAATTTAAAGTAGAATAACCGGTGTGCAGATTTCAAAATGCATGCAATTTCCCACCTCCAACAAAGCAAATTGTAGGTACTATACAAATGCAGTGCACACGGGCGCACGCGTACTCTGCCAACATTATTTTCAGATGAATTTCCCCACTTAACCAGGCCCGGGCAGCACCACAGGAGCACCAAGTTACAGTTTTAAATGATCTTATTTTCATTTGTATGAGTTGAGTATACAGCAATTGCGGTGTTTTATTTTTCAGCCATATTTCTTTTTTTTCTCTTTTTTTTTGCAATTCACATTATAGTGTGGTTATGAAACTGGTGGTGATTTTTATTTTGTTTGCCTTTTGAAAAGTGTATCAAGTTCTGTGATATAAGTTGCGCGGCCTGGACTGTATTTTGGTATTTTGTTTTTTGTGTCTAGCTCTGGAAGTAGAGTAAAAGTAAAAGTGATTGAGTGATGAGTGTACTTCAAATGAAGTGCGGAGACCACTGATGAAATAGATTTAATGAAGAGAATTAGAAAAGTAAACCAAATTATTTATTTCCCTTAGTTTGTAGGTGATGCTGAAAAATACTAAAATTAATGGCATACACATCTTGCCTTGAACCAAAACCTTACAAGACAGTGATTGTTGAAAAGCACTTTCAAAAATTGTAACTAGCTCTCAATTGGAGGTGATACGCAGATAAACGAGAAAAAGCATTTCATGATTTGATAATTATGATTGGCTTAATCTTTTTGGAGGCCATGTACTTATGTTTTTAGTGTAACATAAATATAGGTATCAGTAAATTCGAAACGAAAGTGAATTCCGAGCAGTCACTTTACGTAAGAATAGTTTTTAAGGCTTCTGTATGGGGTCTTAGAATGTGTTGCATCCATGTCGTACTGTTAGCGCATAAGCGTCCTGAACTCTTCTGTCTATGTTCACCGTAAAAATCTTGTAGAACCGTTATTCCAATTTCTTTACAAGGTTTTAGGACTCAACAAGATGTGTTCCTGTTCATCCAAGTCCTGCAGTTACAACATAAGCTTTCTGACCAGCGTTAAAGATCTTGTGAGACCGTACTTCAAAGCCTTGTCTGCTGGTTTTAATGTAGTCTTAACAAAAGCGTTTTTTCGGCTGGAGGTTTTGTGGACTGGGTGTTTCCGTGTGTTTTATTAGTATACCAATTACATGGATAAAATTTTTTTTTTTTTAGAAATATATAGTTTTAAATCTGGCAATACTTTTTTCGGAGTCGGTCATTTTGACAGCTGTCACTTGATTTATGGTCAGTTTGGGTTGCCGTTTTATTGTATAAGAACTGAAGCCGCATGATCACTGAGTACGTTCGGTAAATTATTTCCTTAAAATTGCAAGTTACATCCAAAATCAGGCGACCTAAAACCGCTGGACTATTTTTTGTTGGTTTATGTGAAGTCGCTTGCCTTCGCAGATAAACTCGAGACGATTGACGACTTGAGAGATAAAATTTGGTGCGAAGTTGCTGACAGACCAAATGCTTCAAAAATTGATCGAAAATTGGGTCTCTCGACTGAAAGTTAATCAAGCCAGTCGCGGAGGCCACTTCCCCGAAATTGTTATAAAAACATAATGTTGAAGCTTTATTTTTATAACCTTATCACTAAATTATATGCGATTTATTTTTCATGAAAACGCTTGTCTAAAAAACACTTTTTAGTAACGCAGCATTCAAAAATCTGAGCTAATTACCACAGTGTTTTTTTTATTTGATATTATATTACCGTCTTGTGTACTGAGATAGGGAATACTCCCCTCCTAAAGAGAGACTTTTTTTAAAAGCTTGGAACGAAGAAGTGTTCAGTGGCCAAAAGACAACAAGGCTTTGTAAGTCATTTTAGTCAGCCAACACATCTTATAAACCCGTTTCACCAACGGTTTTGCTTTTGACAGAGTCAACCATTTAGACCTTCTGTCTAAGGTGGTTAGAAGATTTCAACGGTTGATTCTGTCAAGAGCAGAACCGTTGTCTATATGCACCCAACACGAACTAAAACGAGCTATTTGAGGGGTAAGAAAGGTTTTGAGTAATTCAAACAGAGAGAAAAGTCATGTGACCGGTGTTAGCTTGCTTTTAAGGATTTTCAAGGTGTAAAAACGGTCTATTTTTAACAAGTTTTTTTTTTTCAAATAAAATATAAAATATATTATCTAGTTACAGTCTTAGAGACACACATTTGATAATCAGTTTTTGAAATTTTATTAATATTCAAAAGTCCGCCATTTCGGCATCATTTCCTTTAACAAAAAAGTTAAAATTTCGGTTAAAATACTTTAAATTTTTCATGTTGAAAAAAGTTGCAAAAATCAAGAATTCCTTAGTCCAAGTCCTTTTGTATTTCGAAGACCTGTGCTGAATTTCAGCACGTCGAATCTAGTCGACAAATCTAGTCTAACGAAAAAAACACTTTCGAGAAAAACGTGTTAAAAGTCTTGAGCATAGTCAGGCTAGCTGACTTCGAGTGTGTGACTTCACAAGGCTCTATCTCCAAATCTATGGCTTGGATCAACTTTAAGATAAAATTTTAGAGACATTGTAGAATCTAATAAGATTACCAATAAAGGTCGTAAAAGCCATGTCACCTCTCAAAGCGAGACCATTGAGTTTTTCTGCTTGAATTTTGTCGTTTGAGCTGAAAATCTCCTGGTTCTGCCAAAGATTCGCACGAATTTAAAAATATTTTTTTTTTACATTGAAATACAAAGTTTAGTTTATTTTATTATTTAACTGCAAGCAGAGCCGTAGCGAGCCTCTCTGGCGCCCGAGGCGAATTCTTAAATTTGCTTCCCCCCACAATTTCGATTGCAAAATAAATTTTAATGTCGTTTTCATAAGCATGTATTTTTTCATTGCAGAATCTACAGATGTATATTTTATAAGAACACTTTTCGAAAGCATAATTGCGTAGAAAACAGATTTTTCATAATTATAATTGGATTTTGCGAGATTTTATCGCTGCAAATTCATCGATGACATCATCAAAATTAGTTTTACTTGCAACTTCGTACTCGATCGATAAAATTGCTAAAATAAGTCAATCTTTCCTAACTCATTGTCGATCTCAGATAATTTTTGACGAGTTTAAGATTGATAAAGCTGCGTTCACACGTAGCTATAGTTTCAGGCATTGTCAACAAAATTCGGAATACAATATCGACGTTCGGTTACGATTCTCTCAAATTATAATCACGGATCAATTGAAGTAATTCCAACACCTTCGGGGATTTCGGATTTGACGTCATGTGAGTAAATTGACAGAACTACATTCTTAAAATCGGAAATCTCATCGACGAACTCAACCACGTTAATATCTTTTTTATATTTCAATGTCTAATCAGTTGCTGCTTTTCTCAATTTAGTAGTGGTCATTCTCTGCAAGGAATCACCAGACAAAAATCCAAAATCATCAGAAACTACCATCATTTTCTCATACCTCCAGCTGATTTCAGTAATCAGAATATCGACTCGACGGCGTTGTTGAGATTGATACGGAGGATTGAAATCTGGCCTATCGTCTTCTTTTTCGTACAGCTCCAATCGCTTCTTCTGTCTTGATCGTTCGCCCACACTTTTAAATCCAAGAGTATCAGCCAATGTGAAATTCTCTTCAAATCCCGTATCACGAAACTCTTTCAGTGAATTCTTCAGTCCAGAAAACAAAAGTGTCAAGCTTTTTCCACGAATAAACTTTTCGCTTGCAAAGCTGCAGTGACGCGGTCGATTAGACCTAGACTCTGATTCCACGCATCTAGAAAAAAAAACTTTCGGTCAATATTTTTAAACCGACTTTCAGCGGACGATTTTGAGTCAGGATTGATTGGATTGGCGATAATATCTTTAAGTTCTCCATTTAATTCTGTAACTTGAGAACTCAAAGGCTTTATTGCATTAACCTTCAAAGACCATCTGACATCGCAATGCCCTTTCAGTGAAATTATCAATGCCTTCATGAGGATATTCCATCGACTTGTAGAACGCAAAGAAAACTTGAAAATTCTTTCAACTATTTGGAAAAATTTCTTCACTTCCGCATTCGATGAAGCAGAATGTATTCCTGCTAGATTTAAGCAATGGCTTACACACGGTATGTTGACTGATCTTTTTTAATGACCCACAATGAACTCTTCCGAAGTTTTATCATACTTGCCGAGTAACTTGATAACGTCTATAGACACACCAGCTTTTTGTAACTGAGCCTCGCAGTGCTTAATTGTTTTTGGCACAAAACATAATCGAGTACAAAATCGTCCGAAGAATATGTCGCCACGGTTATTTTTCCAAGAGAATGCTTTTCTACAATTCATTATCAATGCATTGCGAGTTTTTCAGTCGAGCCTCAAAAGTTTTCCACTCGAGGCAGCATTTTCGATGATCTTGCGATTTTTCATGGTCTTCGATCCGATTGATGTTTTTCCAGTCCAAAAACCCTTCTTGACGATTCGCAATAAGAGGTATGTTAGTTGTGCGAAGTTCAAATAGGCAGCAACAGAAGCAGAATACAGCATTCTTTTTTTTTGAGAAAATCAACTAGTTTCTATATTTGTTGGAAAAAAACATGAAACATGAAAAGTTGACCAAATTTTGGCGTTCCGCCGCGATGGCGCCCGAGGCAAGCGCCTCGCTCGCCACACCCTCGCTATGGCTCTGACTGCAAGTACTGTTATTAAGAAATAAAATTATTTCAATTTTTCATTTCAATTACATAACTAATAGCTAAAACCAAGGGTGAATTCTGGTAATACCGTGAGGTTTGCAACTCAACCGACTTCTCATTCTGAATAACCGATAGGAACCTTTTTTCATCCAATAAGGTTTTCTTACATAATCTGACGTTACCCACACCGTAGATGCATATAGACACTTCCTTAACTTAGTGCAAAAAGCAGAAAAAACAAAACAAAAATATATTTGCTAGGTTGGCAGAACAGAGTTCGGCTGGGCAAGTCTGGGCCCAGCGAATTTCTCTTAACTATGCCTAATGACAAAAAGAAATGGAGCTGACCCACCAATTTTTGCTGACTTCAACTAGTTAGTGAAAAAGCTTTTTTCTTGGCAGTGTAATTCCTCTCACGAACGGTGATAGCCGTAGAAAAACAATTGGAAGTATCTGAGATTCGAACCTCCGACTTCTATTGAACACACTGACATTCTAACCATTTCACCATGGGAATCACTAAACAAGCGGCGCAATATTATGTCACTGAATCACTCAAATACCGAAATTTCTTAAATTAAGACCTTATCAAAAACTCAAATAAATTAAAGAAATTTCTTAAAACTCAATTCGAATTCAAAAAAAGTTACATAATTGTTTAGATAAGTGATACAATCTTTAGTTTTCACTTTTGAAAACTATTTAAACATATTAAATTATAACTTATAGGAAATAATTTCCAAAATCAACGCAGTGAAACAAAAAAGCTGATCTTCGAACTCGCTAATTTGACTAATACACCCAATTTAAAAGTTTTTCTAATAAAAATCAAACGAAAGCGAAAGTCTTTCACTTCCCTCACCGCCAGAAAACACGCATATGGAAGTGGGTCATGCAATATGGTATTTACTTAACACACCACATTACCGAAACCAGTTTAATAGCTCCCATTAAACTATCACCTGTTCGTTGGATCAAGTTACTTTCCAGTAATCGTGTGTGCCAAACCGCAGGCAGATACGAGAATTTATTCACTTCATTTTATTTTCTTTTATTTGATTTTTCTTTACTTTTTTTTTCCATCAGATCACGGATTGCTCTTCTCAAGTATACTTAGCCTCAAGATAAAGCTCAGCTTCATCTCTCTAAATTTTTGGACTGCATTCGCTCAGTGATTTGCTTTTTTTTTTTTTACTAAAAAGATATGTGTAACATTAGGCATGAATCACCTGTTGTGTTACATCGCGAAACCAGAGTTTGTCAAAGTGAATGCACATCCTACTAAACTGCACTTCGTATGGCATGTCTTTTCCGCATTTCTTTTTTTTTGTTTATTTATGGAGCAGCATTTTTTCAACTCGACTAAAGTGGAGTAGGAACAGAAAATGGAGCATTCCTCTAGTCAGTGTATTTCGCTCATCTCTATGAAGTTGAATTTCACTTTCTGAACGTGGATTCAGTCGATTACCACATAAGCAGCAGCAAGCGAATGGAATGGCTGGGCTGTCAATGTTATGTATTTGATTTTTGTTTATTTTGTTGTTAATTATTTATTTATTTTGTGTGAAATGTTGAGTCAAAACATCAAAAGTGAACATAGATTCAGGCTTTCGAAAATTATTCATTGGCTGTAATCACTCGCTCGTATGTTAATGTGAGAGTGCCAAATGAATTATTGGAAGATGTTTTCGATCGATACGAACATAAATTTTCCTTTGGAAAGTGAATTTTGTTGTTTCACAGATTTTAATTAAGAAATTCAATTTGAAAAGTAAAAGTTTACATTTTTGTGGTCGCAGTGGTACACATAATATTGACATAATGCCTATTGTGCGATAAAACTGATCATGATCACCAAATATTGTGTCTAAGAAACAAAAATATGAACTCGCATGAGTTGTGAGTAATAATCGTATATTCCCACGACATTGCAAAAAAAGTGGTACCTCAATCACTTCAAATGGCTTTTGTTTTCAGCTCATTAGTTTGCAATCGGAGGCATTGCGCTTTGCAGAAACTATCAGTAATTACACCTCCAGCCGGTTGCAAAATCCCTTAATGACTTTTAAATGTTTTGGATATCCAAAGGGCATCTTGTGCAGTGAAAGTCGAAGAAGAATTTGCTATATCATGACAGTAGAGCTGTTGAAACGAGCATTAAATGTATAATTACTATCTAGTTGAAGTAGTAAGTGGGTGGGGCAATGAGCAGACCGAATTGAACAAGGTCAATCATAAAACAAAGCAAATCGTAAGATCGTAAGCCTACAGTTTGTTTCTTCAGCCAAAGAGTGGTGGAAAATTGCTAAGGAGATACGTGGTAACAATTTTAGTACACCAATTGGAGTCAAAGTTTTTGAACTTAAGAACCATTATAAGAAGTTACTAACGCAGTCAATTGATATAGCTACTATCTCGTATGCTCTTCCTCATAAACAAGTACCTGAGTTGGATTGCCACATAGAGTTTCACGAGATATATTCTGCTATAACTGTCTCAAAAAATCACAAAACTCCTCGGTTGGACGGAATACCTTATGAATTTTTTAAAAATGCGAACCCGTCTCTGGTTATGGAAATATATAAGTTATTTAACGATATCTTTGAAACAGCTACTATACCACCGTCCTTTAAAAAATCAATAATTTACCCGCTATTTATAAGAAAGGAGATGCTAATGTGGTGTCTAACTATAGAGGACTGTGTTTCCTGGACACGCTTTATAAGTTATTTACTACTGTTCTCTTAAACAGATTGACGTCTTGGCTGGAAATAAACAACATTATAAATGAGTTTCAAGTTGCTTACAGGAAGAACTACTCTACCGTGGACCAAGTTTACAATCTTTCATGTATTATACAGCTTCAGCTATGTCAAAAGAAGAAGCTATAGGTTTTTTCATCGATCTAAAGGCTGCTTTTGACAATGTTGATAGAAATGCCTTATCCTACAAATAATCTACTCGGGTAATCTCTTCGAAAATGATTGCTATTATAAAATCTCTTTATGTGGACACTGCTGCTGCTGTTTGGGATGGCTCTAGCTTGTCAGATTTCTTTTTCACTAACAAAGGTGTCCGACAAGGTTGTTTACTGAGTTCGCTTCTCTTTGTCCTCTTTTTAAATGATCTACATGATGAACTTACCTATTGGTCTGTTTTTAGATGATCTTCAGATTAACGCTCTCTTATATGCTGACGACATTGTCCTCTTATCGGATAATCCTGCTTATCTACAACAACTTATTGATAGCTTTAGTACATACTGCAAAAAGTGGAACCTTGAAGTTAATCCTGGCAAATCGGAAGTAGTAATTTTTCGAAATGGGGGGAGAAGAGCGGCTTGTGAAAAATGGTTTCTCAATAATGCCGAAATAAATGTGTCAAGCCAATACAAATATCTAGGTGTAGTTTTCAACCACAACATGTCTTGGAACGAGCATCTTAATAATAGATTGGGATCATCTAAGAACTCCATCAATTCAACGTGGTGCAAGCTACTGAGAAATAAATCCGTCCAGCATTCTGCAAAATTTAAAATATATGATGCTGCTTCTTAAGCTATAATGCTGTATTGTGCTCTGGTATGGGGATATCGTGAACACAACCAAGTTGAAAAATTGCAACGATTTTTTATAAAAAGATGTTTCCTGTTACCGGATAATACGCCGAACTATGCTTTGCACATCGAAACGGGTTTACCTAAAGCTTTTCTTACGTCTCTTAAGCTTCATTTTTCACATATAAGAAGAACCTTATCTCTTCCAAGTGGTAGACTACCCAAAATCTTATCACAAGCAATTATTATGAAAAAAACCTTCTGGGCTAAGGAATGGTTGGATCTCTTTCATAGTGCGTCGATTGACTTTTCTTTCGACATAAGTTTGCATGATTGGCATGGAGTGTATACTGTATAGTATTCTTCTATCAAAGCTTAAAGAAAAACACTGCATTGAATTTACCACCAGCTCCACACAGTCCCAATTTAATGATGAATATTTCAACCTGCTTTACTCCGAAGTACCAAACTATTTTGATGACTCGAACTCTTGCAATTTTATTTCAATCATCTTTAAAGCTCGTTGTGGACTTCTCACTCTCAATGGAAAAGCGTTCCAGAAAGATACTTATGGTATATGTACAGTAGGGTGGTCCTTATTTATTTCCTCGGCGCCACTTCCCAACAGCTGCACCTAACTTTACGGAAGTATCCGACGTCACAGTCGAAGAAGTTAGGGACGCAGTTAAGAACTCCAAAAAAGGCAAATCGATTGGGCCAGACGAGGTACCATATGAGTTTTGGAAAAATATGGGAGACATCGGGTTGAGATGGCTCACGATTCTCATCTCCAAACTTATAAGAGGTGACAGCTTGCCTAATCAATGGAGGGAAAGTTTTCTTCTTCCAATGTACAAAGGAAAGGGAGATACCAGAAGCTGTGACAACTATCGTTCGATCAAGTTGATGTCCCACACTATGAAGATCGTTGAGCGGGTTTTGGATAGCCGACTGCGGAAAATAATAAGGCTGTCTGATGACCAATGCGGGTTTGTCGCGGGTAAGTCAACTACAGACGCAATCCAAAGTATAAGGATCATTATGGAAAAACACCGAGATGCCTTAGAGGATTTGCATATTGTGTTGGTTGACTTCGAAAAAGCATTCGATCGACAACCACGAGATCTGATATGGGTGGCACTCAGACACCGACTAGTTCCTGAAGCCTATGTGCGAATAATTATGGACATGTACGAGGGAGCAGTTACAAAAGTGAGATGCCCAGCTGGAGTCACCGAAGAATTCCAAATAACAGTAGGTGTACATCAGGGAAGTGTCTTGAGTCCACTGCTCTTTATTGCTGTTCTGGATTATTTGCTCGAAGGAAAAGTAACGGACAATAAAGTACAACAATTATTCTTTGCTGACGATGGAGCCATCATAAGCGAGGATCCTACATCCCTGCAACGAGCACTTGACGTTTGGATTGATGTTCTGGAAGGAAATGGGTACCGTATTAGCGCAAAAAAGACTGAATACCTGTGCTGCCCTTTTTCTGATCCAGACAAGCCTATTCCAGACATTTATTTGAATGGAAATGTGCTTCCCAAGTGTGAAAAGTTTAAATATCTGGGATCTATGATCAATAGTGAAGCAACTTGTGATGACGACATCAATCATCGAGTAAGCGTAGGGTGGATGAAGTGGCGAGAAAACTCCGCTATCTTTTGTGATCAAAAAATGCCCCCTCAGCTGAAGTTAAGACTCTACACAGCAGTTGTCCGTCCAGCTCTGACATACGGTTCACAATGTTGGACAATGTACAAAAAGTATGAGAGCAAATTGACGGCAGCCGAAATGAAGATGCTTCGGATGACAGCAGGAGTAACAAAGCTTGATCGAATTAGAAGTACTAAGATCCGTGGAAGCCTTCATGTCAAAAGTACCATCTTGGACAAAATTCAGCACGACCGGCTCAGTTGGTATTGTCATGTTCAAAGGAGAGATCCTCAGAACCCCGTCCAAAAGGCAATATCGTACAACGTTTCAACAAATTCGCGACGAAAAAGAAAAGGCAGGCCAAAACACTCCTGGTACAAGCAAATGCAAAAACAGCAGCATTTGGTTGGCCTCAGACATGGAACAATCCAAAACCGGGAGGCTTGCCGACGCTTTCTGAGGTCAACGTGGCGTACCCCACAGGCGGATCACTAGTGTGAAGCAGAAAAGTGGGAGAGTTGTGATCGCTTCAAGATCACTACTCGTAACGCCGGAAATGGAAAGAAGAAGAAGAAGAAGTTAAATTTGCTATAAGAAACATTAATAGTTGACATGATCTGTTCATTATTTCATAATAAAAAAAAATTCAAATAATCAACAGAACTCTTCCCGTGTTACTTCCATTTAAAACTTTGGCTGTCGGGTGGGGGGTTCAAATTGAAATTAAGAGCTATAACTTGGCATGGACTTTTTTTAATAGATTTAGAACCGATTTAGGACTATCGTGGAAAAAAATTCGGAAAAAACCTAAATAAGGACCACCCTAATGTACAGTTTGCAACATGGATGCATCGGTAAACAATTTCCATTTCGTCGGAACCTGTCCAATCTATAAATGATATAGAAGAGCATTTCTGGGCAGCGACGCACGTGCTCTCCCGCTCTCAACTTCTCAACGTTTTGAATGGCAACTACTACATTAACCTATACAATTTTCTAAAAGCTGCAATTAAGTATCGCAACCTAATTTTAAATGTATTTTCGTAATTAATGAAATTAAATCTACTCACTAAACTTAATTTTTAATTTACCTCTTAACCTGACAGGCAACTTAAAGTTATTGTCTTGGTAAATATTTAGAAGTGGGGCTCCAGCCCAAGTCGGTCCAAAAAATTTTCTAACAATTCTGGATTATTTTATAGTATAAAAATAGATGTTTTGAAGTGGGGGAAGACATTTTGCTTACAGAAAACAATTGCTATTTCCTTATTTAGCATGAGCAGCCTAATTCTGCGGAAACAGGGTTCAAATAATGAGCCCCGCGAAGCGGGCCATGCGGAAAGCTGTTGCATACGGAAATTATTATTATTTTTATTTTTTTGGACCGATTTAATTTTCGTATGCAACAGCTTTTCACATGGCCCGCTTCGCGGGGCTCATTATTTGAACCCTGTTTCCGCAGGGTTAGGCTGCTCATGCTAAATATGAAAATAGCAAAAAATAAAACTCTTCCTTATTTCATATTTACCCATGATTTTCCCGTCAACTGAGGTCTAAACAATGGAGAATGGTCGTGGTCCACTCAAAACTTTCATGGAAGTACTTTTTTTTTGAAAATCCTTTTGTAGAAACTCCTTTTGTTGAAAAATCAGCGAACGAAAGGATTGATTTATCACAAGTGATAACCCCTACCCCCAATACATTTTTTTGCACCACCAAAGCAACCAAATTGCTTCACAGGAACATGAAAATTTCACCTAAACCAATCCATAACCACTTGGTTTACTGTGTGCTGAAGACTTTTATAACTCCTACAATAGATTTATGTCTGTCATCCTGTTCAAATGCGGAAGTTAATCAAAATATTTAAAAGAAATATCTATTTTCCATTTTTGAATTAAATTTATTGATCACGAATTTCAACATTACGATGCAACTTTGGTATGTGATGCTGGAGCCATACAAATAGAAACTTAAAGTTCAAGTCATCGCGGTCGGGTCTCTGACATTTGCCACAAATTGGTATTATCTATACTGGATGACTCTATGCTCACAAAGCAAATTGTCAATTGCATTGGAAATTAATGATCGTCTTTGAATAAGTTTGTATTGTTCAGACAATCAATTAAAATCGAATGGTAAATGTCAAAGAAGAAAATTACTCACAATGAAGAAGATGCATTGAGAATATTGAATCTGAGCATTTCCAAAATCGATGACGTAAACGTGTAAAATGTGTCAAAAATGCGATTGATGAGTATATTTTGGACAACTCACTTGCAATCAAATTTTATTTATTATCTTTATGAGCAAGTCAATTGAAATGATCGATGCCATTATCCGAAAAATTTGTAGGGAAATTTATGGGATCGCCAATTACTCGAAAGCGACTGAACACCTTCGCAGTAAAGAGGAAAAAAAAAAGAATCCATTTATTGTGATAAATTGCGCTATTGACTTATTTTGGTAGACTTTGTGGCCCTCTTAACAAAGACATTCATATGATAATGTTTCTTTCACAGATGTTATGTGAAGAAACCAGAAGGTGGTTAGCCTGATGTCATATATAGGCGTTTCGTTTATATTTGAAGAGTTAATTAATGTTTGTTTTTACTTAGTTTCATGTACGCAAATAGAGATTAATGATGGGCTTACTGTTTTGTACTCATGCGGAGGTGGTTTATAAATTAATATTTACTAAAAGCGGATAGTAAGTAAAATATATGAGAAAATGTGTCTATTTAGGAAGTTCGTGATTGATTTTTACAAAGTTCAAATGTTCAATTTGGTAACGGTAACCTACAAAACAACTTCAAAAACTTAATTCGTAATTCAACTATGCAAAATCATTGGTAAAAGTTTAAAGTCGGTAAATTATTTAAACTTTACGGTTATCAAAAGCTTGAGCCGGATTCATACGATTAAAAATATGCGTTGTGCGATTTGTTCTGCGCAAATTTTTCATTAGACAATACACAAAATTATGTAAATTTGACACTAAGCCTTAGAGACATTTTATAGCAACCTATTCAACAGTTGGATGCTGATTGCTTTTGCGTTTTTTGCAACATATGAAACAATAAATGAGTCGTAAAGGCTGAAAATTTTGTGAAAGAAGTTGTAGCAGTTGCATCAAAAATAGAAATTTTAACATCGCGAGTATTGAATTTTTGAATGTGCGATTAAAAGATGGCAACAATGTCGAATTTGAATTTTCCATTCATGGGAAATAAGGTCGTATAAATCAATTTTTTCCACTTATTTGGAGAATAAGCCGATTTCATGTTTTATACGAAAGCAAAATGAAAATAAATGACAGTAATAGTAATAGCGGAAATTGAGAAATAAAGCGAAATGTTTATCGAAATGACCAAATAGACGATCGCGAAGAAGGAAAAAGAATGGAGACCAGAACAGTCCCAGTAAAAAAGAAAAATGCAACGAATTCATCATTTGGTTGTCCTCAAACATGGAAAAATCCAAGCCCGGGAGGTTTGCCGCCGCATTCTGAAGTCAACACGGCGGCGTGGCGTACTCAACAGGCGGATCATTTGTGTAAAGCAGAGAAGTGGGTGAGCTGTGATCCCTTCGAAATCACTATGCTCGTAATCGAAGTGAAGATGAAGAAGAAGTTATCGAATTGACCAAAAGTACAGGGTTGGCCATGAAGACGTCAATACGATTTTTGAATAAAAATATGGCATTGCATTGTAGCGATTCTCTGCAACAAGGCACGGGAATTGGTAATGAATAGCTCGGAATTTAGTTTCTGTGGAGCTCGTCACGGACGCACAACATATCTTTACCAAATTTTTGTTTTCCTTAAAATGACGAATTGTGCAGTGTTGTTCCACGTTTACACCATTCTGAGGTCGGATAACACGACCTAAATCAGTGTTCCAGTGACAGTGTGTGTTGGGTCTTGAGTCAGAAAGTTCGAGTCTTGTGGCTCAACTCTCAATCAAAAACTTCGGACGCGCAAGGTTAACAAGAGCAAAAGAATCAAATGATGAAGTTAGTTTTTCTTTGAAAATCAGCGGGGACAATCTGTGAAGGTAAATTCAGACTGATAATTGAAGCTTCGAGGAGAACCAATATCGCGCCAAGGTTATATTACCTGGCCGCTCAGAAGCTCGGATTTGAAACCTTCATATTTTTTTTTTGTCTGGATACATGTAGAGTAGAGTCTATAACAATAGTCCCAACACGATTGACCAGTTGAAAACCATAATCTGAGGAGAAATGGCGACTATTCCAAGAGTAATGTGCCAGCGAGTTTTTGATAATCTACGGTCCAAATTGGAGGAGTGCTTGCAGAGCAATGGTGTACATCATGAGGATGCCTTGTTCAACAAATAACTATCCCGTGTACCTGTTTGCTTTTTAATAACAATCTGTTTGTATAACAATTGTCCTTTATGTGAAATGATTTTTTCAAATTGACACAAATCTGGTCCACCCTCTACAAATTTTAATTTGAAGATTTTGTAAAAGTGAACGTTTTTTAATTCCTTTGCAATCTCAAAAGTTGGTTTTCGAAACAAAAATAACATACTGAGGTGGGCATTACAGTTGTGAGTGAACGTTGACTTGAGCCATTATTTTATCGCTAAAAATTTCCATTTCTGGTGAGCTCTATCCAATTTTGCACTTCAATTCGGTCGAGGTCTCCTCTCTTGATTTGTTTTCAATAAGTTTATAGAAAATTTCAAATTGCATTCGCTATCCTTAACTTTTCCACGCCTCCTCATTTCTTTTGTTATTTGAAAATAAAAAATGGTTTTAGTTCTTATTACTAAAATTTTATTGGGTGAAGGACGCTTGAGTTGGGCCCGGGCCTGGTGTATTTTTTGCAACGATTTATGTTACGATTGGATGGGATCTGCAATATTTTGCCGCTGAAAAACGAGGAGGTTAGAAAAAACTTTTCTTGGCAGAACTACTCTCGGGGAACTTAACAATTCCTCTCGAGGGGCCATTACAACGTGGTGCTCTGTATACGGTTCGAAGAAAGCTCAGAACAGACAAATTGTGTAAAGACAAGAAAAAAATCGTATGAGAGGGGATGGTCTATCTCCCTCCGTATTTCGTAAAAATTTAATTTGAAGAAACAAATTTGATTTTTCTATCAATCCGTAGTGGTCACACTTCCTGAAAATAACTTAGGGGTCATACTGGGTCTAGTTGACCCTGGAAATAATTATCGCCACTTGCGTTCTTTCCAATATTTCCACTCTAGACGTACATAAGAGTAAATTTTATCACTTCCTTTAGTAACTCAATCGTATTTAAAATTTTTTTTTCAATTGTTTAATGATAAAAAAATTTTTTTTACATTCTACTATTTTTCAAGATTTGTCACAATATGGTCACACTGTGTCTAGTAGACCCCACAAAAAAAAAAAAGAAACGTCCGCACTGTTTGAAGTCTACTGACGCAATAAGGACGCACAGGCTTTCGAAAACTATTCGGAGTTATTGTAGTACCTTCAAACAATAACAGATGGTACCTCATGTAACATTTTGAATGAAATCTGCGAAGAACAACTCAAAAATTGCCTGGGGTCGACTGTACCCCCAATGACCACTACGGGTTTAAAGTGTGACTTGACTTGAGACTTGATTACTCAAATATTTTTCACTAGAATGACTTAAACTAAAATGTTTATTAAAGAACATTCTTTCAAAAACATTCTAGTATGTAGTAGTCATTGGCTAAGTTTATTTTTAATGAATAAAAAAAAAATAATGTCATTTAAATCAAATTATATGGGGAGAGATAGACTCCCCTCCCCTTCTATACGTTTTTTTTTTTGTCTTCAACCAATCTTTGCGTTCTGAGTTTTTATCGGACCGTAAACAATGTATAATTTTAGTGAGGGATTCTTCGTAACCCACTCTCCCAAGTAATTGTTTGAGGCTTCAACCACCTTACTACATACCAACTCTCTTCCCATGAAAAAAAAATTTCAAAATTACGAACTTCTGAGTATTTCATCCTTGACAGACCGTTTATCAATTTCGAAATGGCGGTCTTCTGCAAATTTATTATAGGTCGCACAAAAGTATCGGTTTTGGCGCTTTTCAAACACAAAAAGTACTAAACATTTTTCAGAAATCGTCTATTTTAAGCTTAAGCTTATAGTTAACAACTCTTTAAACTTTTACAGACATTAGTCATCTCTTTTCTAACGAAACTTATCTCATTCGCCAATTTCCCATAATGAAAACGATAGCAGCATATATAACGACAGTTAGATAGACAGATAGATAGATTAGGATAGGCAGGCAACAGATAAAAAAAAGAAAGGTTATACAAAATCGTCACAATTTCCTTAAGTTCTTAAAAATTTAAATTTTAGAACAATGACTTGAAAAGTTGCCTGTCTATGATTAATGTTCGCCGTTTGTTTTTTTCCGTCCCATTTCTCTTCATCAATTTTGTATAGACCTTTAGAGGAACCAGACAGAGTTGAAATCCATTTCGATTTCCAAAGCATGTTATACAAAAATGTATTACAAGAATTGGATTATGCATGAAAGATTGTAGATTTGCTCAACAGTAGAATAATTTATCGGCTGCTTGAAGCTCAATTAGTACCGAAAACGACATCTTCTACCAAATCCTTTGTAAATAGAAGAATATCTGTAAGGAGTTTGCACAACTCAACAGTACTATAAAATACTAAGTCTTATTTGTACATTGCTTCTCAATAAATTGTAAAAAATTGAAAATTGAAAACCTGTCCTTGTATAGAAAGGATAAGCCGCGATACTTGACTACAACTTATTAGGGAGCTCAATTCACTTTTGACCAATTAAAATCACCCAAAAACAAAATAAACTTTTTCAAACATGATCCATTGCCCGATCTAAAACTAAAGAAACAGAACTCTTTTGAGGAGTAACGACGATACGCCGAGTTTCATTAAGAATTCATATTCTCTTCAGCAAAACATCGCAAGACATCGCACATGGAAAAACAACAACTCTAAAGTGAACAACGTAAGTGGACAAAATTAAGTCACTTACAAAAGTGAACAACAGCGATGGTTGGTAAATGGAGTTTATGGAATAAAGTTGTATAAGTGAGTACAGCGTTTCATTGAGCGCCTAAGTGAAGTGAATATAAAAATTCCCAATAAAACTCGGCTATAGATACTATTTAACTGTACTTTGACACATAAGACATTGTTAAAACCTAAATGAAAAGTAATTTAAAAAGTTAAAGAAAAAAAAAGGTTTAGGCAAGGCGACAAACTGTCATGCGATTTCTTCAACATCATACTTGAACAGTTTGTAAGAAACTCAAACGTCAACACCAGCGGAACAATCTTTCAAAATTCTGTTCTAAGTACTCGCCTACGCAGACGATATTGACGTAATGGGAAGAAAAAAGCGTGATGTCATAGGTGTTTTTGCGAGTATTGAAACAGAAGCTGCAAAAATGGGTTTGATGGTTAATGAGGGCAAAACGAAGTATATGCTGTCATCAAACAGGGACACAGAACATCGACGAATTGGACAAATCGTCACAATAGACAGACATAACTTCGATGTAGTACAGGACTTCGTCTACCTAGGATCCGCTGTAGACAAGGACAACAACATCAGTGCGGAGATCAAACGGAGAATAACTCTTGCCAACCGTTGCTTCTTTGGGTTAAGAAGGCGATTGAGAAACAAAACCCTCTCTAGAAAAACCAAGGTGACCTTGTATAAGACCTTAATCATCCCAGTCCTGCTTTACGGCGCGGAAGCATGGACTTTATCGAAAGCGGATGAGGAAACCCTTGATCGTTTCGAAAGAAAAATTCTCCGAATGATCTTTGGTCCCGTATGCGAAGACATTGTGTGGAGAAGAAGATACAACAACGAGCTGTATGAGTTGTACCGCAACATGGGCATAGCCAGAAGAGTATGCATCGCGAGGCTACGATGGTTGGGCCATGTAGAGCGGATGGACCCAAACGCTCCGGCTCGTCGGGTGTTCGAAAGCACATTGCAGGGAAATCGCGGAAGGGGAAGACCTCGTCTTAGGTGGCGCAATCAAGTGGATGAAGACCTCAACCGACTTGGAGTGCGAAACTGGAGAGAGCTCGCCCGAAATTGAAGTCGTTATAGAAGGATGTTGGTTGAGGCCCAGTTTCACCCCGAACTGTAATGCCCACCTAAGTAAGTATTAGAGTTAAGAAGAAGATTCGTAACACTTGCTTGAATTGATCCTCAGAATTTTATTTTTTGGAGGAGCGATAGAGACTTGATTGGCTACTATTGTAAAACGCTGTTTTTTTGAGTTCTTGGTTAAGGCTAAAGTCAAACTGGTACCTGAAGAATTTTATTCGAAATAAAGAGACAAAAGGTTTCTCTAAAGCAGCAAAGGCAACAACAGTAATTGTTGACTGAATTTTGGGCAAACGATTTCTTTCAATTTCTCAAAATCCTTTTATAATAAAATTATGGCCTCAGACACGGACCAATCCAAAACCGGAAGGTTTGCCGACTCATTCTGAGATCGATTCGGCGTACCCCAGGAGCGGTGTGTGAAGCACTTGATTAAATAGCTTTAATCCCTTCGAGATCACGATGTTCGTAACGTCGGAAAATTGAGAATGAGAAGAAGAATAGATCTTACATTTTGAAGTTTATATTTGCTAATCGTATATGTAAGGACAGAACTTAAAAGTGAAGACAACATTGCAGCAAAACCATTGAAAGCAATACTTTTCTTTTCTTCTTTCTGAGAAAGCGAGCTTACTCATTCAACTTACGGGAAATTAAAAACTTTTTCAATTTTCTCACACACGAATTTGCTAGGAAAACAGATTAATCTGTTTATACATTGCTAGCATTAACCCAATTAAATCCCCTTGATATAAGCTCATAAAGGAATCTTAAATTGCACCACTTAAAACCAACGAACCATTGAAAGCAAAATGCAAACTTAACGCCACAATTGCGCTAAGTTACTTAAATTTGTAATAAATTAGTCTTAATATTGATTTCACATTCGAATGCTTTTGCCTCTCGCATACACAAACGCTTTGTTGTTTTTCTTTTTCTTTTTCATTTTCACCCCCTTTTCAGTCACAATGGGTACTTATTAACTACGAAGATCCGCAATTATTTCACCATAACGCAAAGTGTTCGAATATCCGTATCGTACTAGAAGATACCACGCGCAATGGATAACAATGTGGTAAATGCAATTTGCACGCTACAAGAATCGAGTCTGACAGCAAGTAGTAGTATAAGTGCACCTGCAGTGTTGTGCGCCATACGAATTAACGTGCATTTTTACGCTTTTTCTTTCACTGAAGGCAATATTTTGGATCGCAACTCATACAACAATAATATTGTTGCTTTAAAGTTTGAACGCAACAAAAATTTGGAATGATTTATGGTTTTTTGATGTGGATTAAGTACAAGCATTTTTTTCTATGTGCCTTACTACATGATGGAATTAAACGCTTTAACAGTGTTAGCATCTGGTAAATAATTTGTGGGGATGTTTTCTTTCAAAATTAGTTTAAGCCTGCGATTAATGATTTTTGGAAAATTTTCTGTCTGAAGATGTATTTTTTGAATGGTTTTTTATTGCAAAAGATGGATTCCCTCACGTAACTGTAATTTGGAGATTTACGATTGCTGCGCATCGATCGTGGCTGGCTTTTGGCAGTTTTCTTTTTTTGAAGCTTAGCCGTTTGTGAAGACAGAAGTGTAAACCAAGATAAATACTTGCCTTTCACGTATTTAAACTTTTTTTAAAGTCTTCCGATGACTTAATTGGTCTCAAACAACAATACGAAAGAGTTGAGCAGCGAGCCTTAAACTGATTGAAAAGTGTGTTTTAATTTCGTTTAAATTTTATGAACACTGTGTCGACATTATTAAATTATGACCTAGAAGAATGCCTTCTAGGCCATCACTTAATAAAGTCGAAACGTGTTCATAGAATACAAGCGATATTAAAATACACTTTAGATTGTTGCAGGTGGTTTCCTTTATGCCGTTTTGAGTTTTTCTTTCGAAATGCTAAAATGTCGTGCACTTAAGTAACTTGTTAAATTTTTTGGTATTCCTGACAAAATTAGTTGTGAGACAAATTAACTCAACAACTTTCTTTAACAAGACTCATTTAAAGCTCCTAAGCTTGTTCCAAAAAAAGAAAAAAACAATGACCCATGTTTCATTGTCAATAATTGTTGGAGGAAAATCTTTCAAACGACGTTTATAATTGGCTCGATTGTTTAAAAAACCCTGACGGGTGAAATTGAAATGTTAACCATTCGCTTTCTTGACAAGCTTATCTTCCCAATAGAATAATGATGATATAAAATATCCCAGCTGATGACAACAGATATAATACTTTGTTATGTATTTTATAATACCCTCCAACGAATGACTGGACTAATTTGAAAAGTCAGCAAACATGAAAAAATTGTTCCCTTTGTTGCAAACAAATTCATAATGGGGATTTGAATTTTTGCATAAGTAATAGCCGCATACTATAGAGTTACCCACCTCCGGTGTGTGGCATTCAACTTGGCAGATCTCTCAGATTTTCATTGTTAATGTGAGATGGCGAAAAGCAAAACTACAAAAAATCGAAAGTAGATGAAAGCATTGTGTAGGTATATCCTCCTTAGCTAGAGCAACGGCCACTGTTGCAACACAAACCATCTGCTAGTGTTTTGTTGGAGAAATCTATCGGAGAGCTATACCAAGGTGAAAAATACCATCTTTACCGACTCCAATTATTGCATTTTTCTTCTTTTAGTTTGTGCATTTCTTTGTAATGCTGAAATGAAGATACAAGTTGCATTATAAGTGATGAGTTAAAAAATGATTTGCGGTTGGTTGGGCACAAGTTCAAAATCTCAATTATCAAGTCAAGATGAGTGTTTGCAAAAGTTGGTATCTAAAGTATCATTGCAAAAGTCAGCTACATTCAACACAGAAACAAAAAATTTTTGGCAAAATTATCAAAATGGTGTTGAATAAATCGTAACATGGTTTACATTTGTAATTTCAGAATGAAAACCAGGTGGAGAGGGGCTCAGATGTTGATTTATTCATAGGTTGTATCGAATTGTTTTTTTTTTATCAGAAGTAAAAGATTCAAAACTACGACAGGAAGGTTATAAGAGTGAGGCCTCACTAGCTTAAGATCTTATAATGTGAGATCCGACAAGGAAAGAAGCTTTAATTTTCAACGTGTTTTAACAAATATCATATCAAAACAAATCTTTTATCTGGCCATTTTCGTCAGACTTAAATGACGAGAGCCCTCTGCCTTACAGTGTTCACTTAAGCATTTTTCTGCGCCCTAATGAATGCATTACAATTACATTCTGTTTCGCCTTTTAGTGCAGTCAATGAAGCGAAAAATAGGGCCCAAAGAAAAAAACATTAGATGCTCTCCTTATTTGCACTACACCTCACTTATTTTACGTGCAAAAGACTTTTAATAGTGCTCATTTTAAAGCTTATTTCAAGCACTACAAAACATTCTCTTGTATTAGAATGCATAAAATGCATCTGCGAATTTTCAATTGCCAATAACTCGAAAAGTATTGGACTTAACAAAAACTTTATATTTGTTTTTTTGCTTAAAATTAGGCCTTCTATCGATATCCGAGGTTATTTAAAAAAAAATTCACCCCCGAGAAGGGGTGGCAACCATCCCCAGGGTGGTGGCGGTGTGCAAATCATTTTCACTTTAGAATTTAAGGGTAAGATCAGCCTAATTCCAAAATTTCATGCAAATCGGTTCACAGTAAAAAAATTCGGACCTAAAATGCTTCATTGACTGCACTATTTTGTTTATGTTCAATCACTAAAAATCAGTACACCATATCATCGCTTTAACTTCTTTGTAACGTTGGTTCGTGTACAAGATAACGTAACGTAACTTAAAGCAAAATGCTCAGTTTGATGGATCTTTTGCGCACTTTTACAATAAAAAACTACAACAAAATCTTAATGTCAGCTGAACGCGCACACTAAGCGCTCGCTCGTAACGGGGTCGAAACGGGGGCTTAACGCATTCGCGACTTAACGTAATTGAGTATTAGCAAAACGATAGCTTGAACAGTAAAATGCTGACAGTTCGAGAATCAATAGAATAGCGAACATGTAACGTAGCAAATTTGTGTCGTGAAAGGCTACATCAACAGTTAAAATATGTAATGATGTGACTTAACGTAATTGTAATCGAATTTATAATTCCAAAATTTGCAAATTTTTTGATTTTCAACTCTAAGGTAAGGATGGTATTGTTGGAAAACTTACAATTCGAAGGATCGAAAGTTATGGTTATACTTTATAGTAGATTACGCTTACTAAATACGTAAGGCTTGAGGATCTGTTGCAATAGTGATAATGTGACGTAATAGCACTGCGACGTAAGGTTATCATTTCATTTAAAATAAGAGGACAGAGAGTTTTTTCTATAGCAGGGTTCACACTCTCTGTAAATTATTTACTCTGATAAGAAACGATGGCTACGAACTTAAGCTATATGGCAATTGAAGTGGTGTAGATTTTAGTATGTCTGTCTATTACGTGGAAGTTTGAGGTTCGAAAGTCAAAAAACATCTAACAGCTTTTTTTGTTTTCTCCGCAAGATTTTGACAATTATTCCGAAAGCGAAATTGGATTGGTCCAAAAAGGTAGAGTAGCATCGGGCCTAACGCATTTCAGAGACCAACAATTTTCTGGTGATTACGAAGAACAAAATAAGAAAAGTGTTTTTTATGGAGTGCAAGGTACAACCACTCTCGTAGGATTCGGCAATTTCCAACGAAAGGCTATACTTGTGAAGAGACAATAAAAACATTCGAGATTCGAGAGTCAAATTCAAACATAACAAGCTTCCAGACACCAGAACCATTGTGTTATCAATTTTTCTTAAAGGATTTACAACCTTTACCGAGGTTTCTTTATTCAAGAGATTCAGCATTAATGCTTGCTCTCATTTATCAAATGCCATTTTTAAATCGGGAAAGTGTCTTGCGCGCTTCTTACATCTACAGCTTGTGAGTAATGAAAGAGGCCTTAAATTTTTTCCGATTCAGAACGTCTAAGTTAAAATGCGCTTCTTCTCATGGTAGTGCAATTGCCAATTCTTCGTGAAGGCAATACCAGGAGACATTGGGTGTGGTTTAAAATTCGATGAAACGAAAATGCGTTACGAGAAAAAGCAAACGTATATATAAGTCAGCGAGAGAACGAGATAGAATATATAATAACTATCCTGTATTATCGGTCTCCTCTTCGCTTACATTGTCGTAGCATTGTCCAGTTGTGTACGCCTTGTGTAGAGGTATAGTGGGTTAGCTGCAGGGAAAAGGATGTCACTGTTCACCTTTGACTGCAAAGTTTACAAACACAGTTCGCACCTCATTCATTTAATTTTTGAGATAATTTGAAAATAAGTGGATTAAATGGAAAATATCCGGATAAGATTTGAAATAAAAAAGTTTATTAAAGTAAAAATTGGGCTTTTAATGGTTTCATCTTAAATTATGGCTTATTTTGACACTGACAGATGGTTGCCGTTCGAACTCTTTTCAAAAAGTCAATATCATACATCTGCGGAACGAAAAAGATTGCTCTGTTCTGTTTGCCCAAACAAATCGTTTTTTTGAAAGAAATTTTGGTCGAAATGAAGCACGCAGCCAGCGCACCGTTGCGCTGTAAGCAAGTTAATGCAAAAGGTAATGCTAGTGGACAACTCCCAAAGACAGAATGCGGCTGATATAGCCGAGAGCGCGTGACTGAATCCAAGAACACGTTTCCACGCTTATCGGTGAGCGTTACAGATAAAATTCAACTTTTTTTAAGGAGACTGATGAATGACATGGACTTAGATAACGACCATGCCACACAGCCTATGCCGCAATCAATCTCTAATACTCTGAATTGCCAAATCGTGCTATTAGACATTTTGACTGTGTCAACTGGCCGCTTCGAAGCTGTAATTTTTTGTAGGGACTGTGAAGGACCAATAGTATGCCAAGAATTTGGAAACCATTAAAGCACGTATCGACTTTCAAGAACTGGCAAGTCGAAAGAATCACACTGCCATGAAAAGTACCGTACTTAGCAGTTTAAATTTGGCATAAAATTATAGATCCTTGAAATTCACTAGGCCCCGAGGTTCCCCGAGCTTTTTTGTGACCCCTATTGCTTTTTTTTTTTTTACTTATTTATTAATGATTTCAGTTTCAATTCGCAGTTGTCTGAAGTATCCAAAATTTTCTATGTCGAAAAAATGGAGTAAATCCCAACATAATGCAAATGACGGATCCTGTGTTGTTACTCCGCAAATGAACCTTAATGCTCAGTATGTGGAATCATTCCCAGTTCGACTTTCGAAAGTGGGAAAAATATGCGCTTATCAAAGACTTTTTTCTGCGATTCGAACCCCAAACTCTTCACTTAACCAGCAGGCATACTATAACCATTATAAGAACCACGACGATGGTAAGCGAGTAAATTTGGTTGATGGTGGAGTAGTTCTTCTGAAAATCAGCGATGAACGTTTCCTTGAGGAACTCGTATAACGTTTGCTCTTGAAGCGCCTTTGTGAAATAAATGAACAACACATAATGACAAAGTACTAATTTTTAACCACTTTTATTGTTTTGTATGCAGGGTTGGCTTTTTACAATGTTCACTGACAAATGGTTCCCATGTTAACATTTTAGAAGATATTTATAGAAAATTCTGAGACAGCAAAATTATCACAAAAATGATTGCCACCTCAGCTAAATATTATAACAATTTTCGAAAAGCTTAAATATTTTTTTTAAATGATTAGGTTTATCCAAGATGAGAGTGGTTAAGCGTTGATTAAGAGGAGAAAATAGATTTTGAGTTGTTATCTAAAGCAAAACGACTTAAAAATCATAAAATTTCTCTATTTTAGGTTTAAGTATTCATAATCAGCAAGCTTAGCACCAAATAATGGAGATGACACGCTTTAGTTCTAAGCATAGGGGTTATATACCTGCAAAGAATCCGATCCGAAACTGAAAAGTTTTATCGCTCCTAACACTGAAAACAGTATTCCACCTTCTAATCTCCACCCTCTTTCTTTTTATTACCAAAACGTAAGAGGTCTTCGTTCTAAAACTCACTCAGTGTACTTGCAGTCCCACAATCTTCCCTTTGATGCATTTGCACTTACTGAAACAAACCTTTCCCAGGACATCAAAAGCCAAGAGCTGTTTCCTTCGTTTTTCAATGTCTTTCGTGATGACGAACAACCTCATAGCGAACCCCCAAATAGAGGCGTCCTAATCGCTGTCCATAACAAATACGAATCTTCCTTCGTTTCATCCTCCTCTTTCAAACTTCTAGACTACATCTCTATAAAACTTACATTCTCTAATCAGTCCATTTTCCTGATGTGTTTCTACATCCTTCCCGGCGAACCAACAGACTCGTACAAATTGGTTGTAGCTGCTATCGACAAAGTGCTTGACATCTCAGAAGCACAAGATGAGATAATTATTTTCGGTGACTTCAATCTTCCCTATCTTCAATGGAACACTTCAGAAGATCAATTTGCTTTCACTCCCTCACCCGTTTCCATCAAAGAATGTCTCTTTGTTGACGGTCTTACTGATTCTAGCCTTTCGCAAACGAGTGGTATTAAAAACTATATGGGCCGGCAACTTGATCTTATCTTCACTTCCAACCCCATTAAGTCATCCGTCTCAAAATCCTCATCCCCACTATCTACTATTGACAACTTTCACCCGCCTCTCACTCTCTCTTTTTTTATAACCTTACCTTTTCTTCTACCTAGCCCAAGTAAGTATTCGTTCAACTTTCATAAAGCTAACTTCAAGAAGATCAATGAAATTCTCTCTAATACATCATTCGACTTTAAAAATCTTTCAATGAATGATGCAACTAGTTTGTTTTACGAGAAATTGTTGTACTGCATAAATCTTTATGTTCCCCTTTCGCGCGATAAGTCCTACTCAACATCCCCTCCCTGGTACAATCATAAACTACGTGAGCTGCGAAACAAGAGAAATAAGCTCTGGAATAAATATCTACGCTCCTGTTCAGTTTTCGATTACTCTGATTACCTTGGAGTATTTTATAAGTTTTCCAACCTCAATGAAGCTCTTTACAATGACTTTACATCCACCACCCAAGCAAATCTAATTTCGGAGCCAAAATCGTTTTATAAGTTTATCAATTATAAAAAGAAAAATGATGGTTTCCCTCCTTCTCTTCACTACGATACCCAATATTAAAACGAACCAACAACAATCGCAAATTTTTTTGCAAGTCACTTTAAACTGTCTTTTGCTCAAAAAACCCCAGATCTAGACCAGACTTACTTTTCCTATCTTCGCCATTTCTCTACAGGGCCTTCTAATCTAAGCTTTAATCAGTCAACTGTTCTTAATGGTCTCCTCAAACTAAAAGACGAGTATAATCCAGGTCCAGATGGCATTCCTGCCATTTTGCTTAAAAAATGTTGTTCCTGTTTACCCCTTCCCATCACTAACCTTTTCAAACTATCCCTTTCAAGTGGAGTTTTTCCGGACTTATGGAAAATATCCGTTATTTCACCTATCCATAAAAAAGGCCCCAAAAACCTAATTTCTAACTATAGACCCATAGCTAAACTCTCCCATATCCCTAAGCATTCTGTATGAAACGCTTTCCTTCCAGTGCAAATCAATGATATCCTCCAAGCAGCATGGTTTCTGTAAGGGAAGGTCTACAACTACTAATCTAGTTGAGTTTGTTTCCTTCTCTCTCTCTGCAATGGAAAAAGGAAACGAAGTAGACGTCATTACCACCGATTTTAGCAAAGCTTTTGACAAAATTTCTCACTCTGTAATCCTCTTTAAACTTTCTTTCCTCGGTTTTAGTCCTATCCTACTTAAATGGTTCTTTTCATATCTTGACAACCGCCAATATAGAGTTCGCTTCCGTTCTACTCTTTCAGTTCCATTTGTGGCTACCTCCGGTGTGCCCCAAGGAAGCCATCTTGGACCCCTCTTTTTCATCCTGGCCATTAATGATGTCGAAAAGATCATCCAATATTCTTCTATCTCACTTTACGCGGATGACGCTAAAATTTTCAAAGTCATAACCTCCTCCAGCTTCAAAATGACCTCGATTCATTCGTCTTTTGGTGTTCTAAAAACTTCCTTGAATTAAACATTGCCAAATGCGAGGCAATAACTTTTTCTCGTAAAAGTAATAAACCTCCCCCCAGATCCTATCATCTTCAGAACCTTCCAATAAACCGTGTGCAGCTTATCCGAGATTTAGGAGTTCTCTGCGACTGCGAATTGAATTTTCGTTCTCATATTGACGAAGTAATATCAAGAGCTAATTCCGCCCTTGGTTTTATCAAGAGATGGTCCAAAGAGTTCCGCAACCCCCTTGTAACAAAATCTCTCTATATTGCCTATGTTCGCCCTCTCCTTGAGTATGCATCGCAAGTATGGGCTCCATATCAAGCGGTTCATATTTCAAGGATCGAAAGTGTTCAACGTCGTTTTCTGCTCTTTGCCCTACGGGATCTCTACGACGTAAGAAACTTTCTCAACTTGCCTCCTTACCGCGATCGTCTTACAATCATTAATCTCCACTCCCTAGAAAACAGAAGGAATGTCTTTGACATCATATTCATTCACCGACTTCTTACTGGCAACACTGACTGCTCCTCCCTTTTAGACCTTATCTCTTTCAACACTAATCCCCGAAACGTAAGATCATCCCGATTCTTTTTCCTTCCTGCTCATCGTACATCCTATGGTCTCAACGAACCCCTAACCCGCATGATGAGTAAGATTAATTCTGTTCCTTTTCTTTTCGACCTCAATCTTCCAAGCCCTTGTCTGAAAGTCCTCCTTTTAAACCATTTCTCATCCTTGTAGGTTAATAGTAGTTTTAATTAGTTTAAGTTTAGTATGTTTAAGTTATTTTAAGCTTGTATTAAGCTAATAAATGGGTCGGTAGCCCCACCAAAATTAAATTAAATTATACCTTATACGCTTTTTATAATGCTTTCTCGGATTTTAAAAGTTTGGAAATTATGACACAAACCATCGCTGTTGGATTCCATCATTGTTGTTCTCCATTTCATTGTAATCAACTTCAAAGATGAAGTGTGTACTCAAAAACGCAACGAATACAGTCGGTACTTTACATTTTGAAGAGTCTTACTTGTTTTTTTTTTTTTATTTCAAAAAAAGTACAACAAAGCCTTAACATTCTTGAATGCTGCACCCTGTCAAACAAAATAAGTGTTACTTACCACAAAGACAGACACTTGTAATGTAAATATTCAGGAACATGTGAATGACCAACAAAACTGTGTGTGGATGTCACTGTTGGCCGGGAACAATCATATTTATCTGGGGTACTACATTGTCTTGCACTAAAAGTAACAAACTCAAAAGAAAATTAACTTTTGGTGCACTGCATTCCAGAATATTTACAGTTATTTTTCACTTTTGCCTCAAAAGAGAGGTTAAACAAACTTTTCATAAACACACAAAACATAAACAACAAAATTTATTTATCCATTGTCGAAGTGCATTTGTCATTTATTATTTTGCTTGCATAATTCTCCAAACGCAAGCATCTCATACTTGTCGCTTGTATCTCTTATCTGACGGTATCTTTGAAGTAGCGGACAACTGCTTGTAAGACAAAACATAAAACTTTTAAGCAAGAAAATGTCTGTATGCTTATGATGGAGATTTTTCCTATTTGAATGTTGTCTTCATGGCACGTGCTGTAGAAGCTATAAGCAGCTCGATTTTGGGAAATTAATCACTAGCAATCGAACGAAGAAGAAGATGGGTGTCAGACGGAATTATAGGTTTTCAATACCTTGAGCATGCTTTGTTCGCCTTTCAATCGTTAGCTTTGTACCTTAATAAAAATCTTTGGGATGAGTGAGTGATGATGCCGAAACGATTGATTCGTGAGGTAATGCAACATAGCGAAAATAAGTATCTTCATTTCGGTAACGCTGCTTGTAGAGGGTGCGCTGCGCTGGGGTGTTAGATCGTTTATTCCCATTTAAGATAGTTTAACCTTTGGCAATTGGTAGAAGATCATTAAAATGATGCCATCACAGAAACTGGTCTCTCATCCTTAATGGTTGTCAGAGGAAAATCAAAACAAAAACTTGAAAACAATGGAAGCTCGAAATAAAAATGATCAAATACTCGTTAATACGAAGCTGTTTGTTGGATAAATAAACCTCTATGGCTTTTTACCTAGTAGCTGCTTTGATTTTGATTTTTCTATTTAAGTCGTTTGGATTATGTTGAAATGAGAAACTTGATGTGATGACACAACTAAATGTTGGCTGTTTCTTTGTTTAGATGCTGCGTATTATATTAAACGAAGTGATTCACACAATTATGTCTGAATAATGCCACAGAAATGTCAGCTATTGTCTCCAAGAAATGTAAAATTGTTGGCATCCATTATTTTAATTTGGCCCAAAATATCAAAGAAGAAAAATCGGCCAAGAGCTCGTCCAAAAGGCCTACACAATCGGGGTACCATATAAAAAGGGGAGTAAAGTAGTCGATAGGGCCGGTAGCTTTAAGAGTCACCTTGATTTCTTGTCACACGGTTTTACGAGCCCTAAACACCGCTATCCCTTGGAAGTACAATTTTTGTTATTAATTTTCTCGTCGTGTTTTGCCCGCTTATCCACAGCAAATTGATTTCACTTCCACTTCAGTTTTCTCTGATTCCATACCAACGAACCTGACCTTAAGTAATAAACAAATAAGTTCCACAAACCTAAAACAGCTTCCGTTCTATTACCTGACCAGCTATGGTAATCGAGCACAGTGAAAACAATTGTAAGCAATATACATTATACACCTCTGCACGTTTTCGACCATAACTCACGTGTACGTACAGTACAATGCAAAGAAGACCTTCAACGAAATACGCTCTCGCTTGCGGTAGAACCGCATAAAGTTATGGTGCTGGTCAGGCAATGGCCAGAACGCAATAAAAAATGAATATTTTTTAGGAAGACCCCTTTCTCATCCGGATATGGTTTTGATGATCGAGAAAATACGTTATTAGGTCGGACGTGTTTATGACACACTCGTTTTGTGATTGGAATTATGCAGCATGTGATATTGAATTGATTCCTCGAAACGGAAATATGCCATAACATTGGGAATTTTGCCAAAAATAAAGTGCCCATCAGTGAACGAATAACTCATTGATCAATGGCCAATTGTTGACAAATCAAAGTACGACTATGCGTCACACCACACACACCACAGTGAGTCTTGTTATGGTCTTCAAATAAAAAGCTAGTTCCCTGCCAAGCTTATCGGCGTAACTAGTTGAATAATGTATCCACCATACAAATGACCTTTTATAGCATAATTGCCACTTTGCTTATGGTAGCCTTCCGGATCCGATGAAAGAAAATTTATACCCCAACCGATTTGCTACTAATGCAAATAAAAGTGAAAGGTTCCTAGTTGATCATATTTGGTCACTTTACGATACACACCCTGAAATAGTAGAATTTCAATGCCGATCTTTTGTGAGCGACATACACGGGCTAGTACTGAGCATTGAGCTTGATATAGGTGTTCTTGCTGTTGTTGGTGGTCGAGGGTGCAAGAATTTAAATTGCTCCAATTATAACTGCCCGTTTACGAGAAACAAGTTATAGCGAAAGAAACAACACGAATAATAATCTGAACAAAAATCCATCTACAAAGGCGTGTCGTATACCATTTGCTTCAATAGCTCGTGCTTTAACTTCAGCTGCACTGGTTGACCTTCGTCCCGCCAACATTTTTATAGTTCGATTAGCTCTTGGGTGTGTGTCTGTTTTTTTTTTTGTTACATTCAATCGTAGCGGAGTGACGTGCAACGCAGTGCCGCCAATCGATAGAAAATAATTCTGCACTTTGTTCATAGTGGTAGCTGAAAAGAGTAGGTAATTTATTTGTTTGTAAAGTGTTCACTCAAGTTGGTAGGAGGTGCAAAGAAACTGTCGGAAACGAGGTTGAAGCTTGCGTTTGTGTTTACTGAAGAGAAATAAAGCTGATGAAGAACTTGTTTAGAAAAATGTTAGCTATAAGCTTGGAAACATTTTGGGAACCCTTCAGAAATAAACTGCTCGATTATGTACTTATAATTCTTTTGGGGAGTTTTGAAAAATTATGGGAGTAAAAATATTACAATGCAGAACCCCTCCCAAAAAGCTACATGATGAAGTTGTCTGTGACCTTAAATGAACGCTGCAGAACCGATTCAGTCACCAATAAGAATGCTCAATTATCCCCGGGCAGCAGAAATTCTATAACTTAAGGGGTTAGGTCACCCTAGAGTTTTCGAAAAATCGATTTTTTTTTTAAACTCCAAATGGTCCCTTACGACCTCAAAAATGATGTCCCAAAAGATTATGGCCGATAAAAACTTTTAGGTACTCGGTTTTCGAGTTTTAGTACAAAGCCGTCTGGTCTGCAGCGAGCTCCTTTTGTGAGCGCAAGGGGCAAGGTACGTTAGGGGAGTAGAGCATGTATACGGCAGTAGTTATAGAAAATATTTATTTCCTGACTAGTCTAGACTAGAGTTAGATTTGTCGAACGTCTCCTTCCAGCATCGCAGATTAAAAGTATTGTAAAACTATTCATGATTTTCTACTACTCAAAACTTTAAACGTGTTTATCTCAATACTATATTTTTCAAGTTGGCCGGACTCTTAACTCATGCAATTTTCAAGCGATTAACTTGAAATTTCAAACGTCTTGAAATATACATTGTCTACGGAAGTACGTAGGATTTTTTTTTATATTGCGTAGTTCATTTAATATTAACAATTTTGCATTTTTCACTTTAGAGGGGCGCCACTTGGCCAAAAATCAATATATCGCAAAAATCCTACGTACTTCCTTAGCAGTTAGTATATATTTATAATCGAAAAATTTCATTTTCTAATTATTATTTAAAAAATTACATGAGCTGTTGGTCCGGCCGTGGACCTCAAAAAAAAAGACGTCGTCTCAAAAACGCTACACAGCCGCCATTTTGCAATAAATCGCTTCAAAAAAAGTTATGCGAGCAGTCATTGATATAAATAATAAAATCACGTTTCAGTTATCTCGATTATTTTTGTAGTTTTTCAGAAAAAAAATCCCCAAAAAGCCTATTTTTTCAGCCTCTATTATGGTCTAACCCCTTAAGCACTGCTGAACCAATTTTAAAAATTCTTTCAATATTAGGGCTCCGCGTTGTCGCTGGGTAGTATGGATTAAATTTCATCTTTCAAAAGGAATTTCGAAATTATTCAGCATTGGGAGGTTACACTATGTTAGGTTATTATTTTATTACAAAGACAAAGTTGTTGCTTACGGGATTAAATCTTGAGCTTCTTTGGTCCTGTTATGCCAAATTAATACAACTTTTAATTATTTTTCAATATTTAACTCTTTCTTATTCTGGCGAGATTATCGGAATTCAACGCTTTGATTTTGATTTTTTTGATTGAAGATGGCAAATTGTTTAACTACAAAAATAGCAGTTCCGTAGTTTGCAAAAGCAGGGGTCGAATTACCGCTCGTGAGTACTATTTTTCTTTCAAAATACTCTCTTTATTACACGACATCAGTCTGCTGTTCAAATACTGATGAAAGAATGTCAAATTGTGGAAGTAAAGTGCCCGATAACGCGAGAACTAAGGCCAAAAACACACAATTCAGTTACGTATTACTCGATCACGTGTGCGTTAATTTCGTCTGTGGCTATCGTCTTAGGTCGGTTGATATGACAAGAGTTCTGCAGTGCTGACGTGTAACAAAAAGTCAGCTTCGACCGCGATAAGTCTATCAAGATTACTAATATTTTATCGTAGTAGAAACATTTCTCTAACAATCGCGACAACGCTGTCACAAATACAAAAATCCTGTCGTGATGACAGTTTCATCTGGACTTCGACGATCACGTGGTGATTACTACATTTCCGTCGAGATCATGACAAGGCTGTCACGATTATTACAAACGCTGTAGTGATTACTAAACTGCTGTCGACAGTAAGATACTTCTGTTGGGACTCCAAATTTCTGAAGGAATTATGCGGGTCGTATTCTATTAAGTTGCTATAGCGTCAATGCTATCGTGATAACGTCAGTTCGTTTACGATGAGGACAACGAAAATCCTGCAACTACTACGACTATGGCAATGCTGTTTTAAGTACGATGACGTTGTTGAAATTTCGACGTTTCTGCAGCAATTCAATCGATCCGCTACAACGACAATCGTTTGGTTTTTACGACAACCGATGTGATTTAACCAAACAAATTCCAACTGTCACGATAACGACACTTTCGTAGCGATATCATCGATTTCGCTATTATGACAATGCAATTGCGCTTACGGCAGTTCTGTAGCAATAGCACACAACTCTGAAATCTATATTTCTTACTAAATTTCCGTCGCAATTTCAACAACGATTTTGCGATAACTTTGTCGAGGCTCGACAATATTGTTGCGATTATGACAATGCTGTCGCAAGCTTACGAATCTTCTTCAAAATTACGACAACGTTGTTGAAATTTTGACAACTTTGCAGTAATTGCAGCAATGTTGTTGTGATTGCGAAAAAACTGTGTTCTGGTTAGAACAATTCCATCGGAATAGCGACAATGTTGTTAGGACTACAACAATCCTTCGCTATTCTCTCACGATTGCGAGGACGCTGCGCTGTAGTGATTTTAACAAACTAATCATGACTGTCCCGTTTACAAGACTTTTGTTAAAATGGCGAAATTTACTCGCTTTTACGACAATGTTGTTGGGCTCACGGCAGCTTTGTCGCAATGATCACAATTCTATTGTGCCAACGACAAATTTGTATCTGACATGATTACGACAATTTTGTCACGATAAGAGTAGCCCAAAATACTAAAACTAGAAGGAAAAAGCATGATTTAATTTTGATGAAAACTTATTGCTTTTTTAGACAAAATGTTTTTTTCTACTTAGCTTTTCTTCTTGGCTGGAATTATTCGGAATGTGGAGGGCAGATGCATTTCTTTATTGGCTATGCCGTCGCATGACGACGAAACCAACACTTAATCTGCGGCAAACATTGAAAGTCGTCTCTTGCTGAGTTTGGAATTGTTTAAGAACAACGTCTTAACCGGGTTTGTTCTGTTGCCCAATCCCCGCCGACATTACACACAAAGCAATAGATCCCGTGTTTTATAAAAAAGCTTGTTTATTTTTTGAATTTATTAAAAAATTACAATTTTTCCTTCAAAAGTTTGCTTGTTACCAAAATATGCGAAATAAATGATCGTTGCGGTCCGTGGAAATTCAAGGTTTGAAAACAGAAAGCAAAAAATGTTTTTCCCCTTGTACCGTCTTTCGCGAGGAATTGGAAAGCCTTCTGATAATGAATTCATCGACATGAAAAGCCATTTTTCGATTGTCCGTTCGGAATTGGCAAAAAATCGTAGGTCTCTTCGATTCCTCACAATACATGGTTGTGCAAAATGCGCTAGGTACAGGGCCTGATCTGTTGAGCTACCCTATTTATTTTATTTTATAAGTTTGTTAAATAAACAAAATTAAAGAACTTTTTTTTTTTTAATTTCAGGTAAGAAATCAACGCATCACCATCACAGATCTCAAGAAATTTGTGGTTTTTGGTGAGTGAATTTGAATAATTTTGTTCCCAACAAGAAAGTAAGCGAAATTTTAGTTCAACAGCTCATTTCTTCAAACGATCTTCAAAACACTTAAATCAACAAAAATATAAGTATATAGGCATTGTTGTTATGCATCTCCTTTAAATTTTGAATATAAATCTACCACCTCATCAACACCAGCACCATACTACCACAAGAGTCCGAAACCTGTCCTCAACATACCACACCGTGTCTATACTTGATTTCCAATTTTCTTTTTGTCACAGTCCACCAGTCGGTCACCCCATGTGAGACACAAAACCCATTCAATCGAAACCTCCATTATTATTAGATTTATTTTCTTTGCAACGTTTATTCCTCTGCACTGTATCTTATTGAATGTATGAATTGAATTTCGATGCGCACAGTCAGCACGTTGCGAAGCGTCGTCGGACGTTGTTGGTCGTTGACGCGATCGTTGTCTGTTTCACTTTGGCTCTCTCCTAAGGCAGTAACACAGTGAAAACTTCGTTAAGGTGGCTAAGTTGGTTACCTACTAACCGTCTCTTGCCCAAAACAAGAAATCCGCAAGAAAGTTAATTGAAAATTGGTTTTATGATTTGTTTTTTTTTTTTTATTCACTACGCCTTTTTGCCGGCATTTTGTTTCTCTATGAAGCCACAAGAGAAACCATTTTACAACGACACCGACTGCGACGACGGACGTGTGGTTATGTTTACAAATCTTTTTCTCAAACGGGATTTCTGAAAACGAGAATTCATAAATTGGTTTTCAAATCACGTTTTTAATATGGTTTCGATTTTTGAATATGCATTTGCATGAAGGACCACAAAGCGGATCACTCGTGTGAAGGTGTTTAGTGGGAGAGCTGTGATCCCTTCGAGATCACGTAGCTCCTAATGCCCGAAAAAAAGAAAAAAAGATGGGAAGATTTAAATGAAGCACCTAAACATTGGATAAAGTGGACATATTGTGTCTCAAGTCACTGAAGTTTTGACTGCAGGGCTGTATGACCAATACATTTTTTCTGTGGATCTACGTTAGGTCCACCGGAAGTTTGGCAGATCGTTCTCGAGCACTTCGTGAGCTTAATCTCATGAAAAGTAATATTCTTTTCCGAATCCACGCAATGAACATAAAAAAATGTCTTGCTCCTGAGGCTGAGGCCATTGCCTTATGTCATAACTCATTTGCGTTCTAGCCTCACGTAGTGCGCCTTAAAATTAATAAAAAGCCATTGGCGGCATTAAGTGTTATTCTAACAACTACTGATTATATTAATCTGTCAGAATATCGTGTTTAAAGAAAATTAAATAAAAAATTAGAAATGACGGAAACAGGTTCACAGACTCCATCACTCAGACAGATTTGAATAAAGCTATGCTGAAATTTCTAGAACCTGATTGCTGCCTACTCACAATATTTGGCATTCATTTGCTTTATAAGAACAGAGTTGAAGAGCCTCTGCGTTGTTGAATATATGGTCATTTTCTATCATTTGATATTGAGTGTGTTGTAGATATTAGTCATCCCGGATTAAAACCAAGAACACGCAGAGCCAAGTATCAATTTCTAAGGGCGTATTTTGTTATTTGTCATATTTGAACATGCAAAGAGAAGATCGATGGGCTCACATTTAGTGTCTAGAACTCAAAAGAAAAAAAAATTGAGAAACTTGAGAAGCTGTAAATGGAAAGTTCGTCGAAGTGAATTATTGGGTGTTTTTTTTTTTGTACACAAACAGCGAATTGAAGCGGAAAATTCTAACAATCAAGTGTAACAAGATAAAAGGCAGTAACAAGCTTCGAGAGACCGAATTAATTGGCCGCACACACAGCGCATGTGTATCAGGTCTAAATCGAAGAAGAGGCACTTAAACCGGATAGCTAGCCAACCTTGAAAACTAAAAAAAAGATAACTTTCAATAAGACATGTTTGTGTTCAAGCGGTCTAATAATTTTTTTCGTATGGGGTTTCTACTTCTTGTTGGTTTGGTTTCAATTTCCACTTGAAATAGTTTGAGGAACAACTCGATAGACCAAAATGAAAGAGAACTCACTCAGGCAGTTGAAAAAAAGTAATGATCATAAATAAACATGTAATAGCCGAATACTTTCTCCGTATATGACCGGTAAGTTGGTTGGTCAGGTTTTATTGTAATTTGTTTCATGGGTATTCAGTCAGATGTGTGTTGTTTAACTTCTTGTGGGTGATTATGAAATCGAGACGATGAGGTACTACCGAACTGGGGTGCTTTTGTGCACCTGTATGTATTTTGATGAAAATTTTAGTCTACTTTTACTCTTTATTTTGATTTGAGGTAACAAGCCTTTGACCATTAGCATTCGGTGGTCGATTTTTCTAACAAAAATTGATATTTGTTCGGGTAAGACATACTAAGAACAATAATAAAATTTTTGAAGTTTTTTTTAGATTTGATAAAATTTGATAATACATATTGTTATGCGGCTATCCAATTGGTAATCACATAGCTTTCGTTTATTAGGTGTGGTGTTAAGTAGAATTTTTATGTGCCACTTGTATAGCCTACATTTTATCGATAGCTTGAAATACCAGAACAGAAATACTGAAGCCGAAAAGTAAAGGCTTCGAAGTTCGGTTAATTAAAAGTTTTTGTCAGGAAATAAGCTTTTTGATATTCGTTGACGTCGTCATAAGCCAAAATAACATGGCCGAAGTTATTTAAATCGAGGTTTAATTATAATCAACACGATTACTACTTTTATTACTTAACGATCGAAGGAATGCCTTTTTAGATTAATTCAGTGTGACTCAATCTGTAATGTTTGAATTGCAGACCAAGAAATCCAGTTTTCGAAGTTCTTCTTTGAAATTTTAGTTTTCGCGCCAAACGCTTGCTCTCTTTCTCTCTCTCTCGCTCTCTCTACCTCTGCCTCCATCTGTCCATCTCTTTCCTTCTGTCTGTCTGTGTGTCTTTCTGTAAGTTTGTTTATCTGTCTGTCTGTCAGTCTCTCGTCTCTCTCTCTCTTTCTCTCTGCCTCTTTCTTTCTATGAAGGAGTTCGCTAAGAAGTACAAATTCAGAGGAATCAAGTCGGGTGACCTTTACCAACCAAGGAATGTCTGTGCCCAAAACAACTGATCAGTTTTTAATGGGAAATTTTCCGAATCAAATTTATCGAAGCTCTGGCGCTGTGTGAGGTCACACTCACAACTCACAGGCTCAGCAAAAGCTATCCCCCAATCATGTGTTCATAATACCCAGCTTGCTTGGTTCCGAGAGAGAAACTCCATTCGTTGATAAAATGCACCAAGCACTTTAACCTGCATGGGTTTTTGATCATGATCATTCACTGGACGGGTACGTATGGAGTCCAGTTATTTATAAAATCTAAACCTCCTTTACGACGATGTCGTTGTATCCCGACCTTGGGTCGATTTGTACATAGGGTTGCAACATCGTTATAAAAAACATCGATGGTCTCCGACTAACATCGATGTCAAAAAAATATCTTTCATAACAACGTTACATCGATGTTTTTCCGATGTTTTGCCGACTTTTTAATTATCTTATCAATAATTAAAAAAATTGGCTTTATTTACCTGTACTGTAGCTAAATATGGAAATTTACTATAGTCTTACCAGTTCCAAAATCAAAAGACCATAACTAATTTCCGCCTAAAAAAAAACACAAATCGCGGGGATTCATTTGCAAATTGCGAAACAAAACATTTATTTGAACGTAATTAATATTACAAATATTCAAATTAGTTGATCAAATCCAAGAATTTTGAGATCGAATGAAAAGAAGCTTTGATAGGCTTGTCCCCAGAAGTCTATTTATGTCCTGAGTAATTCTTGCCCCAGCTCCCGAGAACAAACGCTAGCTTGGGACAGACGTGGCAACGATGGGAAGATAAAGCTTTACAATTTTTGATTGCTTTTATAAAAGAGATTTCATATGATCTTCTTTGAATACACTTAACTTAACGTAACTTTGACAACTCGCAAGTCGCAAATAAAACAAAACATGAATGAAGTACTTTGCATTCCTCTATTTCTGCCGGCAATAGAATTTTAGAATTGATGAGTTTATGACGGGTAAAGGAAAGACAGTAGACAAACTTACCTTATTACTTATCTATGTCGCACTGCCCCGCCTCCCACGACAAAACGGGAAAGGAATAGTGCACTCATTTAAAAATAAAACTACAATTGTCACGAGTTACGTCTTATGTCTGTGTGAATAAATCCTTGAGCTGATTCTTACAAAAATATTTTTAAATGAACGGAATTTAGAATTAGTTTTCATACCTACTAACTTACAATAGATCTACAGGCTCTTGATTTTGCTGTTTTTCGTTTGTAGGTAGATTTTTGTTGCAATACAGTGATCAAAAAACTTTTTTGTTTAAGAATTACACTTTACACATATATATAGGGAATGTTCAAGGAAATGAATGTGCGATGCCGATGTTTTTGCCGATGTTTTCAGTTTTGCATTCGATGTATCGGCGATGTATCGATTTTCAAAACATCGATGTTAATTTCCATGTTATATTATTCAACTATAGTTTTTCAAACTATTGCATAAATTCATTGTAAGTGATATTGAAATTTTACCGGAAAAGTCATTATAGGTACAAGTGTGTATAAGATTATCAACAAAACTTTTCGACTTCATAATTGCAAGTCTGGGATTTTTGCTGACCCCTACTAATATGTCAGCTTGAAATGATAAATGTCTTCTTACGTTTTGACGACGCAGTTGGCCGCAGCAGACAAGCTTCAGCAAATCGAGACCTGGTGTCGCCAATTCAATTGCTTTTAGATGAAACGATCCAACCCTTATCATCGAACTACTTTTAATCTCAAAAAATATCCATCAATAATTCGTTCAAAGGGTTCCGCGGGTGCTGAAAATATCACCAATACATGCCAAGCAAGCTTGGCAAATGAGGTTGAAAGTTTGATATTTGTTTGATATTTTTCGAAAGTAAAAACAAAGCCATAAATCAAAGAAAATCTTCTAATTGAAAAGGCACGTGAGCTTAGATTGAATTGAATTAACAAATCAGAATTCATAAAATGCACAACCAAGTACGGAACAAAAACAGTAAAATTGAAACTAACATGAGTATTCAATTTCACACTTAGATGCCAATTGGCATGGCATGGTCTAAGACAGAGTTTCCTTCCGTCTATCCACCTGGTATGGGAGCTGTGCAAGATGCGTATGATGATAATTACTGAAAAGAAAGTGAAACGAATGGCCTAACATTGAACCTTGCAACAGCCAGCAGCTTCATCTTGCATTGATGATATGCAGATGTATTCAGAATGTTAACTCACATGTGGCATCGAAATTAGTTTTCTCTCCTCTGCACCGACGCTGCGAGGTGAAAAGTGAATTTTATTTATTTAAATCATTTACAACAAATGATTGTTCGAGAGCGAAAAGACCATAATTCAATTCTAAAGCAATTTTTCTTTCCATTGAATGGAGATTTCGTGCTCAATTTTGAAAGTTTTCAAAAAAAAGGTTGTTAGGGTCAGAAGTCAAACGACTAAATAATTTTTTTTTCGATCCATGTAAAATGTCGAAGACACAGTCATAAGTTGAAATGATTCTCATCTTCTGCTTGTCAAGAAACATTTGAAAGCTTGTTGGAATTTCAGGGTATGGCTGACTTTAAGCCGTGCGTTTACCTAATCAAAGATGCAACTGTGTATCTCGTTTTAAGTAAGATGGAAATAGAGACGTACACACCTTGTTGTAAATTGTGCGAATAAATGTTTTTTTTTTTTTTTATAAATTTTGCGTCCATAAAAAGACTTTATTGCAAGATCAAGACGTTTTTCTTATATAACCCTAACTGAAAGAGACAAGCCTTCAAAGTCCTCCTACACTTTTTCCGTCCTCTCAGACGAGTGCGCTTTGTGTTTCGGCAGAAAGGAAATACGTTATTCATGTAACATGATTAGCGGAACATTCAAAATACTCACAATACACTTTCAATGTGCGCACATTGTTAACTACAACTGGACCATGTCAAATGTGGTATGTGAATCGGATAAGTGGTTTTGTTCAAACCTCAGAAATGGTCATTAGGAATCTTGTTCGGGAAATTGTATGTACAAAAGAGGTTCGCATTTTACAACAAAAGAGCTAAAAATAATATCGAATTTTGTTAAATGGTACCAAAGAGACTGGAGATTTAAGTGGACGGACAATGTTGGTTGTACTGGCTATAGGTTCACAGATGAACGTGAACATTACTTAGACGTATTGGAAAGGCGTTTTGTTGTTGTTTTTACAAATTTTTTTTTATAAATTTGAAAATAACTTTTATTTCCAAAGTAAGCGTTTTGGTGTCCGTTGCGTAGTGCATTCCTGCTTGTTATGTGGGAGGATCGAAATTCGAATCCCAACAGAAAAAATCAAATGTTTTCCTCAGCTATCGATTAGTGATATCATTGCCATGAAAAGCGCTTTTTCAATTAGCCATTCGGAACCGGCAGAAAATGGTAGGCTTCATTCATTCCTCAGAAATTTTGGTTGTGGGAAACGAATAGCTGCTTGGGTTCCCCGCTTTGTTGTAACCGATCGCGTTCCAAATTCATATTGCTATAACCAGTGAAGCTTTCAAAATGTTAAGACGTGAGTTTCTGTTCGACGATTGTGGATACGCGGTCTTAATAAGAAATTCTAAAGACCGAAGTAATTTTTAGGATTTACAAAGCCTTAATTTTTAAAATTGATATTGATTACCTTTTAAGTAAAATTGGAGAAAAACTGAAGCTCAGTACATAGCGCAGTCATGTTTTACTGGCTGAAAACCAACGGCTATCGGTGGCCCGATGACGTCAATGGAATTGCGGAATTTTTTTTTTATGATTGGTGGATTCTTTTGTGCATGTGGTTGCGTGAATGAAACAATCGTTAAAATTGATGCGCCTACATTACACGAAGAAGGATATGTGTACAGGCGTGGAAACCACTCATTGAATGTGATGATGATATGCGCGTCAAACTACAGATTTTGCTGTGTAAATGCAAGATGGCCGGACAGGGTTCGTGAGGTCATGACTCAAGGGTGTTACGAAATTCGATGGAAGTCAATGATTTGACAATGAAAGGTTTTAAAGTTTAAAAATTCCGTCTTCTAAGATCCCGCTTGTTCAAAATCCCAATCTTTTACAATCCCACTTTTTAAAATCCCACTAAATCCCGCTTATCCCATTTTTGTTACAAAACATTGTTATCAAAAATATAGATGTTGGTTATATGCGCTTTTATTTTAATAGCGGGATTTTAAGAATCGGGATTATGAAAAGCGGGATATCGAACCCAGCCTGAACGGGGACCATTTCCAGATGCTGTTGTTTTGTGGATATGGACTGATAAACTGCTTGATAACACCATTACGCTGAAATCCCGCCAACCCCTCTGAAGAGACTTTCAATCGGTGCCACAAGAAAGCACGGCGCATAATTGAAAATAGTTTTGGCATTTTTAGAGAAAGATTCCCGTGTCTAACTTTACAACTGAGGCCTGAGTTTCCAGGAAAGGTAGCTATTGTCTCTGTCATGTGTCATCTTACACCACATTGCCGGTGGCATCGGAAGGAGTAGTGGATACATGCAACCCACTGAAGACACTGACAATGAAATTGGATTTGGAAAATTCTGAAGCAGAAAATGATGCCTTCAATAATATGGATTGCGTGAGTGGAATGCAAAGGCTTATTTCTCTGCTACTATACTTTTCCTAGTGCCCTCTTTTATAGTATTGGTTTTTTGTGCAATGGCCTTTTTGAATTGCAAAAGCGTAGTTTCTTTTGAGGGAATTTTCTAGGTTCAAGATAAAAATCTCAGACAGTAAATAATATAAGAAAAAAATACATAAAATTCTCTTTTTACTTTATTATAATGGGAATCTTCCTGGGCAGAAACCAGCTGTCCCTCGCAAAAGCTCATGATTATGGGACAACGTCAGTTGTAGCGATTTTTCTTTTTGTAAAACTTAATTAGATAGCTTGTTTATCAAATTCATAACCATAAAAAATAAAATATATACTTTAACTACCTGACAAGGCTGTGACTTTACTGCATTTATTTTCTAAAATATATAAAAACATATACATATATATTTATGAATAACAAATGTATTAGACTGTAAGAGAAATTCTACTCTGTTTGATGAAATGAACAAATAAATAAATAAATGATTCTACTTGACATTAAAGAAAATACATGCACTCTTGGTCTTACGAATAAAAACTGGGCTTAGAATTTGCAATACACGTAGGTAAATGAAAATTTCAGTTCCTACACTGAATGCAATCGTTTTCCTAACGCACCCGTGTTATAGGTTTACTCAGCTATCGCAAATGAAGTGAAGTGACAGACCTAAAAAGCAAAAAAAAAATTACTCTGATGAAAAATAGCACAAATTTGGTTTGCAAACGAAAATATGGAATGAAGGTTTTGTTTTTAGAAATACTTGATTAAGAACAAATATTAGTTCGGAAATAAATCAAATAAAAAGTCCAGCAAATGAGAAATGTCAGATGAGTTAGAGCAAGGTTTTAAGTATTTAAAATAAGGATTGTCTGATTTTAAATTTAGAGTGACTCTAAAAAGTGTAAAGTTAAAATCAATTATAAATTGACTCAAATGTCATTTTAGGCTAGTGTGGCACAATGGCTCATTTTAAGGCGATATCAAATGACTATAAATTTGCGATATTGATTTGAGAAAAGGTAAGTGTATTTATAAATGAGTTTTATTAAAAAGAAAAAAAAATCTATTTCATTAAAATGTAATCTATTGCACTTTATTTGCAAATCTAACACCGAAATTTTTTTTAAATAGTGACAGCGTTATTAGATGACCCACACAGAGTAGCTCGGGCCCTCCCGTGATAGAATTGAGTAAACTAAGTAAAGTTCTTTCCAAGTTTCCATGCGTGTGGAAAAATGGCCATTAAATATAGTCTATGTTACTCAAGGGGAATGAAGCACTCTAGCGATGATTGAATTTTGAAATAGGTCAAGCAGTTTCGAGGTTCAAATGTTTGTTAACATTCCAGTTCCCGTGGGAATATGGTATTGAAATATAAACCTCTCTCTTGGATCAGTTTATTTATTAAAAAAACCTCATCCGAATTTGTTGATTAGTTTTAAGGATCTAAGCTTAGAGACAGAGGGCGGAGTGAGTGCGACTTTGTGGTATACTATGTAATGATATGTCCTTAAGCCGGAATCGAATTTCAAAGTAAAAAGTTTCTTAAAAAAGTCAAAAACTTGTATCTCTGTCTCTCAGTTTTCACTTTGAACAATTTTTTGAAAACATACACAATCAAACAAAATTGTATATTTTTCCTGGGATGTACCGCTTTCATCATTAAAATCCTGTAGTTTACATAACAAAAGCTCTTTCGAAGTTTCAAACAAATTCTAAAAATATAAAATAAAAAAAATTGTGTTTTCAAAATTTAAAGTAAACTGAAGCATATTCAATTAAATTTGTTTAACATATAACCGTGGCCATTTTTCTTTTTTGACAAATTGGTAATTGTATTGTTTTGAAATATTTTTCTAATGTTTTCTAATGTTACTAACAGGTAGCACGCAGTATTATGTGTGTATTTAGAAAGCTTTTACTTTATTTATTTTTTTACTTTTTTTACTTTGTGTTACGGTGTAGTTCAGACTTAAGCATTTTTACAGCAATTTTATAAAACAAAAACTTATTTTATTCTTTTGAAAACTACCAAATAAAATACCTCTTTTCTTACATCACAGCAAGTTTTATTTTTTCTTTATTCTCAATTTGCGGGTCATTTTAACAAGTTCTATTTAGCAATGAAAAGTGAAAAGGCTGATAAAACATGTAGATGTAGAATGCTTTGTTCCACAATCTTTGCACAATCACTTTGAAGGAAAGAGCAAAGACTTTGCATAGCACAATCTCTCCTTTTTTCGCCTGAGTTCTCCGTGCGGAACAAAAAACGAAAACTTCCCTGGAATTTCTCGTATTTCTCTTTGACAAAACATCGTAGTTCCAATGGCAACTTTGATGGTTCCGGTTAAAATCTCTTTGTTAAATGATTTTAACCCAAAAATCTCCTTTGATTGCTCGATATTTGTGATGAAATTCGAAAAATATGTTGTTTGCCTATAACCAGGCCATATTCAGTGTTTCATCGAGTCGATGTAATATTTTTTTATTATTATTCTTCTGGCTTTTTATAAAATTGTCCATAACGGTATTTGTTTTACAATTTGGTACATATGCGACATGTTTTTTGTCTTGTTTCTTTTCATGAGACATACCCTCTCTCTACCCATAACGTGAAGTTGTTTGATAGCCATGTTTAGGGTGGCGATGCATTGCAGCGGCACGACTTGTATCTCTGTAAAAGGAAGGCGTGTGCACCTCACCGCAAAGCTATTTTATTATTATTGCCATTATCGGCCTCCTTTTTTATGTAATTTTTTTGTTTTTGTTGTCGTGAATAGTTGTTTTTTATTTATGTCGACTTTTGTTACTGTGCCATGACCGTTTTTTTAGGAACGGGACAAAAGCAACACAGCAGTCCAGACAAACAAAAACGAAAAACCAAATAGACAATACCCAAAAAAGGAGAAATAACGAGTAGGATATACCTTTGGGGTATACTCAAATAAAAGTCATGACAAAACCTCCAAGTCAAGTCACCCGGTCGGTATAGTGGTGTAGTATTGTCCATAAGCCCCATTGATCTGCAGAAATCTTGATCATTTTGATGGCTCGAGCGAGAGGTAAAATAATTGAGTTGTGCTATGAACTATGAAACTTTTGTTGTACGATCGGTCGGCCGGTCGCCTTAGGGGAGCCAGACATTATTGAGTCACACTCCGTAGCACATGCGAGAAGTTAACCCATTTGACTTTGGTGACTTTGTGCGCAGGCATTTCAGTGAGGAGTTGACATAAGGCATAAGGGTGTTCGCTTAAAGAGGTTATAAGTTTAAGTATACACATGTCTATGTCGTACACAATTATGAATTAAAAAGTCATGAGGTCATGCAACTTCTCAAATCATGTATTGATATGCGTTAAGATAATTAGCACAGGGTTTTTCTTCTATTCCCGCAGATTCCTATTAAAATTTTCCATGAGACATGTCCCAGCACTTGTAGATTAAATTCTAAGCCAGAGTTAAATCATACAGAAAGTTAAAAGAACACATCCTGAGTTTAACAGCCAATGGTTTGTATCATTGGCAAAGAGCAAGTGATGGTTCTCGCTTTTATCGAAGAGATCCCTTCACGATGACACAAAGACCACATTCTTCAGGCACCTGTTACTTATTACAAAAAAGTTGTCTTCATGGCAGAAAAATAAGACCACACTGTCACTCAAAGCGAAATGTTTTAATTTTAGTTTCCGCATTTTAAATAGTAAAACAAAAAAAAAACCCCAAAGCAAGCGTATCATGTAAGTCTGCTAATTACTATGAATGTGAGGCTATGTCTCATAACAGGTTCGTGTATACTGTGGTATCCGAATAGCAATAATTAAACAACTTCTCACTTTGGTGTCTGGAATACAAGTGGTCTTTATTATATATAGAATTCATAAATGTCATTGAAGTGACAGTGTGTAGTAGAATAGTAGAATTGTAATAGAATACATTAAGTAGAATACAGTAGAACCCTTTAATATGCCACACCTCCCCCATAAGCTCTTTATCAAATTATATTTCAAAATTCAACGTTAATTTCAGCGAATATATGGAAATCACCTTACATTTCATAATTTTCAATTCTATTCAAAATTTTAAGTTTACATAGTTTAATATACTTATATATTTTAGTATAAGTTTTAAGTTTAAATTATTTTTTTTTTTTTTTTTTTTTTTTTTTTTTTTTTTTTTTTTTTTTTTTTTTTTTTTTATATATATATATGTAGTTATATTCACACTTTATGCTAACATAGTTTTTTGATATTATTTCTATTTATAGTATTATTTCTATACAAATGTTAGTATAAATTTTTAGTTTGTTTTTTAAAATTTACATTTCATAATTTGAAGCATATTAAAAATACGTCACAATTTTTTTTAATTGTACATTATATTTAAAGATATTGTGAACTTGTGTTATTTATTTATTTTTATATAGTTTTCCTGACCTTGTACGTGATGGACTAAGATGCAAATTCGGATCTTTTAAATTACTTAAACTTTGAAGATGGTTTTTGTTTTCAGCTTGCGAATCAGCTTCTGAAGCACTTGAATTGTTTTTAAAAGTATTTAAATTATCAAAATAATGATCAAGATTATTGGAATCATAGTAATTATAACTTGATTTGGTTTTGCTATCATTTTTTTTTAAGTATTTAGAATTTCTCCTATATTCTTTATTCTTTGAAGGAACAAAAACAATATAAGATCGAGGTTGCATTAGTTTTTCTTTGATATACCCGATTTCCCAAGTATTTTTGATTTTGCAAAAAACTTTTTCATTAATACAAAAACTCGTTTCTTTTCGTCTTGCTTGTCTATTGTAATATTTTTCGTTTTGTAATTGTTTGTATTTAATTGATTTCATAATGTCTTTCAATCCAGGTTTTAAAAGGCTCGAATGAATTGGTAGCTTAGTACGTAGTCTTCTGCTCATTAAAATTTGAGCAGGTGAAACATCTAAGTATTTGACAGGAGTATTATTGTATTCTAAAATGGCCGAATAAAATTCTTCAAGCGTTGAAGATTTTTTAATAAAATTTTTTGCTATTTGGACTCCTCGCTCTGCGAGTCCATTTGATTTGGGGTAATGAGGACTACTAGTTACAATTTTAAAGTTCCACTTTTGAGAAAATTCCGCGCATTTATACGAACTAAAGGGCATATTATCAGCAATAACAATTGCAGGGATTCCTAAGCGAGAAAATATTTTTGCCCAACTTAAACAAATGTCAGAAGCAGTTTTTGTTGGAATGGGTTCGATTTCTATCCATTTTGACAAATAGTCAATGACAATCAGAAAACTTTCTCTATTCCACTCAAATATATCGCACCCTACTTTATGAAAAGGTAAATCAGGTATATCATGACTTATCATTTGTTCATTATGACTTTCCGGTCGATTTTGTATGCACGTCCAACAGTTTTTTATGTGCAGTTCTATATCTGCTGACATGCCAGGCCAATAAAGTAGTTCTCGGGCTCTAATTTTTGTTTTTGTTATCCCTAAATGAGACTTGTGTAATTTAAGTAACATTTCGTATCGTAACGAATTTGGCACAATTAGTCTGTGATTTAAAAAAACTAAACCATTTTCAACAAAAATATCAGATCTTTTTTGAAAGTAGGATTTGATATTGTCGGGTATTTTACTTTTTGAACTAGGCCACCCTTCTTGATAAAACTTTAAGACCTCTGAAAGAACAGAATCTTTTCTTGTTTCTTCTTTAAATAAATCTTGCTTCTCCTCACTTACATTTATTGAAAAAATCATTTCACTCTTTTCTTTTACTTCATTTTTCTCAACTATAAAATTTCTCGACAGGTAGTCAGCAATGTGCATGTATTTACCTGGTAAATACTGCACCTCAATGTCGTAATTATATAAAAATAACCGTGTGCGTCGTAGCTTACTTGACATAATTTTGTTAATTTCTTTCTTCATAATGGCTTCGAGAGGCTTATGGTCGCTATAAACTAAGACCTTACTACCATAGACAAAGTTATGAAATTTTTTACACGCATATGCAATGGCAAGAAATTCTTTTTCTATTTGGGCATACCCTACTTCAGCATCACTCAAACTCCTGGAAGCATAACAAATCGGCCTATTTTCTTGCAACAAACAACACCCTATTCCATACTGAGAAGCATCAGCTTGGATTGTAAGCTTTTTCATAGGATCGAATGGTTTAAGGAATGGAATTTCTTTCAACTTATGTTTTAAAATGTCTACGCAGTTTGTATGACTATTAGACCAAACAAATTCAGCATCTTTTCGCAATAATTGCCTTAACGGAGCTGTGAGCTCTGATAGCTCCGGAATGAAACTCCTTAAATAATTAACAAAACCTAGAAAGCTTTGCAGTTCTTTCTTTGAAGAAGGATTTTTTAAATTTTGAATAGCAGATACTCGATTATCATCTGGCTTCATTCCACTTTCACTAAAAACATGACCCAAATATTTCACAAAATATTGCCGAAATTGAATTTTTTCTTTGTTAAATTTCATTCCTAATGTTCTCGCACGTTCTAATAATCTTTCCAAATTTCTGTCATGTTCTTCAATAGTCTCTCCGTGCACCAAAAAATCATCAATATATATTTCAACTCCTTCTAGGTCCCCATAGTTCTCATAATTAAATTTTTGAAATATTTCCGGTGCTGTACTTAAACCAAAAGGAAGTACATTAAATTCATAGACACCGAAGGGCGTCCAAAAGCAACAAAATTTTCTTGAATCTTCGTGTAAGGCTACTTGCCAGAAACCATCTTTTTGGTCTAACACAGTGAAGTACCTAGAGTTCCTTAAATTTGTTCTTAAATCTTCCAGAGTTGGAATTAAAAACGGTTCTTTTTTTATAACTTTATTCAAACCCGAAGGATCTAAACAGACTCTCAGTTTTCCATTAGTTTTTTCAACTATAACTAAGTTATGTATCCATTCTCTGGGACCTGTTACTTTTGAAATAACTTTTTCTTTCTCCAGGTCTTTCAGAGTGTCCAAAAGTTTGTTTTTAACCTTCAATGCTACATTTCTGGGCGGAGTTGTTTTAGGAAAACTCTTTTCTTTTATTTCAATTTTATATTTTTGGGGAAATTCCCCTCTTCCTTCAAAAAGCTCTTTATTCGATTCTATAAGATCCTCCTTTGAGTCGTATGACCTCTTAATCAGATTTAAACTATTTACATTTTGTATTTTTACCAAGCCCAAACTCAAACAACTTTTCAAACCTAGGATTGGAATTAAGTTTTCATTAATGTTTTCTTTCACGATTATAAAACTTTGTACTAATATTTTATTTTTAAAACGGCATTCTAAAGTAGATTTGCCAATGGGTTGGATTTTAGGGCTACCATATGGTTGTATGACAATTGAAGTTGACCTTATACTTCTCCTATTTTTTATTTCGTTATAATATTTTAATGGAATAATATTTACTTGAGCTCCTGTATCTATTTTAAATTTTATGAAGGAGTCTTCAACTCTTATTTCTTCAAGCCAAGTACTTCTACTGTCACCTGATTGCAAACTGTCAACAACAAACAAATCATCTTCACTATCAGAACTAGATTCACACGATTCGCGAATACATCTCACATTACGCACATTACAACAAACTGCAAAGTGGTTTAATTTCCCACAATTATTACATTTTTTTCCTAGAGCAGGGCAGGCATTTCTTGTGTGATTTAAATTACAATATTGACATTTGATATATTTGGAAGTTTTACTATTATTTTGATTTGAAAAGGTCTTACTTCTAGAACTATAATGATTATTCCAATGAAATTGATTATTAGCTTTTTCAGCATAACTCGAACTTTTATTTAAATTTTTTTTACTATATTGACTGTTACCTCTTTTATTTTCTTGATGATTTGCAGAACTTTTGTTGATGACATCTACGCTGGAACTATTTGCTGGGGCCTGTATTTCTTTTGTCTGCTTCTGGGCGACTTCTGATGCACGACATATTTCCATGCATTTTTCCAAGTTTAGGTCTGCTGCACTTAGTAACTTCTCCTGCAGCCTCTTATTTTGGATGCCTAGGACAATCCGATCACGAATGAGAGACTCCTCCAATGAAGAAAACTCACAATTTTTTGCTAGCAATTTAAGGTCTGTCACAAAACTGTCAAACGCCTCCAGATTTCCTTGGTTTCGGCTGAAGAATTTGAACCGCTCATATGTTTGGTTTTTTCTCGGCAAGCAATACTCGTCGAAAGCTCTCATCACCGACTCGATCTTCTTTTTATCGTCATCAGACAAAGTGAACGAATTATACAGATCGAGGGCATCTTCTCCAATCGTATTCAAAAACGTGTTCACTCGAATGACCTCATCTTTGTCCTGAACGCAAGCGGCAATCTCAAAGATTGTATAATTTTGACGAAATCGTTTCCAGTTTTCTGCGAGGTTTCCGTCCAACTTTAGTGGTTGGATTCTTCGTACGTAATCCATTTTGAGCTGCTTTTCGATTATGACGACTTTACTTATAGAATCTGCAATTTCATGAATTGAATCCTCATCCGATTCCTCAAGAGATGAGTTGCAGTCAGATAAATCACTGGATGATGATTTTACCATGAATTCTTCACGTTAGAATCACGTATACTTCACAAAAACTTTATGTCTATTGATATTCTATCAAATGAACTATATTATTTTCAACTTTACTTTGTGATGCCTTTAATAATTATCGATTAAATATGAGGGTTTTTCCAAGACCGGCTGCGCCATGTGGTATCCGAATAGCAATAATTAAACAACTTCTCACTTTGGTGTCTGGAATACAAGTGGTCTTTATTATATATAGAATTCATAAATGTCATTGAAGTGACAGTGTGTAGTAGAATAGTAGAATTGTAATAGAATACATTAAGTAGAATACAGTAGAACCCTTTAATATGCCACATATACAGTTCTCTATGATAATTCAAATAATTTCATTACAAAACAGGTGATATTAGTTAGCGATAGGTTGAGATCTTAAACAACAATTAGTAGAATAATAAAAATACCACGATCAAAATCAAGTTATTTGTAAAATAAGTTTTCTTAAGCCCCCAAGAAGGAAATATCTGACCGATGACTCCCACACAAGTCTTTGGGCAAGTTAACAGAAACGTCCAATACTATGAGTATGGCCTGGTGGAACTTGATTGAGTTATAGAGGCTAGATTAACTATAGGAATGGCAACTTACGGAATGCAGAAATAAGGAAATGTTTCCATGCCGCAGAACATTGAATTGAAGTTGATTGAGTATAAGTTGAGTCCGCTGTAGGGCGACAACGATTCTTTGTATGTAACAGAGTGTGGTGGTAAATTCTGTGCTCTTATTCACATAATGAGTCAATAGCAATGCTGTTGTTGAGAGTTGGATATTGTTGTCCTTGGAACTTCCATGAGTCTTCTACTCAATTGAGTATTGATTGGATATTTGTTGTTTCGGTGCGACTGAGTTGTGATACTTTAGTTCGAACAAATAAATTGAAGTGCAGTAGCAGAAATGTTTTTCTACGGGTATCGCCTTTCGCGAGGAATTGTTAAGTCCTCTGTTAGTAATTTTATGGCCATGAAAAGTGCTTTCTCGATTGGTTGTTCGGAATCAGTAAGAAATTGTAGGTCTCCTCCGTAATTCACGACATGTGGTTGTGAGAAACGCACTACGCCTCGGGGTTTCCCGCTCTGTTACACCACCACATTTATTTATTGATTTTTCTCAAACTTAAGTGGAGTTTGATCGGTAAGTGGCTACGGGTTTCAATTGGTTGAAACGCTTAGGCCTCAAAATCTGACAAACCATTTTAATTTTTTCTGACCAGAAAATTAAGTTTGTGTTGGGAGTGAGGAAAAGATTGCTTTAGTATTAGAAATGTCAAACAATAAAACAAAATAGGGTCTAAATGATTCACTACACTTAGCCTACCCATAAGCAACACACAAGCTCTTTAAGAGTTTTTCAAAAAATTATTTAGCACTTAACAGGCACTCAATACAATCTATTGACTAATATTCCACCTAATAACCTCTTATTTATCTCTTTGTTTATAGTTTTTATTTTAGGTGTAAACAATATTTCCTTAGGATATCTTGAATAATTCCATAACAAGCGTTTTGCATAGGGACACTTAGGTAGTTTTGCTCAGAGGTCATTGAAAATCTTTCTATTCTCTTTATAAAATAAGTTCAAAAGTGAATTTAAAGATATTTTGAGTTGCATAATGCTTATACTTTTTGTTTAGTCAGAAAAAAATATGAGAAAAGCTATTTGTCTTAAAATTACTACAGTTGTGATTTTATTTTTGATATTTTCTTTTTGTTAATATTGGGTTCGTGTTTTGTGTCACTGTCAAACATTTTCAATTTGGTCGATAATTTAACCATGAATCGTCTTATCAACAACGCTTGCAATTTTATTGAGTTTTATTACCAAAATGCGTCCTCTGTTAAGAAAGTTCATCAAACGCTTATTCCTTTTTGTGATCAGTTCAATCGACCTACTGAGGTAGTTGCCTGAAAATGTAAGATGAGCTCGAGGAACTTTTGTGACTGAAATTCACACCAAATTTTCATTGTTGGTCATGAAACCACTAACACGCTTCCGTAGAGTGCGAACTGAGATATATATTTCAGCTGTATCGGCCAGTGTTAGTGATGGCCGTGAATTATCGATTCGGCGCCATTACTGCAAATGGTGAGCGCTACCGTGCGACAATAAAAACTTTTTTTTTCTAAAATGGAAGAGCTTGACTTATACTTGAGAAGCAAACTCGGTGAAATGTCTGTTTCATTTATTCCACGTTTGGGGACGGTCAATTGGCCGCCTAGATTAAGATTTTTTAATATAATAATTTTTTGAAGGCTATGATAAGGCTAATGTCTAAAGCCACAATCCTGCTTTGATTGACGCACTGAAAGCCAACATTGAAGCAATTATTCGTGAGATACCAGCCGAAATTGTAGAAAGATTTTATTGTAGAGTGGGGTCATTTGAGTCGTTGCTAACAATTGCATGAAATAATCTTCAAACATTAAATTATATCGACCGTACTATCGATTCAAATAAAGGTTTTATGCATTTTTCTGAATTTTGTGCGTTTTTTAAGCTTTCGATAGGTATAAAAAAATTACTTGCTTTTTTTCGAATAAAAAGTCACGGAACGTTAAGATAAAATATTTCTAGACTAAGCGGAAGCACCTCAGTCAGGTCTCAAACATCCATTGTGCTTTCGACATATCCAAAAGCTAAGGATTACCACAACTAAACTATAGTTCAGATTTGAACCATTTCTGATAAGTAAGAATTTTTTTACTTTTCTTAAAACCTTATAAAATAGACTATTTGGCGTGTAACGCTTTTGGATTTTCGTTCCTTTATGGCGCTACGAGTATTTGATCTCGAAGGTATCACAATTCCCCCACCCGAGTTCTGTTGCGCCACCATATTTTTTTATTTCTAAAGCATTGAACTGAATTTTGTTGGTGGGATACACTAATAAACTTCTTGTTGCTTGTATTGATGTGTCATATTTTTATTATGACCCATTTTCGATGACCTATGAGAAGAAAAAGAAAAAAGAGCTCACGATTTTTATGGGACACCTCGATGTTTGTGAAAAGCAAGTTGGGTGTGGGTTCAATAATAGCCTGCCTATATTTACCATTTGCCCCAGCTTTATAATAACTCATTACGGGATCTCTTTCTTGCAATTGGCATAATTGCGCTAAGTTTCGAGATAAAATCGATCTATTGAATTATTAACCACAAAATTCGAAGAAATTCCGATCTCTTACTTACGGGACAAAAGTTTCCAAGCTAAAATCAAAAATAACACCTGTAGGCATTTGTTTTTAATGAAAACAACATCGTCAGAAATAAAAAACTAGTTTGCCGATGCAAAAACTCATCGTCCAACTATTTTAATACAAAAGAGCTGACACAAAAACTTGTCTGTCCACAAAACTTCTTCGATAGCTTTTTCTCTATGCTCACTCTTTATCTGTGGCATATCAATTAATGCAAAACCAAAGCGAGATTTCAAATACAGTGGAGGTCCAGTATAACGAATGCCGATATAACGAGTGATCGATATTACGAACACTTTTTTCAAGTCCATTAGGTATTCTATATAACGAACAAAATAACGAATTTCAGACGAAATGGAAATTACGTACTCTATATAACGAACAAATAACGAATTTCAGAAAATGAAAAAAAAATGACTGTAAGTGTATTAATGTGTCTACTTCCATGTATGTTCGTGATAATATTGGAAGATACATACACACAATTGCACGTTTTATTTATTTAAAGATTTGTATCACAAAAAGGTTTCGATATAACGAATTTTCGATATAACGAATTGACTCTGGACATTATATCGTTCGTTATACTGGACCACCACTGCAAAACCAAATAAAAAGCTATTGGATTACTAAAAATATTGTCGATAAAGTTTGGATATGGATTTAATCAAGCATAGGTTATGGGAATGAAAACATATAAGATGACGAGAAACTGTGTGGCAGCTAGAGGCAGTCCTACGTATCGCACATGTGCTTCACCACATCATAGTCACATTCTCCCTCAGCGATTTTACCGGGCAATTGTTGCTAAGAAAAAAAAAGGAATCAATGGTACCAGGGAACACTTCACATTGTTTGCCTATTGCAGTTTGAAGTATGACTTCTTTTTAAAGCCAAGTTAAAAAATTTGTATTTTTAATTAATTTTTCTACTAATAGTCTACGATATAAATTGATTAGTCGCATATACTACAACTTCTTCACCAAATATCATGATCATGAGATGGAACCTAGCATTTCAAATACAACTTTCGATTGCTCTTTAAACAAAATGTCAAACATCTGTCGTCAAAATGAAGAGAAGGAGCAGCGGTATGGCACTTGTACCTGTTTCAAGTCTCAATTGTGCCCCAAATGAGAGCCTTTATTTTAGTAGAGTTAATTTCTACTAAAAAAATTTTGCCACTATTTTGTTTACAAATACAAAATGGCTTATCCGACTGGAAAGAAAAAAATAAAAAAAATTTTCTCACTTACGGACAAAAATATTTATAACTGCGTCTTTTATGTTCTCTTTGAGAATGTTATTTAGAATTCGAAGAAATGCTTTACTTTGATTGAATCATAATTTTAACTTCTTTAGAGTGGCATATAAAGTAAACACCTTTCGGCTTATTACATCAACATAATTACTTAACCACAAATTTACGTCTTTTTCTTCTTCTCTTTCCATTTCCGGCGTTACGAGTAGTGATCTTGAAGCGATCACAACTCTCCTACTTTTCGTCTTCACACTAGTGATCCGCCTGTGGAGTACGCCGCGTTGACCTCAGAAAGCGTCGGCAAGCCTCCCGGTTTTGGATTGTTGCATGTCTGAGGCCAACCAAATGCTGCTGTTTTTGCATTTGCTTGTACCAGGAGTGTTTTGGCCTGCCTTTTCTTTTTCGTCGTGAATTTGTTGAAACATTGTACGATATTGCCTTTTGGACGGGGTTCTGCGGATCTCTCCTTTGAACATGACAATACCAACTGAGCCGGTCGTGCTGAATTTTGTCCAAGATAGTACTTTTGACATGAAGGCTTCCACGGATCTTAGTACTTCTAATTCGATCAAGCTTTGTTACTCCTGCTGTCATCCGAAGCATCTTCATTTCGGCTGCCGTCAATTTGCTCTCATACTTTTTGTACATTGTCCAACATTGTGAACCGTATGTCAGAGCTGGACGGACAACTGCTGTGTAGAGTCTTCCCTTCAGCTTAGGGGGCATTTTTCGATCACAGAAGATAGCGGAGTTTTCTCGCCACTTCATCCACCCTACGCTTACTCGATGATTGATGTCGTCATCACAAGTTGCTTCACTATTGATCATAGATCCCAGATATTTAAACTTTTCACACTTGGGAAGCACATTTCCATTCAAATAAATGTCTGGAATAGGCTTGTCTGGGTCAGAAAAAGGGCAGCACAGGTATTCAGTCTTTTTAGCGCTAATGCGGTACCCATTTCCTTCCAGAACATCAATCCAAACGTCAAGTGCTCGTTGCAGGGATGTAGGATCCTCGCTTATGATGGCTCCATCGTCAGCAAAGAATAATTGTTGTACTTTATTGTCCGTTACTTTTCCTTCGAGCAAATAATCCAGAACAGCAATAAAGAGCAGTGGACTCAAGACACTTCCCTGATGTACACCTACTGTTATTTGGAATTCTTCGGTGACTCCAGTTGGGCATCTCACTTTTGTAACTGCTCCCTCGTACATGTCCATAATTATTCGCACATAGGCTTCAGGAACTCCTCGGTGTCTGAGGGCCACCCATATCAGATCTCGTGGTTGTCGATCGAATGCTTTTTCGAAGTCAACCAACACAATATGCAAATCCTCTAAGGCATCTCGGTGTTTTTCCATAATGATCCTTATACTTTGGATTGCGTCTGTAGTTGACTTACCCGCGACAAACCCGCATTGGTCATCAGACAGCCTTATTATTTTCCGCAGTCGGCTATCCAAAACCCGCTCAACGATCTTCATAGTGTGGGACATCAACTTGATCGAACGATAGTAGCTTCTGGTATCTCCCTTTCCCTTGTACATTGGAAGAAGAAAACTTTCCCTCCATTGATTAGGCAAACTGTCACCTCTTATAAGTTTGGAGATGAGAATCGTGAGCCATCTCTACCCGATGTCTCCCATATTTTTCCAAAACTCGTATGGTACCTCGTCTGGCCCAATCGCTTTGCCTTTTTTGGAGTTCTTAACTGCCTTCCTAACTTCTTCGACTGTGACGTCGGATACTTCCGTAAAGTTAGGTGCAGCTGTTGGAAAGTGGCGCCGAGGAAACTGTTCATTCAAAAGATCATCACAATACTGTCGCCACCTGTGAAGAATTTTGTCGTCATCCACAAGTAGCAGTCCTTGAGCATCATTTATGAACTTCGGCGAACGAATCTCCTGCGCATTTCTCCTTTTCTGAGCGGCTATTTTGAAAATGTTTGCTCCCTTATTCAAGTTGCTTTGTCTTAGCTCTTGGATTGCCTGATTTGCTTCAGCAGCTGGGGCAGAAATCTCTTCCAGCTCTCTATACAGGCCCTCCGTGCTTTTTGCTTGAAGTTGGGCGCACTTTTTCTTCGCTTCTTTTCTGCAGCTCTTGTATTCCATTTTGAAACGCGCTTTTTCATTTGAATTTCTTGAGGGGCACTTCGACCAAGCTTGGAAAGCTGCTTTCTTCTTTTTAATCACTGCTTTAGCTTCATCATCCCACCACCAGGTTTCTTTAGCTTGTTGGTGGTGTCCTTTTGAGACTCCTAACAGTGATTTGGCTCCCTCTAAGCAGGTTCGTTATAGGCGATCCCACATATTTTGTGCCGTGATTGCATTTGAAATTACGTCGATAGTATTACACAGCTGACTTTGCATATACGAAATGAATTGCTGTCCTTTGGTTTTCTCCAGATTGTACCACTTGATTCTCCTAGGAGCCTTTGTTTGTTTGACTTCCTTCGCCGCATCCGTAAAAAATTCTGTTAAAAGAAGACGGTGTTGTTGAGCGGCAGCTTCTCCTAGTATCACTTTGCAGTCTTTCACCCGAGATTTCATGTAATTGGTTACCAAATGGTAATCAATCTGGGTTTCATTTTCTCCACTGCTGTAAGTGATCCGAACTGTTACTTACGGGACAAAAATTTCCACATTAAAATCAGAAATAACACCTGTAGGCATTTGTTTTTAATGAAAACAACATCGCCAGAATTTAAAAAAACTAGTTTGCCGATACAAAAACTCATCATCCAACTATTTTAATACAAAAGAGCTGACACAAAAACTTGTCTGTCCACAAAACTTCTTCGGAATAAGCTTTTTCTCTATGTTCAGTCTTTATTTGTGGCATATCAATTAATGCAAAACCAAAGCGAGATTTCAAATAAAACCAAATAAAAAGCTATTCGATTACTTAAAAAAATTGTAGATAAAGTTTGGCTATGGAATGAAATTATATAAAATGACGAGAAACTGTGTGGCAGCTAGAGGCAGTCCTACGTATCGCACATGAGCTTAGCCACATAATCACATTCACCCTCCGGTTTTATATGACAATTGTTTCTAAGAAGAAAAAGGAATCAATGGTACCAGGGAACACTTCACGTTGTTTGCCTAGTGCAGTTTGAAGTATGACTTCTCTTTAAGGCCAAGTTAAGAAATTTGCTTTGTATTTTTAATTAATTTTTCTAGTAATAGCCTGCGATAAAAATTGATTAGTCGCATATACTACAACTTCTTCACCAAATATCATGATCATGAGATGGAACCTAAGCATTTCAAATACAACTTTCGATTGCTCTTTAAACAAAATGTCAAACATCTGTCGGCAAATGAAGAGAAGGTGCAGCGGTATGGCACTTGTGCCTGTTTCAAGTCTCAATTGTGCCCCAAATGAGAGCCTTTATTTTGGTAGAGCTAATTTGAACTAGACAAATCTAGGCACTATTTTGTTTAAAAAAATTGCAAAATACCTTTTCCGACTGGAAAGATAAAAATCAAAAACGGCTTTCCAATTACAGACAGAAATATTTATAACTGCGTCTTTCATGTTCCTTTTGAGAATGTTATTTAAAGGTTTAATTCGAAGAAATGCTTTAGTTTGATTGAATCATAATTTTAACTTCCTTAGAGTGGTATATAGAGTGAAACACCTTTGGGCTTATTACATCAACATTAATACTTAATCACAAATTTACGCCTTTTTGGGCATTAAAAAAAGTTCACACATATTAATCGAATTTGCATAACCAAAAACGCATTTCTTATTCAACACCAATTTCAAGCCCTAAATAACTGAGTATCTTGAACGGGAAAAACGAAGTAACCAACAAATTGCAACAGTCGATTCACAAAAAAGTCATCCGGCTTGGGCCACATTCTCGTGCAGATACAAATATAAATTTTTTGCAACAAACAAAGAATAAAACCAGACCGGTCGGTGGAGGAACTTCAAGATCACCCGGAAGTGCCATCAGCCGCACTCATTAAATGTTCCCAAGGAAACACTGGTCTGGTCAGACAGCGCAGAACCTGTTGTAAGGGCGTCATGATTACCAAATGGTTTCTTTACTTCAGTTCTCAAAGGTATCTCCAAATTGTCTTTGTACTCCATTTTCATTTTCCAATGGCCCGCCGCCCGCCGCTGGCTGATCAACTAAAAGTGACATCACTACTTTTTTGGATGATGCCGCCAAAAGCAGCGCAAAGTGTATTCACCCATAATAGTAGAAGGAGCTTTATCAGATCAAATTCATAATAATTCCTATGCCGAGAGGCAGAGAATTAATAAAATAATACACCTGCCAAGGACATCGCGGTGTATTATTTACAGAATAAAGCAAAGAAAAGAAAAATACATTTAATTGTATTACCTGACAAGAATAAGATAGTTATGGTAGTTTCGCAATCAAGATTGAAAGCACTTTTGTTACAGTCAGATGGTGTTGAATGACTAATGTGTTCTTTTTGGGAAAATCAACACCACAAGTATGTGCATATACGAGTATATATTATAATGATTCTGCCAAGAAGAAGGCCATCAAAATATGTGTATCTTCTTTTTCTAAATAAAACATGAAAGATCTCCAACTCCATCACAGTCACATAACGCGGGAATAAACATAACAAAAGCTTAACAAATGATCTTTCTGTTTGGCGAGAGCTTATCCATTCTGGCCTACGCAGTGTCATTTGTCAGCGTTGGACTTAAGAGTTTTTTTTTTCTGTAAGATTCTATAACACCACGATCCAGTCTTTAATCTGGTAAATGTATCTTTTCAAGGTAAGTGCCATAGCTAGGCACTACCTGGTTGGTCGGCTTTTGTTTTCTTTTGTCATATTATTACAGAAAAACTGACTATAACAACGGTGACTAAAAAATGCAATTTAAAATTAAACAGACAAAAAAAAGAACAGAATGGTGAGTTTTATGAACAAAATCAAGGACCGTTCAGTAATTGACCGGGTACTTTATAAACTGAAACGAGATATTCAGGTTGGCTTCTCAGCCGCTCGTATGTTTTTTTTAGTTCAGTGGTAATGGATGATTTTTGCAACAAGTATCCAAAAAGGGAGAGGAATTGCAAGGTCGAAAGGTTGGTTTGAAGTGAACTTGTCAGTCTTGCTTGAGAAAAAAAAGAAAATGATTTAATTTGGGCAGTCAAACAAAGTTACTCAGCAGTACTAAATAATTAAATGAAATTTTTTTTATCAATGGGTGGTTCTCGCCATTTGATTTTTGTGAAGCTTGATGGGCAAAGCTGCTTTTTGTTTAACTTGAATTTAACATGCAAATTGTTAACTTGAAAGTCTCATTGACTTTACTGAAGAGATCCAAATTTTTGGGTAGTGGAAATGGCATTGGTATATTGTTGTTCGTTCTTTTGAATTGATGTCGTTTTCAGCGACCGAAGTGCAGCTTTGATCAGATCCTCAGAATTTTCTACCTGAGTGTACTTAAAGTCCCTTCATGGCTGGAGGATGTGAATCAGGCTTAGAACTTTATCTCGTTATGTTGAGTTCGTACCGAGGTACTTGACGTTTCGTTCATTAGCTAGAGTAACGATATGCTTCTTCAATTTGTTTTTTTTAACTGAACAAGTGCTTCCTGTTTTGTTCTTAAGGCGCAGCTGTTCCCATCCTTTCAAACCGATCAGTTTCGATGGCTATGTGCACATCCATCAAAAGATAGGGTTTTGTGTTATGAGTTGCAGTCGTCTGTGAGAAAATATTTTTGAATTCGTCTTATGTCGGTATGATGAAGCTAAATAAATTGTGTAGGGCAGGTGCAAGCATAGAACCTTGGGCTACTCCAGCTTAATGTTTTTAGCTGTAGATTTGAAGTTTCGCAGTTGCACGCGTAACAGCTGCTAGAAGTATAATTTTGATTAGTGAGAAGGGAGAAGGGAGTTACTTACCGATCAAGCACTTTTGACATCCATAACGCATAAGCTGGAACTTAAAGACAATATCCATGACAATACTTGTTTCGCTGTTTAGTTTCCTGAACGGGCATAGCCAGGGTTAGAAGTTGGCTTGTTGGGCATCATGTTTCTTGGTATCCTTCTTGAAAGAACCAAAAATTACTTAGATTTCATTCCATTTCGGCTGAAATTGCTTATTGAAGATGATTGGTTAGGAAACCATGGCTACGTACGGAAGTCTCTTCAGAACGAAGTTGGATACTTCCTCCATTTCAGATGACTTCTTTGGTTCGCAGTTGTTAATTATGCCGGCTGTCACTTTGGAAGTGATCAGCCTCAGTTTTTGAGCCTCGTACTCGGTGGTGCCCATGACTTAATTGTAAGTGGTCAGCCTGCTACGTGGGAGCTTCGATTTTTGAGTTCCAACAAAAACAAAAAATATTTTTCCATAGGTATCGCCTTTTGTGAGCTATTGGCAAGTCCCTGGATAATAAGTTCATTGCTATGAAAAGAGCTTTCTCAGTTCAAAATCGAAAAAAAAATTGTATCTGCCCTCCATTGCTCAAAAAATTGTGGTGCGTTTAGCTCCGAGCTCCTCGCTCTGTTACGCCAACCTATTATGATACCTGTGGTAGATGAGACTTGAAGTAGTTTCCAATACTGACCCGAAAATATGCTCATCATTCAAAAATTATTTCGTTCAAGTCGAAGTAAAAAAATTATACTGTCAATATAATTCATGGTGAAGTACACGATTCAACATTCAAGGTATCGAGTAGATCACAAGCTGAGCTTAGCATATCGAAGATGTTAGTGCTAAAGTATAGAAAGAAATGACATCGCGGAAGGAGAAGACCTCGTCTTAGGTGGCGCAATCAAGTCGAAGAAGGATTTTGGTTGAGGCTCAGGTTGACCACCAAAATAAATAAGTAAGTCGTAAATGTGATTAAATGTTGATATTGTGATGTCTAGAGTTAGAATATACTAAAGGTATTTGGAGAGCAAAGTTGATTCATGAACGAAAGATCAATTTTAGTGAGTAGAACTTTAAGTAGATCTTAGCTGTCCCTACAGAGAAATGCACTGGATCTTGAAACTATTCTTGGCAACCTAGCATATCGACATCGAAGAGCAGCACTTGGAGTGCTAGAAGTAGAAAGTGCTGCAAGTCAAATTTTAATGACGGAGATTACTGGACTTTTTAAAGTAGAACTGAGCCAGTGCATGTAGTTTTTCGGTGACAAATCCCAACAAATGCCTGCCTTCCAATGCCAGGAGACGGCAAGTCTAGAAAGTAAATTTTGACTTAGCACTCTTGGTCCATAGGAGACATACCATCTAATTCTAATCAAATCGTTATCTTTTTCTACGTCTCTTGAAAATAACTGCGCAGATACTTTTCTGTTACACCAGCTTCGGGGCTTCGGAACCGAAAGGTGCAAGAAGGCTATTGGTTATATTCTTAAAATGAAAGTCTTATTTTTTTTTACACGAATCGGTTAATGGGCTTATTCTAAAGAAAAAAGCGCGGAGTACCTACTATCGAACTGGAGTATGCAAATCAGTGATAGGATTGAAAAACTACCCCTATCAGCATTTGCTGACCAGTTTCGCAGCTCATTTTGCGATACTACTGTTGACATTGATGCTGATTTCTTCAGAAATCTTCGCAACTGTAATCAAGTATGTTTTAATACCATTGTTATTGAAATTGATAAACTTTTTTGGAGTCTTGAAACCTTAAGTGACGATTTTTCTTCCGGGCCGGATGGCATTCCTCCCATTGTACTAAAAAAATGTAGGTCATGCTTAGCATACCCGCTACAATATTTGTTCTTACTTTCTTTGAAATCTAGTAAATTCCATCTACTTTGGAAAAGATCATTTATCACTCCAGTTTTTTAGAAAGGGGATAAATGTGATATAAAAAACTATAGACCCATTTCCAAACTATCTAGCATTCCTAAACTATTTGAAAAACTAGTATGTGACCAGCTGGCTTTCAGTGTAAGAAACGTTATTTGCACACAGCAACACGGTTTTGTTAAAAATACATGGACTGTCACAAACCTGCTATGTTTTCTTCAAAAATGTTCTTTAGCACTAGAAAATGGCAATAAGCTCCATGGCATCTACACGGATTTTTTTAAAGCTTTCGATCAACTTTCACACAATATTATTCTGTTCAAACTAAAGGCTATGGGCTTCCCACCTGTGTTCACCGATTGGGTACTTTCTTATCTGTCTATGAGATCTTACCAAGTAAAGTTTCGTAATATCCTTTTCAACCCTTTTAATGCTGGCTCAGGTGTGTGTACCTCAGGGAAGTCATTTAGGACCTCGTCTATTTATTTTAGATATCAATGATGTTGTGTCTTGCACTTCCTTCGGTGAAATATTAATATTTGCTGATGGTATGCAAATTTTTAAAAAGCTAACTGGTTCGCTTGATCACTCTCATCTCCAATCCGATGTTAACCATTTTGCAGTTTGGTGTTTTAAAAATGGGCTCATTAACCCCAACAAATGCCAAAGCCTGACTTTCTCTAAAACGAAGGAGCCTACCAACCCAAGTTATTCTATTTCTAATATTATTTTGAGTCAAGTGAAATGTTTCAAGGATCTTGGCGTATATTTTAGTTTTAATATGAACTTTACTCAACATGTCAACTACATCGTTAGTAAGGCCAACAGTATGCTTGGTCTTATAAAAAGATGGTCAAAAGAGTTTCAAAACCCGTATGTTACCCTTGCTCTATACAATTGATTAGTACGACCTCATCTAGCGTATGCTTCTCAAGTGGGGGAACACACTTTTTTATGAAATACACAACTCAAGAATTGATTCAGTACAACATAAATTCAAAAGATTCGCTCTTAAAGGGCTTCCGTGGGAAAACCCATACGATTTACCACCATATGAGCACAGAATCCAATTAATACATATGCAACTTCTTTCTCAAAGGCGTACCTACCATTAACGATCTGGTGTTTTTCATCAGCTTATCACCGGACATATCGTTGCACCTGAATTACTTTCTTGTGTTGAATTCAACTTTCGAGGCGGATCTTACCACCTGCGCAACTAAGTTACAGTGCCCTTACCATAGATCGAATTATGAAATGAATGAGCCATTGACTCGTATGGGTAGACTATTTAATTTTAACTCATGTTCAATTGACTTTAACTTAAGTAAATCTAGTTTAAAAAATTTGTTAAAAACCAGTGCTCCACTTTCTTAAGTTTAGTTTGCATGTTTGCATGTTTCAATTATTTTTAGTCTATGTTATTAATTGCTAATTGTACCACATTTTGTATGTCTTGTTTGTTTTAATAGTGTAAAAAAAAGTCCGCCAACCAATTACTACAGAAAAATCCACACTATTTTAAGTTCCTTAAGAAATTACATAATCAATAGCCTACCAGCAACCTATCTCCGACTACATATGTGCTTTACTTTCGTTTTCCTTCAATGTATCAGATGTGTGCGTCAATGAAATCGTCTCCTAGTGGCCAAGGTTCTCCTTTCCAGAGCTCTTGTTGACTCGCTAGAGCTCTCTTCTTTTAATTTCACACCAGGTGCCATAAATTTTTGTAACAAATTGCTGATCCAGAGACGAAATTAAGTAATTTAGTACAAAATACATCGATTTGAGTAGGAAAGCACAGGTACCAAAAAAAAAAAAAATCATCGATCGTTACAGTGTGAAAAAACTTGTTGCTAAGTGGAGCCATTTTTTTAAGCTATTACCTAAAGCACGATGGTTCAAAACTATCTTCTATGAAAAGTACCAGCAAAACAAGAGTTGGAATTCTCCATAAAGCAGTGCCACCCACCCATCGTCCCACATCTCGGTTATTAAGTGTCACAAATTCACATATTAAATGTCACTAAATGCCAAAATGAGTATAACTTATTATAACGAATAGTTTTAGGTAAAATAACCAATTACTGAATCTAACTGATGCAAAAAAAGAACATCACCATTTAACTGCAAATAATCTGCGATTGTGTATGTGAAGGCCGTTCGTTGCCTTCTCAATGACATTTCCAACGTAAGCCTCTCTTTTAGCTAAACATTAATCATATACATAGCTAGGCATAACGTCTTTATTTTCCATAATTCGTTTCGGCTTCTATTGTAGATGGCGTGTTAGATTTTATGTTTTTAAATTAAATTTCCGCTTGAGTTGATGTCAAAAATGTTGCACACAGAAACACGCGATCTTACAGTGTGGATTATAGTTTAGACCGCGTCAGACACTAACTTGATTCGGATATCTTAAGACAATCGCCTTGTAATCACAGGTGCTGGAACTGCCTTGATTCCATTTACGAACTAAAAGTGAACCACATTGCTTACGAGATGCAACACTGAACCGTAATTATAGGGTTACAAAGTACATGTACAAGAAGCTATATAAAGTTTGGGGAGTTTTGCTTTTATGGGTAAGTTCCGCCGAATTCACTTGCACTTACATAAGATAGGCATTGCCTCTGTTCTGTGAAATAGTTGCTTAACATTTTGTTTCAAGAAGTAGAGAAGTCTGTAATGAAAAGCTAAGTAATTTCAACATTGCTAAAATGGCTCCTACTCATTGTGATTGGTGTTCTATTTTTGGCTGTTTTCACCGTCTTCACATATCTTGCGCCCAGTTGGAGTCATCAAATTGTTGCTTTTTTTTCTCAAATGTCAAAAGCCACTTCGAACGTAGTTATTTCCGAAGCCATACACAGCTATAGCATAGCAACTGATGAACAATTCAGCCTTTAATGGAATTGAATTATTTCCTCGCCCTCATGTGGTGGCGTTCTGTTTTTACATTTCAACTTGTTATTTATGTATCTGTAATTAAGCACTGGATCATAAAAAATCATCTCACAGTCCATTTACTAGATGACATATGCTTATTAAACACTCCAAGTGTGTTTTGGTTCATTTAATAAGTTGAATGGCCTTGACCAAGTATCGGGTATAAAAACTTGCCAAGCCATAGTCATAGTTATTCTGAAGGTCGACTTTGTGGACTTGTTTTGAATTATTTTTTTTTGCTTGTTCTGTTGTTAAATGGTCCTGAGTAATTGTTCACAATTCTTTTGTTGCTATTGCTACGCTTCAAAGTCTTTTGTTTCACATAAATTGCGATCGCAATAAATCGATGACAGTCAAAGGTGCATGTTTGTGTCTTTTTTCTTTCTATTTTTTTTATAGACGGCTTCTATATTGTCTTTGGTTAGTCAGTTGCAGTTGAAGAAACGTTAGAAATTTGCATTGAATGCAAAAGAAAATGAATAAAATGCTAGTTTTTGGGTGCAGCTATTGCTTGTGAAGCTATGAAGAAAATATTGGCTACATTGTCAAAGAATCTTTTTGCTTTTGTTGTTCGGCATTTAAAGCTCTGACAGTATTTGACATTTGAACTGGGTTCCGATGCAATCTCGTTTTGTCGTTGCATTAAATGTTGTTGCTGAGAAGTTTTTCATTGAAATACCAATGGCGAAAAGTGAATATAAAGAAGGCAAGCTTTTGAAGATGTTATGTGGAAAGACGAGTTTGTGTCTCAGCTCTTTTGAATTTTAAATGGTAAGGTGATGAGTTTTTGTTTCGAGAAACTAGTTTGGATTTATTTAAGCTCAATAAATTGATATTTAATGCTGTTTTATGTTGAAAAGTAATATGATTGGTTTTTGTTACTTGACTTTAAGCTGACGTAAATGGGATGAGCTCAATTTGTTGATACATTGTATTTTGGAACAATCTTTTCAAGAAGTGGGTTATGATTCTTTTATGGTAGGACAAGAAGAAGGTTTCATGAGCTGAAATTTTGACAATTTAATTTCTATGAAGTGAGGCCAATTAGTGTGTTTAATGAACTATAGTGCGATTCAGAATTGTAGCCAACTCTACAAATTTTCAATATGGTTTTTGCCGCGTCAAAATTTGAAGAAAGGAAGATGTTAAATTATAGTAGTGTCCTTCGAAAATTATTAAAACAAACAATTCATTTTAAAAACTTATCAGAAACTGTTTTATTTTTTAGCAACCTACTTTAAATGCTACATATTTATAACTTAGCGTTTCTTACACACTTTTTGAAATTAATTAATAAAATTAAATAAATAATTTTTTTTGACAAGAATTAAATTAAATATTCCTTTTTTCATTTATTTTAACAAGTTTTGTATAATCGATGAATCGATTTTAAGGAATTCTCTTTGCAGAGCTTGCTTAAGCTCTCGCACAGACTCGAAGGCTTTTCTATCATTATCAATTATCTTGATTAGTATTCGCCAAAGATTCTCTATGGGACTATCATTGGGAGAATATGCGGCCCATTGCAATAAATTGATTCAGAGAATTGACCGGTCTGACCTAACTTACACTTAAAGGCGTCAACATCCCCTTTTCAAACGAAGTCAAATATCTTGGAGTATTACAAGCTTCTTGGGTCTAAGGATGTGGAGTCAAAGACTGCTAAAGTACTGTCAGTCAGCTTTAGGCAAGACATGGTCTATCACGGAAAAGGGTCCTCTTGATTTATACGGCTATGATAAGACCAATCATCTCCCATGAGTCAGTTGTTTGGTGTAAGCTTTCGCGTAAATAAGTTATTGCCTCGTTCCCTAAACATCAAAGAAAAATTTGTCTTGCCTGTACTGGGCCTTCCCCAACACTCCCGGTGCAATGTTGAATCTTCCTCCCCTTGATACCTACACCATGGGGTGTACTCTTAAGACCATTTCTCGTAGATGCGTCCTCTGGCACAATTCGCACTGGGGTTTTGGAAACTCGCAAGCAGCATATCTTTTGACTCACGTCTAATGGATATGCCGTCCGACACGATGATACTAATGCTCAAACTGCGTTAAAAAAATACACAGTCAACTATGCTTCGGTTGAGGACTGGTTCACTCTAGAATCTGAGCCAGGAAAGGATTGTTATTGAACCTTGACAGATGGTTCTATGACGAATCTGGAGCTGGTGCCTTTGTGAAGAGCGATGGCATACGACTCCACGCATCCGTTTTCCAAGCGTGGGCGTATGCTATCCAAATATAAGCTATGTTGCAAACAATGGCTGAATGGGGAGAAGCATCAGTGTTTACAAGGGCAGCCAAGCTGTGCTTAAGACCTTTCTCTTCAAAAGTGATACAGGCATGCAAGAGAAATCTGAATGCGGTTGGAAGACTAAATTCTTTGAGTCTCGTTTGGGTCATGGCCATCACGGCATAGCTGGAAATGAGATCGCCGATGAACTAGCGAGGCAAGGTTTTCAGACAGCTTTTTCAGGACCTTAAACGTCGATTGGTATGTCAGCGTCCTCAGTGAGGGCTTCAATCAACTATTGGATCTGTGAAGAGCACAACCGAAGATGACATGCCTTCATTGGATGCAGGCAGATCAAAACGTTTGCTCCCCAACGTAAATAAGAAGACTGCAACACTTTTGTTTTTTTTTTGAATGTAGAAAGCTTATTGGCGTTGCCACGGCCCACGGGGCATTTCTCTTTTGCCAAGCATTTAAACGTGTTATGTGATACCACCCTCTGTGAATCCTGTGGAGAAGATGATGACACCGCGGAGCACTTCCTCTGTGAATATCTGGCATTTTCTCATATCAGGATACAGATACTCGGCGCAGACATGGTGAGAGCTGGTAACTTATGCTCCTTATCATGGCTGCGCCTTTCGGCTTTTCTACGAACATCTGGAATGCTTTAATAAAACGAAGTTGCTATCAGGTAGTACAATGGACCGAGTAGATCTGAGTGCTCCAGCTAGTATTGCAAAAATCTCCAACAGAAAAAAAAAACAAATATATTAACTGGCCGAATTGAGCCCGAACCATTAAACTGTTTCTCGACTCGTGTGAATTAAGGCATTGTCCTGCTGAAAAATTCAAGATTTTTCATGGTTATCCTTCAAAAAGGCAATCAAACTGCTTTGGACCACTTGAGCATAGTACCTGCTTTTAATTTTCGATGGAATAAACTGCGTTTCAAGACATCATTTTGAAGAAAAAGCTCCCCACATCTTCACTGAGCACATACCAAAGTTTCGGCGTTCGAGAAACTGCGGTTTGGCAATGAGGCCAGTATTTGGGTAAAAAATCAGGATTAGCCTTTCTTTTGAACGATAAATAACGAAGAACTATGACAACTGTGCATTTTGCCTTTCTTCCTTGAAAGTCCTTTCAAATTTAAAAAAAATTTAAAAGTGTCTTGTAATTATGAATCGCTCTGTACATTTGGATGTGGAAATGAGGAGATGACGGCTTCACAATTTTGAGATTGATTCAACAATGCCTTTGAAATAGACAATTTTATTTTTAATTAGAGCAAAGCAATATAAGGAAATGTATTGTTTTTGGTTGAGTGGAGTGAAGCTCCCAAATTCGAAAACATGCTCATCAGTTAGATGCTTTCGATTTTAGTTGTGTGCGACGGCTACACAGTGTTATTCATTTCATAAGCACCTATCAATATATTAATAGCTACTGAGCCAAATTTATGTAATCTTCAGACTTGAAACGTAGACGTAGATAAAAGGTGTGGAACACAGTTTTGAGTAAAAGAATAACAAGAAGAAGTAATGCCAGTGGCGGCATGTTTGGCATGTCTGGTTGTTAGGTGAGAGGTTCGAGGCTTGATTCCAAACAGTAGTAAAAAATGTTTTCCTAAAGGAATCGCCTTTCGCAAGCAATCGGCAAGCCCTCAGATAATAGCTTTATTGCCATGAAAAGTACTTTTTCGATTAGCCATTTGTAATCGGCAGAAAATTGTAGGTATGGTAAGGAAGCTCCCGTAGTTCTCCCTTTTCCTTCAGTCAAAACATTGACAATTAGATTAATTGAGCATATTTGATTAATAAAAATGTGTGCAAGTGTCGTAATGGTTTGCATGGTCTGACTGTTGCGCAGAAGTTACCCTAGAAACCAGTTGTTTTTCGCAGTTATCACTTTTTGTAAAGAGTTAGCGGGTCCTCTGGCAGTAATTTCACTTCAATGGAAAGATCTTTCACACAATTTTAGATCTCTTGCAATTCGCAACTTATGATTCAGAAAAAAGAGCTTTCCGAACGTGTTGTGCCCACCTAGTGCCTCTTTATTTAACTTATTTGTTTGACTAAGAATTTCTGTGTGGGCTCACTTGGAAATGAACTACGAAAATTTTCCTACTCATATACCAATTCTCTGAGTATCTAACTCAATGAACTCATACATGAGTAATATTGCAGTTCCCATTTCCTGCTGTGTTTCGTTTTGTGACCTAAATATCATCATCCGCTGATCGTTTATCAAAGCAAAATCCCAAACTCGATTCTTATGCAACTTCCAGAAATAGGTTTTCCCAGCCATTCCGATTATATATTTATCCCGACCACAAATCAAGGTCCATTACGTAATAACATACCCGTAAAGGTCACTGCAACAAATACACAGCCACACACACACTCAGCAAGCAGACTGCGGTTAATACAAGAAGAGCAGATGAGAAAGAAGAAAATCTCGTCCCGACTTTATAGCCACAATACTTAAACGTGACCGTTTAACTTAAAGGCACACTTTTTACACGCCATCATACAGCTTCTTCTTCTTCCACTCTTCGCCATCTTTGTTGAGAGTCCACTGCGAGATGGGTAAGTACAATAAAAGAGCCTCACTGCTGTTAAATTAAAAACGTAAGCTGCTGACGACTCGACGTCCGTCGCCGTCGGTATAAGTTGCTGCACAGCCGTTGTGTATATACCAAACAACTGTAAGTGAAAACGTATCACGGTATCTTCTTCTATCCATCGGTAAATTAAAATATCATTTACCACTTGCATAAGACTGATTGGCTAGAAGGATATTGTTCCCTTTTTTTTTAACTGTGGGAATTTCATCGACACAGTTGCTTTTTTCTACTTGAAGATCTAAGCAGGTCTACCCAGTTTTGTCATTAAATACAATATTGGAACTTAATTGCATTTGCTTTGAGCAGTCAGACAAATCAAAAGCCAGTTATAACACAAATACAAACACTCGGCCTAAGTGGCTGAATTAGCACGACCAAAGGAAATGGCATGACGACGGGGGGTGGATTTGACTCCAAATTCAAACCAATATTGGATCAATGGGAGAAAAAAGATCGTGAGTGCCCTTAGGGCAAGGTGCTGCGATATTGGCTTGGCTTCGGGTTACAATTTTAATTATGAACAAAACGCGGTGGCTTTTTCTTATCGAAAATAACTCGAGTGTATGCGGACTCAAGTGTATGCTCGTCAAAATTACCTAATGCATGCGATTATGAGGATTGAATAAGGCAAAGGCCAAACGAGGGCAGAGGTTAAATGTGATTTCATGCAAAATGCGGTTTGAGGAGGGGTTCGGGCTGCAGTGAAATGTGATACAGCTGAAAATAAAATGCATATTAGCAAAAAAAGTTATATTATGTATTATTTTTTGAACAGTTAACCAATTAGCCGTGAAGAGCATAAGTTGGGTCTTTGATGTAAAAACGTTTAGATATTTGATTTGGCATATCATTTCATAATAATCGAGTGTTGTGTAATTTCTGGTAGTGTATTTGAATGTTCCCACGACTTTTAATATAATCTCTTTTTGTCTATCTTTTGGGCAAGATAAATTCTGAAATAATTTGATTTTAACTACACGTTATGCTTTGATTTACTTTTGAAGTAATTTCGCTGGCATAAGGGCCTATACCATAAGAGGAAGTTCTGTCTCTTTTTTCTCGTCGCTTTTGTTGCTGGGAATGGTTGGGCATTGTAAAACGTATTTTGTTAAGCAAATTATATAAACTTGCCGTTTTAATAAAAAAGGTTAGGTATTCTCAATGAACTCACAATGAAACGTGAATGTTTCATTGTGAGCGTGTGTCTTTGTTACTTGGGAGTTTCGAGGTTCAAATCCCAGAAACATTATGGAAAAACATTTTATTTCTTTATTGATATCGCTGGGATAATTTGGCAACTTCTCCGATAGTAATTTGATGCTTTGAAAAACGCTTTCTATATTAGCCGTTCGTAATCAGCAAAATAGACTCGAGCGTGCACCTATACCTTTCTATTATCTCACAAGCTATGTTGTAGGGAATACCCGGGGTTCCTCGATCTGTTTCATTAGTCTATTTATTTTGGTGTGTTTTTTTCAAAAGTATCAATTTATAGTAAGTTGTTTCCTGTTCTTTGCTTCTCATATTGCGTTCCCTGTAGTTTCCTTTTTCTTTATAAAATTGTCGTATGTTGGTTACGACGCAGATGGCTGTTGATCACAGAGTAGAACCAGAGAGTCAACTTCGGCATTGTAGTACCATTTGCCTATAAGCTAAATCAGACCGGGAACCCGCGTTTACCACGACCGGGAACCCATGTTTACCACAAAATTTATTATTTTAAGTTGCAGGAATTAACATTATTTTCCATTTTTTCATGTATTTTTTTTTACTTTCCTATTGACGTTTAGATTTTAGAACCTTACCACCACTCCATTTTTTTTATCTGGAAATAGGACGTGGAAAATTTTTTGCGGGTGGTTCAGGCAAAGGGGGAACGAGTTGAACCTCTGTATTATCTATTCTGTGGTTGTTGAAGATCTTAGAAGAATAATGAACAAGAGGGAAAACCATCACCTCTCTTGCCCCGTAACTTCCATTTGTTTACATTGTTGCTTTTGTAACACGAGATCTATGTGTGATACACTTAAAACTGGTTTTGAAATCCGAAAATAAAGTGGTGTTTGTATAGTCAGTTTGTGCACGGATGCAGTTATGTGTGTGAGGCTTGCCCTCTTGTTCTTTATTCCTCTATGTTGAAGATGCAATAAATTGATAAAGTAGTTTCTGTTGAATTGGTAAACGTTGCAGCTGCTAACACATAAGGAAAGATGTCTTTCGTTCAAAAGTTTGCAGTATAATCACCACCTCATCAGTATCAGTAAATTCAGTATATTCGATTGAAAACTATGTACCAGACAAAAAGTCAAAGACGGTAACAAGTTTTCTGGCATCCAAAGTTTTACTTGCAGGCATTCCATAGTCTTTGTGTTCCATTTTATTTTGTTGTTCATCAATGACCTTCCTCGCGTGTGTCAAAATGCCATGTTGCATCTTTATGCTGATGTCCAATTATATTTTTCTGAATCCATTACTTATTAGAAGATCTTATCTGCAGCACTAATGGGATATATCATTAGTTCGCAATTAGTCTGGAGAAATAAATAGGGAGTCGTTGAACACAGCGCATTTCTCTTGAGAGGAGTATATAGGTTGGCGAAATTCAATTTCTTTTTCAAAATACATCAAAATGAATAAAATTAAGGTTGTTTAAGTGTTTACTTCGACTGACTTAGCGCTGTAGCCCATTCGGACACTCTCGATTTCTGGTTGGTGTTTGCATATTGAGTATCTCACTTTCAACTGGAGCAGTCACTGCCATAGCATGTCAGACTCTCTACCTTTGGGGAGGGCCAGGCGTGGTGCAGGTGGGCATTACAGTTCGGGGTGAACCTGGCCCTCAACCAACATCCTTCTATAACGATTTCGATTTCGGGCGAGCTCTCTCCAGTTTCGCACTCCAAGTCGGTTGAGGTCTTCATCCACTTGATTGCGCCACCTAAAACGAGGTCTTCCCCTTCCGCGATTTCCCTGCAATGTGCTTTCGAAAACCCGTCGAGTCATAGCGTTTGGGTCCATCCGATCTACATGGCCCAACCATCGTAGCCTCGCGATGCGTACTCTTCTGGTTATGCCCATGTCGCGGTACAGCTCATACAGCTTCTCCACAAATTGTCTTCGCATACGGGACCAAAGATCATTCGGAGAATTTTTCTTTGGAAACGACCAAGGGTTTCCTCATCCGCTTTCGATAAAGTCCATGCTTCCGCGCCGTAAAGCAGGACTGGGATGATCAAGGTCTTATACAAGGTCACCTTGGTTTTTCTAGAGAGGGTTTTGTTTCTCAATTGCCTTCTTAACCCAAAGAAGCAACGGTTGGCAAGAGTTATTCTCCGTTTGATCTCCACACTGATGTTGTTGTCCGTGTCTACAGCGGATCTTAGGTAGACGAAGTCCTGTACTACCTCGAAGTTATGTCTGTCTATTGTGACGTTTTGTCCAATTCGTCGATGTTCTGTGTCCTTGTTTGATGACAACATATACTTCGTTTTGCTCTAATTAACCATCAAACCTATTTTTGCCACTTCTGTTTTAATACTCGCAAAAGCACCTAGTTTAGGTTAGAGGTTAGAGAACGCTGTAGAGCGTTCAGTGGATTAAAAAAAAAAAATAAAAAATCAGTAGATGGGCTCAGAAACGTCGGTTCGAATCCAGCTCGGGGCATCTACCTTACATTTAACCTCCCAGATTCTTCCTTAAGGTTATATGCGAAATTACAACCATCTTAATTTTTCCATCTACTGCACCAAAACAAAGGGCAAAGTAGCTTCCCTGGTTGTACAATGGACTGGAAATTAGTCGTGGTGCTCCAGATTAGCATAAGTCTCCTCTTTAAAAAAATGCCAGTCTCAGGAACTATTTGAACAAATTTTCCAACAGGAGGTTTGTGCTTCACTTCGATCTCTTTTCAAAAAATGCAACTCTTACTTTGAACTTAAATTTTTAATATTTGCCAACTTTGTTGAAGCGTTAAGCAACTCATTTTGTTCGCGGAGGAATGATACTGACTTTTTGTCAAGATTTGGAGCGGAGAACATTGTCAAAAAACCCTATTTCAAACAAATAAACTACTGGATGGCCTCCCCATATCAAAATATAGGAAACAACTTGTTTTTTTTTTTTTTTTGCTAATTGTGAACGTCTTAGTCAGAAAGTGTTGCTCTCGAATTACTTACCTTATTTAGGAAATGCGATACAAGTAGAAATCAATTTTATATTTCTGGAATTTGAACTCTGAACTTCCACGCCATGCTCAACATTACACCACGGGCACCACGTGAAAGTAACGTACTGTGAACTATTTAATTATGTCCCATTTCTACACAATTGTCCAATGAAAATTGAATTGATTTAAATTGAGTAGCAATTTTCGATAATAACACGTAAAACAAGATCACGATTTCCATTGTACGCATTCCTTGCTATTATGACTTTTAATTACGATTCAATTAAGTCAAACGAAATACAAATCAATCGTCACCAATTAAAATAGCTAATAGTGATCCTAAAGATTTATTGCAACCAGTCTAGTCACAGATTGAGTTTTGTCAGCTCGCTGACGCAGCAGTTCTCAGTAAGAAAAATAAAAGAAAATGGAAATATTATAGGAAATAAGTATGTATTTTTTTCATATTTTATTTAAATCTAAAAAAACTGGAAACTTGTGACTCCAGTAGGGGCGAGGAACAATTATTATGGATGATAAGGCCCTTTCTAATTATAAAAAATATCGTATCGAGTTTTTATTTTGTATTGTGTAACAAACTAAATCCATTAGGTGGTGTTGTAACCGGTGTTGAAAGGGAATTTTTATAACTTTGGTAAAAAATATATGAAATTACAAGATCTAAAATATCTATTTCTGATAGAGAGCAAAGTTCCATGTAGTTTAATTTTTATAAGGCCCGATATTTCCCATCTTTTTCAAAACCAAGTCCTTTTTGGATTTCTTAACAGCCTCACCAACTTGTTCGACTGTGATGACGAGTATTCCCGTAAAGTAGGATTCGGCTTCTAAAGGGTCCGCCATCTAACGTTTTTTTTTCAACTAGTGCTTATTTCGTGAATGGTAACACTTAGATCATGTCTGATTTGACAGATAATTTGTTTTATCCTTCCGCTAAACGAATATGGTTGTGTATACGCTTGAACAAGTGAGCCTGCGATCGACTTAGAGAAGATGCCGATTTTGCCAAAAAATCATCTTTTCAGATGAAGCTCGTTTTGATCTTGGCGGGAATTAAATAAGCAAAATTGTCGCATTTAGGGCACAGAACCCGCACGCATAAAAGAGATTGAGTGAAAGAGATGCAGATTTTGGTCCAGAGGCATAATTGGGCCATTTTCCTTCGAAAATAAGCAAAGAGTGGCCGTTACGTTCACAAAAATTGAAGAGGAGGATATTGGCAACATTTGGTTTCAACAGGACAACGCTACGTGCAACACAGCCGAAGCTACACTCGATGTTTTGCCCCCTGTTTATGAAAAAAAGCTATTTGGCGGATCCTTTAGAAAGTTCTCTCGAAAAAACCGTTTATTCAAAAGAACATTGTTGTACTGTTGCCACCTGTGCAGAATTTTGTCGTCATCCGCAAGGAAGCTGCTTCGTTTCGTTAATGAACTTTGTTGAAAGATTCTTTTGAACATTACTCCTTATTTAAGCAGCAGATTGTTACTCTTTTATTTAAATTAGTTTTTAGAATTTCTGGAATAACTTGGTCTTGGTCATCAGCCGCTGGTCGGGGCAGAAACCTCTTCAAGCTCTCGACACATACCCTCCGTGTTCTTTGTTCGCAGTTGGGTGCACTTTTTCTTTGCTTCTTTCTTGCAGCTTCTGTATTCCATTTCGAGTCGATTTAACTCTACATAAGCAAGTTTGTTGTAGGCAATCAAACACACTTTGTGCTGTGCTGACCGCATTTTAAACAGTGTTGATGTTGTTGCACAGAAACCTTTGCTTAATCAAAATTAATTGGTTGCCATTTCATTTGTCCAAATTACTTCAACTTATTCTGTTTGTTGCCCTTGTTTCTTTGATTTACACCGCCTTCATAAAAAAATTTTACTAACAGAAGACGGTGCTTTTGTGCGACAGTTTCATCCAGTTTATCTATGCAGTCTTTCGTCCAAGAGTACATAAAGTAAACTTTGAACGATAATCGTTTTGGGTTTCATTTTCACCCTTGCTGTATTTTATACGATAAGAGCATGTAACATACACTTATTGAGGACTAGGTGTGCAATCGACTTCGTCCGCAAGAATTGGCATAACTTTTTTATTTATCAACCGATTGACATGAAATAAAAACTAAATGTTAAGCGAAGTAATATACCACAATATATTACTGAAAACCCCATCTAGATAGGATAAGCCGTTTCTGAGATTAGCGTGCAGCGTGCACAAACAAACAAACTGTTACGTTTTTATTATGTGTGTTGTAGATGTAGATTTCTTCACCTGAGATGTTCTAGGTACATCCCATACCTCCAGAGGACAGTCTTGATAAATTTCGTTTATTTTCGCTACATACTCGTTCAAATCTTATGAAACAAATGAAACAAACAAAAACTCTTCTTTTGGTACATTGAATTGATTTATTGAAATTCGTGCGAATAAAGCGACTGTTTTATTTTTCTCCTTCTCTGTTACATCAATCTGTCGGTTTTTACATGCAGTCGATTCGTTGAACAATAGCCTCAACAAATCGATCAATGTTAACTTCGTCTGCTCACACCTTAATTGGGGAGAATATGCATTCACAATGTTCCACACCTTTTCCCACATCTATAATTAAAGATACATCAAATAATTAAAGATATTTCGAAATGGTCAACGCACTTCAAAGTAGCTCTAACTCAAAATTATACCGGTTCCGTTATTAAGGGGCTCGGCTAGTTTCTCATTTTCAAAAAATCGATTTATTTTTAATTTTTTGATAGGTAATCATCTCAAAAATGATATCCTAAAATATTGGAATGATGTCTTGGATATTTTTGAAATGGCAGAGAAGCATCTCGGGCGCTCGAACTCCACTCATCCCATCGCGGCGGGGCGCCCGACAGCTGCCTCGTCCTTCATGTCAAACAATTCATTGTATTGCTTGCGGCTTAAATTTTTGAATGATCAAGGACATCTAGATCCTTTGTACTCCCTTCCTGTTAGTTGAATCGAAAACTGCTTTAAAAACTTTAAACGCGTTTTTCTCAAAACTGCATTTTTCAAATATGCCGCAGCTGTAACTCACGCAAATATTAACGAATCGTCATGAAATCTTAACTGCAAACTCTCCATATGTTTTTACATACAACCATCAACAACTTTTACGATCGGATGAAAATTTGTATATTTGGAAGCCATCGAAAGACGATTTTTTTGATGAAGTTAGGACCTCATTTTTTAAATTGCGGCCATTTTGTCAATTTCCAATTTTCAGTTCAAAACTTCGACCAACACTCATACTTCTAACATTCCAACTTGACATTTTTAGACCTTCGCCAATCCGTCGCGTTATTTTGCTAGCCACTGCACTGGAGTTCGTGTAGTTCTGGCCCGATCATTTCTGCATCCGTTCGGTGATCTCCGGTCGTGTTAGCTCTGGTCGTCTAAGTCTGGTGTGCCCTGGGAATAAAATATTGGTGAGCTGTGGCCTTAAAGTTCATTTGTTTTTTGTTTCGACAAAATATTGGTAATCACACTGATCCCTTTTTCGACAATTTTCAGCAATGTTCGACAATGCAGGATGCTATGTTTCATTGTGATCCCGCAACATGAACTTAGAATATCCTTGGATGAACTTCTGCTTAAGTTCCTTGTCTGTACTGACGGCAGAAACTCGTACTATCCTCTTTCATGTTTCATTACTGATGTTGTACGGGACTGATTTAGGATTTTTACAAAGTTAATTGATCCTCTAACATCATCAACTTATTAAAATATTGTGTAACGCATTTAAGTGATTCGTTCACTTTGAGAAACCCTTAAACCAATTAGAGCTCTATGAAACCAATTAGAGCTCTATGGAAGTGCTCGAAAGAAAATAGATTTTTGAACCTACAGTAAAGTCGTCCCTGTATAACAAATCTTGCTCTCTATACAAAAAGTAACACAAAAAGTGCTACAAACTAGTATCAAATTCCTTTTAGCATTCTCATATGTCATCGACTTGCATTCTCCTCAAGTGAATCGACTCATGATCTTACCATGAACTGTTATAGGTAGCTATATGCGAATAATCGAATCTTCCACTGCCTTTTTCTTCGAAATACCACGATTTTGTATATTGCGGTCTTCGGATAAATAAAACCAAAAACCCTACCCACCTCATCGATTTAATCATTGATTGCTCCGAAATTTGTTAAAGAATCCCACAAAAGCAGCAAGTTGTTAATAAATTTATGTCACGTATTACTCATGCTCCGGTACCTACAAATAGGCTCAACATGGAAACACGTCTCCGGTATCTGGCTGCAGCGGCTCTATATAGGTACATGCATACGTTCCCCTCTATAAATGGTTTAAGTATTTTTTGTTAAGCCCCCGCTTATTGTTTTAAAGTTTGAGTTGAAGCTGAAACAAGACAATGGCACACATAACCATATACCAGATACCAGGGCAGTGAGCACTTCAAGATACCGGTCTGCTGCAGAAGTGTAGCTCTACGATAAATGTGACAACAACTAACCGGTATATGTGTTGAGATGATAAATTTGCAATGGTATTTGCGATCTTACGGTAAAAATGACTAACTGTTTCATGTTGAACAACGTGGATCTTGGTCAGTATTTGGGTGGTTTTTGACTCTGTATGTAGAGACCGTGATCAAAGAGATACGAATGGATTTAGGATAACAAAAGACATACTTTCCTACTCTTAAAGGTAAAAAGGTTGCACGAATGCAGTGGTTATGTTTATGGATCAATGCCCGGTAAACAATAAGTTGTGTTATTTATTGTATCTTGACCTTCTTGGTGTCAAGGGAGAAAATAAATAAACTGTAAATAATAAAATGTTCAGCGAGTCAACCACCCGTAGCAACATTATTTTACATGAGTTATAACCATAAGCCCATGTTTTGTAGACCTTTCGTGTTCCCTTGCAGCAGTTACCAAAGGTAAATAAAAAATTCCACTCTCCAACGCCACTATCTCATAAAAAAATTCCACAACCTTAGCCAATTTGTCGAAACACTCTTCTTAATTGCTGCTTTTGTTTTAATTGATTGCCATCAAATGTTACGGGTGGAGTGGTTGTTTTTTTTACATTTTCATTGTCAAACATAAAATAGCCCATCAAACATAAATTTTGTGCCTCTCTTATAGTTACCGTATCTTAACTTTCCCCCATTTGAAAGTTAAGGCCAACAAAATAACAAACAGTTTGAGCAAACAATGAAGGTGCTATTTTAATCAGTTGAATCAATCAACCTGTCATATCAAATTATCAGCTATTGTATCAATGCAAAAATCACTCACTCAATCATTTAATTGCTCAAGGTACAGAAAGAGCAGCGTTGTGTGTTCACTCAGCATTAACGATAGAAAACATTTTTCAATTGATAGGCATAATCACTCTCAGTTCGTACGTAAACTACCCCGACGCCGACTTCTAAAAATAGCTTTTCTCTTCGAAAACAAACAGCAACATTCAACGTAAAAATAAATAAAAAAATAAAAATGTATTCACTTGCATATTGTACGGGACCTGAGAAAACCATTGGAAAGGTAGCCACAGGTACGGCGTGCGAGTGAACGATTCGGTCTACCTTCTTTGATTAGAGTTTTCAATCAGATTGGATCAGAAAACTCTTGCCGAATCAAGAAGGCACTGGCAATTTTATAAAAACACACATTTATTGGGGGATTGCTGGGATTCGAACCCAGGCGACTCAGAAGAATTGTTACTGCCGACTAGACACACTGAGCTGTAGTAGCGTTTTGGATTTGGTGATTGTGTACATATTTCAATAAAATGCTTGGGATACGTAGAGTCAGCACTCAGCATTCAGCAATGATGACGCGTGGGCTTGGACATGTGTACAGAGAAGAAAAAAATGCTTATCTTTCCTGTGGCATGTGGTTCATATAGTCGGGGTTCGGGGTGGTGTGTGACGTGTGATTTTGAGAAATAAATAAATATTTTTGTTGTGAGTTGTGAATTGTGATTAACGAATAAGAAGTAGGTACGATTATGCGTAAAGTCATTTTAGTTGTTTTGTCTGAATTATTATAAGGCATGTTGATGCAGAATGGACAATATTTCAATGCTCATATTGATTCAAATTTTTATTTAAAATTGACAGAATCTAGGAACGTCTGTGAGTATTTGAGGGCAACTGTTAAAATGTGTTTATGAATACGTAGTTGGATAAAGCTTATCCAACTCTGAAACCGTCTAGCTCAGTGATTCCCAAAGTGGTCGATATTGACCCCTTGGGGGTCAACATATTTTCTTATTTTAAACTTCAAAGATAGTGCTGCGTTACTTTTGCCATTCTATAAATGAAGTTTAATGAAACATTTTAAACATGTGTAGAATAGCTTTAAACATTTTTTGTTTAAGATTGGCGGTGGTGTGATCGCAGACACGAAAAAAAAATGTAGACAGTACAGTTTGGACTACCTAAAGTTTGGATTTATTTAATCTCTTTCAAATCAACACTTGTCACTTACCGATGTGTCTCATATGTAAAGTATTTAGTAACGATGCCATCAAGCCTTCAAAATCGGAGGACCACTTATCACGGTCTTATATGCAAGACGTTGATGGCATGCGAGCGTTCTACAATATATCTCTGCTAATAGCGAAGTCGGGGAAGCCTCTCACAATTGGAGAGCAGCTTATTTTACCAGCCATTGTAGATGTCCTCAACAATGTATTGCATAAGCCCGCTCAAGATATTATTAAAAGATTATCCTTGAGCAATAACACCGTTCAGAGACGAATAGACGAGATGGGTCGCGACAAGGAAAACATTTTATGCAATTTATTGTAGACCAAGAGATTCTCTCTCCAGTTAGACGAGTCTACATTCCCCGGCAATGAAGCTCTGTTGTTAGGATACGTTCGATATATCATAGATGAAAATATGTGCCGAGAGCTGCTTTCTACCATGTATTTGGAAACTGATACCAGAGGAAAATTCATTTTTCTGGCAAAAGAAATTTTTTTTTACCGACAAAGCTATTCCATGGAGAAACATTATTCATGTTGCGACTGATGGAGCACCATCTATGGTTGGTCGTCATCGTGGCTTTATAGCTCACTTAAAGCGGCAATTGCCTGATGTACTGGTGATTCACTACGTGATTCACAGACAAAATTTAGTAGCAAAAAATCTGAGTCCTAGATGTCAACAACATTCGAAGCAATTCATTGAACTCTGGTTATTTGCTAAGCTTTGTGAGGATAACGACGAAGTCTTTACTAAGTTACTTTTGCACACTGAAGTTCGCTGGCTTTCAAGAGGAGCTTGCTTAGCTAGATTTTCAGCTATTTTTGGGTCTGTGTTGGAGTTTCTAAATGGAAGAAAATCTGAAAAATTCCATGACGGATATTTATTACACATGACCGATCTCACCTTAATTGAAACAAAATCAATTATAGCGGCGTTTGTGGGAAAACTTATTCTGAATATACAAAATTTAAGCAGAAAAGAATACTTTCAGTTTTCGCATTTGTTGAAATCAACAGAAATCCTTCAAGACGATGTCATTTTATCATATGTCGCTCACTTGGACGCGCTTCACAAAGATTTTACCAAAATATTTGAGGATCTTAAATGCTGGTGTGCCCCAGGGCTCCGTTTTATCTCCGACTCTCTTCCTCATTTTCATTAATGATCTCTTGTCTGAAACTTCTAATCCACTTAACTGTTTTGCTGACGACTCGACCCTCAGCTTTTCATATTCGTTTCCAAATTCACGTCCCTGCTCTTCGGATGTGGAACTGGAACGGTTGCGTATGATAAGCTCATTGAATTCTGACCTTGACAGCATTGTTGCATGGGGTCTTATGAACCGAGTAGAATTCAATGCTTCGAAAACTCAATGCTGTCTCTTGTCGTTGAAGCTTAACATTCCCCCATTGCCATTATCCATGAATGGTACCTGCATCGAAGAAACCGAAAAGCTGTCAGTACTTGGTATGTGTGTAAACGATGATCTTCGTTGGAACGACCACATATTTGAAGTCGCCAAAAACGCTGCTAAATGCTTAGGATTCTTAAGACGATGCAGGAAGTTCTTCACCCCTTCTGATCTGGCTACAATTTATAAGGCCTTCATCCGCCCAAAACTGGAGTATAACTCCCATATCTGGTCAGGTGCTTCTCAAACATCTTTGCGCCTACTTGATAGGGTACAAAATAGAGCGTTAAAATTGATAGGTGATAGTTCAATCGTAGAATCGATTGATTCTCTTGAACATCGACGAAACGTTACCTGTCTCACTCTCTTTTATCGCTTTTTCTATAAACAGTGCTCTAGTGAAATAGCCAGTTGCATTCCTCCCCTGAAACAATTTAGCCGCAACACTCGCCTCGCTGGGAATGCTCATCAGTTCTACCTAGAGCCCAACTTCGGGCGTACAGTCAAGTATAGAGATTCATATCTTAGTCGCACCACCCGAATGTGGAATGCTTTTCCTGGCCCTGTTTTTCTCCTGCATTACGATTTACAAAGGTTCAAAAGCAACGTGCATCGATGTCTCCTTTCAAATCCTCTCCTATTTTCCTAAATACTCGCACTGTGTTAATGGCATTATAAGGGTAGTCATAACCCCTTGATGTGCGCGTTAATTATAAAAAAAAAAAAAAAAATCTTTTGAACTTACAAATTCCTGAGTGGGTAATAAATTCGTACAGTATAACAGCCATGGAAGAAGCCAATGTGATAATGCAAGAAGAGTTGATCACCATCCAAACTGACGAAGATCTTAAGCTAAAGTTCAACGAAGGCTATCAGAAGTTCTGGTTGCAGCGCAGCATTGAAACTCAATATACTGCATTGTGGAACATTTGCTGAAAAATATCTCATCGCTTTTCCATCATCATATTTAGTTGAAAAAGGCTTCAGTGTGGTTGCAAATATTTTGACGAAAAAAAGAAACCGTTTGAAAGTCAACGAACGTGGTGGCTTAAGGCTGCAACTTACCAATATTAAACCAGATCTAGCTAGGTTGATAGAAAGTCACCAAAGTCATCCATCGCATTAATTTTCGAAATCATGAATTTATTATTTGTTCTCAATTAAGAGCACGATTTTTAAAAACCTGCATTGATAGATTATGAATTACTCTTCATGTTTATTGAACTTCATACCTGCTATCATCGTAGCTTAATCATGCTTATTTTGACAGTCTAATCGAATGAAAGTTTAGTCGAATTCGAAATAAGTGCATTTTGAGACTCGAATGATTCGAAATTTTACATGTTTAACATTCGAATCATTCGAGTCTGAAAATGCACTTCTTTCGAATTCGACTAAACTTTCATTCGAATAGAATGTCAAAATAAGCATGAAAATTTTATTGCTATTTCAAAAAATTCCTTTCTGCACTACTGCAAAACTTGCTTACGTACTAGGTACCTATAAAAGTAAGTAAAAAACTTGAGACAGGATTTTTAAAGTAATTTGGCCTTGGGGGTCTACGGTATCAGTTCATTTGGAAAAGGGGTCTGTTGCTCAAAATAGTTTGGGAAACCCTGGTCTAGCTGAACAACTGTCTAAGAGTGTTCTAAGCAAATTTTATAAATATGAAATATATATACAATATAAATATAATATGAGGCCGTAGTGTTTTTTAAGCCAGTAGCCTAGCTAGTTTAGCATTCGAACTAAAAAAACCTTCTGTATTGTCTATTATATTTCAAAGTTGGTTTTAGTAGAGCTGTTCTGTGGAAAAAATTTTGGGTTTGTTCGGCGAGTATATAAAATGATTAAAAACATCTTATGTGGAAATTTGTGGAAAAGCTTTTCTTTATTGAATTGGATGAAAAAAAAATTGACACCAATAAACCGTGAAATTGAATTATATTACAGCACAATCATACATAAATATACGAGTCAGGGTGAATTATGTGGAAATACAAACTCTTAATTCGAAATTTGAATTTTTATGGAAAAAAGTTTGATTTACATATCTTTTTCTTTTGATAATTTTTTACTGCATTCGCGATAAGTGAGAAAAGTAGTTTAGATTTAAGAGATGCGGGTTTTTTTTTTTTTTTTTGTTTTTTTTTTTTTAAAGAGGAGGCTTCTATGCTAATCTGGAGAACTCAGACCTAATATCCAGTCCATTGTACTACCAGAGTAGCAGCCTTCCCTTTTTTTGTGTTGCAGTATTTGGAAATAAGTTGTTAATAATTTCACATATATAACCTCAAGGGCGGCGTCCATATGTATATATATCTACAACTGCACCACGGCCACCCTAAGAGATGCGGGTAATCCTACGTGACTTATTAGAGTATCGAAATAATAAATGTCAGCCGTATTTATTGCTATACGGCTGTAAGCATATACAGTCGTATTTATAATGCCATTCCAAAGTATGTCTAATGTCTAACTTTGGACAACTCTAAGAACAGTGTCCAACTCCAATTCGTTTTTATAAACACTTTCATCGCTGTCTAAGGAATGTCTAATTTTAAACACCACCGAAATTGGTTGTCTAAACTGTGGCTAAAGTGACATTTGATACAGCAAAAAATAATTATGTTGATAATATTATAAAACACGGTTGAGAGTGATAAGATTGAAAAATATAAGTAGTTTGAAGTGCAAAAATACTTTAAACAATTTTATTTATAAATGGCACAAATTTTATCATTTTATGAGATTTGGAAAAGCTGTAACCCTGCAACACAAAGTCAAATAAGCTGTTTTTTTGGTCTAGTTCAACGCCACACTCTTTCAGAGCCTTTTAGTTGTTGTATTCGTATATAAAAACACAAAAAAAGGTACTGAGCGGATACATCATGAACGACACCATTTAGTTTTTCGTTCAAAGTTGACAGTTTGAGGGGTTATTTAGACAACTGTTAGAATGCATTTATTAATGCGAAATTGGCTAAGGCTTGTCCAGCTCTGTAGACACCGTCTAGCTAGACATAGTTGTCTAAAGATGTTCTAAGCAAATTTTATAAATACGACTGATAGTTTTTCCGATAAACAACGGTGCTTTGGTTAAATATAACACGTACAAGTATTGTCACTTTTAATTTTAAAATCAAAATTCTCAGGTGTTTAAGGAACATGTTTAATTTTTATATGCAAGAGCGAAAAGACAGACATTTAATTTGTCTTTTGCTGGCATTGGGCGATATTTTTTCGGTTAAATAATTCGATATTAAATAGCTATTTACGTCAGCAAAATACAGTGGGTGCAAAATCTGGTTTTATGTACAAACACATTAAAAACAGGACTTAGCGCAAAAAGTCTTAATCAATGTAATTTTTATTTCTATAATACCTCATCTTTCACAAAGCAAAACTACATTTTCCTACCACAAACTTTTTGTCCATAGTAATACCATCCCTGCTTTTACTGTGATAAATTGCGACAGTAAAATGATTTGTTGTTGTTCGCCAATAGAAATTTTAGATTAGTATGCTATCTTCTGACTTGAAAATAAAACACGACCAACAAAGCTAAGCTGGTGACAACATTTTTGGCATCTAAATGTATGAGGAGTATTTTTCAGTCAATAGATAATACAGTGATACATATTAGTATCACATATGGCGGTATAAGGTAATTTTTGTTATTAATATTGTTATTTATAATTATTGTTAGCTATTATACTTCTCAAAATATTTTCGGAAAAAGCTTTCGAAGGCTTCGAGAAACTGGATCAGTACCTATAGTAGAGTTATTGAGAGCAAACATCAACAATGAAGTCCAAAAACGGGAAGGGCATTTTGAGCACTTGTTATGATTGTATTTGTATAAAATACATAAAAAACTGCTAAAAGTGCCCATATTATTGTTTTATTCAAACAAACCTCAAAGCTAAAAATTTTTTTATTTTTTTTTCCAATTTTACCCGTTTTGTATTTTTTCAAGTACCATATTCATAAGTTTTTTTTTTATTATTGTTTTGTTCATCTGTAAAAAATAAAGAAACTCTGTGTTTATCAGTCATATTCTGCAAAAAAACGACCTCAAAGTCAAAACTTTGTTTCGGTAAGAAAATTTGAACACCATTTAAAATTGAAAATCTGGTAACTCTAAACCTATGGAAGCTCAACTTAAATACGGTCTTAAAGGTTGTTATTTAAAAAAAAAAATTAAGTCTAAGATTAGGTCTCTATCATCAGTATTGACAGAGATATCGAATTTGACACAGGTCAGGGTACACCAAAGTTAGCCTTTTTTTAAAATGGTTGAGAAACGAACTTTACTGTAGAACAATTTTTTCTTAAAATATGACCAAGAATCACATCCCAAAGTATGTAACACGAATTACGGGACACCCTGTATAGTACTGTAATTTACAGTAAAAAGTACAAACTTTTTATGTAACGGGATCGGGAACCTAAAAGGTTTGAACTAGTCTTCAGCAGTTGATGTAGTCTTCATTCCAGCACTCGTTTATGAAAATTTTTTTCGTTTTTCAGCAACTCTTTGGATAAGTAAGACCAAGGGCAAAGCCCGCTGGACGGGTCAGCTAGTTTGATATATTTTATTTTGATCTGAACAAGAGGAGCTTTTAATAAATACATACTTGGCTCCTTGATAGTAAATTGAAATTGAACACAACATTCAACTCGATATACTAACTGCTTAATTTTTGTGAAGTTCAACAGGGTTTCTTAACTTATAGGGGGGATAACGTATTTAAATTTTTGTGTTTGCTTTTTGTTTTTTTTTTTTAATGAATGAATGCTTGATATTTTAAAAATATTGCGTCAAAAGTTCAAGTGGATCGAAACAAAATTGACAAAGTTACGAATATTTTTATACCTGTAGGTATAGTATTCTTGTAATTTCACTATTCAATGTGTAATTGGTTTTAAAAAAGAAATTTGAACTGGTTCATTACAAAAAACTCGCAAAAACATGCCTTTTTTTTAACGAATTGGGTCTTTTGTCGATTAACTTTAAACCAAATCAGGTATTTTGTCGATGAAATGTTCATTTGAGATTGTGTTTACATAATTCATAGAGGCTTCTGAGGAAAAAAAGACAGATTAATTTGTTTCCCATAATCCTTAATAAATATTTGGGCGGAATAAAGCTCAAAAATCGAATTATGTCAATGACTGTTTCGGATGACTAGACGGGAAAGAAGTTTTCTGGGGAATCGCTCTCATAGGACTTATCAATTCCTGGTGAGAACCAGAAGGGGAATTATTTTCTCATCTGTGGTGAGAACCTATGGACATTCCCATATAGTTACGAAGGTCTAACTAGTACCTTCACCACTAGGGTTTTAAAAAAGACAAATGTTAGACATTAGAAAGAATTTGAAGAAAACTGAATTGTTTCTAACCTCCGATGTGATTTATAAACGTATGTACATATATACTCTCCGTCATATTTTACAAATTAAGCTAGGATCTAAATTATATCTTAAAATAAGTGTGAGTTATTCCATGTATCTACTCTAAGCTGTAAAATAACTGTACAGAAAGGTTGCTGATGAGAGGGTGTAGCGAAGTTTTCTTTGAATATTCTCTACAAAAGGCTTCTTTTGTTGCTATCGGGAATTTTCTAGCAAATACTTTAGGATTGATTTACTATAAGATTCAAAAAAGCGAGTTGAAAGAGAATGAGGTGGCTCTGTAGCTAAGCTACCTTACCATTTATCCTTACTCTTTATGTAATATGGAAGAAAGAGAGGATATATTTCACTTTAAGGAAAAATCTCCAATTCTTAAGGAAATTAGAAGAAATGCCTTAGGAAGTAATATCTTAACGCAAAATCAAACGGTAACCCTAAATTTTTCAGTTATAGAATTAAAATTATAAACGAATGTTTTTAAAGCATACATCAATATAAATATTAAAAGTAGGAACAAATTTTTTTTTTCTTTAATAGAATACATATTGCAATTTATTTTTGTTTCGTCAACTAGGCAGACGGCAGTACGGCCATACTTTTGTTATTTTTGTTAATTTGTAAGCATCTTGTAAACAACGTTAACGAATGAAAATAAATAATAAAATTATCCTTACTAAGTTTGGGACCAGAATCGTCTAAAAGGCAACTACATCCTTGAAATCGGCATTAAATTACTGACTGCCTTTCCAACCTTGTTGTCTTCAGAAAATAATTTCTCTACAAAATGCAAAATCTTATCTCCAGACACTGTTTAGCCAAATAAATCAATGTTAGTGTTACTCCCTACTGGTTGAGGTGAATTCACCAAAAGGACACATTTTTACTGCCCAATAAACAAACCATACGTACCTCATATTAGCCATTTAACCAGCAGTAAATATAAATCAAAGCCTATTAACAAAAAGGAATTGCAAACAACAACATAAAAATGCGTAGTCCGGTCTGACAAAAACTGCTATTATTTGTTTACTACCAGAGCTGCTTCTGCAAAGCAGAACTTTTGACCATGGCACATTTAAAAAAAGCAAAAAAAATGCAAATATTAATATGAAAACGCATGCATGCATGACACTGCAAAGTGTTAAGGTGGCAAGAAGTTATTGCGTCTCCACAACGACAATACTGCAGATATTACCCCTAAGTTGGTTCTTTTGTCCGCCAGATCGTAACTCTAGTGTAAAGTGCAGCAACACAATGAACTGGAAGTGTAAGTGATTTTATATGGGAGTCACTTTTCATGGCGAACAGGGGCAATAACAATAATTTAGGATTGACGATGTTGCAATGTTAATGTTTGTAACTAAATCGTCAACTGAGGCATAAAAGTAAATCATCGACAAATTGACGACATAATTTTTTTATTTTTTTGATTTCTTACTCATTTATCGAGCTTTTTCTCATTGTCTAGGACATTTATTCAAATGTGTTTTTATTCTTCATTGCAGATCCCCAAAATTACTTCTTTACGCCATCGAATCCAGCCCAAAGTCGTTTTGTGCCATCCTTTCAAAACACACGATCACCAACTTTCCTCAGTGGTTCACGGAACTCTCTCTCGAATGCGGCTTCTTCATACCCGGACCAATTCATATACCTGAACAATGATGGACAGCCAGAGACACACTCACCCCAGCTGACGACCGGATTTTCACAGTTTGCCCAACATCTTCCGGTAAGTTTCATAAATGCAAATGGTTTCAGTTTTCTCTTTTTGACCAAATACGATGGACAACAGTAAAACTTTGACACAGCAGCGAGCACGTGCAAATTTGTATGTGAAGGAAAAAAATTTATGACTAAATTAATTAATACTGTGAGAGCGTGACGAAAATTTTAAATTCACATCCATAAATGAAAAAGAAAACCTTCTCATGCCTCCTCGCAAGGGAGCATAAGAAAACTCAAGTCTTGGCTAAGCCTAGGTCATACATACATCGAGTGCATTGTGAGTTTCGAAAACCGGCAAATGTACTTATCCAAGATTACTATAAGCATTTAGCTTCCATGAAACATGCATCACCATTTTTTTCCAAGCGGCATACCATTAAGTCAAAGGAAACCGATATCAATTGTCAGTTGTCTGTCTGTTTAAATACCAACTGCAGCAGTCAACAGGTAAGTCCCATTGACCAATCAACTGATGAAAGAAATCTTTTAATGACGTACCACGTCTCTAGTGGCATGAATAGGTACCGTATTCGAACAGTCAGTGGTCATGTTTGGGTCTTTTCATATGCCAACATATGAAGTTGGTGTGTGTTACATGCAAATTATTCCAATTTGACACACAAAACGGAAAAAGAAGAAGATAAAAAGCTTTATTCAATCAACAGTATTATTTGCCATAAATTAAATTCACGACAAGAGGTCAGCATCTGACGATTTTTATAAAGAGGTGAGTAGGCCACAGGTCTTGCGGTGCTTTCCAGGGGGTTATCCGTTAAGCCCCCATGGATATTAGAAGTCGGTCATTAAAGTATGTAGTTTGTGCTATCGATTCATGGTGAGATACTCTAAAGACGTCATTTGACTCGGCTTAAGACGATGTTGAAGCTTGTTTTGATTTTTATATGTGATAAAATTTTGAATCTTCAATTTCATACCGAGCTCGATAGCCATAATTTGAGAAATGATTCTTCGACAATTGATTGTAAGAAAAAAAAATTAGAGGCACGGGTCTATTGTTTTAGTTAAAAAGCTTGTCAATGAAAAATATTAAGTGTAGAATATGACACAAGTGGCTTTACTGAGTGGCTGATATGTCTGCGACAGGCACAAGAGCTGTGTTGACTTTGAGCTTCAAATCACTCGTATATGGGAATTCTGTCAACAGTTACTTAGCACGAAGCACCATCCTGTTGGAACATCCATATCATCGAATTGATTCAAAATGGGATCCAAATCCAAGCAAAGAACAGTAACTAAATTGCAGCCCCAGCTTCTGATGTTAAAGAAGCTATTCAGGAAAAATGGCACAACTTGAATAAGGGCGTAGCTATCTTCAAAATAACAGTTCAAAGAAGGAGAAAACATTAGAAGATTGAAAAATCATTGTTATTCCTTAAAGGAATGCACAACATTCTTGTGCTGGTCACCATAGCATTCCAAGTCACAATGGGTGTTCAACTAGGGAGCGTTTTGAGTGCTCTGCTTTTTTTACAGTTCTTGATCGAAAATAAAAAAGAGAAAGAAAAGCACTCATCCACGTTGATAACGTTGGAGTCATTAAGGATCGTACATCTGCCATTGAAAAGGTTAATACGTAGTGCCTAGGCTGAAAGAAGTATTAGCATACGGTTCACAATTTTGCACAATGTACATAAAGTATGAGAGTGAGTTGGCGGCAACTGAGATGGAGGTAGTAGTAGTAGTAGTAGTAGTAGTAGTAGTATAGTGACTTTATTTAACAATATTTATAAAATTTATGAGCATAATTACAATTATACCTAATTATTTTGGGATATCACTAATTATAGCGTTGGCTTTTGCCGTCAGCCAGAAAAAGAAAGTTAAACATATAATTTGCAAAGCTTTATATAAATTCAAATTATTTAGATATTTAAAATTGCAATTGTGAATTCTGTACGTAATTTTGCTGTTGATTAGAATGCTTCGTTTATTATTAGGCTTCGGTAGCTTAGAGCTGAAGTGACGAATTTGGCTAGTGCGGTCCAGTTCAGTCCATTTAGGATTTCTTTGACTTCCTCTACGTTCAAAATACTTTTGCTTAAATAAAAGCGGCGGATCGATTTTAATATAGGGCAAACTCCTAGAAAATGGAAAACATCTTCGGTTGCCTGGAGGTTACATAAGTTGCATTGGGTTTGTTCGTTGGCGCCATGTGGTTGGCAATTTAAACAAAGCAGTTCTCCTCTAGTCTTAAATAGATAAGGGATATAAACTTAATCGGTATTTGATCGTTGAAATAATTGTTAGAACCCATAGTTAATTGTAGTTCTTTGTATAGAACTTGGGATTCACTTTGACGTGCTGACTCAGCAAAATTAACAAACATTTGCTCTTCCATTTTCTCCAATAACGGTGGGAAAACATTTTCCCAGGTTTCGGAATCCATCTCTAGTAATTGAATGCCATGTTCCAAACCAATGAGGTCCATTCTTCGAAAAATTGAGTTCTTTCCGCAAGTAAAGATCTTGCGATAACATTTGCTAGCCGATAACTTGGGAGTGCCATTACCTTTGCAATATACTGGAAGTGCATTTTAAGCCTGAAAATGAATATCGGTGCAACTCCTGTTTCCAGATGAATCATATAATTTGGCGTGTTTATAGGGAGCCAAAACATCTTCTTGATAAAGTACCTTAGTAGTTTTTCGACTTCTTCGTACTGCAAGAATCCCCATACTTGAGCAGCATAGCAGAGGATCGATCTCATAACTACTTCAAAAAGTTTGAATTTGACGCTGGGGGCAATATTTTTATTGCTGGGAACTCCTTTCCAATTGCAGTTGATAGCCTTTTTTGATTCTGACAGCTTCTCCTGCAAATGCTTTTTGAACGATAGCGAAGGCGTAATGATAACACCCAAGTATTTATATTCTTTTACCACCTCGATGTCCGTATTCATGAATTTCCATCTTTCTTCTCTTGCGTACCGTCCAGTGCCGTTTCGGAAAATCATTATTTTTGATTTACTAGTGTTAACAGTAAGGCTCCATAGCTGGCAGTACAATTGCAATTTGTTAATCATGATTTGCATCATATTTGGAGTCTCTGCGAACATGACAATATCGTCAGCGTATAAGAGTGCTTTTATTGTAGTACCAGCAAAACAAATACCACCGGGAAGGTAGCTTGTGAGGTCATCCAGGAAAAGTGAGAAGAGAAGCGGGCTCAAGAGGCAACCTTGTTTAACTCCTGAAGTCGATGAAAACCAGTCTGATACTTCGTTTCCATCCCATATTGCCGTTAAGTTATTTTCATACAGCCTCCTTAGCACTGCCATCATTTGGTTGATATACCTAAGCAGCCTAGCTTATAGAACTAAGCTTTACGATCAATTGAGTCGAAGGCAGCCTTGAAATCAATGAAGAAGGCGTATAGTTTTTTACTTTTGTTAAGGTATGACCGAGCGATACAGGTGAGGGAAAAAATGTGATCTACTGTAGAGTACCCTTTTCTAAATCCGGCTTGGAATTCAATTAAAGTGTTATTTCCTTGGGTCCACATCGTAAGTCTGTCTAGGATCACGCCAGTAAAAACCTTCATGACACAGTTCATGAACGAAATTCCTCTGTAATTAACTGGGTCATATACATCACCTTTTTTAAAAAGTGGGAAGATGATATTTCTATGGAAGCTTTCAGGGAAATTTTCATTTGTGAAAATGTAGTTGTAGGCTTTCGTTGATTTCTCTACAAAGTGTTCCGAGGAAAACTTATAGAATTCGTATGGACTCTATCGTCACCTGGAGCCTTGTTGTTCTTGCATCTTTGTAACACAATCCTCACTTCTTGAGTTGAAAAAGCTCGATCAAGGATTTCATTTTCGGTCCATGGGTAAGCAAATTGAAATTGGTCTAGATTTTCTTGATTTGAAAGAAGCCGTTTAAAGTGGTCTGCTAGCAGCGAAGTGCTTATTTTGGTTTTTTTCGCGAACGGTATGCCATTTAGTTCACGTGCTATTTTCCAGAAAGAACGACTGTCCCTAACCTCTACCAGTCTTTCCATTAGTGATCGTGAATACTGCAATTGCTTTTCCTTGCAGAGGCTCTTAAAGGTTTTGTTTGCCTCTCGGTACATTGATTTTGAAATGACTGAGTTTGTCTCTCTGACTAGCTTTAGGAAACGGAACGATTTATTCCTCGCTGTAGCACACTCATCATCAAACCATGGGGATTTACAGTTCTTTCGCCTCGCTCACCAAAATAAAAGCCGACACGAAAAAATAAATGTTCTATCAGCTGAGCACTTCAATAGAAAGGTATACCAACAATTCTCGGATAACTTTGGGTTGTGTCTCAGCTAAAACGCAACAAGAAGATATCTGGATGCGATTCGAATAAGGGAATACGAAATCAGGGAATGTGACACGCGATTTCCATTTGTTAAGTCGTCTTCAACTAATTTGTTATTAAAGCTAAGATGCAGATTACCACCATTTAAGCCTTTATTCGCTTTTACTATTAATCACAAAAATTATTCTCATAACTAATGGACCCCAAATAAGTGTGATTAGCGACACGGAGAGCAATCAGTTCCCTAAGTCTAATATTCCTGCCAAAGGTTAGTTTGAATTTGACCTCATATTCATCTAAAGTCCATAAAGAATACAGAATTTCGGTTCAAAGCACTTGACGCAATTCCTTAAGAACCTTTCGAAGTCAAAAATGAATTTATACACAAATCATACCATACTTTAAGAGGCCATCACAACTTGAATTATATTCCCTATTTAACAGTAACGCTGAACGCCTCAACTAGCGATACTTTACACGATTTGGTTTAGTGGGGGTGACAATTCTATTAATTAACTGTTGCTGTTCACATAAGGCCCCCGGCTTCCTATACTTATGCCTCTAATCTCAATCATTTGCCAAATAAAGGCCTAAAAGATGAAAGCAAACACCATCAGAATAAACTGCAGTAAGGCCTACATGATATAATTTTCGTAGGCGTGTGATGAAATTCACACTACTGCACTGCATTTTGCTTCACATAGGCGTTTATGTTCTACCTTTGTTCTCAACGTTTGCAGTTTTATGTGATAAATGTTTATTCATTTACACGCAATTGAATACTTATAGTGGTCCCACTTAAACATTTACCTTTCACTAGAAGTCATATCAGGATAGTTTTAAATTGTGTTGTGCGAGACAACTAAAATAGGGACAAACTAAAGTAGCAACATTTTTCGCAAAGAGTCCAAGAAATTGCTTTCCTTTAACTACTCAAATAATCAAATTATGTCCTACTCTCAGTCAAAATCAGTCCAACATCTGCATTTAGAGCGGACTTCTTTACTAAAGTGACTCCATATGCAACTGGTGTCGAACAAGACAAAAAATTCAAAACACTATTTAAAAATTTCTTAAGTGCAATGGTAACCATAACTGGTTGTAGGCAAATTGTAATGCCTTTCATTTTCCCATCAACGATGTTTACTTTTATTAACATCGCCTATCTAGCAACCTTTTTTTATGTAAACAACTCAAGTTTTCCCTTAGTTTTCACCCAACCAACGCGACAATTTGTGTGAGAACACGCTCATAAGCCCCCAGAAAATTTTGGCCTAGACCTCATTCTGACATCAAATATGATGCCTGAAAATCGAAAGTGAGTTTTCATGGAAACATACTTTTCATTTCACTGAAAATGCTTACTTAATAAATAATTCAAATCAATAACGAAATCAAAATTCTAATGCTTAGTTTGTTGTCTGGTATTTAGTTTCTACACTTTAACGCCTTCAGTGTAAGATCGGGGCAGGTGTCTGTTTACTTAAGTATGCAATTTGTAAATTAGGCTGAAACGCAACAGAGCGTTTTATGTAAACGAAAAATTTCGTCTGTCTGAAAAGCGTACTTTTCAAATAATGTGCACATACTGAAGCCGGTGAATGATGAAGGTAGGCAGGGCAGTGGAACAGTCGGGATCAAAAGTTCACAAACTACTAACTGTCAGCTTGGGGCGATTGGTAGATGATAACAAAAGGCCAAAACTCTTCCCAAACGAAACCCTTAGATGATGCAAGTATAAGCCTGTTTTTCACAGACATGATAAACTTAAGCAAGGTAGCGCCTTGCGCATTTTGGCCATGTTCTTTAGTTGACATCAAATGTGCGCTTCGATGACGTAAATTCGCAGAAAAAGAGAAAAATGAAAACGCGAAGGCGCCGGCGCCGCCGCCGGCGGGCCCGGCTACGCTATAGAAATGTGTGCCCCATGACGTATATGCGTAAGAACGAGAGAAATAAGAAAACTGGACGGTGCTATACCAATGTCTGTGTCGATAACGTAAATCCGCAGAACGAGAGAAATATGACAACCGGACGCTGCTTTATTGTTTTTTTAAATCATTTTTGGGTCTGATACTTTTGGTGAACAACTCATTCCATCGGGCTTCTTAAGCCAAGATGACGTTTTTCTTTAGTTTTCCACATAAAAAAACACAGAACGCTCTCAATTTTTGGTAGACAGTGTTGAATCCATTAGCAACAGAGACTTGAAATATTAATTTCGATATGCATACTCCGTCAAGGGGCTTAATCTGAGGTATGTGTTTTCCAATTAGTTCGATTTCTGTGTTTCTGTTTTCTTTGTTCAATTGCAATTTTATTTTGTGCAATTCAACCGCAGCTACCACAGATACCCACCCAACCAACAAGTCCAGTTTATTTCTTTTTTGGTCACCTGAGATACGCAAACAACTATAACTCCAAAAAAGAGAGGTCTACACTTGAATTTGTGAGTTTAATGTGGGAGTAGGAGTGGGAGTGCAGCGTTCGAGGTTTTGTGGTAATTAAAAGGCCTTCTAATGTAGAGCAGTGGATAGCATCTTCCATGCAGCGCTGACTCTGTGCTCGAGTATTCTTGGCTATTTAACAAGAATCTCCCATAGAGAGGTGTTCCAACTCACGTTGCGTCGGCTCGTCGACGTCGTAAACGTACTCGTATCTCACAGATAAAATCTCTGAGATGCTAATGGCAAGACAATGAAATGCAGTAACAACCGCACATTGGAGCCTGGTTCGAAATGTGAGGATGATGGGGAGTCTCGGAGGGGGTTGTGGCGGAACAGGTTGGGTTTTGCACTAATTCTATTTTTTTTTAACAAACGTAGTTTAAGTTTCTATTGCAATATTGTTGTTGTTGTTATTAAGTAATCGTGGTGATGTGGGCCTTCTTAGACTTCGCTGTGCCATAGTTCGAAGGGGATGCATGACTGATGGATTGAATGAACCTGTTTTAGGCTGATCGCAAAATCGACTGAGATGACAATCATTTTCCCATCAAATTAAAAGAACAAAACTAGGTCGTTAGGTTTTTGTTTCTCGTTTTGAGTTTGTTGTGGTTGGGTATGGTTGATGGTTGATGGTTGATGGTTTTTTTTTTTTTTTTTTTTTAATTCGTTTATTTACCACTTAGATCGTTATAATTACAAATAAGCTTAAATAGACTTAAAAACTAGATTATATCTTTTGTATTTAGGTAAATGACCAAGATGGTACGCACTACTTACAGTTATTTTACTCTATTTTGTTTTCATTCATCAGTATTTTTGTTTATATTTATTATACTAACATATAGCATAAAAATTAAATTATAATTTTCTTATTTTTCGATAAGGAAAATGTGGAGAAAAAACCTTCTGAAAAACGTTTGCTTTATTTGTCGGGGAGGAGGGGGGGGGGAGGGGGGATCTTAGAATCTACAGCTTACATACTAACATTAAAATAAAACTTATGAACTAACAGCTTAACCTAATTTAACTCTAGACTTTAACAGACCAAGATCCGACGAACAGATGCCATTCCATCGATTCCGATATACTCGGACATCGAAAAATGACAACCGCGTATCGAACCCGTCTATACTATACTAACTCTCTAGCTCAGTTTCAGCTGTAACCCAGTCAAGCCACCAATACTTATCTTTGTTTAAATGTTCGCAATTATGAAGATCTCTTTCAGGTATGCTTACGCAGTATCTTACGTTTGTGCCTTCATTTGCTGGATTTCTTGGTTCATACAGAATCCTTTTGTCAGTTGCTCTTCTAGTAATATGGTATATGATAGGCACATTTGTTGGATCAGACAAGTAGCCATGTGCATCAAGATATAAAAACGCTTCAGGTGGAATATATCCATTTTCCAGAGTATTCCTAAAATACAAAGGATTAGGATAAAACATCCCGTAAACAAAAGCGTTGTTCGTAAGGTTGGCAGCTCGTGTGAAGTGATTCCTCACTAGTCCTAAAATGACATTATCAATTCTCGATAAACCCGAACTATCTAATAGCTTTTTGTTGGAGACATAATGCTGAAAGTTAGAGTGTGCACTTCTGTAAGTCTGCATACACGCTCTAATACATTTTCTTTCGAATAAACGATATTTTTCCATAAATGAAGGATTAATATTCCACCATACTGGACATGCGTATGTCAGAATTGGACGAATGAATGCTTGATAACAGATGATCTTCACATCTGGTCTCAATTGGTTGGAGTAAAAAAGGCTCTTGAGTGACATAAAAGCCGCTCTTGCTTTTTGTAGTTGTGATTTGATGTGATCATTAAAATATAAGAACTTATCTAAATGTACACCTAGGTATTTCACGACCGTTTTTGACTCAATTAGATGACCATTAGTACTTCTAATTTGAAAATTTTTCCAATTATGTCGCAGATCTGAATTACCTTTTCTTATGGGGGTGCGGAACAGTATGGTTTCGCATTTTCCAACGTTTATTTTTAATTTCCATTCTGTGCAGAATGTTTCTAACCGGTCAAATTTAGTTTGTAACTCAGCTTGGATATTTACAATTCTCGCGCCACTAGCATATAAAATAGTGTCATCCGCAAATGCTAATGAGCTATCTAGTTCTTTTAGAATATCTGCAAGGAATATGTTAAATAGGTACGGTGCAGAAACTGTACCCTGTTGCAAGCCGTTAATGACATCAAAAACTCTATCTGAGGTGTATTGATTATCTGTAACAACAAACTTCTTTCCATTAATCATAGAGGAAATAATCTTAATGAGATGGGGTGGAAAATCATATCGTATGAGTTTAAATAATACGCCGTTGATCCATACCGTGTCGAATGCTTTTTCGATATCCACCAGGCAGGCAGCTGTATTTCTTTTTGCATTTAGATTCCAGTTTACATCTGAAAGTATTTTCGTAATAGCGTGCACTGCCGAGTGACCTCGTTTGAACCCAAACTGGTTCCACGGTACAATCTCCTTTCTTTCGCACTCGTTCAAAATCGACTTACAAATAACTACTTCAAATACTTTTCCGATATTAGGCAGAAGACTAATAGGCCTATAGTTAGAAGGATCAGCCGGATCCGTCTTCTTTTTAATTACTGGAAAAAACCTTCGATGTCTTCCAACAACCTGGAAAGTAGCAGTTATTCAATAAGTTATTAAATATAACGCAATATTGCCGTATGATTTCGATCGGTGTATGTTTAAGAACGACATTTGGTATATTATCCAAGCCACTTGACCTTTTATTGTTTAATTTTCGAAATATATCTACCAGTTCGTCTAGTGTCGTATAGTAGTTGTCAGTCTGTTCGTTCGTTAGTTCGTCTGCTTTAGGTTCCTCAGAAAAACTCAGAAGAGTTGGAATTTCACGATCCCTAAATCTCAATAATTCCGAATTTACTTCTTCTTCCCTGATACTTTGAGTTTCTCTAGAATGGACAGCTTCAAAATGAGAGCCAATAAGATTAATCTTATCCATTCCATTATCGACAACAAGACAGTTGTCAACGATAGGACATTCCTGGATGTTTATTTGTGCTTGTGATAGAAGCTGTTGAGAACGTAATGGTATTCTTAGCTTTGGAATCCTAAAGTTGTTACGGAACCTATACATTTGGTTTATTTTGGGGAACATGTTTTTCGAATCCGATTTGATTATATTTTCGGCCCGTTGCTTCCAATACTCATTAACACTGTTTCGAAACTGCTGGCTCAACAAATTTTTAACATTTCGCAATAAAGACTTTAATCTTATAAGCTCTAAGCTCTGTGATTCATCCTGAAACTCACGCCTTATTCTATTTATTTGGGTAATCAAAAAGCTTTTGTGTGTTTGCAGTGTCCGTATGTCTCGATTTAGAAATCTTTCAATATTATTTTTGTCTTTAACTTTAGGAACGGTTGAATCTATAGTTTTTAACATCACCGCGTTAAGACTACTGATATAGGAGTCACACTCCTCGTTTGAAAGATTTCTATTACTAGGAATATTTGAAGATAAAGGACAGTTCCTATAATTCCTGGTGGCGCAACGCTCGAATCGACACCAATTTGTATCTCTAAAATTGAATTTGGCTACTACGTCTCTCATTGCAAAATTAAAAGAAGAATCGCCAGCTATTGTTGTTGGCATGACTATTGCCATGTGATCGCTATCATATGGCAATAAAGACATTTTATTATCGCGGACTGTTTCTATTTGCAATCGTGTGTCCGCGATGCAAAGATCTAGATATGATTTTCCAGGAGGGTAGCTTGGTAATACCGGGCTATATAGCTTCATTTTGAATTCTATTTGGTTTTCATTAATAGACCTGCGTAGAAGGTTTCCCCTTGTGTTTTCCTTTAGATCTAGCCAGTCTTGATGTTTAGCATTCAAATCTCCTGCTAAGATATAATAATTATCTAAACTATCCAACCTTAATTTTTCAAATAACTTCTCAAACTCATCTTTGAATTCGTTAGCAGGGGCCGAGGGAGCATATGCCGATATCAAGTACAAAAAACCATTATCCCGTAAGGGCAAAGATATAATAGTTGTTTCAAGGCAATTAAACGCTTTGATGTCACTACGCTCAATATGTTTAAAAGAAAGTGGCTTCCTTATCAGTATTGCTGTACCTCCACCCTGTTTTGAATCTTTCCTATCTGTACGGATCATATCGTATTTATCGAATTGTAGATGATGTCGCTCGTTCAATTTGGTTTCGCTCAAAAACAACACGTCAGGTCTATTCTCCTCTGTAAAACGCAGAAGATCACTGCGTCTACTTTTGGAGATAATAGAATTGACGTTAAGAGCAATTATTTTTAGGGTTGATTTTCTATTCATTTTGGTTGGTACAAATATTTAAGAAGGCATCTACCTTCTCGGAGAGATTTGCAACAATCTTTGCAAGATTGTTGACTTGTGTTTGTAAGCTATCAAACGAAGCATCATTATTCGGGGTTTTAGTTTTACTGGTCGGAACACCATTTCCAGCAATAGATGCAAAGGAGATGCCTCCTCTCACGTGGTTATTAATCATGGCTAATTTTTGGGATACACGCTGCTGTGATACTTTTTTTTTCGCTTGAATAATATCTGAGATTTTCTTAAAGCTTTCACATCCTCTCCAGGACGCAGGGTGGCCAGTTTTCCCACATAAAACACATGATATTTCATCTTTCGATGCTTCTTTTTGCACTTTACACTCACCTGGTAAATGACTATCTCGACACTTGACGCATCTATATACCATTTCACAGTTCGGGGCAACATGTCCAAATCTTTGGCATCGCCGACATTGGAGTATACCACTCTTTCTAATTTTTTCGAAAGAAATAGCATGACCTTCTATAAACCTAATACAATTCAAATTTTTGATAGCACTGTCCGCAGATAACTGTACCGTAATAAAAGGTAGGAGTTTATTTTCACGTTTAGATCTCACCGTAGCATACCTGAAAGCTCCAATGAAATTTAGATTTTCTATATTAAGTGATTTAAGCTCTTCTAGTACCTCTTCTGGTTCATAGCTAACACTTAGCCCTTTTAACAAAAATGACTGTAATTTTTCGTCAGTATTAGTATAAGAAAAGTATTCTGTTCCTGTTTCCTTAAATAATTCTTTAACCTTACTAGCGTCATTTTTACTATTCAAAGTTAGAGTTATTCTATCACTACTTATGTTTTTAAGCTTAAAGTTATCTTTACCTATTTCAGCATTCAATAATTTTGAGATATTCTTGCTATCTTCTTTAAATATTTTTATAGGTGGAGGTTTTTTATTTTTCTTGTCGTTCGTTGTTTTTTTTGCTTCACTGTATGATGCTGATTTGGGTATTGCAGTTCCGTTGTTCCTTATCTCGGCTTCTTGTTTACGTTTATTTTGGTTCTTCATTTTCATTTGGGTAATTATTTCGCGCGTTTGATTAGGCAATTCAAACTCATCGTCAATATGAATTGATTCTGGATTGAGAGGTGTTTCAGGAGATAAGACCCCGAAACTGTTTTCGCGATCACTGATATCACTGATGTTATCATTTGCTTGTACATTGTTTTTAGTTTTTCGTTTTTTTATTTTATTAATGGACTCATCGTCACTTTGATTCTTGCCTTTAAGCTCTTGTATTATTTGCTTGAGATGTGAAATTTCTTTCTCATACTTTTTTATGCTTTCAAAAGCGTCATGTAATTTTTGGCTCGTGACTTCTTCCATCGCGGCCTCTCCCCTTTCGGGAGATGGCATATTGAGAGCGTCACTCGATTTTTTAAATTTTTCTATTTTTTTATCAGAAAATAGAATTTTACGATTTTGGTTTTTCACCTTTGTGTCTTTTTTCACTTGGTTAATTTTATGTTTTTCTTTAATTTTGTTTTTGATTTTGGCGCGCGGGAAGGACATACCATTCAGTATGAGTACACACTTCACACTTCATGGTTGATGGCTATGGTAAGTACTCGTAGTGCGGTGAGAAGTTTAAAGGAAGACACAAGTGTGTATTACTCTATTACTCAACTGGTTACCATTTGATTACTTTGGCTTCCCTGAGAGGAGGCCGTATTGAATGCGTTTTGAAAATTGTGACCACTATTTGTGTTTTTTACAACGTAAAGCGTTTGGAGCGGAGGGCATTGACTTTGATGTTGATGTGTTTTTACGAATTGAATTTAAACAAAACGAATTGCGTTAGTTGTCCTTGTGTTTGACTTGAATGAACATTATGCTGCTCACTGCTGTGTTGCATTATGGACCAGATCCGGTTCGTCCGAAATTTGAGTTAATGATTTTTAACAAGTAATACATAAACAAATAGATTGTCACAGCAAAGACCGGGAGGCCTCAGTACTTAACGAATTTCCGGGGCCTATAATATTTCGCCGAATCTGGACAGAGAAAACCTATCCACCAAAGCGCTTTTGCGGGAAGTGCAATTACTCTCGGAGACTTTGTAAATATCTCGCTAAAGACGATACCCGTGATAATATTGGGTGTTTTTGGGACTCGCTCTCAAAATCATTTTTAATACGAGTCTAATCTGCTTTCAAAATGTTGCTCCTCAAAGTTCTGACATCTCGCACTCCAATTCTACCGAGCCCTCCAACCCTTTTGTTATTTATTCCTTACTTTAAAACGGAATTTTGGAAAACATATTTTTGTGAGAGTTTGGGTTTTGGAAATCTGAAATCTGGCATCAGCAGAACTTCGATTTGATTCAGGCAAAGTTTTCACTCTTGGCCGATTTTAACATATCCGTGACATTAAGTTGAAGGAATAAATTCCAAAATTGTTTTTTCAAGCAAGCAAAAGTGTATTTATTTTAAGTTGTGGTTTTAGATACTTGATACTTTTCTTGACTTGATTATATGATAGTTCCGAACATAAAAACAATTCTTGTAATGTTGTCGGGTTCGAATATTTTTCGCAAATAAAACTCAAAGTTGCTTTATGACTTTTTAGCGTAAATATCTTAGTAATAAATCAATGTGATGTCCCTGGTGTAATGTTCAGCGTAACTGTTTGCTACGTACGAGTTCGAAGCCCAGAAACATAAAATTGAGTATTCACGGGAATTGAATTTCTCGTGAATTGGCAAATCCTCCGAGAGTAATTACGTTGCCATGAAAAGCACTCTCTCCCTTAGCGGTTTCGAGCCGGCAACTAAAAAAGGTGAGAAGATAAGCTCACAAGGAAAGAAATGCACTAAGCCCCAAATACACAAATTTCCTCAAATCCTATTGTGCAAGCTTTTGTTTTTTTTACCTTAGGCAAAATTCAGAATAGTTCCATCCAAAACCATAATTAGAGATAAAGTAGGCAAGTTTTAAGATCTTGGAAGATCTTTTGCTCACATTGTGCGAAGAAAATCCTCAAAATAAGGCAATGTTTCTGGTTTTGTGTTGTAATGGATAAGTCATTCGTTTCAAAATTTAGAAGTCACGCGATCGATCCCTGCTGGAGTAAATTATGTGTTTTTTTTTCTAAACGGACAAATACTCGAATTCGTGTGGTCATCTTTGGATGCATTGATTGAGCCCGTGTTTTGAAATCAGTTGCTTTGCTCTTCATTTATTTTAAAAAACACAACGCCGTGCGTCGGAATGAACTTCAAACTGAAATGCAAATAAAAGGTACATAGCCACATTTTCATCTTTGGAAATAAGTATCGAAAGGTGCACGGAGTAGATAATAAAAGACAACTCGTACCCCCTTTGCTTGAAATACACTCAAGTTTTTCTGTGGTGATATCAAAGAAAACATCTTTTTACTTGCGATTATAGGTACTATAAGGCAAGTCTTGCAATCGTGCAGAAAAAAATATTTGAGATAACAATTAAATATGACATTACGATGATAGAGAATACGAAAAAAGTGGGTCCTGCAATTCTGTCTGTCTGTCGTCGGTCTGTCTGTCTGTATGTCCGTCTGTGTGTATATGGATCTACAGCCTGAACCGCTTTACCGATTTTCTTCAAAATTTGCAGTTATGGTCTCTGGGGTAGCCAACAGAGGGGTTTTTGAAACGGTAACAGCCATACAACCGATATGATAATACTTCTTTTTCTCGAAAACGGCTCCAACGATTTCAATATAATTTTATCTAAGGATTATTTTGCTTATGACGTAAGAAAAAATTTTGGAAAAAGGCTATAAACGGTACCTCTCACAGTACGGTTTTTTTCAAAACCGACTTTCTCGTTAAAGGTTGGCACGATCTTGACAAAACTTTGGACTTTAAAAGTTGTAAATAGTTTAAGAAAAACTGCATATCAATATTTAGAAAAAATCAGTTTTGGAAGTTTTTATAAATTTTTTAAAAAAATTTTGATTTTTAGAAATACATAACTTCAAAACTATAACTTTGATTTTTTTTTCAAATTTTTCGTCAAAACAACTTCTAGGAAGATCTAAAACTTTGCATACTTGACTTTTAAAAAACAGTTTTTAAAAAAAGTGAAAAATAAAAAACCGGTTTTTGAAAAACTGGTCCAACGATTTTGATTAAATTTTCATCATGCATATTTATTAGCAATTGCAAAAGAATGGCGTATTTAGAATTTTGCTTGAAACCTTTGGAATATTTAATTTAATTATTTTGCGTGATTTTATTCAATTTTTATAATAAATGTGTAGTTGGCAACCCTGTACCACAAAATATATTATAAAGAACGAATACCAAAGCCTTTAACTCAGCCTTAGGATTTTGATATTAGAACACAATCGCAAGTTCGTGCGACCCAGTCATCCCCATTTTTTTTACTTACCAATGTATCCGGCTGCAACAAAGTTTCATTAGTTCCCCTTTTTTAGTGTAGAAATTACTCGAAACCTCAATTCTTAAATAGCTTTCAACGGTTATGTGATTTAGCTCTTTAAAATTTTTTAAATCGTTCAATTATTTTCTTAGTTTTCGGTAAAGTTCCCGTTCCAGTCCCTATTTAACGTTGGAATATGCAGATAAAATATAGCCTATATCATTTCTACGACCATAGACCACCTTTGCTCCAAATATCATTTAAATTGGCTCAGTAGTTTTAGAACCTATTCAATACAAACAAACAAACAAAAAATTTTTCTTCTTTATAAAAAAGTTAAGATATAATAATGTATGAAGAAGTTCGAGTTGATGCGAATACTTAACAATTCCATTTAAACTCTACACAAAGTTGATTCATTGCAAAACACGGAAAAAATATATTAATTTTCATGTTACCCAATGAAAGATGCTACAAAATAAAAACAGATTTGTTATAACCCATTTTGTAGATTTTGCAGCTTAGCTGGAGAATGGAGTAATACATATATGGCTAAATTATAGCCATACTAGTTGGTCCGCCCGGTGGTGCTCCCTGCTTCTTCATAGCACTCCCCGGTTTTTTCTTTATAATTAGCCGGTTGACCGGTTCCCGCAATGAAAATCAATGTTTCTTTGAGATCTTTCATATCCTCTCATTAAAAACATACTCAATAACACAGAGTAGATAACATGGACACTGCACTCGAACCCCCTTTTTCTGAAACACAATCAAATTTTTTCTGTTGTGAAATCTGAGACAGCTTCTTGTTTGAATTCACGGAAATATCCTAGACGAAAAGGAAAAGCAGTTACTTTTTCTTTAGTCGCTTCGTTTTAAACGAACAAACACGATTCACACGATTTTTTTTCCCCCTCAAACCATTTTACAAATTTGTGCTAAACGAACGAAAAACCTACACAATCCTTCAAATGACTGGTGTAAGCTCGTGTTGGGTGCATATAGACACGTCAGTTATAATAATATAGTGTCGTTGAAAGTGGTCAGAAGATACTTATGTCTATCGTCTGAGTGTTCCAGTTGTAGGTACAGAGCGACTTTATCTCTAGATAATGATTCTCAAGAGTGGTCTCGTGATGTTATAAAACCTAAAACTCATCAATTGAAGAAGTAAAACAAAACTATTAATCATATTTGAATTCAACACTGGTTCACTTATTGCAAGCTTAGTGGAATACTGACCCAAAGTTCATAAATGATGCTCAAGGACTGCTACTTGTGGATAACGACAAAATTCTTCACAGGTGGCGACAGTATTGTGATGATCTTTTGAATGAACAGTTTCCTCGGCGTCACTTTCCAACAGCTGCACCTAACTTTACGGAAGTATCCCACGTCACAGTCGAAGAAGTTAGGGAGGCAGTTAAGAACTCCAAAAAAGGCAAAGCGATTGGGCCAGAAGAGGTACCATATGAGTTTTGGAAAAATATGGAAGACATCGGGTTGAGATGACTCACGATTCTCATCTCCAAACTTATAAGAGGTGACAGTTTGCCTAATCAATGGAGGGAAAGTTTTCTTCTTCCAATGTACAAGGGAAAGGGAGATACCAGGAGCTGTGACAACTATCGTTCGATCAAGTTGATGTCCCACACTATGAAGATCGTTGAGCGGGTTTTGGATAGCCAACTGTGGAAAATAATAAGACTGTCTGATGACCAATGCGGGTTTGTCGCGGGTAAGTCAACTACAGACGCAATCCAAAGTATAAGGATCATTATGGAAAAACACCGAGATGCCTTAGAGGATTTGCATATTCTTCGAAAAAGCATTCGATCGACAACCACGAGATCTGATATGGGTGGCCCTCAGACACCGAGGAGTTCCTGAAGCCTATGTGCGAATAATTATGGACATGTACGAGGGAGCAGTTACAAAAGTGAGATGCCCAGCTGGAGTCACCGAAGAATTCCAAATAACAGTAGGTGTACATCAGGGAAGTGTCTTGAGTCCACTGCTCTTTATTGCTGTTCTGGATTATTTGCTCGAAGGAATAGTAACGGACAATAAAGTACAACAATTATTCTTTGCTGACGATGGAGCCATCATAAGCGAGGATCCTACATCCCTGCAACGAGCACTTGACGTTTGGATTGATGTTCTGGAAGGAAATGGGTACCGTATTAGCGCAAAAAAGACTGAATACCTGTGCTGCCCTTTTTCTGATCCAGACAAGCCTATTCCAGACATTTATTTGAATGGAAATGTGCTTCCCAAGTGTGAAAAGTTTAAATATCTGGGATCTATGATCAATAGTGAAGCAACTTGTGATGACGACATCAATCATCGAGTAAGCGTAGGGTGGATGAAGTGGCGAGAAAACTCCGCTATCTTCTGTGATCGAAAAATGCCCCCTAAGCTGAAGGGAAGACTCTACACAGCAGTTGTCCGTCTAGCTCTGACATACGGTTCACAATGTTGGACAATGTACAAAAAGTATGAGAGCAAATTGACGGCAGCCGAAATGAAGATGCTTCGGATGACAGCAGGAGTAACAAAGCTTGATCGAATTAGAAGTACTAGGATCCGTGGAAGCCTTCATGTCAAAAGTACCATCTTGGACAAAATTCAGCACGACCGGCTCAATTGGTATTGTCATGTTCAAAGGAGAGATCCGCAGAACCCCGTCCAAAAGGCAATATCGTACAACGTTTCAACAAATTCGCGAAGAAAAAGAAAAGGCAGGCCAAAACTCTCCTGGTACAAGCAAATGCAAAAACAGCAGCATTTGGTTGGCCTCAGACATGGAACAATCCAAAACCGGGAGGCTTGCCGACGCTTTCTGAGGTCAACGCGGCGTACCCCACAGGCGGATCACTAGTGTGAAGCAGAAAAGTGGGAGAGTTGTGATCGCTTCAAGATCACTACTCGTAACGCCGGAAATGGAAAGAAGAAGAAGTGGAATACTGACCCATTAAGACATATGTAGGTCAAAATTGAGTTATTTTGAATCAGATCGTGTTAACCGGCTGAATATGAATTTATCTCTGCAAACCATTTATAAGGATCAATCTCGCGAAACTCGACCGAGCGTTCGTAACCGTTGATATTAATGGAACTTCACTCAGTCGAGCTGCGAATACCCATACAAATGTATTCTCTGCAGTATCACTATCCTATATACATAACCGAGGGATCGGGTTTTCATCCCTCTCTACAGTATGAACAATGGATGGTCAAATTATCAACTGAACGTTTGCAATCGGATTTTTTTAAATCAGATCTCATGAATAAATTATCATACCTACTTCATTCTTTAACAATACCAGTATTCATGATTAATTCTTCAATCGTCATACCAAGATATTATTTTGCAGTTTCTCAAAAATCATTTTTTTCGAGTTTAGTCAGTATTACATTCAGCATGCGTTATTTGGGCATATGTATGACGGCTCTCCGTTCCCCTACCCTTCATACTCTTAAAAAAATGCTTCAAAATTTAAGTTGTACAAGTACAATCCTAGAACAACATGCAGTCTCATCCGAAATCACATCTACCACCAATCCAATGTAAACTGGATGTTGTTGGGATGTAGGGCAGTTAGATGCAGCCCGCATGTTAAGAATGACAATTGTCTTATTAAATTGTATACAGTTTTGTCCACCTCACAAAAAACAGTGTAAATTTTAAATTTCCCACCATTTGCCAAAAAATATATCGTGATGAGCTGTGCCCTGGTGACCATTTCTATGCTGTTTGATTTATTTACCAGTTTAAGACCCATCCAAGACTCCAGTGTTTCTTTTATTAAGAAAGTAACAAACCAACACTCAATTGTCTGCGTTGCTTAAATAAAGACCAGCTACTTTGTTATGCAATGAAGCTCGTTATCACCAACTGACACAAAAACGATAAAACACAGTGATAATATTTAACTTACCATGCAACGCAGCCCAGGTTTTTTGTATGGTTTCCACATAAGAAGCAAATTAAATACGTACTTCCACAAAACTCTTTTTTAATTACAATGGTTGGGCAACATTTTACCAGCTGATTTTGTAATGCATCCCGTAATGTGTGTCTCACAGAATATGCATACCAAAGCAATTTTGCATCGTTTCCTTCTCTAAACAAACATCAATTAATAATTAATTGCATTTTAAATATTCTCCGTTTGTAATGGGGTAGAGGAAAAAGAGGATAAGGAATAGTGCGAAAGATACTTGTGATGGCATAAGAATTGACAGGCCAATTTAATGGTCGAATAAACGAAAATCAATTAGTCCAGATCTTGTATAAGTCTCCTATGGACGTAATGGTTTCTAAACTGGTTGCAGTCTATTATCAAGTGATGATATAAATGGTCAAATTTTATTTCTCCTTTTTTAAAAACTTGAATATTTTAGTTTTTTTCATACAATTTTTAAAATGATTTCATTTTTTTCTTACAGCTTCAGCAGACAACGAGAAATCCTGACTACTTTGACATAGCACCACGTCCATTTGGCGCCCCAACTGTCTCGCAAAGCTTTTCGAGACCAAAGTCACTTCGATCGAGTGGGATTGGTGGTTCCGGTTTTACCCCAATCAGCCCACATCAAACGCGAACGAATGTACCTCATCAAGCGACCCAGTTTTTGTCGCAATTTAGTGAGCAGGTTGGTAGTTTTTTTCTGTACAAATAACGGGCCAGATGAAATAGCTAATATTTTTTTCAATTTCAATTTTCAATTTCGCTTTCAATCACCAGCTACAAAGTTTATAGAAATCAGTGATTATGGTGATTATCTTTCTTTTCTTTCTCAAGATCGTATTCTATTCCACCATCAACATAACCTGTCAACACATTAAAAAAAAAAGTAGAAATTACTGCCTCGGGTCTAGAATAGACTATGAAAGTGATCTTATGACTTACCTACCCGTGTTCTGTCCAATTACGATCGCTTTTCCTTCTGTTGGAGACTACTCTTTTAATTAAGTGTCGTTTACGTGGTTCCGAAAATATCATCAAAGAGATCCATGAAGTCCCGTCATTAAAAAGTTATTGTTTTTTTTTTTTTATTACAAATTCGAAATGGCTTCCTTTCTGATGCTATCGCCATTTAGTTTCGATGTAATCTGACCACAACATCCTTTCTATCAACACAACCATAAAACAAAACGAATACCAACTTTGCGTTATACACTCTGTTGAGTCTTGAGATTGAGACCAGCAAAAGCATTTTATTACAAAGCCGCTGGCGGTTTATTCGTTGTTAGTCCAATGTGTCCAGTCGAATTGGCTGCCCAGTTGGTGCGATGCATTCAAAATCAATTTGACATGCAATTTCAGAGGCGGCTTTCATGGGTTAGAGACACGCGATCATAGTAGAAGTAGGGGTATCCTCCAACATGCGGTATGAGTTTTGTTGTGAACAAGTCTACAATGTTTATTGGTATAACGGGTCGTTATTTTTTTTTTTATCACAATTTAAAGTTGTACTTTGATTGGCGTAGATGAATGTAAATAAAGCAACGTCTTACCAAACAAGATAAAGAAAACACAGGTCGTGATTATTAAAAAAACAGAAAACAAACCAAAGTTGAGCATGCGCTGTTGAAGTTGTATGCTTTGGTTGTGCGGGTTTGTAACTGCGCTTTTAAAGTTATTTTGTATGAAAACAGATTTTAAAACTCTACATGAGATCAAGTGCTTGATATGGAAGAGGTTTTATAATGACAATATGGCGATATGCATTTGTTTCGATATTTGATTGAGCCTGTTGCTGTTTAGAGTCAATCCCAAAAAAAAGCTTGAAAGTTTGGGTACTGAGATTTGGTCTTTCAACATCGTTTTTTTGAATTTTTTTTCTGGTTGACTGATATAGATAGATATTCGCTCACTTAGCTTTACCGCATCAGTAAAGATGTGTTTCAAAAGATCGAAGAGTGCTGAATGATGATCAAGAGCTAGGGTGTCCATCTGGCTACTTCCAGAAAAGAGGACAAGTAACTCAAAAACTATTGAAAAAGAGAACTTTGAAGAAGAAAATAGAGAACAAAAAAGAGAACATAAAAAAAACTTAATAAAGCAATAAAAACAATTTATTTAACATAAACATTTTAATTGATTTAACACAAAAATAGAACTTTAAAAACCAACAAAAAAATTACAAAACTAGAATAAAATCACATTAGGTTGTTCATAAGTACGTATAAGTCTTTAACCGCCGTATTAATAAACGCGGAATAGCTGGGTTAAGCCTTATTCCATGGATTAAGTGGAAAATGGTATGATGGTAACTTTAATTAAGTGGAAAATGGTATAATGGTAACTTAATCCATGGAATAAGGCATAACCCAGCTATTCCGCGTTTATTAATACGGCGGTAAGTCCTTAAATGCATTTTACATAAGTGTTTAATTCGCAGTAAAATGTTTTTATATAGATTCTTCGACCAATTTATCCTCTTCACTTTTGTCTTCTTCGTATTTTTCCTTTCTTTTTATCTTTGTCGTGTTACAAAAACAACAATAAAATAAATAAATAGGGTAGCGCTACAGAGCGAGGAGCCCCTGGGCCTAGCGCATTTCTCACAACCATGCCTTATGAGGGAATGGAGGGGACCTACAATTTTATGCCGGATCCGAACGGCTAATTGAGAAAGCGCTTTTCATGGCATGAATTTACTAACGGAGGACTTGCCAATTCCTCGCGAAAGGCGATACCCGGGAAAAAACATTTTTGCGCCTCTGCTGAGATTCGAACCTCGAACCTCTGGGTTAGCAGGTGGACATGCTAACCATCGCACCACGGGTACCACAAAAACAACAATACATATAAATAAAAGAAACTTTATGGCGATAGAAGCAAAGGTTTGGCCATCGTGAAAATAGCTAAGCACATTTATATTAGCCCTTTTGGAATTTTTGTAGTATATAGAAAGAAGTAAACTACCTTAACACTCGTTAAACTACGTCTTCATAAATGCAACTTACGTCTACATCTGATTTTAGGTGATTGAATTATATATTTTATGGTGAAATCAAATTTAAATACGTTAATAAAATGAAAGTGAGTTTTGTCTAAAAAGAGAACAAAAATAGATCCTTGCAAGAAAAGATAGTGTAAAAAAGATCGGGCCATAAAAAGAGAACATGTTCTCTTTTAAAGAGATACGATGGACACCCTATCAAGAGCTCAACTCAGTAGGAGTCCGATTGATATAATCCCTTGAATCAGAAGACTACAGCCTCACTATAAGTGTGATTCTTATGCTCAAGTTGTGAATTTACTATCCAAAATGTATGAGTGACTTCTAAGTATTTCGAGAGTTTGCCTCAGCTCTGCTCCAGGTGACTATAATGTTATTCTTATGCCGATTTTATTTCTCTTATGGCCAGTTTCATACTGATGTTTGATATTCAACTTCATTTTAAAAATGTGTTCAAATGAACGAAGTTAGGCTATACTTTGTGAATGGGAGTTGGTTCATTTTTTATATCTTTGAAACAGCTTAAGAGTAAATAAATCTAAACCTGGACGAACCCGAACTCATATCGGAGGATGAAAACTAATTTACACACACAAAGGGTCGGACGTCCAGCTGAAAGAAGTCAGAAACATTGCCAGGCCCTTAATATCTACATATACTGTGAGATGAAAAAAAAAAAAATCGGAATGAAGCTAACAACTTCTAGCAAGAAGTTTCTTTTTTTGCCCCGACACATCTTCGAAAATTAGTCAGTTAGGTAGTTTCATATCGACAACTCTTTTCAGTTTCTGTTAGGAAAAAGTCTTAAAAAACAATAACTGAAAAGATAAGTAAAAATTTTTAAGCACTTTTTATATTTCAACAAATGCAAGTGGATTATCTCAACTTCAAAAACAATATCAACTTAATTTTTATTGTTTTTTTTTAACTTTAATGTTGACGTTAATTGTTGAGAGATAAAAAAAATAGAAAAAGAAAAGAAAGAGAGAGAATAAGAGAGAAATTTTAAGAGAAATAGATAGATATATAGATAGATAGAAAGAGAGAGAGAGAGAGAGAGAGAGAGAGAGAGAGAGAGAGAGAGAGAGAGAGAGAGAGAGAGAGAGAGAGAGAGAGAGAGAAAGAGAGAGAGAGAGAGAGAGAGAGAGAGAGAGAGAGAGAGAGAGAGAGAGAGAGTTTTTAACGTAGGAGGGGAATCTGATTCTCACTTCGACGATTTCTCCTCTCAAAATTTTTGTTGGACGAAAATTACTTAGCTTAATACGATTTCTTTTCATTCCATTTGCTGTCGACTGCAGTCGCTACCAAATTCGATTCTTCTTTGGGTATTTAAGAAATAGTAAGTTGCAATTTTTTTTTTTTATGAATGTGTGTGTGTCCAACTGACTGATAAAGAAAAACAGGCACGAAAGAACAAAACAATTACATTCATATTGTTAAGCACACAGTTTTTATACTTCTTTTTCAACAAATGTTTTCCAAACTCACAACTAAATTCAAAACAGTCCCGTTTCCTTCAATTTTTTTTCATAGGCTGATGTTTATGTTTGACATTTTCGATTTGTCAAAATTGTTGTGTGAGTGAAAATCAGTGTGCAAATCCGTCTCAATTTTCTTTTCTCCTAAATAAATTCCATTGAAAACAAAATTTAATGCAGTCGACGCAGTAAATTTTTTTGTTGAAAGTAATTCGTATAAGTTTTCGCAATCATGACATTTATCTTTCATGGTACTCGGAAAGATGAATTTCACGATTTCAGTTCTTATCAAGCGCACTTTTTATAGTTGGCACCCATTGCGTAATGGTTAGCATATCTGCTTCTCGGGAGCAACTTACTTACTTAGGTGGGAATTACAGTCCAGGGTGAACCTTAGCCTCAGCCAACATCTTTCTTTTTCTCTCCTGTTTTGCACTCTAAGTCGGTTGAGGTCTTCTTTCACTTGATTGCGACACCTAATACGAGGTCTTCCCTTTCCGCGATTTCCCTGTAATGTACTTTCGAAAACCCTTACCTCTTCTGAGTTACATGTTGTCAATTCGAATAGCTCTTTGTTGTTTTCTTGAGCAGAGGCACAAACGGATTTTTTTTTTAAAACGTATGTGAGGCTGTCAAATAATGTTTGGTGTACGAAGTATTCAAGTGATTAGTTGTGTTGAAAATTTTTTAATTTGTGTTTTTATTTTGGTGTGCATTTGGAAGATAATTTAAGTGCCAAGGTAAATAAAAAAATGTGCATGACTAGGTCGCACGAAATTGCGATTTATAAGATTTATTTGCAATTCCTAATACATTATAAACGCTGCAAATTTTAACAAAATCGTTGGACCAGTTTTTCCAAAACCAGGTTTTCTACTGTTAACTTTTTTTAAAAACGAGGTTTTTTAAAGTCAAGTATGCAAAGTTTAAGATCTTGCTAGAAATTGATTTGGCAAAAAACTTGAAAAAATCAAAATTTTCTTATAAAATTTATAAAAACTTCCATAATTAAAATTGATGCAATCTTTCTTAAACAACTTAGGACTTCTTAAATACAAAATTTTGTAAACATCGTGTAAGCCATTAACGAGAAAGTCATTTAAAAAAAAAAACGGTTCTATGGGAGCTACCGTTTTTAGACTTTTCAAAAATTTTTAAAAGTGGAATTGAAAAAGTAATGAAAAATTTTTCCCAGATTTCAAAAAACAAGTTCAAATAAAATTCAATAAGACTGCTATTATACGGTGAAATTTGTTGCACGAAACTACTTCGAATTCTTCTTTGTTCTGTCATCCCGTGTCGCAAGTGTTATTACACGATGAAATCCAGTTTCATGAAACTAGTTTCACATTTCTCTTTATTTTTCATTCGGTGTTTTTATTTTTGGGGAAAAATAGTTATCTAGCAGTGCCTGGTTGCTTCAAAACCTCTTTTATTGGCAATTGAAAAACAAAGAATTAATTATTTTTAGTATTATTTCTTATTTTTGAACCAAATGAAGCAGAATAAACAAAAACACGAACAAAGACAAAGGGGGCGTTCGAGAATCGTATCCGGATAGCTTGTTGTTGTTGTTTACGTGTTAAACTTTTAGCAGAGTCACACACCCATTTCAACTAAAAAGCTATCTAAAGGTATCCGAGTATTTTTGGTATACCTTTCTATTCAAGTGATCAGCTGATAGAAAATTTATTTTGATTTCTATTCATGTTGATTTTTTGTTTTGGTGTGCATTTATTTCAGCATAAGAGTCTTTTAAAACGCATGGAAAATCGAAAAAAATAAGTTATAATCGTCTAGCAATGATATTTTAAATGTTTTTCTATTTTCAAAAGTCGAATTTTTATATTTCACAGCTGTTTTTAATAATTTTGCAATCTGGAAAAAGATATCTGGATCGTTCAAAAAGGTATCCAAGATACGGCTATCCGAGATAGGCTATCCGATAGGTTCTCAAACGCGCCCAAAGAGAAACGTCAAAGCTGTTTCACGAAACCATAACCCATGCGACACACGGTAGCACGTTGTCCATCTCTGTTTTTCGAAATTTCGTTCTCTTTTGCACTTATGGTGTTCGAACAGTTTCGTGCAACAAATTTCACCGTATAATAGCAGTCTAAGTAGACGGCGCTACAGATTGTTGTGTGCCCGGGCATAGCGCATTTCCCTTAACAATACCTTGAGAAGGAACGCGCTTTTTAATACAATAAATTTACTATTAGAGTTCAATTCAATTCAATTTCAATTCAATTTCTTTATTTGTATAGCTTGATCTTAAGATTAACATCTTGTTTACAATTAAGCTTCATAATGGACTTATTAGTGGTAATATTCTAACTTGATAATATATAAATTCTAAATTTATAGATTATATAAAAAATATTGGAAATAATAATTAAAATAAAAGAAAGATAGAGAAAGTATTTAAAATAAAAAGAGGTAAGGCAAATGTAGAATAACATGCAAAGATATGTACAATTTACACCGATATGTAGCGTACAGCAAACCCAACAGGAAACAGGGAAATAATGGGCTATAAAGTGGAATAGTACTCAAAGACCTTCCTTTTGAAAATATTTTTATCATCTGTGTCTCGCACCCGGCGCGGCAAAGAATTCCATAACCGAGAAGCGTTGACAAAGAACTGCCGCTGTGAAGTTAAACATGAAAAACGTGGAATTATGATTTGGTTTGTTCTTGTGGACAACGAGAATTGAAGTCTATTATAGAGGTACGTGGGTTGATGCGATTTAATAATGTTAAAAAGCAGTATAAGAGTACGGAGCTTTATTAAATTTTCTAATGAAATACCATATATTTTTTTTGAGTGATGTGATACGTGGTCAAAGCGATTCAGATCATAAATGTAACGCCCCACACTATTAAACGCTACGTTGAGTTTCCTCTGACTTACGCAATCGAGTTTACAAAATATTTCACAGCCATACATTAGGATCGGTACTACAAGGGTTTTGGCTAACATTTTTCTGGTTTCCAAAGGCGTAAAATTCCTGGTGGGCCAAAGAAGTCGAAGGGCACCATACGCTTTCCCGACTGCCTGTGTGATATGGTTGTTCCAGTTTAGAGTCCGATTAAAACAAATACCTAAATTCTTAGCAGTGTCTACGAAGCTCACTCGACTGTTACTTAGTTCAATAGCTGGGAAATTCGATAGATCTATTGCTCTTCGCGAAATTACAATGCACTTCGTTTTTTGTGGGTTAAGAGTTAGTCCACATTTAACAGACCAATCCAGTATCGATGACAGGTCCTCATTAATCTTCCTCACACAATCTTCAATCATATCAATAGGGCAGCTTTTCATCAATTGGAGGTCATCTGCAAATAAGTGCTCATCGCAGTGACGTATTAATTTAGGAGCTTCGTTAACATAAATGGAGAAAAGAGTTGGACCCAGTTCTTACCAATTCCTCTCGAAAGGCGGTATCTGTGGAAAAACATTTCTTTCCCTTGATGCCTCGGTATTCGAACATAGAACAACTTACGTAAAAGGCAGACACGCTTATCATTACGCCATGGTCGTTACTGGAAAACAAATGTATAGCTTTTAAATATTCATGCAGCAATACGAGTACTTTTAAATATCCCGTATAACTCACAAGAGTTTAACAGTCACAGTCCTTAGTGCTTTTAGATTTAGTTAATCAGCATCCTTTTCAGCCTGTGTGGTGCGACATTTACTTCTATAAGTTCAGCAATCTACACAGTGTACCTACACAATTTACACTTTCTAGTCAGTTTACAGCTCTTTGTGTTTTGCAGCAATATGCAATAGTGCAGATGAAAATACTTCACTTTATCATCTGTCAAAATACTCTGTAAAATTTGAATTTGCCTAAATTTCAAAACTCCGTTTTTGGAATTGACACATGTCTTTACACTGCATCTTCTAAAAAACAATTTGAGTCTTCTTAAGTTTGTATGCATTTGCTTTTAAAATGCGTCGACTTATGCTTTCAAATTTAAAAGAAAGAAATTATTAATTGAATAAAGTTCTAAGTTCTAAACTTTTTCGTTTTTTTTATTTCATTTTCCCAACCAACAAGATATCGAAAATTTCAAATTATGAGACTTTTCATGATCCGTTTAACAGACTAGTAGTATTAAACACAATATTTCAAATCTCATAATAGAAAATACGTTCCTTATCTTCCTCCTAAAAGAAACATGGTGTGTTCTTGTAAGACTGAATGAAGATTCACTATTCCTATCGCGAACACATGCTATGCAACGCTCATAAAAAACACGTAACCTTTAACTCAACATAAAAACAAGATATTCAAACATACCATTGACTGCGTCAAGGTAATAAATCCCCAGCGGTTGGTCATTGATTCTATGTCGTTAACATCTTTCTTACAAACGACTTGGGACTATGCGCAGCAAAATGCTTATCACCCGCATTGACATCGGTTCAATTACCATAAACTATTCTGCGTGGTCTTTTTAATTGAAGCGTAGCTCAAGTCGTTTGTATCTTTTCGTGATATGTTTTCGTTCTTTCCAACGTCCACCATTTAAAAACAAGGTCTACTAGTGTCGTCTGTCCACTTTAATTGCCATTAGCAACTGTTTTACCATAAACAAATCACTTTAAACTGATACCTCATGCAGAGAGAGGCCCCAGAAAACCGCCACACTGGCGTGTAGAGATTAATCAACTCCTATGATTTTTTCTTGCAGAATCTCCCAGTGAGTGAACCAGCTGCTACATCGAACTTCCAATCAAATCGCATCAATGGCGGTGGTCGTCCATTTGCCAGTGGCAGTAGCAGCAATAGTGGATTCACTAGGAATCGGCAATTTGGTAGCAACCCGTTTAATCGACAGCAGCAAACCAAGCAAACGACAAACTTTGATGATGAGTTGGTCACTCCGCCGCAACAGCAATTACCATTCCGAAATACACGCACGCGTTTCCAACCGAGCTCGGCGAAAACATCTTCACCAGTGTCCAGCACAACAACTACCTCAAAACCATCACGATATAATCGATTCGGTGCGACAAGGTCATCCACAACAACAGCGGCCACTGAATACCGTCAAAGTGTTGCAGGATTGTCGCAAACGCCATCAAGGGGACGACTACCCACGACGTCTGTGAATAAAACACTTTTCCAGCCACGTCGACCTGTAATCATTAGTCGTGAGAGTAATCGACCTTTCGGCGTGGGTAATGGGCGTATTACAATCGATCACAATGGCAGTGACAAGGGATCTGTAAACAACACCAATAGCCTTGAGGACGATGATCTCGATGAGACTGAGGAGACCGACTCTGCCCCAGAAGAGATTCGTGAGCAAAATCATGTGAATTCTGATCCAAAGGAGGAATTGTTTGAAAAACTCAGTTTGCATGAGTCTGGTTCATCTTTGCCATCTTCGGCTGATTCAAATCCAAGTGAAAAATCGCAAGAGAATCAACCAGTGATTTTGACTTCTAACTTTTACCTTCCTGGCTCTGATAATGATGAAGGTGAAGAGGAAGAGGAGCAGGAAGGAGGCGAAGAAGAACTCGAAAATAGTAAAGAAGGCTCAGTAAGTAGGGAGAAAGATGAACATGTAGTACCGGAGACGAAGCATCACCAATCGGATTATGACTACGAGTATGAGGATGGGAACATAACTTCGACCCAATCAACTGAAGATGATCTGACTGAACCAGCTACTGAAATGGAACAAAAACACGAAATTAAAGAAGAAGTAGGTGAGCCATCGAAAGCCCCAGCTGACGAACCCGAAGCAGTTACAGAGTCAGTGCCGCCAGTTGAAGTTACAACAATGACGGTTCCAGAGACTACAGAATTTTATGATGAAGAAGAAGAATACGACGAAGACGGGCTGGGCTCTGGAGGAGATGGATCTGGAGCTGAAGGATCTGGAGAATACGATGAAGAGAAAACCGATAAGCTTCCTACCAGTGAAGTGATTGGTAGAGAAGTGGTATCTGTTGTCACAACGAAGAGTGTGATCAATGGATCAACATCCGTTCCACAACCTGTCACGCCCAGTACCACAACATCCAAGGAAGAAGAAATCTACACAGAGAACAAGCTGACCCCCGCCAAGGAGGCTGCAGAAGATCTGGAAGAAAGCGAAGGAGAAGAAGCAGAATCCGCCGAAGAACAGAATGTACAGAACACAACCGAGAGCTATGTGGTAATTGCATCTATTCAAACAAGTCGAAGTATCAACGGTGCAAGGTTCTTGCCATTCCCAGCTATCGAACAAGAAGAGACCAAACAGACACTCTCAGAACTAGAGCGGAAGATTCACGGAAAGAACTCTCGTAAGAAGCCACAGCTCTCTACGAACGAAAGCAATGAAACTGCATCAAGCAGTGAAATGGACGAGACCTCCTTTTCAACAAACACAACCAGCTCAAGTTCGAGCACGACCGAAAGTCCTCCCCCGGAGGATGAGCCAGAAACCATTGTCGAGACAACAACTCAAGCAACAAGTACTACGACGGCATCTCGATTCGCTCCTAACATCAGAAAGTTTATGCCAAAGAGTTCTTCTAGGCCCAAGATCATCATCGAAGACTTGCCACAAGATGATCTTACTGGCCTTCTTCCTGCTGGTTTCAAGCCACGTCTTTCTTTCAAAAATAGAAAACTCAACAAACCTAGCAGCACGACACCAGAACCCCAATCTTCCTTAGAAGAAAACCGAAAGCCTTTGAGGAATTCGACAACTGGACGGTCATACAAAAACTCACCGAACGCCGCTCAGGATGTAGCCTTAGCCGGACTTCTTCCTAAAGGCTACAGAGTGTCCAATACTCCAGTGTCATCCTCAGAACCACCGCCGAAGAAGATTGAAGACCTTTTCAGCAAAATCAAGTTCGAAGATAATCTGGACAAGCTCATCCCAGCAGATTATAAGGAGAAGGCAACAACTCCTAAGGCGCCTGTGACATTTGTGGATGATTTGTCGAAATTCCTACCACCCGGTTTTAAGCTTCCCAATTCAACCACAAACAAGCCCGCAATAACAGTGAAAGATGACCTAAGTAAACTGCTCCCACCTGGATACAAACCGCCCCCCGAAGAGAAATCACCCTTGAAAGTGGCAGTGGCAGATGACATAAGCAAATTTCTACCACCTGGTTTCAATTTAGACAAGGCACCAAAAGTAGAAGCTATTGATATATCCAAGCTTCTACCGAAGGACTTCAAACCAACTGCAACTAAGGAGCCTGTTGTGTTGAAGAAAATTGAATTCAAGGATGCATCGGAGTTGTTGCCGTTGCCATCCACACCTAAGACAACAATACTACCAAGTCCAGAGACGACTACGCCTGAATCTCCAGCTGGTGGCTTGAAGGTAGTCTTCCCGAAAGGATTCAACAATAGGCGGCCCGGCCATAGACTAACAACTCCACACGGAAACTCTGCAGAAGTTGGTCCAACTTCACCTTCCATCGTTATAAAGAAGGGACCTCCAATACGTGTGACCACTGAATTCACAGGTTGGCCAACACCATCGACAACTCCGATATCCATTGAGAAGCTTTTGGAGCAAGCCCGAACGGCTACGATTGATATTTCTGAACTTCTTCCGCAATCTTCGACGAGTTCGTCGACCTCAACAAGCACGACTTCGACAACAACTTCAGAGCCACCAAGGCCTACTAAGCCAGGCCATTGCAAATCGGATTGTGATCTTGCGGGAACAATCAAAATCATCGATGGAGTTTCATGGAAGCCTGAGTTGCTCGATCACAACACAGTAGAATGGAAGAACCTTGCAAGGGAAGTAGAAGCTCAGGTAAGTAATTTGATTTGAAGACAAGACTGGAAATGCATTTCTTCTGTTTGTTTTAGCTCAATGAAGTCTATAGCAATGCACCTCATCTTGGCCAGTGGTATAAGAAAGTTCGAATCGATAGTTTCAGCAAAGGAAGCGTTCTCGTTGACTACTTCGTGGAGCTGGGAAACATTACACAAGATGTCAACACACTTGAGATCAAGAAATTATTCCATCAGGCTCTGACGCAACCACCACTGCCAGTAGTGCCGTTGCAGTCAGAAATCGACAACGACAACGACACTAACACCGACAGTGATAAAGACGCCTTCAAGGAGGGCAAGGGTGAGAAACTAGTCAAGGAAACTTATTTGATGGGTAGGTTTGTTGTTGATCCAGCGTCAACAGATTTCATCGGTGAGTACAATAACCATATGAGGTAACTCTAGTGACTTCAAAATTCATTTTCCCTAGTTATACCAAAATCATTTGCACCAACGGTTGAGTTTGCGGAGGATGAAGCGCTGATACCCCATTGGGCCATCGTACTCATTGTGATTGGCATTGGTTCGTTGTGCTTCGTAGTCATATTTGGAGTAACTGTGGTAAGCATGAGTTGACAAATAGTACGAGGTACAGCCATTCATTTGTTAAATATTTTTTGCAGTTGATAAATCGGCAGAAGAATTCCAAAAAGGCTCCAATGCCACTAACAGCTGATATGATGAACGATTTGAAGGTGAACCACATGGGAGGGGCTGACAACTATGGCGTGGAAGACTTCTACAATATTGACGATGCATGGAATGATTCCAAGCAACCAATAAAACCAAAGGTAAATAGAAGATATACAAAGTGACCTTGAATCATTTGATGATCATTTCCTCTTTCACAGCGCTTCACAAATTCAGTGCATGGCAGTAGTGCGTCAAATATTTACGACAGTTGGCGTTCCACCAGGCACGGTGATTACTACTACGACTCCCACAACTACACACCCCACACTAAGGCTGAACAATATCCTCCAGATGCATTCGCAGACGTCCACCAAATGTACACATACAACAATCCTAGATCAAGATATCAAAGGGACTACGATCCTGACTTCTAGTTGCAAACCAATTCAATTTTAGTTTAAACAATTTAGTGATTATTATTTTATTTTAATTAGTAATTTTAAAATAATTGTAATTATGTGTTCGTAATAATCACTTTAGTTTTAATGGGAGGAAAATGTTCTTTATTTTATAACAAAATGAACACAATGAATACTCGCTAAGATGTAATGTGAGTTAAATTTATTTATACAATTTTAGTACTAAGAAATTATTTTCACAATTCTTAACCAATCGAATCGGGTAAGTAATTTGAGAGTCCTTCCATTACTAGTGCCTTGAAAAATACTCTGAAGTTTACAATAACAAAGGTGGAAAGAAATGAATTCAACTAAATGCAGAGTTGTTTCATAAACAGTACTTTTGCATATAAGTAAATAGTAACTTCTAATAATAATTAAATTTATATACAATTGTAATAAACGGACAATTAACTTTTATACATGTTTAAGATGATGATGATTTTGAGTTTGTTTTAGAAAATAGAACTTTTTAGGATTGTAATTACTAAAAATGAATTAAATTATCCATCTAAAAAATTACACAAAAAAACTGTTCATGTGTCTTCTGTTTGTAGTATGGAATAATGTTGAAAACTGTAAGTAGATCTGCTATTTTCTAAAAAAATAATTTGAATTGGTTTTACTTGCTCCGTCGCTTTTATAAATTTAAGCAAAAAAGAATCGGAAAGGGGAAGGTTGGTTCGCCCAAAAAAGGTACATTTTTATGATTTTTTATGACGACACAGTTAATATCTTTTCATTAAAATCAGTGTTACCTATTGTAAAATATAATATTCAAAAATACTGTTCGAAAATATCATAAAGAAATATCAAAAAATACGGCTATGGCAGCAGTTATTGTGAAGTGTTTCGAGAGATGACGTTGCCCCTCATAACACGGTACTGGATCATTTGAAGTCAGAAAATCAAAGTGCTTGTTTTAGATAATTTCTTTCTCCAGGTAATACTGGGTTAGGTTAGGCAAGGTTTAAATGGCTGTCAGGAAAACAACTGACACACTTAGACCAATATTAGGTCCATTGTGATACCATAAAAATTATGCGAGGGAGTACCTCACTTAACAAAACCATTTGGATCTTTTAATAAGCTGGTTATGGATTGCAAATGTCTTGTGCGTTTTGGATTTAGTCCTGGCCATATCCGTTTTGTTGCCACACACGTGGTGATATTGTTCCACCTATAATTTGTTCTATCCATTGCCTCTTGCTTTAGCATAAGTTTACATGTAGCGATTGGTATACCAATATTCAACCTGCTGGTTGAGATCGGTAGAACGGTTCCTTCTCTGGCGAGTTCATCGGCTTTGCAGTTACCCACGATATCTCTGTGCCCTTTGCCCCGGCATGGCACCCAAATAAGGTCTATATTGAACTGTTCAGCCATCTCCTTAAGAGATAGGCGACAGTTAAGGGCGGTTACTGAGTTCGTAGAAACAGCGCCGAGTGATTTGAGGGTTGCTTGACTATCTGAGAAAATCCGGATATTCGTTGAGGATATCACGTTTTCTTTTAGCCATGATAGGACCTCTTTGATCGCCAAAATACCCGCTTGGAAAACGCTACAATGGTTTGGAAGGCGGAACGAGAGACTTACGTTAAGTCGGTTTAAGTACACCCCGCAGCCTACAATTTCTTCGGTTTTTGAACCATCTGTATAGAAATGAATTGAATCATCTCTCAAAAATTCTTCGTCTTCCCAGGTCGTTCTCGGTGGGATTGAGACTTGGAACTTATTATCAAAAACCAATTGGGGGATGGTGTAGTCGGAGTGGCAAGGTATTGATACGAATAAATTCAGGATTGTAGCGTGGCCGATGTTATTAACGGTCCATTGGGAGATAGCTCTCATACTACTCAATGGCTGTACTGGCGGCTGAAGATATCTAGTAGTGTGAGGTTAAGGAAAGGAGTAATACTGGGTTAGGTAAGGATAAAGTGGCTGTCAGCTTGGTTGACACACTTAGGTCCGTTGGGCCCAATGCAATACCTTAATGGATCTAATATATCCCCATCTTAATGGAACCATTTTGAGCTTACAATGAAGCGGGAGATGCGCAGAGTGTAGATGCAGCCCCGGATCTTCAATTTTTTAAAGGCGGGGCAAATACTGCAAAATGCCGCCCCACCAATTTATATTTGCTTTTACCTTTATAATCTTTATAATTTCAGCCACATATCTTCACTAATTGACTGACAACTGGACACAAGCCTTTCAGAAAAAATACTTAAACCGCTGTTTTTTCTGTTTTAATCCTATTTATTTACAGATACAGACAAAATCAAATTTACTATTGTATTTATCATTTGCAATTACAATTTTACTCTTCGAGCTTTTTGCTCAGCAAATAAATCTATGACCTTATCATAATTTAATTCGTGTGCGACTCGATTTTCTATCGCTAAGATTGCTAGACTGGATAAACGTTCCTGGCTCATACTCATGCAGATGTAGTGGGAAGAGTAAATTCGCAAGGCAACACAAATATTTGTAAAAGCATCCTGCAAATCATGCGCATAGATCTGTTGCAAGAGATAGAAACCGTTAGCTTTTTCAATGTCACCAAATAAAAGCGGAGCTTGCTCTTTAAAAACGTAGAGTTATTGACAGAATTCAACGGTGCTCACATCTCGCTAATTTTTTTTTGCCAGATCCGCTCCATACTTTTGCAGTTCTTCAATTGACATTTTCAAAATATTAGAGCCATTAAGAAAAGCGAAGTTCATATTCAGCATGGTGGCACAATCAAATCTCTTTTTAATTTCTGATATGATTCGATTAAATACCATCATTATTTCCTTAGAAAAGAGTTGTAAATGTAAATGTAAAAAAAGTGTAAATAAATAAAACGAAATGTTTTTTATGTTTCCGAATTCCTTTGTTTTGCAGATAGGGTCAACACCACTTTTTTCAGCCACTTCTCTAGCCTCATTTATCCAATACTCCATTGGATTTTGTCTCATTTTTTGTAAAGTTTTGACCATCCATTAGTGCGACGGAACGGGCAAGGATAACGGCGAGAAAACGTGAATTTTATGGAAAAATCCGGTTTAGTGGCCCGTACCACCTGGCCGGTATGAGTAACGACTTTGCCAAAAGAACATTTTTGTAGAGCGTTCAATTTTAAGAAAAAACCATCTTTGGTTGAAGCAATCCCATGAAATGCCGCTGAGCTATAGAAATTTAAAAATAAAAAATCAATGTTTCCGTGTATTTTCAATGGGAAATCTTCATACCTCTTGATCGAGCACTTAAAATTAATATTAAGGGCTCAAAGTTTCAGGCCTTATTTTTTTTAGTATTTTCAACAAAATTTCAAATCAAAATTTGTAAATACATACATAATATGTGCAGGTACATACTTTCAGTAATAGAAAATAGAAACAACAAATAAAATTGTTACTTTCAAATCGTCAGACTAAGAGTACGCCCCCATATAATTGTCAGATTATCATCCTGGAGGACGAAGACATCAAGTTGATAACTCTGTATAAAAATCTGAAGCGCTCGTGTATTTCAAGGTCACGTGTTTTTTTTACATTTTTAAAAATCAGCCATGACTTATGGCCCCACTCAAATTGTCAGATTATTGAAACATACACTTTTTTGAGTACACTTAACATTCACTTAAAAAATCTGAAAGAAAAGTTGTCCACCTCTCGGTCGCAGCAACCGATGCTGCTTTGAAACCGAAAGGTAGAAAAATTGTGTACTTCTCGATCGCATCTAGCGTTGCTGTTTTGGAACCGAAAAGTAGCTAATTTTTTTTTTGCGCTCGTTACCTGCACAAGATTTGCTGGGTCTGGTAATGAATATGTAGTGTGAAATGGTTTTGATGCTCTTCTTGTGTGATTTTTGTTTTAGGGAGCAATGATTTATTGTAGCAGACACAAGTGCTGCAGCGTTCTGTGATTCCTGTGGGCGAGCGGGAGCAAATTTCGAACTTGTTTTTGCCGCCCCCTAAACTTGCCGCCCGGGGCATGTGCCCCGGTCTGCCCCCCCCCCCCCCCCTAGATCCGGGGCTGTGTGCCGATACTTCCCGTTTTCGGTAAGAAAAGCACAAATGTTCCGTTTCTTGTAAGTTCAACTGATTTGCAGTTTCCTTGAATGTCTCTGCCCCGAATGTATCTCCTCTGTGGCCAAGATAAAGCTTCACTGATTGCTATCACCTCCGCTTGGAACACGCTTCAATGAGCTTTTTCGAAATTTTCATTAATCATTTTTTGGAAGCAGTTTGAAGGGAGAGGCGCAACTTTTAGTGAAAAAAACTTGCCGCATTTGTTATTTAAAAATAAAAAAATATTGACAATTCTTAAAAAATTTCAAAAGGATCTTTGAAAACGTGAGTTATTGGAAAAACGCTTTGAATATGCAGGTAACAATAGCGCGCTGAGGCGGAGCAGGTATAGAACTATTCAGTACTATAGCTGAACCGCCCGGCGCAGCTCGGGTTATACGGTAGTCTTAGTTGTTGGATCGATTGATTCTCTTGAAATTGATTGATTAAGTCACTCATGGTTTCCTTTTAACTATTCCTCATAATTCGATGGAAATTTTATCCAGAAAGAGGCTTTGCTTCGATCAATAGCTATTGCTTCTTCTAACACCAACTTGAAAAACAGAACGCCGAACGTAGCTTCCTCCGAAAAATGTTCACTTGCTATTTTGTGAAAATTTTACACAACATTCTTGAAATGTCACTTTTTAATTTGTAATTGGCTTTAGTAAAGAGATTTGAACTGGTTTCTAATAAATGAAAAGATTAGTAAAATTTTTAACAGTTAAAACACTTTTTATATTTCCTCAAACATGCCCTTTTTTAATTAACTAATTAACGTTACACCCCCTCCCCCTCCCCCTTAATGAGTAGTTGCCAAATTTCACTTTTGTTTTAATTTCCTAGAATGGATTTCAAAAACAAAAATTGTTTTAAGGCAAGCAATTCTCTTAAACTAGTAATCCCAATTTTGTGACTAAAAATGCTTACCAATAAAGGAATCACTCAACCATTATAAGTTTCCAATGTCAAAATAAAAAGGATGTTTTAAATTATTACTCTGGTGCCAAATTTCGAAAATTTTTTCATATTAGCAAATTTCAGATATGATTTAAAAAAGTTAAATGGTCTCAACGACTCCTCAGAAAAAACTGACGAATTGATGGGAGAAAAAGGTAACTAGCTAAATGTTTTTCTTTGCATGTAACCAAAAATTCACAACCAAAAATGCCCGATATTCAAAATCATGTGCTTTTTTGCAGGCACATGAAAATTCTTTTATCAAATTCTCAATACAAAAACTTACTAAAGTTCACTTCATAAAAATTATGAAACTAAGTATTATGCTGCTCTGAGATAAGCAATAAGCATATCTCTATAGTCTATTCTATATAGATTCAAAAGTGTGAATTGAATCATAAAAGTACACGTAAGCTTAAATAACTAAACGTTACGTTGCTAGCTAATACACTAACCAAACCCTACAATGTTGGTTCAGAACAATTTTCTACAAACCGCATATTCACAATAACAAAATAATTCTAGCCAATGCAACTACAACTGCTGTAGAGTATACCAAGAAATGCAATAGATGTCAGTAGTAAGCCGACAAGTTTAAAAAGGTGACTTGTCGTTATATTTGAACATTGCATGATGAAAACAGTGTTTTAAGTATTAGAAATATGCGTAGCATTTCATTTTGATATATGTAACATTTCTTTCTTCCTTACAACACTGTCCGAACGTTTCCATATAGAATTTCATCCTCATTGAGTGCAAGAGCCATCTTGAACTTCGTTATGGTGTCAATGTTGTCCGTTTAAAAACATCACAACTGTAATTGCATTAGATCTACTTCACTTTTCGAAAAGTAAATTAATAAATAATTAAGAAATCTAATATCTTAAATCTAGTGCACTTTTGGAACATCGTAAAGAAATATTGCTTCATTGCTTATATCAAGCGAGAAGTAATAACAATTACGAAAAAAAGGAATATTTGATACAATCATCCATCTAAGGTATTAGAGAGTTGAATAACCCTCTAATCGAATCTGAACTAACGAGTCAAGCCATTCAAAACTTCGCATAAGGGAAAAACTTTTAAGGGTCTTTGTTAGCTTGATCGCTGGTGTCGTTGAAAAAGTATTCACTTCACCGAGGTGAGTTTTCCGTCTGTTAGGGATCGCAGGGCATGAATAAAGGAGATGTTTGACTGTCTTCTCCTCCTCCTCGTCCATGCAATTCCTACAGAAGTCATTGGAGTAGACACCAAGTCTTGTGGTTTGTCTACCTATTGGGCAATGTCCTGTTAGGACACCTATATGCGAATAAAGCACTACAAACATCTTCGTGGTGAATGTTTTGCAGCGCAATACTTAAAACTTGTTGATAATTTTATCATTAATAACAAATTTCATTGCAAAACCTCAACTACGACGTCAACTACGATGCTTCTTTTTGGCACTCGTAAAGAGTAAAACAGCTTGTTTCTTGTAAGAGACGACTGCTGGGGCGATGATGGTAGTTTAAGAACGTTCAAAAGAAATAACGGAAATCATCTTGTCCCTGCGTGCGAACTTTGTTCGAGTTTTGGAAAAATTGCGAAAAACCAGAAACCAAATGAGTTGTGGTTTCTTTTCAGTCACAAACTAGTCACAAAAGAGTTTTGGTTGAATGAGTTACAGAATGCATTCAAATGAAAACTCTCAAAATGGGAACCAGTTTTGTTAAACTTAATATTGCTATAGAAGAATTTTCTGACTCTCGTAGTTAACTTAAGTAATATCATTCGAGACTGCTTGGAAATCGAATGAGTTTCTATAAACAGTTTCTTTGAAGTTTTCGGTTACAAAACCTGGTTGCAACGTTGACATCGCTATCGTAAATGAATAAACATGTTTTTAAGGAAAGCATTTCTATGAGATCACGAAATGTCATAACAAGAACACAAATTGTCAGTCAAGCTCATCAACAGAAGCTTGGAATGGTGACTTCTTCATAAAATTATTATCAACAAAGAGTATGATTTGACGCTTTAAAAAAAAAACACTTCTGAGTTGAGTAAAAAGCCAAAAATGAAAGAAGTTGAAGAAACTTTAAGTTTTTAAAACACAAATGTTAGTTACTTTGAGAGCGTTCGAGTTTTGTGGGTGTCAAGGTTCAACTTCCAGTGTTTTGAAAATTCAGCTTCAGCCTGTGTTCGGATTCAGATTCTGTTAATATGTCCATTATTGTAAATATTTTATAAGTCGTATGTTTATCTCTTATTTCTCACAAAATGTACGATTCCGACTTCGTGACAACTTTTGTTTTTGTTATTTGCACATAAATACTTGAAAAACCAAATAGAAATTAAAAAAAGACGGATTCGTTTTCGACAAATTGAAAATTAAACCTTCTAGTTCCTATTCAGTTACATCGCAGGGTTGCGAATTTATGATTAAAAAATCCCTAAATCATAAGCTAATTGTTGACTTCTGATTTAAAAAAAATGTAATTCGCAAGCTAGTTGCTGATTTAGAATTGAAAATTTTTCAAGTCATAAGTTAGCTGGTGACTTATGAATTAAAATTTGTTCAATTCATAAGCCAGTTGGTGAATTATGAATTAAATTTTCCCAAGTCATGAGCTGATAAGTAAGTTATGAATTAAATCTTTTTCAATTCATAAGCTATAGCTATTTTTTGAGTTATGAATTAAATTTATTAAATTAACTCAATTCTTCTTCTTGTGCACTGAATTATGCTTCGTTTGCTGCATTACAATTATCTTTAAATGGTAGTGATTGAAGTATTTTAAATCTCTTCTTAGTTACATAATTATGTTAATAAACAAACCTATAAAAATCTGTTTTTGGTATAAACTATACTATTTTACAAGTTATGGCGGTCTAAGTTCAACTGGTTTTAAAAATGGGTCCCTGCGGTGCCAACTGTAACTCAAAAACCGCTCGATACATTTCAATGAAACTAATACAGTTTTTAGAAAACATGAAAAGCTAGTGCCTGATTGAAGGATTTTTTTTTCAAAATTAACAAAATGGCGACCTCAGGAATTTATTTATACATTGGTAGGTTAATGTATTTTGTTATTATTTTTATCTGTAATGATTTTTATGTTGCTAAATACGTGTGAAACTGTTTTGACAAAAAATTTGAAAAAAAAAAATCAAAAATCAAATCAAATCAAATTTCGTCAAAAAATCAAAATTTTTTTTAAAAATTTATGAAAATTTCAAAAATTAAAATTTTTCACATTTTGAAATGCATTTTTTCTTCAACAACTTGGGACTTCTAAAATACAAAATTTCGCCACCATCATGGAAGCCACTCACTAGAAAGTCGATTTTGAAAAAAACGGTACTATGGGAGGTGCCGTTTTTAGACTTATCATCGGAATGTCATGTTTAATTGTTATCTCAAAAAATTTTTCTGAACGATTGCAAAACTTGTCTAATCCGCAAAAGCGTGTCGAGCAAAAAACCTATCTAGGTTAGGTTAGGTTAAAATGGCTGTCAGGAAAACAACTGACACACTTAGACCAGTATTAAGTCCATTGTGATACTATAAGAATTATGTAAGGGAGTACCTCACTTAACAAAACCATTTGAAGCTTTTGATAAAGCAAAAGATATGCAGGGTACCTGGGTTCGCCAGATCGCTTAAATCATCAAGAAAATATTTTCCTAGATGCAGTTTTTTTTTAAAAGAGTGCAGGACATGAGCAGAGGAGGTGTGGGATTGTCTCCTCCTCCTCCTCATCTAAACAACTTCTGCAGAAGTCATTAAAGGAAACGCCGAGTCTTATGGCGTGTCTTCCTATCAAACAAAGACAATGTCCGGTGATGACATTGATAATAATTGATTACGGAGCTAAAGTGCAATCTGGTTATAGCAAATGTCTTGTGCGTTTGAATCTAGTTTTGGCAATATATGTTTTGTTGCCACACTCGCAGTGATAACGTTCCACCTATTTTTTCTATCCATTGCCTCTTGCTTTAGGATGTAGCGATTGGTATACCATATATAATTAATATATGTATATTAAAACTGCTGGTTGAGATCGGTAGAACGGTTCCTTTTCTGGCGAGTTCATCGGCTTTGCAGTTACCCACGATATCTCTGTGCCCGGCACCCAAATAAGGTGAATATTGAACTGTTCAGCCATCTCCTTAAGAGATAGGCGACAGTCTGAGAAAATCCGGATATTCGCTGAGGATATCACGTTTTCTTTTAACCACGATAGGACCTCTTTGATTGCCAGAATTTCCGCTTGGAACACGCTACAGTGGTTAGGAAGGTGGAATGAGAGACTTACATTGGTTCTTTCTGAGTACCTACACCCGGCAGCCGACCCTTTCCTTGGTTTTTGACCCATCTATATAGAAATGAATTGAATCATCTCTTAAGAATTCTTCGTCTTCCCAGGTAGTTCTCGATGGGATTGAGACTTGGAACTTATTATCAAAACCCAGTTGGGGGATGGTGTAGTCGGAGTGGCAAGGTACTGATCTGAATAAATTCAGGATTGCAGCGTGAACAATTCTTTTATCGGTCCATTGGGAGATAGCTCTGATACGAATGGAATGAACCTAACTAACGCGCTATTATACTCCAAAAACCGTCTAGTAGATTTGCCTGTGCGAGGGTTTGAAAAGATTCAATTCATAAGTCACCAACTACCTTACCAGATAATTTTTTTTTTAATTCATAACTCACTTATCAGCTCATGACTTGGGAAAATTTAATTCATAATTCACCGACTGACTTATGAATTGAAAAGATTTAATTCACAAGTCACCAACTGGCTTCTGAATTGAAAAAATTTAATTCATAATTCACCAACTGACTTATGAATTGAAAAAGATTTAATTCATAATTCAGTTACCAGCTCATGACTTGGGAAAATTTAATTCATAAGTCACCAATTAGCTTAAGAATTATTATTTGTTTAATTCATAATTCACATATTAGCTTGTGAATTAAAGACTAGCTTAAGCTAAGAAAAGAATTAAGCTTTTGCAACCCTGGTTACATGTTTAACTTCTTTGAAACATGTGATTTCAAATGATTACAAATAATAACATTAGCAACTGGAGTTCAGTAACTAAACAGAGATGTCCGAGGCCTTTTTAGCAGACTTTCAATTTCCTGACATTCTGAAATTTGAAATTCGGACTAGCCACGTTAATACTAAAAATATTAACTACTATACTCAACCCGATCGTTTCGCTACAAGTAACATTGTGCGTGGTCACAGGGAAACTGCTTTTGAAGAGTTATTATCTTCCTTGGCTTTCGCAAGTTGTAACGATGCCTAGACGGTTCTATTTGAAGCTGTTGTTGTCGCTGGGTAGAAAATTATCATTCTTACTTCAATTTCCTTCAATCACCAAACGAGTCGATAAACGCTTTTCATCTCAATGAATTTACCATCGCAGGACTTGCCATTATTTCGCGAAAAGCGAATCAGGAGGAATATTTTTTTTTGTTTTCTGTTGGGATTCAAATCACGAACCTTCCTCGTAATAGACAGACATGCTAACCACACTCACTTATTTTAGCATTAAGCCAAAAATTCAGTATAACTAGGCCTATAACCTCTTTTTGTAGTTTTTTGACCAGCACGTTTGGCCTTTTTAAGGTCAACATATTATACGTTCTCAAATTAAGCCCAGAAACTATGAGTCTTTGATTAATTTTTCGGAATTGGATGAGAACGAGTCTCGCCTTATAATTTTAAATGTGCCGGAACTTCATGAGATTTTAATTACGATTTATTTTTATTATATAGCTAAGCCTATATAGAAGTTATAAAAACTTCGTCATCAAGTTCTTTCTCTTACACCCTCGAATTGCTCTCAACAATCCACAGGCGTCCAGCTTATCATAACATATTTGAATATTTTTAGTTACTTTCTTAAATAGTCAAACGCTTACTTGGATGCCCATTTAGAAACCTTAACGGCAACGAACTTTTCTTTTCTCGAAAACCATCATTGCTAAAAACATTACATTAGAAAAATATGAATACAAATTGAATTCGAGATAAGCCATTACAACTGGATATGATGTGTGATGTGTGTATCCCCGGACCAAAGTAACCACAATATGAGACATACGTAAACTTAATTACTATAGCATGCAACATTTAACTTCACCTTACCCTACATTTCTCTTTCATCCCAATGATGCTCGCAGTTACTGGGTAGTGGGTACTATCTTATCGTGTCCGTCTCTGTTCTTTTAGTTTTTTGCCTTTCGATTCCTTTTCCTATATAAATAGCTTAAGAGCCTTTCTGCATTCACTTTCATACAGTTAGTCGTTCATCGTAGACGTTGTGTCCTCCTGCAATCCGTCATTGTAACAGCATATAAAATCCTTGTTTGAAGTTAAGATTATATTATTTTTTTTTTTTTTTAGAAATATTAAACCATGAAGCTAGCATATTGCATCTTAGTGTGTGCGTTCCTTAAACTGGCATGTTGTTTGCAGGTAAAACTAATAATATTGTTTTTTTGAGAAAACATTTTGCTTTAGACTTGACAAACAAATTCCATTGAATTTGAACTAAAAAGAATTTCTTTTTCTAGAAGCCAGCCAATCTTGTTGACGATGACAGCTACTTTGACGTTCAAAGGGGTAAGTTTAATCTTCTGTAGCCATATGGGTTATATTGAAAGTATGGATTTTCAAAGAGAATTCCGATTTCAATATTGAAATTGTTTGCTGTGTGATATCGATAAAGAAGATTTTAGTGTTCTGTGGAATAAAGGTAGTGCGTTGTTCAGTGAAGAACTTAAAGCAACAGTTTTGGTGCATCTTCGTACGGTTTTCCATGTGCTCAAACTTTAAAAAATACTCGAACTTCACTGTTGACCGCTTCAAAGTCTTAGAATTAAAAGTCTAAGTTTAATGTTTTCCTTTTGTATCGGTAAAGAGTTAATGTCTTGAAGAACTAGAGTAATGGCTTCCATTTTGAGACTATTGACAGTTGCCTTTCGTCACTAGGATTCACTGAACTGTTTTTGAATTTCTGATTCAGTGTGGCATTACAAATCTGTTGGAGTTGCTTGAAAGTGAAGAATATAATTGTTCAGTTTGAGATATGGGAGCATATACTTTTACGTTACGCAAATGCAACTCATTTGATTTGTGGTCTTTCGTAAATAGAAAAAAACTGTTCCGAAACAACAGAAACAATTAAAAGCATCGCTAACCAGGCTTTACTGTTTCCAGCTGCGAATTTCAAATATGTCCCACTCGAGTTACGTCGATCGTTGTATCGCATCGTATCGTTGCTCGTATCTTCTTCGTTGATGTTTCTTCGTGAGCCACTCAAAAGGAACAAGACCACTGTCTTGAAAGCTGTTCTGGAGCTCCAGCTCAGCTCCATTCTCTGGCACTATTAACAAAGACAATGATTACGAGTGTTTGGTACAGCGTCTTATTGGTTCTTCTCTACAGAATTTTAAGACTTTTAAGTCTTAACTGCTTATCAGCTCTACAGAACCATCAAACATTTCAAACCAGTGATAGTACTTCCTGAGCAATAAGCTGGGTTCTCATACACAAATTGATTGTCTGACGATCAGTAGAAGTCGAAGTTTTACTCCTTCGCTTATGTTTGCAGGATTTGAATATGTATTTCTTAGTGTCTGAATCGATACCAGAGAACAGACCAAAAGCACTTAAAATTTCCAACTTATGTACGTTGTCTTACTCGATGTACATTCTTCTTCTTTAGTATTTATGTAGTTGAACGACAGAGTGAGTCTTTTAAATACTAAAGTGCTTTTCGTGATGCCTAAGATCCCTGCAGAATTCTCCCACCATTTGACGAAACATTAAATCGATTATTCTTCGTCCGAACCCGTTTTCCAAGTAAGCAAGCATTTTTGGTTGGAAAATTATTCCGACAACAGCCTAAACCTGGAAAATCTGATCCTAAATTAAATTTCAAAGGACCTAAGATGGTTACACCACTCTTTATAGACCTGAGCTTTCAAACCCTTGCAGTGCAGTCTCGCTGGAGTTATGTAGACGTCTTGTCGTCAATTGTGAAGAATTGTTTTGCAGAAACCACAGAAGGGATATACCACTGTTCGATCACTCCTCTGATATCTTCTTTGCAAGCTGTCAATCTCCAAATATATCTGCCGCAACATCCTTCAAAGGGTCGATTTGACAGCTGGACAAAACATTCTTGTTCTGCTATAATTTCGTATTTAATAGTGAAAAGAACTCATTTCGTAGTTGAAAGAGACAAGAACCCAGCAGTTACCAAGAGAAGGTACAGTAAACACAATATATAGATGTGCAATGTGCATCTTATTAGTAATCTGGAAGGTCCATATGAGCACACCAACCCAATGATAGAACTGCTTATAGATGATTTTGGAATGCTGGTGCGACCGTGATCATTATCAGCATAAAGTAATTGGTTGGAGAAGCCTTTCCAATGTCAAACTAATTAGCATCCACGGACAACCACTTACTTGGAAGGTTGTTCCCGTGTATTTCTTTAGTTTCTATAAATAACTTCTAAAGCTCTCTTTCACATTCTTTAATCTGGAGCAACAACCTGCAGTCGAATGCTTTGTCTGAGCACAATTCCACAGATCAATTGTGATGAAAAAATAGAAGCTCAAAGTTTTCTGACGTCTTTTAATGGTTAACCAACATTGTTGCTGAATTTCTTTTAAACAAAAATTACACGTCGGTGTCGAAATTTTTTTTTTTGATTGAACGAACACACTCCACCAGGTTTGGAACCCAAAAAGAATAGATTCGAGCAGATGTTGGTTCCTTGAAAGGCTTTTAGTGAGATAGATTGTGAAGTTCACTGCGTCCATTTCATGTAGATTTGGTTGAGGGCTTGATCATCAGCTGAATTCGAAATTCGCTTAAGAATGTCGAGATGTATTTCGAGCTAGAAAATCGATAATCTGAAGTGCAAACATCGTTTCGATAGGTCACATTTTAGTAGATTCTAGAAACTCTTAAAACGTAGATTTTATCATAGCAATCGCTGCTGCCTAGTGCATTCTATGATCGCACCTATCGCTGTCACTTCGGGTTTGGAAGTGTGAATGGTTCTCTATTACACGCTCAGTTTAAGGTTACATCCATTCTAGGGACAAAAGAATTAGACGTGCTCCATTCTGATTGCTTTAAAGTAAATTTGGGATGGTTGCCCTTAAGACTCAGCTTATCAAATACAAAGTTCTAAACTGATCCCGGTTTGTCAGACCTTTTTGAACGCCATTAAAGAACGATATTGTATAATTCGGGTTTTGGGTTTCCTGCCATTATGGCTAAGCTTAGTAATGAGATCGCTGTTTAACTTTCTAGGCATCATATCAAACATCCTTCGAAAGACACGTCTCACCTTCGGCTTTGGTGTGAGTGAATCCTTAGCAAAGGAGACGATTAAATCTGTGAAAAGTATGTACTCCCAAAAATTAAAAGTTCAACACAAGTTTCTTCTCTTGCATGACTATGACTTGCGAATTCTTTTCGGCATTGCCACATTACTCTCTTAATTGAGAGGCACTGCAAAGCACTAATTCCCAGTGCTGCAACTTTCTGCGAACCTTCTATTCTGAAATTTCATAAATTAGGTCTCAGTCACCTATAGTGCAGAAATGGCATGACGATAAAGAAATCTATAACCAATAATGGCCGCTTCCTTTTGTAGTACAGTGATTTGGTATTTGATTCTGAGTGCCCTAGCTTAAGTTTAAAAATCCACTTAAAAGTGATGCAGTACTTCAACTCCCACAACCAAGTCTTTTGTTAACTGTAGATTCCATCGCATCACTAAGCAAATAATAATATTAGCTTTATTTTCGAAGTACATGGTCAATCTCCTGCTTCTTGTACCTGTTCAAAAAGTCGTGTCAGCGGTTAACAGATTTATTCTTGTGTTACTCAAATCATGTAATGTGGTTGTGGTGTATGTGTTGTATGCAAGTTTTAGGTGAGGATTGTGATCTGAGCTTCCAAATACTGCACTCATACAAATTAACAGATTGAGCTGTTTCTCCGTACTTTGGACATCATTCGAAATACAAGCTTGGTCCGATTGATGGTGTTAAGTTTGTTTTCACTAACAGCAAGAATTTTGTTCGATGCAGTGAATATTTTTTCATTTTTTCTCCACCGTTGAGGAAGTAAAAAGCCTGATCCTTTTAATTTTTCTTGAATCAATCATCAAACATTTCAACGGGTTATACTCGAATTATCTGAATACTTCCGCTTCCGCACGTAGTTGGGGCCTCTTCTGCTTTGTTGGCCAGTTTGTTGATGTATTGACGTTTGACAGGGGCAACACTACGGTAAATTTCTCTTGGTATCATGCAACATTGCCATTACTTCAAGTGATTATTGGACGCCATAATATTCATAACAATATAGTGTCTGTACTAATTTTGCGTAACGGACATTAGAAAGGCACCTTCATCATGTTTACTTTCATGAGTGCTCCTAATCTGTTCCAGACATTCTTTACTTCACTTCTTAAACCTCAAAAGTCGAGAAGCCATCAAAATGGTAAGAACTTTCATCCGATGGAAGTCGGATGGTTGTGGAAAAATAAGATTTTAAAAGCAATTGAATACTTGTCTTTACTTCAAATTTCAATAAGTTAGCAATCAATTCTTCTTTCCCCATCTTAATTTTTCGAATTTACTAGCACCATGACTTCTTGGGGATCACAGCTCTCCCATTTAACTGCCTCACACAAGTTATATCAGCTATTGGGGTACGCCGCGTTGACCTCAGAATACGCCGGCAAATCCCACGGTCTTGTATTTTTCCATATATAAGGACAACCAAATGCATATCTCGCTGCTTTTGTCTTTGGCCTGTCGATTAGGTCTAAACCTAGTACCTACAACATTGCCTTTTTGACATGGTTAAAAAAAATAGGCTCTGACGAGTTTATTATCCCCATAGATAAAAATGTAACTTTGTACCTAGTTTTCGGAATTACGCATCATCGCAATTGGTAGCTCTTTGTCTCTAAAATCGATTAAAGCCTTCTTGGTCAAGAATCCGCGAATCTTCTAAGGTTCAGAGGCAACCGATGGAGAAATCAGTTTGTATTGTAGCACTTCCTTGTACAGCTTTTCGTATGTAGCCTTATCAAAATGGATCTGGTTGTTTAACTTTTCCATCACTTTACCCTTGGACCACTTCTTCTTCGTGGCCTTGCCACCGCCGCGCCGCGCCGCCTCCTTCCTTCATTTTTTTTTGGCTTCTTAGCTGAGGACTTTTGAGTAGAGTGTAAAGCCTTCCCTTCAGCTTAAGTTCATTTTTCTGTCCCTAGAGACGGTGGCGTTTCCTCACTATTTCTTTCACCCTATACGCTTAAGCGATGCTTTATGTTGCTGTCACAAGTTACCTTACTGTTGATCATAGATCCCAGATGTTTAAACTTTTCACATTTGAGAAGCACATTTCCATTCTAATAAATTTCGATAAGAGGGATGTCAAATTTTCAATCACGATAGACGTAAAGTTTGGTATTACTTACAGCTGTGTTCATAGTAAAAATCTGTCATTATAGATTCTCCTCCCAAAAAATATTTCATTTTCGTATTTCTAACGTGTGATTTTCCTGAAGTCGAACAGATTTGGTTGATATTAGGTTCGTTCATTGACCTTTACCCAGTCTTGCCCAAGGCTTCCTTTGAACTCGCCCCAGAAAAGCGAGTTGAGCGAAAACTCAGTGCTTAAAAAGCACTCAGTTTGACATTCAGGGCGCGTTTAATTTTATCAAAAAATGCTTTGTGTGCAATGCAATGAACAAACATATTATTAGATAAGTATGGCAGTCTGACTGCAAAGATATCAAAAAATAATTAAAAGCTTTCTGACAAGTCGACCAGGCGTTTAAATTATACCACATTGGTTGTTCAGTTCAGACCCCAAAGTCTGCCTAATAAGCTGTACAAACAGGGTGAGCTGCCCTAAAACTGTAACTTGCTTGTCTTAACTTAAAGGATAGACGTTCTTGACAGCACTGTGTTCCTCAAAAAGCTCCTGAGTCCATTAATTGGGCATATCGTCTCTCATTACGGTTACTGTGATATCCCCGTGCACAAAATAAAAATAGATTCCTCCTTGTTCCTGAAGAGATCGTTATTAATGTCGCTATCCATTGGTTCCGCGTCAGCACCCATTTTAAAAACCAATGGAACACTTATATTTTTTTCTGTTTCTGCTTAAAGTAATTGCCTTTGTGTGAGTGAAACACCTATGTTCCTTGAAGATAATTTTCTTTTTTTACATCTGAGTATCATCTGTTAGTGCTTCTTGAGTGAATTCTCACTTCAAATCGAGAACTGGCTGTTACTCCTCTGAATTGTGAGAAACAATCTTTTCGCTCCAATAGAACGGTTTGAGAATGCTCCTGGACGCTCTTGGACGGTTCTTTTCGTCCAATGGAAAGCGGCACAAGTGATTCACTGACAAAAACTAGTCCAGGCTATTAATGAAAAACCATTATCCTTGAGAGTTAATTCATCAATAAGCTGCAATAAAATCTTGCGTCAAACTCATTTCTACTTCTCGTTTCAGCTTCTTCAAGCTTTCCAAGTTCGGACAAGGCAACTTACCTCAGGTGTGTATTCGAAAATTAAGTCTGTTTTCCTTCCGCACTAACATTCAAAATTCTTTTTCTCAGATTGCTGGCCTTGGCAGAACGCAACATTGTTCAATGTGTCTTCTGTAACTTCATGCTTTTGAACAAGTACATGATTGGAAGGAGTCATTTCACCAAAGACCGTCTAATTCAATGCTCATACTACTCACCGGAAAGATGTCTCAGTTACTTCGAAAGCTATTTGAACGAGACCGATAGCGACAAAACCAACAAACACAAAAGGCAATTTGATGAAATTGACAAAACCGATCCCGGATTCAGCACATTGAACCAAATCCATTGAAGAAAAACCACACCTCCTCCATTAGGCTTTTATGCGTAGTATACTGCTTTCGATACAACTGTAAAATTATTCATTTGTATTTTATTAAATCATATTTACTTGAGTTGTTTAACTTTAAAGTCCAACGAAATATATTTTTTCTCATAATGCATTCATCTGTTGGATCCCTCAAATTAAATCCAGAATAATCAGTCTAAAATCTAAACAGTGGGACCGAACTTACTTCGCACTTTGCATTTAAAAGGAAACCAACGCACCTATGAAATCATCAGAGAGATAGAAACTTCAATCAGTTCTAATAAAAAGATTGCTGAATTCGAAAGCAGTTTCTACACCTCTTCTTTGTAACGCCGCCAGAAGCTTGTGCCCTACAAAACCGATGTCTTTTGAGACAGACAACTTATGAATAATATTTTGTTAAATAACATAGAACCCAAAAAGTTTTGAAACAACTTCTTAATACAATTAAGAGAGACAGCAAAAGGACCAGAGTGATGCCTGTGGGCCAAAATCTCAGAAAAAAGAACCGCTTCACCTTGATTGCTCTCGGTCTTTGTTTGAACATCAATTAACTTATAGCCTAAGCTCGAGGGGATATCCTTTTTGTTTTTAAAGTGATTAAACTTGCAAAATTGTTTTAGTTTAATGACAGGACGTTGTCATGGAGTCCAATCACATTTTAACGCATAGAAAAGATGAATTCACTTTCCTATCGCAATTAAAATGATTATTCAGGTAAAGATGCCATGGACGTCTTTCAAGTCTTAACAAAGATTTATGATTTTTCATTTTATTGTTCTATCTTGTTGAGTTGAGGGAGAAAAGGCTTGAGATGGCAATTGGGTTGAACATAGTTGCTGTGAACTTCAACTTCATCTTTGCCTTTGTCTTATAGGACCTTATATACACTACTGTAAGGCCAGCGAGGAGGTGTGGACATATTTCATTTTTGATCCTGGAAACGCATCCAAAGGACTACATAAATTGAATTTATGTTAAAACTCATACTTGGCCCTAAGTTGAGACTGGAGAAGACCGAAGGCAACCAATTTTATGATCTTGCAAGAGGAATCGGAAAACTTTTAACTCACTTAGTTTCATTTGGAGAAGGGAAAGTGATTCTCGTAAAGTTTTAACATAAAATCACTTGACTACACTTGAGAATAGTTATGGGATGTTTTTTTAGTGGCAAAAACGACTGAAGTGTGCTTCAAAGTTCAAAGAAAGTCATAAAACATTTTTCGAGTATAATAAGCATATATGTAGGTCGGCATCTTGGCAGTTGTTTTGGTTTTTCTTTTTTGTTTTTGGTCTAGGACTTGCATTTTGTTGGTGTTGTGATCTACTTGAAGTCAGCGATTTTATAGAAGGGATTGGATGAGACCTTTATTGAGTTCCTTGACCAATTGATTATAACTTTAAGGCAGAAACAACTTTGTCTCGTAAGCAACAAAGGAGGTCTAAAATAAAATTAATTTCGAGACAACGGCCTTGTCAACCGAAAAGAGTCGGTCGGTTAGAACACCGTAATTAAATCGGAATGAGCGCTGTTAGTGATAGGATGGGGAACCGTCCGTTACTACTGCGTGCTGTTGTCATGTGTTATTTGTTCTATGTAGTATTTGTATAGTTAGTCTTGTGGTGTATCAGCCAAATGGTCTTTGTCGCCCGGCTGCAAAACCCCCTACTCCGCAGATTTATGTGTGGAGTAGGTTTCATGTAAATGTCAATGTAAATGTAAAATTAATTTGTCTGCCTATATGTAAGGAAAGAGAGCCAGGAACATTCTTGGTGAAGGGAAGTAAATGGGATATTAGAATCAAACTCAAATTAGAAGAATGCTGCAGTCAGTTCAGTTCAAAAATAGGGTGAACCTCGAAAAAATTCAAAGTATGCTGAAAATTTGCATAGATGTTAGGGACACCATTGTTCTGAAGTTGTAAGGAGTCCCCATCGATGCCATTGTTGCAAAAAATGTTATTCAAGGTCAAAAGTCACAAAAATGTTTTTTTTTCCAGTGAAATGGTTGGTTTTAACATGTTTCAACCTTGGTCTAGTTGATTACCATGACATACCTGAACCTGGTAATATACACGTAAAAAAATGTTGGTGAGCAGAAGCCACTGTTGCAGTAAGGTAAGCTAATTGCTGATTGCACTTCTTCCTTGAGTAATACCACCGACTGTCTTCATAAATTTCAGGATTTTCTTCAATGACTTTGGTGCGTGAATCAAGTAAAGCACTTTCCTTATGCCTCTTCCTTGCGTTAAGTAACCTATCGCTCCTAAAAACGCCATGAGAGTATGAAGTCCTCCTAACCAATGACAATGACAATGATCTTTGATAATTCAGACTCTTCAGGTGCTATTGCATACAGAGCTTGGTCAAAACTATTAACTAATAACAGGGTGTTTCGTACTTCGTGTATTATCCTTTGGGGTGTGATTTTTGGTCATATTCTAAGAAAAAAATTGTTAGACAGTAAAGCTCGTTTCTCAACTTTGACATCACTTTTTGACAATTTAAAAAAAGGCTAACTTTGGTGTACTCTGACCTGTGTTAAATTTGATATCTCTATCCATACCGATGATAGAGAACTAATCTTAGACTTAGTTTTTTGTAGAAACAACAACCTTTAAGACTGTATTTAAGTTGAGCTTCCATAGGCTTTGGGTTGGCAGAATTTAAATTTTAGGTAGTATTCAAATTTTCTTCCCGAATCAAAGTTTTAACTTTGAGGTCGTTTTTTTCAGAAAATGTCTGATAAACATAGAGTTTCTTTATTTTTTACAGATGAACAAAACAATTATAAAAATAAAACTTGATTATAAGTTTACTCTAAAACCCATACATTTTATGATACTTGAAAAAATACAAAACGGGTAAAATAAAAAATTTTTTTTTAACTTTGCGGTTTGTTTGAATAAAACAATAATATGGTCACTTTTAGTAGTTTTTTTTAAGTATTTTATACAAATACAATTTTATACAAATAATGGTACCCGTGGCGTGATGGTTAGCATGTCCACGCTGACCCAGAGGTTCGAGGTTCGAATCCCAGCAGATGCAAAAATGTTTTTTCACGGGTATCGCCTTTCGCGAGGAATTGGCAAGTCCTCGGTTAGTAAATTCATTGCCACGAAAAGCGCTTTCTCAATTATCCGTTCGGAACCGGCAGAAAATTTTAGGTCCCCTCCATTCCCTCACAAGGCATGGTTGTAAGAAATGCGTTAGGCCCAGGGGCCTAGGGTGGTCTGTTGCGCCACCCTATTTATTTATTTATTAATTTTATACAAATACAATTATAACAAGTGCTCAAAGTGCCCTCCTTCGTTTTGAATGCAAGCCCGTTTTTGATTTCATTGTGGGTGTTTGCTTTAAGTTTGGGGTATGAATGTTCAATAGGTAAATAAGTCGTATAAAAGAAGAAAAAAAGAATTTGCTCATCAGTTTATCAAAATAAGTCACGATTGCAGTTTGAACAGAGAGCTTTTTGAAATGCCTTCATTTACGAAAGAAGAATACGCAGACATTTAATTCGTATATGGGTTTCGCAATAGAAGTTCAAGAAGAGCACAGCGAAAATACCAGGAACTTTATCTCAACTGAAAATCTGGCAACTCTTAGCCTATAGGAGTCCAATTTAAATACAGTTTCAAATATTACAAGACTACAAGTAAGACAAGAGTTATCGAGAGCAAACACCCACCATGAAATCCAAAAGCGGGCTCTGGCATGCATTCAAAACGAAGGAGGGCAGTTTGAGCACTTGTTATAATTGTATTTTTATAAAATTGTATTTGTATAAAATACATAAAAAACTACTAAGAGTGCCCATTTTGTTGTTTTATTGATTCAAACAAACCTCAAAGGCAAACATTTTTATTATTTTTTTTAAATTTTACCCATTTTGTATTTTTTCAAGTATCATAAAATGTATGGGTTTTTAAGTAAATTAAATGTTAAGTTTTTTTATTTATTATTGTTTTGTTCATCTGTAAAAAATAAGAAAACTCTATGTTTATCAGACATTTTCTGAAAAAAGTGACCTCAAAGTCAAAACTTTGTTTCGGGATGAAAATTTGAACACCACTTAAAATTTAAAATCTGGTAATCCTAAGCCTATAGGAGCTCAACTTAAATGCATAAAAAAATGAACATAAAAGTTGTTGTTTTTACAAAAAATTAAGTCTAAGATTAGGTCTCTATCATCGGTATGGACAGAGATATCGAATTTAACACAGGTCAGTGTACACCAAAGTTAGCCTTTTTTTAAATTGTCAAAAAGTGATGTCAAAGTTAAGAAACGAGCTTTACTGTCTAACAATTTTTTTCTTAGAATATGACCAAAAATCACACCCCAAAGGATAATACACGAATTACGGGACACCCTGTATAGTGACCGTAACGTACGACACTGCCATGCAAACAGCAGGCAAATTTTGTTCAAGGGTACATACGGTCTCTTTCAATTAGGGACCCCATTTCTTTCGACATCAAATTCTCCTAATTATCGGGCAATATTAGTATTATTATTAGTATTATTAGTATTATATGTATTAGTCACGTAGCTTATACAATAATTACTTATTTTGGATATTCCCCTTCCTTAATCAATTAAATTAAATTCAATCGAAATTCATGTTGTTTGTATTTCTGAGAGGTGGTTTAAACCATGTGTAAAAGATGACTGTGTTTCCTTAGCCGCTTTCGAGCTTTATAGATCTGACCGTTTTGATAGAGCAGGGGATGGAGTGGCGATTTATGTTCGAAATATAATTCAATCCCGTGTTGTACTGCGTTCTGACGAAGGTAGTGCTTGTCAATAGACGTGTTTTTTTCACAAGGCTGTCATATAACATGATATTCAAAAAAAAAAACGCATCACGGACAGCACGGCATTTTTTATTTGAGGGTTGGTGTTCTTGATCAGATGTCAAGTCCAATAAAAGTCAACAAGTGAATTTTTTTGTAACAAATTCGCACAAAAATACTAAAAAATTTGTTAAAAACCTAAAGCAACTGTATAGAATGGATAATGATAATTTTTTGTTAGTTTAGAAATGTCTTAAATGTGGTCGTTCACAAAGGTATGCAGGTAGTTTCTCTTGTGTTTCCTTATTTGTTGATTGAAATTTCTGTGCAAAGTGAAAAAATAAATTGTAATTTGTTTTAGATGTATAGCTTAAATTTGTTCTAAAATAAAAGAAAATGCTCGGCTTTCCTTTGGGTTAGCACAAATACATGAAATGGCATTCTTTTATGCTTTTGTTTTCAAGCAAACACTTTTAAATGAAATAATGCCAAATTGTTTAAAGGGGGAGACCACCTTAAAATTTTCAAAAAATCTATTTTTTTTATTACATATATTTCGAAAATATGATATCCAAGGAATGTTATGACCAAAAAAAAAAATATTGAATAAACGCAGAGTTATCGCATTTAGAGAGCTAGAACAACATACGGTCGGGTGACGAGTCAAGTAGCTCGGGCTGTTAGAGGAGGAGCGACCTTCGCTTCACAATACCCTCTACTGTTGACCTTTTGTATGGCCAGGCAGCTGTTTCGGGGAATTCTATTGTTTCTTCTGTACGCGCCTGGAATCGACGATTAATCCGTAAGTTACTACAATTAAAAATTTTCTAGTGGTGAAACTTTAAATACAATTACCTCGAAACTACTTTTCCAAAAACTGCTCGTGTTGTAGCTCAATAAGTAAGTGACCGATTTAGATAAAATTTTGGGAGATTAGAAAATTGCCGAAAATTAAAATTTTGGAGTAAAAAGGCTCCCAAACTTAGAATTTTGCACTTTTTCATTGTTTTTTAGGTTATCCTTCCTCTTGATATGTCAGTAAGAGAATGAACTTTGGTAAATCTTTCTCAGATCAACCGATAAAGCGTGGAAACGGCAGCAGGTGTCCGGAAAACTTCAATGACGCCACCATTTTGTTGGTCATCGAATAGATAAAATTTTTTTTGAGTACTGGGAAGCTCTAATAAACATTTCTTTTAATTTTGAAAATGATTGAGTTGTTTTATTCCCTCTAAGAAAAATCCCAAAAAAAAAAAAAATGTTTTTATGCTCTTAAAGTGGTCTCCACCTTAAAGCAATTTGACAATTCATAAGGATTTAAGGTTTTAAATGACGTGAACTTGGCCAAAATACGTCATGTAAAAATTTGAAATCCCAATATATTTTAAAAGTGGTTTAGAAAACTCGACATAAGTGCACAGCTCCCTTTTTAAAAATTAGATTACGCTGCAATGATCTTAGACACACTTAGAATTAAATTGGAGTAATAAATAATTCTTAAATTAAACTATTTTAAAGGAAGACACAACAAATATTTTTGGAAAAATTCACAGAAATACGTCTTTTTCTATTTCCATTACGTTATTTTATACATCTTCATATAAATCTACAAACCTAACCCTTAAAATCAATGATCTTCCAAAAATCACAAATTCTAGGCAACAAAATGCCTGTGTGTAAAAATGGGCGTACGATTTTATTCAGTTAAGCACTTGTGAACATACCCTCCGACATCAAATTTGGTTTGTTATTGATACATGAAAGTCTCTAGACGCACCAACATTTCAAAATGAAATATCGAAAAACTCATTCAATACTCTAATAAACGTCAAAAATCTATCCCCGACAGGATTCTGACTATCCTTTTATCGCTGACATCAGTTGTCGGGGTCATGTTATAAATATTTGACAGCCTTGTGAAAAAACACGCCTAATACATCTATCGGGTTTTTCAATAAGAGCGCCACAAATTTTTTTTTATATAAAACAAAAACGGTTTTAGATGTTAATAAATTTCTTTACTCTTGTGACAGTACATTTGATGTCATCCTAACTAATATTATAAATGTGAAAGTCACTCTGTCTGTCCGGCTTTCTATGTTACCATCTCCCGCCCAAACTACTGAACCGATTTTAATAAAATTTGATACAGAGATAGTCTAAGACTTGAGGAAGGACATAGGCTATATATTTTATCCCTTAATTCCCACGGGAACGGGAACGTATACGGGAATATCGAAACTACAACACCGATTTCAAAAATGTTTCCACCGATAGAATGCTTCACTATTCTAGAGCAACATAAACTTTAATTCATCCCAATATTCCTACGGGAACGGGAGTCCTTACTAATATAATAAGAGTGAAAGAAGCTCTGTCTGTCCTTCGTTCTATGATACCATCTCCCGCCCAAACTAATAAACCGATTTGAATGAAATTTTGTACAATGATTGTTCTGAACTTAAGGAAGGACATAGGATGTATTTTATTCGAATATTCCCACTGGAACCGGTCCTCACTATTATTATAAATGCAAAAGTAGCTCAGTCTGTTCACCTTTCTATGTTACCATCTCCCGCCCAAACTAATAAACCGATTTAAATGAAATTTTGTACAAAGATTGTTCAGAATCTGAGGAAGGACATAGGCTATATATTTTTTCCCTATATTCCCACGGGAGCAGGAACGTATACGGGAACTTTGACACTACAGTACCGATTTCAAAAATTCTTCCACCGTTGGAATGCTAAATAATCCCGGAGTAACATTAACTTCAACTCATCCACATATTCCCACGAAAACGCTCATCATATTCCTACGGGAACGGGAGTCCTTACTGATATAATAAGTGCGAAAGTAGCTCTGTCTGTTCGCCTTTCTATGTTACCATCTCCCGCCCAAACTAATGAATAGATTTAAATGAAATTTTGTACAAAGATAGTCTAGAGCCTGAGGAAGGACATAGGTTATATATTTAATCCCTATATTCCCACGGGAATGGAAACGTATACGGGAACTTTGAAGCTACAGCACCGATTTCAAAAATTCTTCCACCGATAGAATGCTACACTATCCCTGAGTAACATAAACTGTAAGTCACCCCCATTATTCCTACGGCAACGGTCACCATATTCCCACGGGAATGGGAGTTTTTATTAATATCATAAGTCTGAAATGAAATCTATCTGTCTATTTTTATTTGTTATCAGAAACCGCCCAAACTATTAAACCTATTTATATGAATTTTGGTACAGAGATATAGTCTTGAGTCTGAAGATGGACATAGGCTATGTATGTTATCCCTGTATTCCCACAAGAATGCAAACGTAAACGGGAACCTAGAAACTGCTGAACTGATTTCAAGAAGTATTTCCCCGTTAGAATGCTACACTATCTCAAAGTAACATTATCTTTAATACATCCGCATATTCCCATGGGAACGGAAGTACTTACTAACACTATAGATCCGAAACAACTCCGTCTGTCTGTTTTGTTTTGTTACCATCGACCGCTCAAACCATTGAACCTATTTGTATGAATTTTAATGCCGAGATAGCCTTGACTTCAGCCTGAAGAAGGACAGGGTCTGTATTTGTTTTCCCAATATTGCTACAGGAACGGCAACGTAAACGGGAACCTTGAAGCTACTGGACCGATTTCAAAAGTTCTTTCATCGTGAGGTGATTTCTGTCAAATTGTCTATTACACAGATTTATCAGGAGTGACTGCAAGTTGGTGTTCCAGTCCCAATAATGAGTACCTAATCTAGAACTGTACACAGCTACAAATTACACTTCTGGGATGCGGCATTATAAAAGTTTTAATGATGACTGGAACAGCGAAATAAGAAAACTATTGATTCCCCGTATTTCTTTAGTTCCCACTGACTACTAATCATTTTAGTTTAAAAGAGTGTATCAAACTCGCAAAACTTTTTTATTTGACAAAAGATGGAAAAAGTAAGAATGTCGTGTGCAAAAATGTACTTAAATAAAATATAACAATAGTTTACTAAAACGCATGAATGTGGATTATTTGCCAAACAAGTAGCCTAAAAAATTAAAAATGCTGCCGAAAGTCACAATTCCACGTGGACGAAGTCGCGGGCACAGCTAGTTATTTATAAAACTCAATTTCTTTTGCATGGTCACTACGGGCACGCCTGCAGAAGTCCAGAAACTTTACCCAATCTTCGATGGGTTTCAACTTCAAGCATAAATCGGCCGATACTGCTGCAATTTCACGTTCGATATTCGTACGAAGTTCATCAACCGTCACTGGCATGTTGGCATAGACCATAGACTTGACGTAGCCACACAGGAAACCGTCTAACGGTGTCAAATCGCACGACCGAGTCGGTCAAGCGACTGGACCATTTCGTGAGATAACACGTTCTCCATACTTGGTTTCCAATAAATTGATTGTGACATTCGCTGTGTGGCTTGTGGCGCCGTCCTGTTGGAACCACATGTCCTTAAAGTCCAAATCATCGAATTGGAGCCAAAAATATTCGGTTATCATTGAACGGTAGCGATCCGCATTTACTATAACGAGCCGGTCTTGATCAGCACGGAAGAAGTACGGCCCAATGACGCCGCCAGCCCATAAACCACACCAAACCGTAATTTGTTCAGGATGCAATGATGATTCATGGAGTACGTGTGGATTGCTGCCTGACCAATACCGCATATTTGGTTTATTGATGTAGCCATTCAGCCAGAAGTGAGGCTGAAGATAATCTGAATCATTTTCAAGTTGTTGCTCAGCCCAATTCACGAACATGCGAAAAGCCCTTCATTTTTGTAATCTTGAATCAATTTTTTACTCAACTTTAATTTTGTTTTGCCAAACTAGAAGCTGTTAATTCTTTTGCCAAAAAAATTATGTATTATCTATTAAGTAATTTGCTTTTGTTTTAGCTAAACTGAAAGCCCTATTTACAACTTTATATAATTTTTGAGATTGTTCATTTACATTTTGGTAAATAGCAAACATTTTCTTTGAAAAAATTTGAAAACACATAGTCAATCTGGCAGACGGCATTGCCACCGCCAAAACACTTTTATTACCAAATTTATATTCAATTTATATTCATACGATGCTTCTGGTGGTCAAGCGGCTTCAGTTCGTGCGTCAATATAGTCTTGTAAGGATGTAGGCCAAGATCTTTCCGCAAAATTCGCCACAACGACGTCACGGAGATGCCCAACGCTTGAGAACGACGTGTGAGAGACACATTTGGCCTTTCTGCAGCTAAAGCATCTGTGGTAGCAATATTCTTATCACTACGGGTACTTCTTTGTCTCACTGGCACGGGAACATTTTGTAATGTGCCTGTGGACTCAAATTTTTCCTCTAGACGCTCAATTGTTGATCTGCTAGGACGGATATGATGACCATAAATTGGACGTAGCGCTCTTAACGTTGAGGGCACTGACTCCGAATTTCGGTAGTAAATTTATATAATTTCGAATCGTTGTTGGCTCATATATCCTTTCTATCATAAATGGCAAATTTTACTAAGGAGTAAATGTTAAAAAAACGCCAATAAATATGTCGTCGTTTGCTGTCCCTGTCGCTTTATTTTTGTACCGTCCCTGTTGAAAAACCCTTTTTATGCATTGAGATACCTAATGCCATGAACAAATATACTATTGCAGCAATGTAAATTAAACCTAATTTTGCCTTTGCCCAAGTGGTGGAAGATCAGTCTTGGTGGTGAAATGAATATCAATCTTCTTAAAAGTTCTTCCGAAAACTTTAGTAATGTGATGCAGTCCCTAGGTCTCATTTTCACCTTCACCTCTTGATGTGGTTCTTAAGCAACATCAACCATCTGAAATTTTACAGTCAGCTCTCTGCTCCAGATTTTTCTTTTCAGGACTTGATGTTTATTACCATTAATTTAAAAAAAAAATATTTTTGTGTCCTTTGACCTTAAATAAATTTTATTTCAGCAAAGGCTTCGATGGGGACTATTGACAACAATGGTGTCCCTAACATCTATGCAAACTTTAAAATTTCTGGGAATTTTTGCAAGGGTTAATGTTTAAATTGACTGGACTAGAGTCTTTCCTGGCGTGTCAGTTCGTAATTTGTGTCTGCAACTTGTTTGTGTGCCTTTAAATAATAGAAAAAAGCGTTCATATTCTAAACAACTTCTCCATTCGACAAAAAACCTCTGAATCAGCTACCACAGGTCTTATATGCCATTTATCGTCCTACTTTTGCTAAACCTTCAAGACCATCGATCTCCATTAACTGACAAGAAACCCATTCATATTAGTTAGCTGGGTGACCTTGTATTTACTAACACAAAAAGAAATCAGTTCCTATCCCAAAAAAACTACAAAAATCAACGAATGAAGGTATGCAAATAGGGCCAGACACAATTTCAAATGAGCCGGAAATATAATCCCGGAAGGATTTACTCCAAAAAATATTTAGTCCTTGCATCTGCGATTGATCGCTGTCTGTACTTTATGGAAAATTTATTTGAACCACAGGGGCGCTTGAAAAAACTGTTGGCCTTTTTTATTATTCTGTTTTATAACCTTTCTCTAATGGTTGAACGTTCTCCTCAATTATTCTGTCCGACGGTGATTCTTTCATCTCAGTTTTTGTTTCTTTTTCTCTGGCTGTTCGGCTTTTGACTACCATATAAACTTTTGCAGCTGCCATTACATTTTCCAATCGATTCGACATTATGGGCATGCATGGTTCAGTTTATTTATTTTTTCCTTGTTTCCGGTTGAAAGTTCTTTTTTTAGACATGGGGTTTGTAGATATTTGTGTTGCCATTATTGCTCTGAGGTCTGAGGTTGGGTATTTAAATTCAGTGTAGACTTGACGGAAGCAAAAACACACACAAATGACCAAACTCCAACTCAATTACAATTTGATGGAGGTGGTGTGTGTCTGGTAGTGATGGTGATATGGTGAAAAGATGTTCGCGTATTTTTAATTAAAATAAAACTCATTTCAAACTTCTGTTTTTTTTTGTGCGGTCACAAAGCTCATAAAAAGTGTTTTTGTTTAGGTATGTGTTGAGCGGATGGTATCAAAAATATAACATGAAATTTTGATGACTACAACGTTGAAAAGCCAATAGCCAATGGCAATTTAAGTCTGATCCACTTAATAGGCGTGGTAGGTAAATATTGACTGCTGCATTGTTAAAATAAAAACAATTATTCAAAAAGACACGTACATGGAATTCAATATACAATTGAATATTTGTAGTACTTTCAAATGATTTAAAAAAAGCAGAATGATCGAGTTCGTGGTAATTGAAAATAGCAGTCTATATAAGCAAATGCTTTTTAGATAAGACATAACAGAAACTCTTTAAAAAAAGAAGTTCGTAAGACACTTGTGCGGATCGAAGTTTCTTACGCTTTATGTGTTAAGGGGTTTGGTAGGTTAGGTTTTGGTTAGGTTAAAATGGCTATCAATATTAGGTCCATTGTGATACCATGGAAATTATGCGAGGGAGTACCTCACTTAACAAAACCATTTGGAGCTTTTAATAAAGCGAAGGAGATGCAGGGGATCTGTGTTCACCAGATCGCTTGGATCATCAAGAAAATATTTTCCTAGATGCCGTTTTCTTTTAAAAGAGAGTGCAGGACATGAGCAGAGGAGGTGTGGGATTGTCTCCTCCTCCTCCTCATCTAAGCAACTTCTGCAAAAGTCATTAGAGGAAACGCCAAGTCTTATGACGTGTCTTCCTATCAGACAATGTCCGGTGATGACATTGATTACGGAGCTAACTTGCAATCTGGTAATGGATAACAAATGTCTTGTGCGTTTTGGATCTAGTCCTGGCCATATCCGTTTTGTTGCCACACACGTGGTGATATTGTTCCACCTATAATTTGTTCTATCCATTGCCTCTTGCTTTAGCATAAGTTTACATGTAGCGATTGGTATACCAATATTCAACCTGCTGGTTGAGATCGGTAGAACGGTTCCTTCTCTGGCGAGTTCATCGGCTTTGCAGTTGTTACCCACGATATCTCTGTGCCCCGGCACCCATTTAAGGTGAATATTGAACTGTTCAGCCATCTCCTTAAGAGATAAGTGACAGTTAAGGGCGGTTACTGAGTTCGTAGAAACAGCGCCGAGTGATTTGAGGGCTGCTTGACTATCTGAGAAAATATATTATTTCGCTGAGGATATCACGTTTTCTTTTAGCCATGATAGGACCTCTTTGATCGCCAGAATTTCCGCTTGGAACACGTTACAATGGTTTGGAAGGCGGAACGAGAGACTTACGTTAAGTCGGTTTGAGTACACCCCGAAGCCTACCCCTTCTTCGGTGGGTTTGGTAGGTTTCACGACTTTAAAAAACTTTCTTATTGTAGACATTGTTTTTCTTCATTATTGTCCTAAATTTTCATCCGAGTAAATGGTTTGAAGATACGGCCTTGAGAGGTCACATTCGAGATCAGCAAGCCTCAAGCGCTCAAAAAACTTTAGACATTTTCTCTCGAAACTGAGTTTTTCAATAGTTTTATACAAGATTTCTTGAGAACTTCTCAAAACCGACCCTGACGAAATATAACACACGACATTGAAACACAATTCGCAAGTACTTGAAGAAAAGAATTTTAGTTTTTGCGATTGGAACTACTTTTAACAGAAAACATTTAACCCTAGTTTACGGCACGAAGAATAATGCAATAAACAAACTTGGGGTTCGCGCGAACCCCAAAATTTTGTATTCACATCTAATTTGGGATACTATCAATGGGCATCAAATCTTCGAGCCGTGATGAATTGTACACGTTTTGAACATCTGAATATCTTCCTCCGTTTCGACGATTCAATTGGTCGCTGAGCTCAATTATCAGCCAGGACAAGCACTCTCCAGCCTGTTGAAACACTTTTGAACGAATTGAATTGACTTTTTTGAATTTAATTTTCATTCATTTTTGGATTTTTGTTGAGAATGGCATTGGTATCTTATTTTTTTTATTACCAACACAACACAATCTTGCGAAGGCTATTTCAGGCTGTCATAACAAGCCGGAATCATAGTGGGGTTCGCACGAACCCCAAGTTTTGTTTGTGGGTTTTTTTCAGAAAAAATTCCAGAAAATTATCTTAAATCGCTTTGATGAAAATACGATGAAAAACGTAAAGAAAAATGAAATTCGTTCACTGAGTTTTCATCCCAGGTCGAAAATATGATTAAGAAAAAAGTTATAAGCATTCAAACTTGCGTTGGGGTTCGCGCGAACCCCAAAACGTAAACTAGGGTTAAAGATATTTTGATGGAAATTTCCTGTTTTTTGTAAAAAATTCAGCTGTTTGCGGAGCTATTGACCTCCGCAAACAGCTGAATTTTTTACAAAAAACAGTAAATTTCTATCAAAATATCTACACTTGAGATCCGAGTGAGGTGCTGCCGCTTGCGGCTGTACCCCCCATCTAAACTAACCTACCCTAACCAATCGAAAAGGCTGATTTTGGTATCGATAAGTCTTTTCTTCGTTGGATTAGGAAATACCTTTCCGACCGCTCAGTCTAAGCAGTACTGGATGGTTTTAAGTCTGATACCAACTTTTCAAAAGTTGGTGTGCCGCAGGGCTCCGTTTTGCGTCCGACTCACTTCTTCATTTTCATAAATGCAACTATAATCCAACTTTAAGTAGAAAAAAATCGGTGCTAATTGATTCGCAAACAAATTGAAGAGATATAGCTTCAAAACATTCCCAATGAGGGCAAAACTGATGGATTTTAAAAAAATCCCGAAGAAGAACGAGAGAAACGCATACGCATACGATAATTACCGCATTCACGTGACAGTTTGGTTTAGTTGAATAACTTCATAACACTGCAACCTCTGCCCATATTTCTGCCACTGTTGTGTGATAGTTTCTAACCAAAGTCGGAGCCGATATGTAAACAATATTCAAATCGCTTGGAGTACTTCCCGATTACTTTTAATAGGATTGTTAAATTTTTTTAACGCTATATGTACTTGTGTGTCTAGTGAAAATTAAAGAAGTTTTGCTTTGCGATGTCCGTTTATTTCAAAAACTAATAGTCTTTGTCTTCTAAGTTTTTTAATCCTCTTCATCCAAATCTAGGTCATTTAGTCCGTCTCCTTCTTCCAAACAATCATCGTCGAGGAAAAGGTTTATTGGAGTCGCATCGTCGTCATCAGGTTTTTCAGATTTAGCTGCAGCGGCTTCATAAGCGTCGATTCGGTGGCATTTTTGTGGTGGTTTAGCCGAGTATTAGAAGCAGCAGTCCTAGTTCTATCTTCTATCCACCAGAAAAACAGATTAAGTATCCATCTTAAAGGAATAAAGATCAAGAGGGAATACACACCACGGCATCTGCCCTCGAACTGACTTCACAAACACCACTTTATTTTCAGATTTCAAAACCAACCACCGTTTGAAATCCGAAAATAAAGTGGTGTTATTAAATTCACTGACACAGCTTTATATTCAGCTTAATACGTGTATCACAGATGGATCTCGTGTTACAAAAACAACAATGTAAACAAATGGAAGTTGTGGTTCAAGAGAAGTAATGGTTTTCCCTCTTGTTCTTTATTCCTCTAAGGTATCAATGAAGCAAAGTTCATTTAAAGCGGAGTACCTACTTTTTGTGTTTCATCAATCAATCAAGTCAATTTGCTTATATGTAGTAAATCTACGATTTTATGAGTTGATCTGAAGGTAAAGCAAACTTTTTACATTTGTATGTGATTTTGATTCACCTTACATCATCTTCAAAATTTAAAACTTCCATACCCTTAGTTAGCATTGTTACATTGGCCAAAAAGAAAATTAAATAAAATCTTTTTCCCAGAAACCATTAGTTGCAGCTTCAATTTAACTTATTAATTGATTTCTTTATCCTGTCGAAATTGGACGAAAACACAAAACAACGACACTGGTTAAATAATTTTTCGATGTTTCTTTTTTAATTTTGAGGGTTTGTATGAAAGTGACAGCTCAACGCCGCGCCGCAGCGTGTGTTACATTGTCATCCGCTTAGATTGAAAAAGGTGGGTGAATTATTAAAAGCAAAGATGACAAAGAGATGAAAAAAAAAGATTAATTATTTCAGGGTAACCCACTAGATAAGGTTACAGGTATTTCAAAGCTTTCTGATTGAATACTTTTTTATTTTAATCTTAAGCCGATTCCTAATTTTCTAACCTTCCAGGCACCACCATGTTGTTGTAGAAATGTTTCCGGTCAATCCAGTACAATACTGTGAAGTAATAAGACATAGGAAAGCTTCAACTTGGAAAAGTACATGGTGCTGTTTTATATGAGGTAATGGAATGTGATGCACTTCTTAATTAATGGGGATCCAACCTCCTCCTGATTTGCAAAGAGAATAAAGAAAAACACGAAACTGGCATTGTTCCCTATGCGCTTTTGATTTTGAATTTTAATTAAAACACTGCAATTAGCCAGTTTTTTCGCAGTTTCTCCTAGCTATTGCGATAGTTACATTCTATGAAGATCCAGGAGCGGGTATTGGGTAGCCAGCTGGAAAAGCTAATGGAAAACACCTGATAACTCTGAAATAGGGTCTTGCCAATATCAGATCTACTTTTCTCCACGGCCGATTTCAGAAGCCTATCATTAGATAATCAGAAGGAGCAGTAACATAGTTGATCTGGAGTCAAATAAAAATAAAAATAAATCACAGTTGCAAATACAACGAAGAAGAAACCTCTTCTCCAAATAACATACCTGAGTTCTGAGCCCCACACGCAAAGGGTATGCATAAAAGTGTACATCAGCTATTATTTGCATAGGTTTTTATAACTGAAGAGCCTAACGATCTCCGCAAGGAGAACTTGACTTATGAGTAGACGCTTTAGGAAGAATAGGGTCCTGTTTTTTAAATCGGAACAAAAATATGCGGGCTGACAATTTTCCGTGAAAAAGGCAAAATCATACAAAACATAAAAAAATAACTAAATAGAGCGGCGCAACAGAGACCCGGGGCATAGCGAGTTTCTCACAACCATATCTTGTGAGGGTATGGAGGAGACCTATAATTTTTGAAAATTCTGAACGGCTAGTCGCGAAAGCGCTTTATATATCATATATGTGTATCATAATACGTTTAAAGAATGCTCAATTCAAAGCTTGCCATTATAAAGAATTCCGTTCTGTGACCTGAAAAAAATTTTGGCTAGTTGCTACAAGTATCGGTTAATGAAATTGGCTCTAAGGCTTAAAAAGTCAACTGATGATCTGCACACTGTATTTCTGTGAAAACATCACAGATGAATGAAATCCAGTTATTCTGATGCTTTCAGTTGCTCCAACTAAGGATAGTACAGTCATTTTAAAACTGCATCAGAGCCCTTGTCTGCGGTACAATTTGAACGTCTGGGACTTTTGTCAGGATTTCAATTCATTTGAACACCGAGGAAGCCCATAGTCGATTTAAGATTTCATACAACGGAAGATCTTGAAAATTAAACGAGGGATCAAGATCGATACGCATCCAATTCTATCTGATTACGAAACCTCGTATGATAGCACGCTTGCATTGCGCACATTTATTGTCTAGCTTTAGGCCAAAATATAGAAGGATGATTTCGAAGAACTGCTGCCCATTTTCATTTGCTGTGAAATTTATTTAAAGTCAATGAGAAATTCCTTAATCAGAACGAAAGAAACAATTGCTCCAAGAGATCCTTAACCCCGTCTGTGAGAACTAGGTGGAGACGAAGATTTAAAAAAAACATATAAGTTGTTCCGTGGCAGGAGCGAAGCTTGAAAATATTATTTGCATTAGAGCGTCTTTTGAGACAGCTGAAGATGCTTGACTCCAACACTCCGACTCGATGAATTTTCGAAAGGACGTTAGAGGAACATCGAAAATAGTTTTCTGACCTCAGCTGAGGGCTTAATAAACTGCGAAGTGACTACAACCATGATGAAGTGCTTGACTATAAAGAGAGTATTCCGGTAATTGAAGATATTTGTCTTGGTTCAACAAAAAGTTGTACAAAGACAAGGATTTCTTGTCATGCGTATTCTAAAAATAAAACTTATCCGTTGTTTTCAGTAAAGGTCTCTCTTCGAACCTAATTAGTTATTGTTCAAAGAATAAGCATTTACCTTTCTCTTTGCACTTTGCTATTCATAACAAGCCACAATATTATGCTGATGTGCCAAAAGGTTCTGATTTACCACCCAGCAGTCTTCGGTTATCCAATAAGGGGCTGACAACTTTTTTCAAACCATTTGAAATATAACTCTACTATCGGCTTGAAGTACAATCTAAACATTCATAAATGGACTTCGCACATATCGCCACCGCGGGCACGTATGCAGCAGTCGATTCGTTGCCAGCCGCCCGCCGCCGTGGAAGTGACTGGGGTTCAAACCTCAGTCATTCAATTTCGGAGCAAATTAAAAAAAAGTATAGCAAATGCAAAATCTTTGTAGTAGATTTGAAACAGCTTTAACTAAAGATTGGGGTTTCTTTTTAGGTTATAAAATATTTTGACACTTGCAGCAGCTGGATCCCGTTCGAACTTTCGACAGAAAGTCAGTATTAAACTTCCGCGAAACGAATTAAGTCGCTCTACGCTTGATCAAAGTTGGGAAATGTTGAAAATTTGTTTCCAAAGTTAACGCTATATTCCCTAAGAGTGTGTTTTTTGCAAGAAGTTTTGACCGAAATGAACCAGCTGGCACGCCGCTGTAAGCAAATTTTGGCAAAATAGTAATGATAGTTGACAACTTCCAAAGTCCCCCAGGCACAGACTAATATTTGGCTGCTGAAGCCGAGAGTGTGGAAGCCATTCAAAAACACGTTTCTACACTTCGGTTATCTTTGGGCGTTACAGACATTAAACTATTTTTTTGATGGCATGGACAATCATGGAATTATACAGCATGGCATGAAATGCCTATCTCACAATTCATCTTTCGTACTCTAATTTGCCAAATAGTGTAATCAACCAAGAAGTTGTGAGTCAGCAGCCTCTAAACTGAAATTTTTGTGGGGAATGTCATCAATTTGTAAATCATTAAAGCACGTGTCGGATTTCACGAGGAACTGACAAGTCAAGGGAATAGCACTGCCATGAAAAGCACAATTCTGCATAAAATTATAAATCTTGCCTGTTTAGAATTTCAAGTTCCAAACATTCCCATCCACAGTTGTCTGGAATTTAGGTATCCAAAATTTTTTATGTGGAAAAGTGGAGTAAATTTCAAAAAAGTCAGAGCGTCGGAGTAAATTTAATTTTTTCTTCCAAAGTGGAGCAATTTTGCTATACAATCGGAGCATGGTTTCAACGCTGGAAGTGACTCATTTGGATCGCTTGGAACGGACGGCAGGGATAATTTCGACATTTCGACATTCCGTCTCACTGACACGGCAACATCACACAACGAATAAACCGACTCAAATTTTATGCACGAAACTTGTTACTGCATGTCTGCTAAGATGATAATTACCACAGAAATTTTGAGGTAAAGCTCTTAAAGTTGCATTCGCTGACTCTTAATTCCGCTAGAAAATTTTCAAAATTAGCAGACGTTGCTCGTTCGTGTACTTAACCTTGATGAAAATTCTGAGTTTACTGATTAAATTGACAATGCCACAGTTCGATGATGATTAGTGAAAGATTGCGTTTACAAATCAGATTCAAAATTGTAAATTTCCTATTCAAAAGCCCTTTACATTAATGACTCATTTTTATCACAAATGATTTACAGTATTTAATGTTTGATCGATATTGACGTCATTGAACAATTTTCCACCATTCTACATCTTAGCGGCAAGTGTCCATCATCAAATGAGTTCAATTTCAACTCCTTTCTTAATTCAGTAATCGACAAATAATGGCGTCTCTTTTTTATTAGGTTTAGATTCCTTATCAGAAGCAGTATAATTTCACCTTGACATCTAATCCTTGGCTCCTAGTACACCCAACTCTTTGGTGGTCTATACAGCCAACCTTTATCCTTCCGAATTGGCTTACCAATTCACGTTCCTGCTCTTACGATTTCACAAAACAAACTTCTTGAGTGGACTTAAAACAATTTAAAACCTTTTTGCAGCTGAATGAATAAATGATACGGGTATTTTTGACATCCTTTTTTTTACCATTTTCATTAAAAAGCCATTCACGAAGAGCGTTGTCAATCTCAGTTATCAGAAGTTAAGACGGTATGCTTAACACTTATCTCCTTTCAGACCTTCGGCTTACTATAGTATTTCATAAATTTTATACAAACCATATCATTTGTGGAAAGCAAACTAAGCCATGGCTCATCATTGGGAAATCCCAAATAAAGCCTTAAAGTCCTTTCCATCTACAATCATAGGCTGATAAAAATAATTTTGACGTGTGACATGAATAAAAGGCGCTTACTGATGAACGACACGGGCGGGCGGCCTGAGTGAAACATTTTATCTATATTCGTTATCCATCCACAGACAAAATGTTCCCATACATATAAACCGAGATGGACGAAGTGTGCTTTCAATTTAAACTAACCACCCGCACTCGGCAGAAGCTTTTCGATAATTCCTCATAATGCATATTTTTATTTGTGTTTTATTTATTTTACTCCTTGGAGCTCCCGGAAAGGCGGAAAGGACGGACGCATAGTTCATTTGCCAATGTTACATGTCCGAACCAATATTTTGCTCTCATGCTACACGCCTGAATTATGCTCGCATAAAAATTGCTCAACATATTGCCATTCCATTTATTTAAATCTTCTCAGTTGGATACATCATGTGTCATCGTTGGAAACACTGATGGATTGACAATAATATTCAAAGAACCGTCAGCGGTTGAATGTTATTAAATCGTGCCGAAATCAATTTATGTACATACCCGTCGATACGATGAGCGGTGAGCCGGAACTGGCATATTTTTTTGTGTTAACTGTGAAAATACCTTCTGAGAAAAACAAGTACGTATACTATGACAACTGGAATGAGTTCGGTATGAGTTTTTATTAATTCATTTTCTTTTTTTTAATAATTTATTTACACATACAATTAATTTGAATTCTTTATTCCTGTGGATCTTAAACCAAATAAATTTAATTCTGTACAATAGTGGTGCTACCTAGAATACGAGTAATTTAATTTCACATTTACGAGTACGACTTTTATTTTTCTCTTTAGGTTTTCAATACAAAACGTTCAAAACCTACACTAGCGTTAGGTTGAATATAAGATTTTTTAGACACTAATTTATTGCTGGCTCTCTCTACTTTCTTCTTTCTATTTAGACAAATGCTACTTAACATCATTACACTCCCTAGCATACTTTTGGTTATGTGGAAGTTCAACGACCAAGTTCAATCTCCTTATCCTGCATGAGTTCTCACATATTTGTGAGGCAAAGTTTGGAGTAAAAATTTTCACTTGTGCAACTTTTGTTAAATTTATTCCTGTTTGAATGTAATTTGTGTGGTTTTTTTTGTTATTTTGAGGAATATTTTGTAAGAAGTTTTTTGGTGGAAGTGTTTGTTCTTGAATCATGCTCCGTCCCATATTCAGCTCATAGCTCACAGGAGATACTTTCATCTTTGAAATGCGATTATTTATTTAAATTGGAAGAAACCTTTCAGAAATAGTAAAGAAGTTATTAAGATTAATACTTGCATTCTGTAAAGTTGGCTTTTCGACTGGCAATGCTAAGACAACAGTAAGAATTGCAGAGGCACGCGGTCTGCCGGTAGCGGTGTGGCTGTTGGCGTTTAACAAACAAAACCGCATTTAACAAACAAAACCGCACCTTGAGAATACAAACAGAAATTAATAAACGCATTCCTTTTGATAATTGGATGTGGTTTAAAGAGCAGGCATTTGGCTGCTTTGATATCCAATTTATTAGTTGAAGGGGCGATGAAGTGTTTTGCTTTAGAGTCAACAGGCGAATTCTTTGGTTTTAGCAGAGGAAATGTAAATTATGAGAATGCTTTTGTCAATTACAAAGTTAAGGTGGTAGACAAGTACTCTGAACAACCGGCGCCACTTAACGTGCCGATTACTTTTCAGGACGATATCTAAAAAGTGGGTGCCCATAGTAAGGTTATTCGATAGCCATAGGGTGGCTGAGTGCAACCGAAAAAATTTTTGGAAAAGATTGTAATTTTTATCGATAAACGAGAGTTTCAAACTTTCTCAATAAGAAAGAAGAAGAGCTCGTTAAAGTAATGATTTCACAATGTTACGATGTGTTTTTGATGGTTGCGTGGACGTCTTTACTCACACACGCAACTCTTATGAAGGGCATATTGAAGGACTCAAGCCACGGAGAGGAGTCGAATAATAAGAAATGTCATCAAGCAGTAAGTGTAAGTGCCTTAGCCAATGGGTCTCGAAATAGTGTGGCATTCGGGGAATATCACTACGAGACATGTGACGAACTCATCAGGCCACACTTTTCGAATACGGATTGCACTAGGTTAGGTAAGGTTAGGTTTAAATGGCTGTCAGGAAAACAAACTGACACACTTAGACCAATATTAGGTCCATTGTGAAACCATAGAAATTATGCGAGGGAGTACCTCATTTAACAAAACCATTTGGAGCTTTAAATAAAGCGAAGGAGATGTAGGGGATCTGTGTTCGCCAGGTCGCTTGGATCATCACCCCCTATGACTGGACCTTGTCGTGGTGGAGGTGCTTAAGGACATCTTTTCCAGCAATCCAGCTGCAGAACCTGACCAACCAACATAACTCAAACAAAACCTCAATGTTAGAAAACTTGAAAATGAAACAAATTTAAAGAGTGAATAAAAGGAATAAAAAAAAAGGGGGGATATACGTTCATAAGTCGGCAGGTGTCGCGACTGCTGGCGATGGCTTGGCCTCGAAAGAGGATAAGTCGCCTGCGACAAATTTATTAACGAAAATGACACAAATTGGCGGAAGGGCTCTGGAGCCAACTGCAGTTCGAGGAAGGCCTCACAAGCCAACTAAGAAATGTGGAGAGCCCTCTGGTTCTAACGCTCCTCCTAAGGAGGATGCCCATACCAGTGGAAGGAAATTCTGCAATACTTTCACTCATACTGCCCGTATTGAAGGGACCCCGGAGAAGACCATTGCAGCAAGTAGAGGGGCCGAGACTTTCGGTTCTAACGCGAACTGTGATGTGTTGACAAAGGGGCTACCCTCATCAAAAACTCCACTGCGAAAGGCGATATCTTTGAAAATTCAGTTTCGCTTTTGTTGGTATTCGGACCTCGGTTAACAGTAGACTGCGATGATATAATTAAAGGCAGAAAAGCTTTAAAAAAATATAGAAAGGTCGTATCGACAAAGCAAGTGCTTTGACGGTATGCAAAATGCTGAGACATCTCTGTAATTAAAAAGAATAATTTGAGTGTCGATGCATATTCGCCTATGATATTAACGAATATAGTTTTGGCAAGATATTTGCGTGTGGTTGAAAATAAGAGAGGTAACACTAAGGACTAAGACTTATTGCAAATTCGACCTTAAAACCGAATTACTCAAATTCTTATGAGAATCTTTCTAATTTTTTTGGAAAATGCCAAGTACAACTGAGCTTATCGATATAGTGAAACGAATCCCATGGTTCGATGAAGAATGCAGGCAGGCAAATGCAGCCAAACAAAAAGCACGATCTGTCGATCTGCTTACGACCAGTATAACGAGATCTACAAGGAGAAAAGAAGGGAGGAACACCGACTTCTCATGAGAAACGAGCGCATGAGAAGCGCTCGTTTGAGGAAATTGAGAGGTGCCATGACAGGAGCGAGATTCGGAAGTTTTACCAAAAGGTAAAAAGATCCTGCCAGGGTGGCGAACCCCGAACTCAAGCCTGTAAAGACCAGCAGGGAAACATAGTTGTAGAGTCACAGTCGCTACTGAGGATCTGGAAAGATCATTTCTGCAGACTGCGTAACGGCGATGAGGACACAAACTTTGCTGTCAGGCAGATTGCCCCAGTCAGCTTGGACGATGATCAAGAATGCCGTCCTCCCGACCTAGAGGAAGTTAAGCTTGCCATATGCAAACTTAAATCAAATAAGACTGCAGGTGCAGATGGCCTTGATGCCGAACTTTTCAAGGCAGCTGGAGACCAGTTGGAAAGGAGCATGCACCAGCTGATCTGCATGATATGGTCGGAAGAAAGCATGCCCGATGAATGGAACCTCAGTATCGTATGCCCGATCCTAAAGAAGGGAGACCCTCACAATTGCGCCAATTACAGAGGGATAAGCCTCCTTAACGTCTTATAAGATCTTGTCTGCTGTAATATGTGAACGTCTGAAACCCCACGTCAACAACTTGATAGGCCCTTATCAATGTGGTTTTAGACCAGAGAAGTCCACAATACACCAAATTTTCACATTACGGCAGATCTGGGAAAAAACCCGAAAATATAATATCGATATACACCATCTCTTTATCGATTTCAAGGCCGCGTATGACAGTATTTACAGAGACGCGCTGTACAGAGCCATGTCTAGTTTCAGCATCCCTGCTAAACTCGTACGCCTATGCAGGATGACTTTGGAGAATTCACGCTGCTCCGTCAAGGTCAGTAAGGAACTCACCGAGACCTTTGATGTCGAAAAAGGTTTAAGGCAAGGCGACAAACTGCCATGCGATTTCTTCAACATCATACTAGAAAAGATTGTAAGAAACTCAAACGTCAACACCAGAGGAACAATCTTTCAAAAGTCTGTACAATTACTCGCCTATGCAGACGATATTGACGTAATGGGAAGAAAAAAGTGTGATGTCATAGGTGCTTCTGCGAGTATTGAAACAGAAGCGGTAAAAATGGGTTTGATGGTTAATAAGGGCAAAACGAAGTACCTATATGTTATCACTATCAGCTGACGGCAAGGCCATAGCTTATAAATTCATTATTTTTGTCAACATTTTGTTAAAAACACGTTCAAATAAATGAATTACTTACTTACTTACTTACTTATATGTTATCACTAAACAAGGAAACAGAACATCGACGAATTGGACAAAACGTCACAATAGACAGACATAACTTCGAGGTAGTACAGGATACAACAACGAGCTGTATGAGCTGTACCGCGACATGGGCATAGCCAGAAGAGTACGCATCGCGAGGCTACGATGGTTGGGTCATTTAGAGCGGATGGACCCAAACGCTCCGGCTCGACGGGTTTGCGAAAGCACATTGCAGGGAAATCGCGGAAGGGGAAGACCTCGTCTTAGGTGGCGCAATCAAAGGCTAAGGCCACGCAGTCAGCGATAAGCGAGCGAGCGATTGAACGATCAGCGATTAAGCGACAAAGTCGAGCCACGAGTGGCCTTTTCGTGAGCGACATTTCTTTAGCGATTAGTTGTTAAAATGCCGTTGTTAAGAGCACTACGTTTATATTTACTATAGTTCTATATTTACTTTAACCATCTGTTGCTCTTGACGCTGAGCGATAAACTAAAAATTAGAACAAGTTTGGTGACAGAGCGACGTCGTTCAGTCGCTTAAAAAAATCGCTCATCGCTCGCTCAATGCATGGCCAGTTCAATGCAATTTCATTTGTTCTAATTTTTTCATGTCGTTCAGTCGCTCGCTCGCTCGCTTATCGCTGACTGCGTGGCCTCGGCCAAAGTAAGTAAGTAAGTAACTACCCTCAATTGCCGCCTATATCTGAATATCTGATGGCTGAACAAGTCAATATTCACCTTTTTTGGGTCCCGGTCACAGATATATCTTAGGTAACTGCAAAGCCATTGAACTCGCCAGGAATGGAACCGGTTTACCTATCTCAATCAACAGGCAGAACAGTGAACATTGATATACTAAATAAATCAAGGAACAGGTGGAGAAACACCTCTACTTGTAATGCCAAAAATTATATATGGATATGGCCAAAATTAGATCCAAAACGCACATGACACTTCTTACCCAAAAGCAGAGTGCAATTGGCTTCGTAATCGGTGTTATAACCGGGCATTGCCTCATAGGTAGACACGCCATAAGATTCAGCGATCCTTAAATCAACTTCTGCAGAATTTGCTTAGACGAGGAGGAAGAAGAGACAATGTCACACCTCATCTGCTCATGTCTTGCTCTCTCCCTCAAAAGATTAAAACTGCTTCTAGGAGAACACTTCCTCGTTGATCCAAGCGGTCTGGTGAACACAGATACCCTTCACCTCTATGGCGTTATCAAGAACTCCAAATGGTTTAATTAAGTGAGGAACTCCCTCACACACTTTTTATAGTATCACAATCGACCTTATATTGTTCTAAGTGTGTCAGTTGTGTAAATAACAGTCATTTTAACCTAACCTAACTTTTTTTTATCGAATTTTGAAATAACACAGTGCTTAAGAAGCTTGACTTCAATATTTCAATAACTTTGCTTTATAATAAAGCCTTAAAATACGCAGGGGCAAGCACATGTACTAAACAAAATTATATGCCACCGTCACCTCAGTTCAACACATTTATGCTTGTGTTTCTTTATCGTGACGCATTCTCGTTTCATCGTGTTGCAAATGACAAAAGTTTTTTTTAAAAGAAATTAAACGACGAAATCTCACACAGTAAAGGAAATTAAACTTGTTCATTGCTTGCGCTGATTACTTGACCGAAACCAATTACAAAACAAAACCGAAAAAGTCCTTATTTTCTAATGTTACACTTAATTCCCTATCATGATAAAAATTGCAAACTTTATATTACATTACACACAAAACGCAAGAGTCATAAATCGTTTCCAAGTACACAAACACAAACACGAAATCACAGAGAACAGCAACCCAATCTACAATATCTATGGGGTGTCTTTTCATATTTTCCGTTTACTATTTACATCTTTTGAACGCCTCTTGCCTCCTTCAGTTGGAATTTATATATAAATATAAGAAGCGATATTCATTTCATATATTCAGCTCCATGCATCATTTGACTCTTGGCCAAAATGACATCCTCCGCGTACTATATATCGGGTATGCTTCTCCCCGTCGGATGATGTGTGTTTTGACAACTGCCACTGCCATTTGTAATTGTTGACACTGTTGCCGCCGCTATGGCTGTAGCCTTGTTTTTGGCACAACTAGCATCGTGGTAAATGTGTTCGCATAGCTTCGGTTCGGAGCTAGAAAATTTATCCAAAATGCTTGCACTGCTTCCAACACCACCATCTTCGCCATTCTCGCGTATCGTCAGACTTAAATCACTGTTCTTGCTGAACGATGTCGTTACGTGATGCGGTTGATGTGGTGAGGAAAAGGATTTCTGCATGGCATGTAAACTGCCTGAGCTGACAGTGCGTTCGAGTATTTCACCCCAGTACTTCTCGGAAAGACCTTCGATATCTGGCCTTTGGATGTTGTGTAGGGGGTAGTGATGATGATGGCTACGCAAGGAATACGAGTGCAGGTGAGGTGTGATGCGGCCAGATCCAGGGCCAGAGTGCGGTGGTCGAGATGTAGGGGGCTCTGGTGGCATTGGTAATGTTGTTATGTCACATTCGGAGTTCATGTGGCAGCATGGAGATTTACTGTCTGGTGAGTCTTCGGCGGGACACCACTGCAAATGAAGAATAAATTAAATTATGTTATAATAAATCTTAATAATGAAACTTATTTTTAAGGGTGCAGAAAATGGTAGCGAAAGGTTACGAAAACTAGTTGTTGGAAGTGGAGATGCTAAAAGCGAGCGAAAGCAGTGCAGACGATGTTTTCTTCTTAACGACAGACGAGAGCTCACCCAGTAATTTTCGTTCTCTTCTAATAAAAGATAATTTCAAATCGAAATAACTTGCATGGTATGGTGCAATGGAAATTTGACAAAAGAATGGGCGAAGATAAACAGTCTCCTTGCACAACAGATCGAATACGAGCAAGGTCAGTGTTTTTTGAACAAAGTCAATTTTTCAATTTGATCTAGATAAGCAATGAAAACAATTTTTTGGTATTGGTAAAACTAATGCAGTATCGAGAGCTGATGAATTTTCAAGAGGTATGAACGACGTTAGTTAGATGGTTAGTGATGGAGAGAGGGGCTTGGTTTCCCAAAGAGTAGGTTTATATGGCGCCCGGATGCGGACTTTTTTTTAAATCAACACTGAAAGCCTTGTATTTAGTGGAAGCTTTTTTAAAACAGAGTATGTATACTTCTATTACTATCAATACTTCAGGGACACGACTACTTTAAAAATGCAAAGAACCATAAAATGTGTCAATATTAAAACTCACAGGAATCGTAGAAAACTCAAAATTTACATTGTTTCTATGGATTTGCAAAGTATATTTTATCGGCATTAAAATGACAACATAATCTTCTTGATCGATTGAATACGGACAATTTTAGAGCATATACGGCCTTGGCCAAAAGTATTAGGCACTTGAAGATTTTGCTTTGCTTCTATGCTTCGAAGCTAAATACAGCAGGTTTCTAGTATTTCAAAACGTAAGGCCTAAAAGCACTTGCAACCTCCAAAGAGATTGTCAGATATCTTTTTAAAAAAAAAATGGGGAGAAGTTTGTTTGAACTGTAAAATGCAACCAGTGTCAAAAAATAGTAAAAATTATAGAAAATAATGATAGCAACAAAAAAAAATTTGTTTTCCTTTTATAAAAATGCACACTTCGTCTCTTTTCATCTTCCTTTTTTTTTAACTTTGGTCCGTTTTTAGGGTTGCCTCATACTTTCGGCTGTAGACCGAAAACCATAAAATCACCATTTTCGGAACTTTGATTGGGTCTGGAGGTGTGAGGAAAAATGAAAAGGGAAATATCCTTTCGCTTTTTCGTATTCTGTCAGCAGAAGAACATTTCCACAAGCTTTGAGCGAAATTAGAGGTGCAGCAACGTTATGCATTGTTATGATTCTATATTCAGTTCAGAAACGAAATTTGTATTAATTAGACCCGTCTTGATTTTCACCCTGCGCATTTCTTTTAACGGAACAATAAGCTCAAGGCTTTAGTCGCTTGCAATGGCATTAAAATGAGCCTTACTAGCTTAAAATAACTCTCGATTCATATTCTGCTGATCTTAACTCCACCCTTTCTCTTTACTTTAAATTTAAAATTCCAATAAAATTTCTTAGAAACCAGCTCACTGATTTGACGTTTTTTACTTATTTTTTAACAAATCGTAGTTTTCAGTCAAGTATACAAAAAAAAACTGAACCTCTATTCTGAATGCGTGTTTCTTAGCAAAATTTATTAAAATTTTCACTGCTGGCTTCAATTTCTCTATCTGTCATGCCACAACTGTAACTTACTGTTTTAGAGACATGCTGAACCTCCTCTGCGCTATGATGAGATATGTTGTCCACGGCACACAATTCCTTTTTTTTTGATTTAGTTTACTTGCATTGGATTTTTGATGCATTTTATGCAATTACCAACAGCAGATTGGAAGGTTCACTGTGGCGTATGCGCAATTTTATGATAGTTTTTTTTTAATTTGTTCTTGTCCAACTTAGAACGACTCCTAAGCATATCTTCAGTAAATAGTTATATAATTATCTTTGTCTACTTCAAGCACTTTTTGAAAAGCTTTCCTCTCCATCTCTTATTTTTGACATAGCACTGAGCCCACCCAGTTGAAGATGGTAGTTTTCCCGGAGCATCAATCAATTTTTATTGCAACGAAAATGATGACTGTGCAATGGCCTTCCACTCCTGCTAAGACTGTTAAAAGTGTTCGTCATTCTGTTCTCGATGATGTTTACGACCGAAACAATCATCGGTCCCATTCAAGGCATGGTTGTGAGAAATGAGCTAGGCCCTGGGACTATTCTGTTGCGCCACCGTATTAATAATTTAATACTATTTTATGTATCAATTAGTTTTTCTTCAGCTTGAAAAAAAATGTGTCTCTCATTTTCTACAAATCACTTTTTTGAAGGTATCGGATTTGAGCCTATATTTCAAAAACTCTCTATAGTTAAATTTATTTTAATTTAACCCAAAAACTAGTGTTTCTTCTTCTTCCTTTCCTTTTCCTCTCCCTTTTATATCCATCACGTAACTGAACTTGATTTTCGTTCTTAAGATACCAGGGGCTATGGCCCAGGAAACGTCAGACTTCTAGTTTGGATTGTTCCCTGTCTGATGCAGATGTCGTTGCGCTTGTCCGTATCATGAGTGTTTTTAATAACAACTGAGCCGGGCGTGCATCATTTTTTCAAATGACGCATGTTTTTGATTTGATAGCTTTCATGGATCTTAGTACTTCTAACACGATTAAGCTTTGTTACTCCTGCTGTCATACGGAGTATCTACGCTGTCATACGGAGTAAAGAAAGTTTTATATGTATACATATGTATAACGGAAACGGGAGCCTATACCCGGGAAAATACCGGACCGATTCCAAAATTTTTTCACGATAGCAATACGGTGTTATTTCCTATTTACTTTGACTATATTTTCTCTCCATATTCTTACGGGACCCGGACGGGAACAGGAACATAAGCTTGAACTTGGAAAATCTGGACTGATTTCAAAAATTGTTTCACCGTAAAAGTGCTTTGTTGACCCTTAGCAACATAGACTATATTTCATACCCATTTTCCCACTGCAATCGAAATAGTTTTACTTAATTTACTCAATTCGATCACCTTGGCCCGAGTTACGCATGGCGTGTCAGCTAGTTTTCAACAGAACGTTTACGATAAAATAATTTTTCTTTGTTAGAAGTTACTGACTTTTTGACGATTATGATTTCGAATATTTCCGTTAAGTGATGTTCAGTTTCTGGAAAGTGCTTTCGACAAAATTATTCGTTCAAAAGGCCACCACAGTACTGAGTAAGACTTTCTCGTCATCCGCAAGTACGAGTCCTAACCATCGTTAATAAACATCGGCAAACGAATCTCCATAGAATTTCTCCTATGTCAAGAGGCTATTTTAAAGATGATTACTAAATTAGGTTAGGTTAGGTTGAATGGGGGGTGCAGCCACAAGTGACAGCACCTCACTCTGATTACTATATTACTCAAGTTGCTTTGTCGTATTTTGCGAATAACATGGTTTGCATCAGCAGCACTTTGACCATTCTTTGAAAGCCTCTTTCTTCTTACTTCTTTCCACTTTTGCTTTATCACACAACGATGTTTCTTGGAATTTTTGATAGTATTGCCTTGAAAAGGCATTGATCTGACTCTCTTTAATCAAGTTTTCTACAGGCAATAGCACGTACTTTGTACTGTAGTCTCTTCCTTTGAACTGTGTTGATGGTGTTACACAGATATCTTTACATACTCAATATGAATTACATGTATTTTCCTTTGTCCAAATTATACTACTTGATTTTCTTAGAAGCCGTTGTTTGTTTGACTTCCTTCAACGTTGTCATAAAAGAATTCTGTCTACAGAAGACGCGTGATTCTGACTGTGATGCGACAGCTTCACTCAGAATTATTTTGCAGTTCTTCAGCAGAGACTTCTTCAGTTTGGCTACCAAATGCTATAGTCAATTTGAGTTTAATTTTTCCCCACAGACACCACTGTGAGTGACAAGATGTCGATCCTTGTTTGATGAACATGGTATTCAATAAAATAAGACCATCACAATCGAAACAAAGATGACAAAAAAAAGTATGTAATATTTTCTATCGAAAAGCTTTTACCTAAGTAATTTACTCGTAAAATTGACTGCTATTGAGATATTTAATAAAAACGCGCTTCATAAAGTAACGACTTTTCTAGTCGCAAATCGAATTGTTATTCTATTTTCATACTGAGAACACATCCACCAATTGTATAAATATTTGAAGCTGGCGGTAGTCTGTTTTTTTCCATGGATTTTCTAATTACCTCAAAATACTGAACACACCGGTCCTTAGTCGTATTTCGGATCATTTTTTTTTTTCTACAAAAAAAATTTTAAATAAGAAAGACTGGAATACTTTCTCGAATTTATTTTCCTCACAAACGGTAAATAATCTGATTTCAAAGAAATTGAATTGCAGTGAATCTCACATCTCTAACACTCACGTTAAATGGTTTTAAATCACATTTTCCGAACACATATTTTACCATACTCAAAGGAGAGCTAAATCCAACAGTTGCGTTGTTGTTGTAGGTAGAGCTATTGTGTATTTTTTTCACTTTTAGTGACAGGACACTGGAGCAAATTCCAATTCATGTTAAAAAAGGACAAATGAAACAACATGTTCGCACACAGTAGAGAACAGAGTGCTTAGCTTACAGCATTTTTTGAGTATGAAATGAAAAGAGAATCCTTTGCATGATGTTATGCATTTCACATTAAAGACCGAAGGATATTTTATCGCAAGGTTAATCGGGCCCAGGAATGTTTGTGAAGGCCGCTATGGTCCGCTTGTTAGCATTTTTCAAATATCTTCCAAATTATGTTGAATTCTAGTGAACTCATAGAGGGTTGGTCAGAATTGATATTGTGCGAGCTTTTTACTTAAAATCCCTTTAAAACATTCATTTTGTACCTCTGAACAGGCTTTAGGTGTCATTTTCTGTTACGAAATGAGCATGGCTATATTTAACTAAGTTGAAAAAGTTTTAATAAAATATATGCTTTGAGGGTCTAAACTCTAAACTCTAGAGTTTTGGCAATCTTTTCTAACAAAAGGGGCATATCTAATGAAAGAGCTCTTACAACTTCCGTAATATTTTACATCAACTTAGATAAGGTTGGTAGCCATGAACTCAATGTTAGAAATCGATCTTAAGAAAGTTTGAATTTGCAGCTTGAATTAAAGTCTCGATACAACGATAAGAATTGAGATAGAGGAACAAATAGATCCACAGAGAGGAAAGGTTCCGACTTTGAGCGCTTCGACCCTAACCGGAGCAATAAGGGTTGATAAGTAATTAAACGATTAAACCCTATTACTACTAAACTAATCAATTTTCATAGTCTTGCTAAAAGGAAAACAGATACCCAATGAATTTCAGCACGAATGACCAATGGCTTATTAATTGAAAAGAAAAGATTATAAATATAAAAATCCTGACCGAAGATCGTAAATCAAATGAAGTGCATTTGATTTACGAACATACGAACCCCACATTGCTGACATAAATTGCACTTATTTATGAACATATTCCCCAAATCAATACCCACACAACTCCAAGCAAACCAAAACAAGCCTTGAAGCCATTAATTTCCATGCCACAAACGCAAATCATTTTTATCAATTAATGTTGGTTCCCATTAAGGCCAGGACGCGTATACATTCACCGGAATACATATAAACTATATGATAAATTCTTTACACTCACCCGATTCGGCAGTAAATGGCGACTGAGCCGTCGGAACTGCGAATTCAGCAGCCAGTATAAAAATGGATTCCAAAAACTATTACTAAGCGCTGTCCATGTAACAATGAAATCTAAGAACGGTGGAAGCTGAAACGAGAACAAAAAAAAAAAAAAAAAGAAAATATCAGAAAGGGAAAACAATTAAAATTTCCATTTCATGCTGCTGTGCGCATTTGTTTCTACACCACACACGAGTTACAGGTATGCAAAAGGTGTTGGTACTTGGTACTCTACATTCTAGCAAAAGGGTTGTTAAATGCGTACTATGCGGGTGTGAATATATTACAGAAAAATAAAAATACCATTTCATACCTTGGACCCTGTACATGCAGTCACAATTTCCTGTATTGTCCAGGGCGTTACCATTACAATGAAGCCCAAGGAAATTGCGGCCATTGATCGGGATGTCGCCCCGTTGTTCAATTGCTTCTCCTGGATTGGAACAATCTGCATGAATAGAGAACGAAAAAAAGGTAATTTTGAAACACAAACTCTTATCAAATAGTAGGCAATGTCGAATTTATTATAAGTAAGCATTTATAGGAGAGAATAAAACAGAACTTTGAAGAGACGACTGGTTACATAATGCAGCTTGTGTTAAGTGCATTTCAATGCTTTAAGTAAAATACTAAATACAAATTTGAATTACGAGCATTTAATCTTTTTTGAAGTGAAAACTTCTTTAGGCGCGTTTGGCACTTTTGCGATGGGGGTAAATCAATGAATTCGCGACCGACACCATTTTTTGATTGGCTCATGTAATTCGTATGTAAAGTCGTCATAGCCCAGCGTCTCAGGTTCGTTTCCCAGCCATGACTTGCATTTTTTTGTTTATTTAAAGTGAAAACATAAATAAAAATTGATCGCCACGGCTGGGATTCGAACATGAGACCCTCAGTTTAATAGCCAACGACTCTACCATTGAGCCAAGAGACATCTTAATTTTTATGTTGCTAAATGACTTAAAAGAATGCAATAGCATTATTACATAGTAATTGTACTTACCAACTCGGAGAAATACAGAGAAGAAAGAAATCAATTGGAGAAACAGAGAAAAATTTATGCAACGCAGAAAAAATAAAAAGCACCAAATATTTTACTGCCATTACAATGAAGAGTGGCTGGATAAGTGAAGCTGGAAATTTCATCATGACAGAGTAGGAGACGCTTTTTACAACAAATTAGAAGAGATCAACAACTCATCGCGATGATTTATCGATGGAATTGAAACGGTTGCATGAAAATAGCTTGAAAACCATTACTCAATAGACACTATCGCTAAGAAAATTAACGTATTAATTTTAACAGAGACTCACATGGGTGAAGAAGAAATATATGATATTCCTGATTTCAATTTATGTCGATTTCCAGTGGTACACAAAAGCACTTTTAAAAGTGCTCTTTTGCTCGAAATATGTTACATTGAGGCACTAGATCACTTTTTTTTTGCCCCGAAAAAGCACTTTTACGAATCTCGATTCAGAGGCAAGATTTACACGCACTTTCACGCACACCAACACAAAACATTTGACGTTTACCAGTTTGCAGTCTGATTATTTTGCATTTTTGATTAAAGGACTGTGAAAGAGAGATAATAAAAATAAACAATAAACTATTTTGTGAAAATGGATCGCTCAATTTTAGCTGCAATTTATCAAAATATATATAATCATTCGTCGTCTAGTTCCGATTCTGACGAAGAAGTGTTTGATGTTCTAAAATTGCTTGGACAGAACGAAAGGCATTCTGTGAATAATTTTGTTGAAAGTGTTGTGTATAATTATTCGGAGGAGGAGGTTTCTTCCTAGTGCATTTATTAATAAAGTTTCGAAAACATTCTTTCTATATAAATTGCAGAACAAAACAAACGGGAAGAGTTGGCTGTCAAAAATAGCACACATACAGTGATAAAAAAAGAGTTTTGTCTTTTCGTTTCCAGTGAGCACGAAAAAAAAGCACTTTTTTAGAGTGCAAAGGAAATCGACATTAGTTGCAAGTTTCAGAAGGCACGATCGTCCAGCAGCAGGAGTAGCTATCTATAAATGGTTGTCAGATACAACTGCCATTTATTGTGCAAATCATATGAATTTGCATACGAGGTACACTAGTATGTCTAGTACTATTTTGATATCGGCGATCTATCTGTTTGTCGTTGCAACTGTGAAAATGAACAGCAAGTTATAATAGTTGGCGTTTATATTTCACCGAATACGTTTTCAAGTGTAATACGACAGTTTTTATATAAAAATTTATTTATTTATTCTGAATACGCTTCTGCACACCTTCACGGCAAAATTGGGGAGAGATTTTATGATTTGCCAATGATTTTGAATGGTGACTTTAAACATCAACTCCGCCGATGCTACAAATTTTAATTTTTAAAAGAAGAATATAATTTAACAATGACGAATGGCCGCAGCCTTAGTACAACGAAATATAAATCGACAGTTGGTGCAGTCTTTGCGATATATTTAAATAGATTCGAGTCAAAATTTTTCGTTTCCTATTTTAGTTACTATAGGCCTATTACTTCATTATTAGAATACGATGATTGCATGAGATGATAATGGAAAAGCTGAAAATGTGAATGAAAACTCATAAGTTTCATTGATGTTCTTCCATATGTACATGTACATATATTATAAAACATTGAATAAAATTTTGCCACTATTTATCTATTTCTATTATAAGCACTAAGAAGAAACATTTCAATGAAAAGATTTTCCTGTACATTAAAATATTTACTGAAAATTCAATTCTGTTTTCACTTCTGTCGGCACTCCCGGAGTGCTTCTCTTTTTTTTTTTTTTTCTGTTGGAGGTTTTTAAAATACCAGCTAGAGCACCCAGATCTGAATACCGGTCCATTGTACTACCAGTTAGCAACCTACTATTTGTTATAGCTTTCCAGACGTTCGGAGAAAAGCCAAAAGACATTATAAGGAGCCTAAGTTAACAGCTCTCACCATGTCTACGCCGAGTATCTGTAACCTCATGCGAGAAAAATCAGGATATTCACAGAGAAAGTGTTCTGCAGTGTCCTCATCTCCTCCACAAGATTCACAGAGTGTGGTATCAGGTATCACTTAAGCCTAACACGTTTAAATGCTTGGCAAAAGAGAAGTGCCCGCTGGCAACGCCAATAAGCTTTTTACAGTCTTTTCTGCTACGAGCTAGCAAAAATGTTGCAGTTTTCTTACTAACGTTGGGGAACATACGTTTGGTCTGTCTGCATCCAATGGAGGCATGTCATCCACGGTTGTGCTCCTCACACATCCAATCGTTGATTGAAGCCCTCACTGAGGACGCTGGCAGACCTAGCAACGGCTCAGGTCCTGAAAAAGCTGTCTGAGATCCTTGCCTAGCAAGTTCATCGGCGATCTCATTTCCAGTTATGCCGTGATGGCCCGGAATTTAAATGAGACTCAAGGAATTTAATTTTCCGATCGCATTCTGAGAGCTCTTGCATTCCTGGATTGTTTTTCGAAGTGGTTAGAGTGTTGAGAAGGGCCTTAAGCACAGCTTGGCTGTCGCTGCAAACAAAGATACTTCTCCCCGTCCATCCATTGTTCGTAACGTGGCTCAAGGCCATTAGGATAGCATACGCCTCCGCTTGGAAAATGGATGCGTATGATCCCAAAGATGAGTGCAGTCATATGTCGTCGCTCTTCACAAAGGCACCAGCACCAGAAACCCTCGTCAGTCTTAGAGCCATATGTGAAGATACGATAACAGTTCTTTCCAGGCTCAGATTCTGCAGCGAACCAGTCCTGAACCGAAGGAAAGTTGACTGAGTAATTTTGACGCAGTTTGAGCCTTGGGATCATCGTGTCAGACGGCATGTCCATTAGACGTGAGTCAAAAAATATGCTGCTTGCGAGTTCCTCAAAACAAACGAAGCAATAACGTATTTACGCGAGAGCTTATTCCACCAAACAACTGACGCATAGCAGATGATTGGTCTTATCATAGCCGTATAGATCCATAGGACCCTTTTCGGTAAAATACCCCATGTCTTGCCAAAGGCTCCTGTACATTGCCAGAAGACTGACAGTGCTTTAGTAGTTTTAGACTCGGAGCGTTTGGTTTGCTCGGAGGAAGATTTTATTCGGAATCGTTTGGGAAGGAACTGTGCCTTGAAGCATTGAAAAACCGACTTAAAAACTAGATAAAAATGTCTCTGACTCTCAAAACGAATGATTTTATAACGAAACTGAATGCAAAAAATGATTTTCCACGCCCTTAACGATAGTAAATTTATTGCCATGAGAAGTGCTTTCTCAAATAGCTGTTTAGAATCGGCAGAAAATTGTAGGTGCAGTTCATTCCCTCACAAAGCATAATAGTGACATTTGCGCTAGGCTCGGGGGCTCACACGGCAACATTTTTGAAAGAAAGCTCGTAGCTTAAGACTGCGCTTCTATCAGGTATTTAAAATGTGGGGCGTTGGCAGCAAATAGAAATCAACAAGAACTGGCCTTGATGTGCTTAACCGTTGAGCTTTCTCTACTCCTAAGAAAATAGACGAGATAAATATATCTAGAGACATAGATAATTATGCTTTCTACTATCCAATGTTGCCAACGTTCTTATAATTGTGATTAAAATACATTTTTTGAAAACAGCTGCACTCTCGTTTTACTAAAATTTGAGCTTCAAATCGACACACAGTGTGGTTTTTGGGTCTTAACCTGGACAAAATGATTCTTTTTTTTATTGGAAGTTGGCAGCACTGATGTGTTGTTTTTTGTAATGCTTAATAGTAAGCGCATCAAAACCATCAAAGCTTTATACTGTCACCACGTGGAAGGCAGTCAATCAAAAGTAGAAATTGTGTAAAGTGTCATTGAACTTTGTTTTTTTTTTTTTTTGTGTAAATAAAAGTTGGTATGGATAGCTACAGACAAGGTAATTATTAATTCGTTATTTCGTTTTCCATTTTTACCCTGACGTGAAATGTATGAAAGTGTTCATTGTTTTTTGTTTAAAAGTCATTTTAATATGTTTCTAAGTGTTTCTAAGCAATGAGATTTGTGTTTTTATACCTATGCTGTTATAGTTGTTGAAGTGTGTACTAAAAAATTTAACCGCCCCAATGCGCCCCCTGTAAAATATTTTGTATTTTTTGTGCCGGTATACATAGAGTTCTTGCAAGCTGTATTCTTGTAGCACAGATGTTTTGAACATGCTTTTTTAACAAATCCATTGATTACAAGTATGAGATCTTACAAATATAAAAAAAACATTGTCCACAGATGTTTTGCTTTCAAAAAGTGCAAATTGTATTGCACTAACAGCAATGTGAAAATATTTCTGAAGAAAAATAAAATATTTCTTTCTTTGCGAAAGTAATTTTTTTTTTTTTAAATATGAAAGTACATGACACACATATTCACAATTTTTCGGTTCGAATTAAAAAAAAAAATAGAAAATTTAATTCTTAGATATTATTTAAAAATTTTTTATGCAAAGAGGTCATAACCCCATAAGAAACGCCTTTTATTGTATAAACGTTTGAAAATTAGATTCCTTATAGACCGCAAAATTCGTAAATAAAAATACTCAAATTACATTACGTAAACAAAGAATACATTTATTAATTTTGCATTTCGGTCCACCACTGGGGAACCATCATCAGCGAGCGTCAATTATACACTAAACAAGATTACAAAAGAGAAACAGTGCAAAAAAAAAATGAAAAAATAATTTTTTTAATTTAGTTATTGTTTTTAAGCAACCAAACAAAGGTGATTGAATTGCTAATGGTTCAAGATTCATCAAGTGGTGGACCGAAATGCATCTATAAATTAATAAATGTATTCTTTGTTTACGTAATGTAATTTGAGTATTTTTATTTAAGAATTTTGCGGTCTATAAGGAATCTAATTTTCAAACGTTTATATAAACTGACCACAAACCGGCTTTAATTTAGTGATTAAATTTGACTAAAACTTTTTATGCCTTTTATTGTGTTAGAGCTTCCCTGTAAACAATTTTTGATGTTGTTTTATTTTGTTGGCAACAAAATAAATTGAATAGTCCAACATACAGTTGACCATGAGTAAAACGTTTCTTTCGCAGGTCGATCCCTACCAATTCGAACCTTGGTTTGATTTGGTTTCAATTGTTGATGCGAAAGATGTTTTTACCGGAAACTGAGGCCGTCTAAGTAGTATTGGAAGATCAGTCGGGATCATCGGTATATGAGCCAGTTGACCAGTGATAATAGTTGCTACTATTAAATTGTCCTTTGACTCTTTAATAAGCAGCCTCGTCCCATTACACATGTTCGGAGGGCTTATATTTCTTAAAAGCATTATTGCGGGATTCCGATTTTTAACGACAACTCATGTGGTGGCAGTCCAGAAGGGTTCAACGAATTTAAAAATTTCTTTGGCACCAAACGAAGTCATTTACGGATGTTGGTTAGGAAATGCCTAGATATCGAATGATTTATTTGTCAAAAGATTTTTTGTTGGCTGTGGTGGTTCTTGAATAATGGGGACACTTACTTTTCCAGAGGCAAAGCACATGCCATTAGTTTCATCGACCCATTTTTTGGCAGAACACTTAGGGCAAATCTTATTCATGTCGCCGATTTGGACGGAAGACTGTTGAGCATAATCGATCTGTTTATCGTATCTAAAAGCCGATCTGTTACTGTGAGCTACAACTCGATTGCGAACTCTAGCTCTTGAAATCTGTTGTCGTTCTTTCTGGTGTTGAAGGCGTTGGGAACGCTCAGAGCTTGATTCCCTAGTGCGGGATTGTATATTTCTCGAATTTTGTTTTTCAAGCCGCTTCAAACGCTCAGTACTTGACTCTCGCGTGCGGACTCGAGAAATTCTCACATTTTGTTCAGCGAGCCGTTGCGACTGCTGAATACTAAACTCTCGCGCACTTCTTTGAGAAGTTCTCATGCATTGTTCGGCGAGCCGTTGCGAACACTCGGTACTCGAATCTCTGGCACGCGAATGCGCCACATATTCTCTCTGACTTAAAAGACGATTTTCAGTTTCAGATGAAAATTCTTTATTCCGACATATTTTTTTGGCCCTGGCCTGAGAATTGTTTCTAGAAAGTTGAGATCTTGATCTTTTGGGCATTTTAAAATGATAAAAGAAAAAAACGCATTTAAACTAAATAATTACCTGTCATATCTTTCAGCTACTTACAACTGCCTACTATAACAACGTACACAACTAAGTAGGATTATTAGTTATCGGAGTTTTGGTAAGGAACTCTATTTTTTTTTTTGATAACTAAATATAGCCTTAGCCTATGTCACTCAGGGATAGTGTAGCTTTCCAACGGTGAAAGAATTTTTCAAATCGGTGCAGTAGTTTCGGAGCCTATTAAAATATTTTTGGCCTGGTTTTAGACCCAAACACCACACTGTGCGACGTTGTGCGCCTAACTGGGTGATTACTTTGTACTTGCGATTATAGGCAGGTTTTGCAATCGTGCAGAAAAAAAAATTTGAGATAACAACTAAACATGACATTACGATGATAGAGAATTCGAAAAAAGTGGGCCCTGTAATTCTGTCTGTCTGTGTGTCTGTCTGTCCGTATATGGTTCTACAGCCTGAACTGCTGGAGAGATTTTCTTCAAAATTTGTAGTTAGGGTCTGTAGAGCAGCCTACAGAAGGATTTTTGGAATTGAGTCTCTAGATCTTGAAATAACGGTACCTGCCATACAACCAAAATGACAATATGTACTTATTTTTCTCGAAAACGGCTCCAACGATTTCGATAAAGTTTTGTGTAAAGAATAAATTTTTGATTTTCTTATGATGAAAAAAAATTTTTGAAAAAGTTTAAAAACGGTACTTCCCATAGTACGGTTTTTTTTTCAAAACTGATTTCTCTTTAATGGCTTGCAAGATTTTGACGAAATTTTGTATTTTAGAAGTCGTGGGATGTTTAAGAAAGATAACATATCAACATTAGAACAATTTTTGGCTTTTGAAAATTATAAACTTAAAAAAGAAATTTGATTTCTTCTAAATCACATCTTTCATTTTTTTCAAATTTTTCGTCAAAACAACTTCTAGCAAGATCTTAGTCTTTGCATACTTGACTTATAAAAAAACCTGTTTTTAAAAAGTGAAAAATAAAACACCGTTTTTTAAAAAAAATGGTCCAACGATTTTGATTAAATTTTCAGAGTTTATATGTATTAGCAAATGCAAAAGAATGCTTTTTAGATTTTCGCTTGAAACCTTTGGAATATTTAATTTAATTTTTTTCAATATTTTGCGTGATTTGATTCAATTTTCATAATGAAATTGTAGCTGGCAACCCTGTACCACCAAATATATTTAAAGCTAATACAAAAACGTTTTAGCCTTATGATTTTGATATTGTACTTAGCACACAATCGCAAGTTCGTGCAACTCAGTCGTTCCTACTTTTTTTCTAAGCCAAGATAAATGAGTTATTTCCATAACCGAGCTGGTAAAGCAGCTGTCGCTTCTGCTTGAGTATAATTGCAATACTATAAAAAACATTTTCTCAGCTTTGTAAGCGTTTGGAATTGGCATTGTAGGTCCCATAAATTTTTCACAAGCCCTCAGTGAGCTTGTTGTGTCCATCATCTTACTTATTTTACTGAGCAGCAGCTTAAAGTGTAGCGTAGCGTTAACAATCTTGCATTGAATGAACTGCATAGTAAGTCGAAACCGCAAACTTATGTTTTGTGTCCTTTTTTGTAAGGTTTGAAATCTACAAAATTGCAGGAAATGCTTTTGGCACAAACCAGCAATAAAAAAAAAGCTTGAATGGAGTGATAACCTAAAACTGGCCGCAGTACCTTCTTCAAATAGAGTGTGACGAAACTTTAAGGCCCCATAAATTGTTGGGTGTAAAAGAAGCCGAAATTCAAACACGTATTTGGCTCTGTTGACGAATTTTTCATAGCACCAAATTTAAGAGCTTTGCAAATTTATTTGCTGGCTCGCGATGCTTGAGGTGAGGTAAGGCTTGAGGTGTGGCCAGTTGAATATCATTTTCTTTTTTTTAGATTATGTTAAATCAGTGCTTTTACTTTAACAATTCGTATACATATATACATTCGAGGCCTGGCTCCAATTTTCTATTTTTGGAAGTTTTATATAGATACCAACAAAACATGTTTACTGTTTTTATTTTATGTTTATACAAAACAGGTCTTAGCGCTCAAATATACTTAAGGACAGTATCAGAAAACATTGTTCTTCCAATAATCTTGTTTTTGATTTAGGACGAATACTCTGGGGCAGCATTGGAGCGATGGTAGAATGTTAAGTCGATACGACGAGCGCGTGGGTTCATGAATCTTTGCTATTCCCACCTCATCGTCATTGATACGCCCCCCCCCCCTTTTGAAGTTATAAAAAGAAATTGAAACCACTCATACTTATTATGATACTCATTTCTGCACCACAAAAAATGAGAATTGTTGCTACTGTGGTATTACTATGGAAAAGAATTTGGATTGAGTGCTTCAAATTGTTCGCCTTTTGCTTAAAAAAAAACCATTCAATAGTAATGTTGTCGTGGTATTCTGTAGTAGGAAAAGTATATAAACAAAATGGTTTGAATAGGAACTGACTGCGTGTGTGCTCAACTGATGCTAAGCAAAAAATTCAGGCAATGTGGAAACTGGGATGCTCTTCCTACTACTTCTGTTGTGCATAGTGAAGTTCGATCGATTATTTCAAAGGACTCAGCTCGAGTCACATTAAAGACCAACAATGGATCTTGAAGTTGAATACAAGGATTTTATAGACTTTACTATTTCAAAAATACCAAAACTTTCTTCAAGGAAAACTTGTCGGCAAATAAGCTATCCTTGTACTTTTCATCACAATTCAGTTACAATTCTTCTACAAGGAGACCTTACACTTTGTGGGAAAGTTTTTCTGTTTTAATTTGTAGATATTTTAAGTTTTTTTTACATTTTTCCCATTTTTCATAATAAGTTGTGGAAGGTTGCCATCAAAAAACTTTGAGAAACAACATAAAGTGATATTTTCACGTATGAATATTGTACTAGCAAGCGGATGTGGATTTCGGTGAATCCACTGCGTCTATTCAAAACTCTCATTATTCTCAATCATATCATGTTATCACTTTTCACTATGGACCGCAGAAATAAAAAGCTAAAAACAATTTACTGAATAAATAGAAACTCAAAATTCCAAACTGAGATGCAAATTTGCTTCACCCATCGTAAAAACTCAACTGCCAACGCCCTCTGCTTCAAATTTATTACCTTTTTCGTTATTGTGTTAGATGGTCCACTGAGGCCCATGCTCATGGCCATACTTAAATTCATGACGGGTGTGTTTGGTAGGGTTGTCGACGCTGTCAATGGATGATGCGGATGATGTGCCATGGTTGGTAGTTTGGGATCGTTGAGTCTAAAACGACTCATATGAAAGCTCGAACCATAGCAGTACATGAGGACCATCGTGGTAGGGAAGTAAAGTGCACAAGTTGCTAAAATTCTATATGACGGCTTACTGTAGAACGGTTCGCATGCCATAAGTCCGGTGTTGTTGAAATAGTAACCTATACGTTGTTAGATGAATAAATAGTTGATGTTGTGTTATTGTATTGGGAGAATTAATTTTTGCAAATGAACTTACCTTTTGGCAGTACCAGGAAACCAAAAACTGTCAAACTAATGATCCATGTAAGGCTAACAATGGCCACACAACCCTGAAACAGAGATGCAATATCAATCAATGTAAATGTGAAGGTTTAATTTGAAAGTATGTATGTACGTATGTAGGTCGAATTGTGGTGTGCAGTGTCGATGCTTAATATGACTATTTTTGTTACGTCAAATGGAGTTCCGAAGAATTGAAGCGGTCATTTATGTGAAATAGGATTGCCAATGAATTGAAAATCAGACAATAACATGGATGGAGTGGTGATACTTAATGAAATTGATGAGGTCGTTGCTAAAAAAAATTTTAACATCGCTATTAACAGACTTTTAAGTCCGAAGTCCTGACATGCTAATATATGCTGAATATTTTTAGGGAATCCGCGGGAGAATCAACTATTGACTTAGTCCCTGTTTTCAAGCAACTCATTCTGAAAATGTACCTATGGAAAATAAAATTCTAGGAAAATTCTGATTTTATATAACCTTGGTTTTTTAAATTGTTAGTAAGCTTTATTTGAGAGCCCAAAATATATCTCTAGCCCTTTTTCTTTCAAAAACATTCTTCAGTTACGCTTTGCAATGAAATTACTGGAAAAAGCACAAGTCAAATTGCATAACAAAAGCAAATCGAGGACCAGCCAATTGAATTGAATCCTTTGAGAGCTTATTCGAGTATTTGGGTGTTTCATTTATAAATGTTGACTGACGACTATCACGTATTTCAAACAAAAACAAATTGGATGCCCACAGTGAGGCAAAAGTAGTGGTTTTGTGCTATAAATTATGTTGACCTGTTCATAGTAATTCTTTGTGTTTTAAAGCCATGCATATGAGTAAAAATGAGTTTAAATTGAGGGGTTGTTAACATACATATAAACTTACGTGCTTACACCAAGAAAATCATTGGATTTCGTTATCGGGATAGCACTATATCCGTGGCACCGTAATCTAACATGTATTTAGTGCAATGAAGGCAAAATAAACCGAAAATTACAAAAATATTTTTCGACACTTCGCTTCGTTTTTAAGATATCGACGTTTGAAGTCAAAAAAATAAGATAAAAAAAATTTTTTTGACTTCAAATATAAATATCTGGAAAACGAAGCGGGATGTCGAAAAATCTCATTTTACATTTTCTTTTTATTTTGGCCTGTTTAAGCTAAATCCATTGTCAGATTTGGCTGCCATGCATATCCTTTCACGGATATCCCAAAAAACAACAATTAACACTCTTTTAAAATCGTCCACTTTACTTTTTATAAAAAAACAAACAAAACGATGAGTCAAAAGAAACCACTGTGTGAACGAAGTTCCTCTTTGAAACACCTGAACAAGGTCTTTCAGAACAAGTAATTGAATATAGAAAAAATGTGTGTGTGTTTGTGCAAGTCACACACGGTAGAAGTGATGATCAAATATGTGTGTTTCTGACGGTACACAGATTCGCAAAACACCAACAGAAGAAGAAGACCAAACCGGAACCAGTTCCGAACAACCAAACGAAACCGATTCAGTGACCTTTATGAAAAATACGCAATTCTTATTTTTACTATGTATGTACCTTAGGGTGGTCCTTATTTAGGGTTTCACCGAATTTTTTTTAATGATAGTCCTAAATCGGTTCTAAATCCATTAAAAAAAATTCATACCAAGTTGTAGCTCTTAATTTTAATTTTAACCCGACCCCCCCGACAGCTAAAGTTTTAAATGGAAATAACACGGGAAAAGTTTTGTTGTTTTTTTGAAACTTTTTTTCATGTCAACCAATGACAATTCTTATAGCAAATTTAACGTTCTACAAAAAAGGTCCCTTGTGAGTTTTTGCTAATTCTGCAGTCTGATTTGTCTGATATCCCACACGCACTTTCTAATATTCCGTATGCGGAATTTCCATATCCACTTTAAAATACGTACCTGGTAACGATCAAAATTGGTAATTGGCACACCTGAAAATACTACTACATACATACTTATCGTCATCACATGACTTTTGTACGATTTTTTAGACTAAATGCTCCTTAGTGTATCGGTTCGTTAAAGTTCTAAGTAGACTTTTGTAGCAATTTGAATTTGATATTATTTCATTGGCTATCTGTTTGTTGTGTTTCTGATCCTTCTTTTGTTTTTATTAAAATAAGCTATGTTGAAAAAAAGGTAAGTTGATTTCGTAAATGTGACATTGCTAACAAGGAATGCAAAATCAGAGACTTCTATTTCTTTTTTAGTTGATAAAGTGAAAATGGAAACGCGTTCCCAAAAAAAAGTCTGCCAAATATTTGGACAACCGATGCCGACGCGTTTGTTGCCGACTTACAGAGATATTGATCTGCATCTGACTTTTTTGGAAATCGAAGAAAGTTTGTCAAAAAAGCGGATAGCACTAACTGCTACAAGAGTTATGGAAATTTATCACCTAGCTTCAATCCCGAAAGTTGGTAAGATCTGTGTTGAGAGAGGCATCATCAAATTCAACGACAGAAGAACTGCTCTTCTTAAAACGCTTAAGGAAGAATACCGGGAGTTTTTGAGTTTCAAATGGTGTTGTGAATGGAAATTTTTTTCCACTTTGCACTATTCACTTCAAGAAAATAATTTTTTTTGATCATAGTAGCTCAGTTGCCCAATAAATATATTTCATTTAGAAATATTTTCATTCTTTCAACGACTTTCAAAGTTCGAACATTCAAACACTAACCTGGAAAAATATATATATATACATAATTACATATACAGGGTGTCCCGTACTTCGTGTATTATCCTTTGGGGTGTGATTCTTGGTCATATTGTAAGAAAAAAATTGTACTACAGTAAAGCTTGATTCTCAACTTTGACATCACTTTTTGACAATTTAAAAAAAGGCTAACTTTGGTGTACCCTGACCTGTGTTAAATTCGATATTTCTGTCAATACTAATGATAGAGACCTAATCTTAGACGTGAAGAGAAACTGGCTGTAAACTGTAAAATTAGGTATATGGAAGACCAATTGGTCGTCATGCAATATGATCTTCCCAAAGCCGTAGTCCTGGCTTTATTGTGGTTATCTTGGATGTCTAGTGCTGATGGTTTGAAAAACTTTATTCCATTACGATTGCTGCCAAAAAACGCACATCCTCTAATGCATTCACAACGAGCGATTTTCGTGCTGGCATTGTTACCGGACCTACGAAACCACAGGCGCTTTGTTTTGACATCATTTTCCCGAATGAAAAAGATAATCCACAATTAAAAACTCACAAACCTCAAAAAAATTTTAGTTTCGCAGTTGAAAAAATTTGCCGAACAAAAATCTTTAATTAAATACACACAAGTGACAAATGTCAAAAATGAGTTGCTTCGTTGCTGCAAAAAACGCTTCGGTGTGGGTATACTAACGTTTTTTTCGCCGCACTCCGAGCGGCGCGTTGTCGCAACTGCAAATGCCGCTGCCGCGACGGCTAAAACGCTTTGGTTTGGGAGAACCTTAATACACGAAGTACGGGACACCCTGTATATAAAGGAAAAAGCCAAGCCAAAAGAAAATAAAGGAAAAATTTGGAAAAAAAATAGAAAATTTTTGCAATTAAGGAGAGAAAAGTTCATTGAAAGGTTGTATGTTTAAAATTTTGATTAAACGAATGATTTCTTGAAAGTTTGTTTTAGATAATAGAATTAAGAAATTCGAAAGATTCATCGCTATTATTGAATCGCTGGTTGAGAAAAGGATACAGGAAAACTCATTCCTCCACGAATATAATTTCGTATCCTATAATACCTACGGATATTCAAATCATACAACTATACCTACTTTGGAAAATAATACACGAATTAGCTATTTGTGATGAAATCTATATAATTTGGCATGAAGTGAATTTTCATTGATTCGAGAACGGACGCTGCCATTTTTCCTTCTTTTTTGTTCCATTTGGAAAACCTATTGCCAATTTTATCTAATTCAATAATTCGAATTTGATTTTAATATTTGTGTTTCATAATTAACTTTAGTCTATACTAAATATTCTTAGCTTAATTAATCATTCCTTCTATCTTATTATTTGTTGAAAGTGTGTGTTGTGATTAAAAGGTAGTAAATTAATCAAGAAAATATCCTAAGTGAATCCACGGAACATTGGAGGCAAGTGTGCGGACATTTCTTCGAATATCTATGTAAGTTTTTTTTTTTTTTTTTTTACTATATTGCCGCCTATATCTAACATTTTGCGGTATACTATAATCGATTTTGCAACTTTTAATTTGTTTCGAAAATCTGTTTCCTATTACTAATAATAATTTCTTTCCTTACGAATACTACAAGTATATTTTTCAAATACATTTTTCTTTTGATATCATTAGCCATAATCGTATAATTCAAGAAACAAAAATATAACGAACTCCAATGTGAATTATAACGTTAAAATAAAATTGAGTTAATGTAGAGAACATGAAAATAGTCTAAGAAGATTTACTTAGGGGGTAATGAATTGGTCAATTTCGGGGTACCTAATATCAAATTTCGAGCACCTATATTACCAAGGTTTATGGGTGGGAAAAGTGTGCTTTAGGTACTTAACATCTATATACCATACCAATGTCTATCGTCAATACCTTGACAACGTCCGTCCGTTTAATCTAGATCACCATAAATTCAAAGGATATTTATGTATGTTAAGCCTGGCATGAATTTTGTAGCGGTGCATATATACAGGGTCAAGAACCAACCCCACCGACGAGCTAAGGAGGGTACAAGCATGCCAGCGTCGACCCGACAGCCACCACTAGCCCGTTACAATGGATAAATTGAAAAGCGACGGAGAAAAACTATTTGACATAGCAGCTTGCAAATTTATTGAATACGAATTTTGTCGATGTCCCAAAGAAAAGAAAGTGCCAGTGAAACAATTTTCGTTTTTGGAAGAACAAAGGTCTGAAAGAAAAATGGTGATCGGTGTTGCTGAAACCATCAAGCTTCAAAAGTCACTTAAAAGAAAAGTTTTATGCCTTTCAACTTCAAGCACATCTAAAATACATACCTACCGCAGCACAAACAGCTAACAATTAAATAGGAAACATCTTTTCAGATTCAAACACTGATGAAGAAGAAGATATTGAAACTGAAGCTTCAATATCAAAGCTGATTGCCTCCATTACTGCTCTTAACTCGAATCCAAAATCTCTTTTTAATTGCAAAGGTCGCAGATAGATTTCAAATATCAGACAGAGCAACTGCAGCCAAAGCAACCAAAAAAAGATTATTTTAAATGAATAAAAAAAATTTCTTAAAGAGATAGTCCATGCTTTTTTTTTCCTATTATATTCTGGCTCGTAATTTCTGGTTTTCACTTAATTTATTTTACTATAAATAACAATTAGAAGCCACTTGGCTTGTTTATTTAAGCAAAAAAAAAAAAAAAACACTTAAAATTTAAAACTACAAAGCATTTCCAATAGATATGTGCGATTGGGTACTTTTTTTTAATGTTAATGCGCGACCCCTGCCGGTCATTTTAAAAATTTTAAAAAAATTTTAGGACCCAAAACAACTTTTGCGGGTATACTTACTTGAGGTAACTTTTGAGGGGTATGCTTTTCATTTTAATAACTTTATTTTTTTCCATATAACTTCGATCTGGTCTAATGTACATATCAAAGACATAAACAGACAAGGTAAATGCATTTTAGTTTCAAACCCACACCTAACACGTTTCTGAAGATATTTTTTTGTTTCTAAAATTTTTTAATTTATAAGTTTTTGCGAAGACTTTTGATTTCAGGCGAAGATGAAGTGTAACATTCTAGTTAAATATAAATAAAGAAAGTTTTTCTTCCAAGCAAGGTTTAAATATTCAACTTGAATAGTTACAGTTAGGAAGAAATTTTTTTTTGCTTTTTTCTTGTTTTATAATTTTGTATTTGTTTAAGTTCATGAGAAGATCAAATGATAATTGCTGAAACAACGTACTGCATCTATCCTTAACCATAAGTGATGTAGTGTCTTGGGACTTAAGAAATGCTTTGTAGAGCTATTGGGCATATAAATATGATAAATCTCTCTTCCTTGGTTCAGTGTTTAAAATCAAACCTTTCTTTCAATCTTCATTTGTCATCAGTAATCTGCCATCTGTCGTCTATCGTCTGTCGTCTGTCGTCTGTCGTCTGTCGTCTGTCGTCTGTCGTCTGTCGTCTGTCGTCTGTCGTCTGTCGTCTGTCGTCTGTCGTCTGTCGTCTGTCGTCTGTCGTCTGTCGTCTGTCGTCTGTCGTCTGTCGTCTGTCGTCTGTCGTCTGTCGTCTGTCGTCTGTCGTCTGTCGTCTGTCGTCTGTCGTCTGTCGTCTGTCGTCTGTCGTCTGTCGTCTGTCGTCTGTCGTCTGTCGTCTGTCGTCTGTCGTCTGTCGTCTGTCGTCTGTCGTCTGTCGTCTGTCGTCTGTCGTCTGTCGTCTGTCGTCTGTCGTCTGTCGTCTGTCGTCTGTCGTCTGTCGTCTGTCGTCTGTCGTCTGTCGTCTGTCGTCTGTCGTCTGTCGTCTGTCGTCTGTCGTCTGTCGTCTGTCGTCTGTCGTCTGTCGTCTGTCGTCTGTCGTCTGTCGTCTGTCGTCTGTCGTCTGTCGTCTGTCGTCTGTCGTCTGTCGTCTGTCGTCTGTCGTCTGTCGTCTGTCGTCTGTCGTCTGTCGTCTGTCGTCTGTCGTCTGTCGTCTGTCGTCTGTCGTCTGTCGTCTGTCGTCTGTCGTCTGTCGTCTGTCGTCTGTCGTCTGTCGTCTGTCGTCTGTCGTCTGTCGTCTGTCGTCTGTCGTCTGTCGTCTGTCGTCTGTCGTCTGTCGTCTGTCGTCTGTCGTCTGTCGTCTGTCGTCTGTCGTCTGTCGTCTGTCGTCTGTCGTCTGTCGTCTGTCGTCTGTCGTCTGTCGTCTGTCGTCTGTCGTCTGTCGTCTGTCGTCTGTCGTCTGTCGTCTGTCGTCTGTCGTCTGTCGTCTGTCGTCTGTCGTCTGTCGTCTGTCGTCTGTCGTCTGTCGTCTGTCGTCTGTCGTCTGTCGTCTGTCGTCTGTCGTCTGTCGTCTGTCGTCTGTCGTCTGTCGTCTGTCGTCTGTCGTCTGTCGTCTGTCGTCTGTCGTCTGTCGTCTGTCGTCTGTCGTCTGTCGTCTGTCGTCTGTCGTCTGTCATAATAAAAAAAACTAATACAACCCAAATTCGCTACCCAAAACATTGGTAAATGTGCCTACTCGTTTAAAAATTTTCATTACTTCAATAAATTCCTTATGCTTACGTTGCTGCTTGCGTTTCATTCACTCACCGTAATTGAAATTGGTAAATACTTGATGTCGTTACAATTACACACGAGCGAACACAGCAAAATCATTGACGAAAAAATCAACTTTAAAGTAAAAAAGTCTAAGTCTTACTTTAATATCCTACTTTAGTCTTTGCACTAAATCAAAGAAATTTTTATGACAAAACAAGTCCCAATGAAGTCGTCAAGACAGCTGCCTTCAAACCGAAAAATAATTGTTCATTTTTTTTAATTTCATCGAACCAACTCGCACGCTTTTCGAGCAAATTACCCTGTTTATTCGTTGAAGAACACAATTTTTAAGGATCTTCCAATTTTACGCATCAGCTCGAAACTCCCAGAGGCTTGTTATTTTTAAAATCATGATGAACACCTACGTTCTTTGGGAAGTTTTACAAATTAAGCAGCAACTGTTGCCACTCGTTTGATTTGAACAACCAACCGTTTCCAACCGCAACACCCCACTTGATATTGAAAAACAAAAATCAGATGGAAATTGGATTTGAAGCACACCTTTCTGTTATGGGGACTGTAATTAACTTACGAATATTACCACACCCCCGAAATACTCAAATAAAACCCTGTCAATAAAAAGAAAAAGAAAAAGAAAACGTTGATAGGGCCTAAAGAAAAGCAAAGATTACCACACAAACCAAATATAACAAAGTTCTATCTAGAAAATCTTTTTCCAAATCGTTTTCTTGAGGGGTTAATATGCTGCAGATAAAGCAACACCGACGCACGGCATATAATACAAGCCAAAAGGTATATTCGTAGTACGTTTAAGGTTGTATGTAATTAAATTGGAACGTGATATACTTCCTTATGAGTGACTAAATCTGATTTGCGTACGTTTTGTGGTATTTGCAGAGAAACGTTAAGCACGTGCCCTCAACCCTCAAGACGTAGACTTGATCTTTATTCCTATACCTACAGTCATTTTGGCAAAGATGCTGACGACATTGACATATGGAGAATGAAGCTAGGCGATGGAGGAGATGACAGATATACAACATTGACATTACATAAACGGCGATGGTTGACATGACAATCGTGCAAAGCAAATAGAATGCGCCTCGAGCATGACGTGTTTCTGCAAACTGCTCACAGCTCTCTATCTCTAATTTTGTGCTTGAAGGGCACGTTCAATCTTTAAGTGTGTTTTATTGTGTATGAGATTCAAAGACAAGTGTACGCTAAAATTTTGGAAATGTTTCTTTATTTTGGCGGAACCGAATGAGGAATTTTACTTTACCGAATGAAAAGCTACAAGAACGATGGGCTAAGAAAAAGGTTTAAGAATTATGAATTTTGTTTTCCTTTCGAGAGCTTTAAATTGGTCTTTATGTCTTGACTGAAAATTCCCATGCATTTGTTTGTCTACACGTTGTCGCCTTTTTCCACAAGCTCGATTTAAATAAAAAACATGTTTTACAATCCAATTACATTGGAAACAGTTTACGAGTATTGCGCTGGTTAAATTTCATCCCTCCCATCCTGGCAGTTCAAACAATTCATATTTTCATTTTCCGCTCCGGAATGTGCTTTTACTTGATTTTTCAAAAGCACTTTCACAGTCCTCTGTTCTTTTCCATAGTTTAGTTGTTTAACGGCAAAATGCTGAAAATTGCTGACAACCTCTTCGAAAAAAACAAAGACGCTGGCATTTCCTTGAGTTCTAAATTCCAAGAACTTCCACCACCTGAATGCTGCACACCAGATTATCATTATGGTCCTTTTTATGTCTCTTATAGTCTTATCTCATTTTGTCGTTCAGTGAGAACTTAAAAGAGTCTAGTTGTTGGTGGGGTAGATAAAATTATTGGTGTGTTTCTATTGTGCCCTGGGATGGTGAGAAGTTGAATGGCAAAGCATATGCCTCAGACTCTGTCCGAGTAGCTTTTTGTGTTCCTAATTGGAATGTCAGAAACGGCGGCAGTCAAGGTGGATGGCGTGGGAGTACGCACGGTGATGCTGGGGGACGGTGTCAACATCGATTCGCATCCAAAGGAGCTCGGGCATATATTTGAGCAATTAAAATAAATTTTAATATTAATGACGGAATGCTCTTAATTGCAGAAGCAGCACAAGAGAAATACGATTTGGCGTTAGTCTCGGGGATATTTGTCTTTGTCAGCACAACGAGGGAGGACATTTCCTATTAATCATTTTGATAATGAAACAATGATTGTGACGAGTTTTGTCGTTTCAAATGAATTTTATTGCATTTGTATTCATTCAGCTGGAAAAGGCAAATACGGTACGGACTTTTGTAAATTTGTAGAAGGACTTAAGACATTCATCATTTTCTATCTTCTTTTTGAACGTGGTATGACTGCAGAAGCGCTGAAGTCATTCTGACTCATTAAATACATTTGTGATATGACTTCTGATTTGAATTCAAAAGAATTGGTTTTCCTTTGCTTTTGCGAATGAGAATCGTAGTAGAATAGTGAGTCAATGCGAGTCGATTGACAAAAACGAGTAACAATCTACTTGAAAGTCACAGAACTTGAACAGAACAAACTAAATAAAGTTCCCTTTGTACGAAGAGAGTAGTTATCCAGGTGGGGCCAATATGTGGGAAGTCGTCAGCGTTGTTAGTTCTGACCTGAGCATGTCTGTCTGTTAAGTGGGAGTTCGAATCCCAACGGAATACAAAAACAGTTTTTCCAGCTCTCACGAGGAATTAGCAAGTACTCCTATAGTTGCAGTTCTCTCAGTTTGTTGTTTAGACATACGGGCTTGCGTGTTACTAGGCAACTCGTTTGAGAAAATATACCTTGAAGTATGGGACAAACAACGAAAGGGTGTCCAATCCCCCTAACCCCAAAGTTGGAGATGAAACTGTGACTTACAGTGGAACTGAAAACAAAAGGGTTTCCAATCCCCCTAACCCCCAAGTTGAATGTGAAACTGTGTCTTACAGTGGAACGGACAACGAAGGGCATCCCAACCTCCCTACGTTCCCAAACCACAAAGAAAGACGGAATGCGGAGAAAATTGCGAAGGTGTTAGGTGCGGTACCTAAACCTAAGCTTGATTCAACGCAATCTGCCAAACTTGAGTGGGCAATGAAAATCATTGCAATAAATGAAAAAAACTGCGTAGACTCAACGTCTAAGCGCCAACGTTCGTTCGAGCAGTCAACCCCGAACGCCAAAAGGCCTAAGGTGCAAAAACCAAGCACCCTCAGCTCCAAAAAAGAGATGTCGTACAGTGACGCACTGAAGGACAAACCCATTTTCGCTGTCATTGACAGGAGTAACGCGGATGGTGCGATCTCTTTCGATCAATGGGCGATCATCATGAACAAGCTCCAGGCCTCCTACTGGACTCTTATGATGGAAAACCCAAGGGAACCTTCCATCTTTGAGGACGCAGGATGGTATCAGGGGCGCGTCAGGTTAATCGCGTTTGATGGAGAGAGATCGCGCGATCTGTATAAGCTTGCGATAAGCAGGTTAAAGGGAATCTGGCCTGGTGCTAAGCTTGAAGTCGTGTCAAGGGAGGATATCCCTTGCAGGCCTAGAGCTCGCGCTAGATTACCAGCAGAACTTTCCTGCAAAGAAACAATCATGAAAATGATTCAATTCGGCAATCCAACCCTTCCTACCCATGACTGGAAAGTCGCGAAGCTGGAAGAGCCGGAGGGTCACTATAGATCGGCTATAATAGTCATCAATAAGGACTCCCTAGCTCCCCTGGCTGCGACAAAAGGCATGATTCGGTTCGGCTGGTCAAACATTGCCTTAAAAATATACAAAAAAGATGAAGAACAGAACATCGTTCCATCTTCCGTAACAAAAAGTGCGTCTTCAGTGGAAGAACCCGCAGGGCAAGTCGACCCTCCATCCATGGAGATAGACGAGCTGGGCACATCCTCTGCTGAAACGTACGAAAATAAACCCTCCACATCCCACTTGTATGCCCAAAATGTCGTCAAATTCTCCGACTTGGAGACTGACGACTCCGCTAACGAGGTTTCGCTCAGCGAGGATGACCTTCTTAGGTCAAACTCTGAGAGCGAAACAGACGTCGACCTCAACCAGACCGTGGTGGGGGTTAGTCTACTTAGTTGTTCCCAAGATGGTGCAGCTAACTCAGATTAACCTCCAACACTCCAAGCAGGCTTTGGCCTCCCTTCTTCTCCGCCTAAACAAGAGAGGGGAAGATATTGTCCTTATTCAAGAGCCCTGGATCATCAAGTCCATCGTTCGAAGATTAAGGACTCCTGGATATACTCTACTGTATATGAAGGACAAAGGTGAACCCAGATCCTGCATATTGGTAAGAAGTAGCACTAATGTATTTTTACTCCCTCATTACAGCAATCGTGATGTAACCACAATAAGATACCAGACCAGTGACAACATCTACTGGCTGGTATAAGCTTACCTCGGCCATGACCATCCTGGCCCTCCTCCATGCGACTTATTTAAAAGGATTGTCGCTGCAGCAGAACGGCAGAAGATCTGCCTCATCATTGAATGCGATGCTAATGCGCATCACACAGTATGGGGTAGTACTGACATAAATGAAAGGGGTGAGTCACTTTTTGATTTTATTTTAAGTACTAACCTTATAGTAAGTAATATTGGCAATGAACCAACATTCATTACCAGAAACAGACAAGAAGTTTTAGATATCACTCTTGTCTCCGATTCGGTTCATCTTTTGGATGGCTCAAAGCATTTCGGAAAATTGGTAGTATGGCTTTCAAACATCTCTATATTCAAGCGAAATCTTCATTTAAAAGAATTTGCAAAGAAAAACGAAGAAAATATATTGAAGATGAAGCTCTTAATCTAACATGCTGCAAAGATACAAAACAATTCTGGTTAGCGATCAATAAGTTCAATGGCAAAAAACCAAAAATCGGAATCCATCTAAATGCAAGAATACTGACCGATCATTTTCGAGACCTTTTGAACCCAACATTAAACCAACTACCTATGCATTATGCAACACCATGGCATACCAATGAAATATTGGACGCGCCGATCACACAAGCAGAAGTTTCGATGGCCTTGAAAAATCTTAAGGACGGAAAGGCAGCTGGAGCAGATAGTATACCTGTAGAGTTTTTTAAGTACGCAACTGAAGAACTTATTCTTAAGACAACCACCGTATTTAACCAAATTTTGGAAACAGGTGATATTCCAAAAAATTTTAAGGAAGCTATTATATTTCCTATACACAAAAAAGGTAATATATCTGACCCATCAAATTATCGAGGAATATCCTTCCTTAACTCATCGTATAAAATATTTACAAAGATATTAAATAATAGAATTGGACAGTGGATAAAAAGCCAAAAACTAATTAATGAGTTCCAAGCTGGATTTCGTAATGGTTATTCAACCTTTGATAACATATTTGTGCTGCAAAACATCGCTGGTACTTTTATAGAACAAAAGAAGAAATTATACAGCTTTTTCGTTGATTTCAAATCAGCCTTTGATACCATCGACCGAAAGACTTTATTTTTCAAGCTATACAATACAGGTTTAAGCCATAAACTTGGAAAAGTGCTGGAAAACATATACAAAGAAACCCAATCAGCTGTGTGGACCGGAGAAAATAGGTTGGAATGGTTTGAAACAACAATGGGAGTACGACAAGGGTGCACCTTGAGTCCGAATTTATTTGCTCTATTTATCAATGATCTCATTGATTTTTTACCTGGGGGAATACAAATTGCTGGTACATTGATAAAGGCTATGCTTTTCGCTGACGATGTGGTTATTTTCGCGTATTCACCGGAAACGTTACAGCTGATGATAAATCGTCTTCATTCATATTGCCAGCTATGGAATCTAACAGTCAACCTCGCCAAATCCAAAGTAATGATTTTTAAAAAAGGATGCGGAAGAACCTGCCGAAGCGAAAAGTGGTATTTCAACGGAGAACCTATTGAAGTAGTAAACAAATACAAATATTTGGGAATGACGATCACAAGTAATCTGAACATGGAACCCCACCTAAAAGAAAAGCTGGTGAAAGCGAAAAGCGCTATAAGCGCAACTTGGAAAAAATGTTTTTCTAACAAACTGGTTCACCATAGTGTAAAACACAAAGTGTTTAGCGCGGTAGCGGAGTCGATCATGATGTATGCGGCACAATCATGGGGATACCACCAATTCGAAACTGTGGAAAAACTGCAGAGGTACTATATCAAGAGATGTTTTGGTTTACCTAGCACAACGCCAAATTATATGATAAATATTGAAACTGGGCTATCTCCATTATTCATTAGAACGTTAAAACTCCACGTTGACTTCGTCATAAAAGTTCTAGAGATGTCGGAGGAAAGGCTGCCTAAGATAATTGCGAGGAGGGCTATCGAAAATAAAAGCTTATGGTTCAAAAAGTTGAAAGATCTTGCCAACTATTGTGGAATGGAGCTAAATTTCGTGACGGAAGATGGAGGATATTTGAAAGGAGTTCTCTACGATCTTGTTGCGAAGGTGGACGAGCAATATAGAAAAGACTGTATTGACAGGGCAACTTCATCAGTGCATAGAAGTGTTTATAGCATTTTGAATCATAATTTGTGTGAGGAAAACTACTTCAAAAATGATAACAGCCAAGAACTAATATCCTCGATATTCAAAATGAGAGGTGAGCTTGTTACTCTTAATTATATACCACATCGTCCTGATCTACAAATATACTGCAACCTATGTAACCTCGGAGAGCGTGAAGATATTATTCACTTCATTGGAAGATGTCCTGTTCTCAAGGAAATAAGAAGAGATTGTCTGGGCAGCGATGAAAAAAGCGCAACAGAAGTTATAGCACTACTTAACTGTGAAAATGATATTCATCAACTGTTTAAATTCTATAAAACAGCCATTATGTACAGAAAAAGAATTGTAAACGAGGAGTTCTAGATTATTTTAAGCAGCTAGTTAAATACGTAGTTAATACCTTCTAAAAAATTCATTGAATATTATATGTAACCAATATATCTAGTATTTATTAAATCTATTTAATACTTTAAACTAATTTTGTATACTAAAATGTCAATCAGACAGACGGCAAAGCCATGTTAAACTGATTTTGTAAAGAATTATGTAAGATATACAAAACAAAAGAATTAATAGATCAATCTATCTATCTATCTATCTATCTGGTACTTTATTTAATCACTAATAGGTTTTCTTTTTCTTTTTTTTGTTTGGTACATTTAAGCATGGCTTTAGCCGTCTGCCGAGAAATGACAACAAATTAAAAAAAAAATTATTATAGGTAAATACTATTATTCATAAATATTCATTTCAAAAGGGAAAAAATTAGTAGTAAAAGTAGCCTTACAAACTTTTAAAATTTTTAATGTATTATTGCTCATCTATACTTGAGAGCAGTGTGGCAATAGGACGCAAGTTTATTCCAATTTTCGCTATCGCTAAGTATGCGTTTGACGTCTTCGATGGTCATAAGATCCGTTCCATAATAACTACGCCTTATTTCCTTCAATATTGGGCTAACACCAAGAAAATGTATCACATCTTCGTTTTCTCCAGTATTGCATAGAGTGCACCGAAATGCAATATAATCACGATGTGGCATATAGTTTAGCTTAAGAAGTTCTCCTCTCGCTCTAGTTACCATTGATATTTGTGCTGTACTTAGTCCAGTGTTATCATAGTTTACTTGTTGGTGTTCTAGTTGTCGGTAAACAACGCGTGCTCTTTAACTTTCCGCTTGATTAACATTTTCTGTTTTGATTGCCTGTTCTACATCCAGGATAAATTTTTCAGATATAGTTTTCCACTCTGAGATATTGTTTTCAGTCAAATCGAGATGAATATTATATTTTACTGAAATATTTTCCCAGTCTTTGAAAAAAAGGGTTTTCGTCCTTACGGCTTTTTTGACAAGAGCCTTGGTCAGGTGAGTATTATCATCCTCATTTAGGACTTTTTTGTATGTAACTCATGTTTAGTTTAAGAGAAAAAACAAATAAGGGAGACATTCTACTTTCAATTTGAACCATATAATTTGGGGTGGTTGATGGAAGCCGATAGAGTTTTTTGAGGAAAAACCGCCGAAGTTTCTCTACTTCTTCATAGTGTCTGCCTCCCCAAACCTGTGCCCCATTGCACATTACGGACCGCATAACCGCTTCAAAAACTTTTATTTTCGATGGAATTCCAACTCTAGCATTTGCCATCAAGTTTCGCCAAGTTGAATTTATCGCCTTTTCTAATCGGAAAGTTTCATTTTAAAGTGCTTTTTGAATGAAAGATCATGATTTATCAAAACACCTAGGTACTTATATGATTTAACAACTTCCAAATCTTCCCCACCATATTTCAACTTTTCGTTTCCTGCTAAGCGCCCTGATCCTTTTGTGAACACAATAGTCCAGTCATTTTAGTCAAAATTAGGCAAGAATCTCGGAATTTGATATACCCAGCTGTAAGTTTGCATAGACTTCTATTTTGACACCACAAAAGTTGTATCAAAACCTACATACTGTAGGGGTCTTTTGAAAACCAAAGGTCAAAGGTCACAAAAACCCTTTTTTCGCAAATATCTCGTTTCCTATGGATTTTTTTGCTATTTGTTTCTATAACAATATAGTAGAAGACTAAATTCTCTACAACTTTTGCCTGAAAAGTTTTTTAATACGTTGAACCGTTTTCGAGATAGAGGACAAAGCGCGCGCGGTTAGAGCATAATTCTACGAAAAGCGAAAATTAATTTTTTTCCAGCGCCTACCACGACGCTCGAAAGCCAATAACTAAACCTTCGGCTTCCTGATGGGCTTACCAATATTCTATCTAAAGCTTGGTACGATATTAAAAAATTAGACCCTGAAGCAGAAAGACTAAGAATTGTAGAAGCTGTAGCAGCTGTCATAAGAGAAGATATGCGTTCATCAATAGTTGAAAGCAAATCTTATCCACCTCCCAGTAAAATGTTGGATAATATTAATCAAGAAGTTCCTAAAACATTATTGCATTTTTTACAAGAAGCTATATGGTGAAAAACAAAAAGGGAAAAATTGATAATTTAAAAGCGATATGTACATCAATAAGATATGCAATAATGGCGGCCATACGGGAATGAACTTTTTCATCACCGCTACTATTAAGCCTTTCTGTATTTCTTCAAAGAAGATATGGATCAAAAAGGCTATTGGATATTTTATCTAGTTTCGGATTTGCGGATGACCATGAATTATGCTCTAACTTTGTGCACTCTGGCCTCTATCTCGAAAACGGTTCAATGTATAAAAAAACTTTTAAGGCAAAAAGTGTAGAGAATGAAATATAGAGAATAGACACAAATAGCAAAAAACCGACAGGAAATGAGATAACTGTGAAAAAATGATTTTTGTGACCTTTGACCTTTGATTTTCAATAGACGCTGAAACCCTACAGTATGTAGGTTTTGATACAACTTTTGTGGTGTCAAAATAGAAGTTTAAACAAATTTACAGCTGGGTATCTCAAATTCCGAGGTGAACTTACTATAATGACTGGGCTACAAGGACTTTTGACTTTGTCGTATTTATTTGTAGACAATTGTATTTGCAGTACTTTTCTAGCTTATTTATCATAAGCTGTAAAGAGCTGGGTGATTCTGCCAAAACTACCAGGTCGTCTGCAAAGAGTAAAGTTGTTACTTTGATTCCTTCCACTATGCCTCCTGCCGGTAGGAAGTCTGCTATGTCATCCAAAAACAGAATAACAAAGGGCTTAGAAAACATCCCTGTCTTACACCTGTGTCTATTCCAAACCAATCTGATAGCTCCTCTCCATTCCATATTGCTGATTTGTTACAGCTGTAGAGACTTATTATATTATTTACGATTTGTGACAGTTTGTAAAATAGACAGTTTCTGCTGATCGTATCAAAAGCCGCTCGAAAGTCGATAAAGAAAGCATACATTTTTTTGCCCCGATTAAGTAAGCTTTGGGCGATGCTTGTTATATTGAAGATTCTGTCTACTGTAGAAAAACCTTCCCTAAAACCTGCTTGGAATTGGCTCAACTTATTGTTTTCTTTGACCCATTTTGAAAGCCTAGTATTCAACAGACCAGTAAAAATTTTCGATATCGTATTCATGATCGAAATTCCTCTGTAGTTCGCTGCGTTATTAGGGTCACCTTTCTTGTATATTGGGAAAATGATCGATTTTTGGAATTCTGCTGGAACCTTCGCCTCATTGAATATATTATTTAGTGACCTTAAGACTTTTTCAAGGAAATTATTCGGTGCATTTTTGAAGAACTCATAGGGGATTCGATCTTCCCCTGGTGCTGTTTTGTTTGGTGTCTATTTAGCTTTTCTCAACACTTCGCAAAGCTCTTGCATGTTAAATGGAACGTCTAATGTGTCATCAATTACTTGTGGCATTGCATACATATATGATATTTGTGGTTCTACTGGATTAAGCATTGTTCGGAAATGATTTTTTAATGTAAAGTAAAATTCAACGAGAGTGCCTACTTTGTGTTTGTTTCCGTTCAGTTTTTTCGCAATAGTCCAAAACTCTTTGCTATTGGAAATGTTAGCTATTTCACAATTCTAAGAATTAAATTTATGTTTTCCTTTATTCATTTGTTGAATTAAAAAACAATCTAAAGAACTTTAGAAAATCTTGTACTCAACTTGTTATTTACTATTTACTTTAAGTTGTTTACTGTAAAGTGTGGCATATTACCCCCACTTACTCTTAGAATTTTGGTGACATTTGCAGGTGCATTTTGAACAGGACCGCAGATTGTGGCGCCAGTGGCGTAATCGTTAGCATGTCAGCCTGTTACGCAGGAGGTATGTGGTTCGAACCTCGATGGAAACCCAAAACTCGAGCACCACACAAGCTCTTTAAAAGTTATATAAAAAATGCTCAGCACTTAAAAAGCACTTAATTTGATCTTTAGAATACTATTCCAACTAATAACCCCTAATTTAGGACTTTGTAAGTGGTTTTTGTTTTAGGTGAAGCAAATAGCTCTTTAAAATATCATAATTAGTTCTTTAATAAGCGTTTTTCATATGGACACTTTGCAGGACTTATTAAAAACTTAATTAAGTAGCTTTTGCTGAGAGATCGTTGAAAATTTATCTACTCACTCTATGAAAATAGTTTTAAAAGAAAAGACAGTTATTTTATACATATTCCTGAGCTTTTGTTTGTAAAACCACACTTAAGGACACAACTCACAAGTTTTCTCGCATTACTGTAACACGATTTCTATTTTTTTTTGCCATTAGATTAGAAACTTATTTTTTTTTTTTGAGGTATAATGTGTGAATGTGTTCTTAAATTGTTCTTTAAATGAATATGTAAAAGGATATTGAGAATTCTTCGGTTCATGCAGTTGGCTCTTCCCATTTGGTCCCTTTTGGGTCTTATCGACTACTTTACGAAGATTTAAAGCGTTAACACTCTTTTGAAATTGAATCGTTAAGAATTCTATAAGAATTCTATCTTTAAGAATTCTATAAGTTTGGCAATGCTTTTCCATGACGAATTGGCAAGTCCTCCAATATTAAATTCATTAGCCGTGAGAAAAAGCCTTCTCGATTAGCGACTATGGAATCGATAGAATATTGTAGGTCCCCTCCGTTCACTGAATAGGCATGGTTGTGAGAAATGCGATAGGCCCCGAGGCTCCTCGCTCTGTTGCGCCGTCCTATAGTCTTTCAGTATTAGCGCTCCTTGTCATACAGCCCGTATTGTAGGTTTGAACTTCAAGTACCTATCTACATAGTTCGCCTGTTCAATTTCAGTCCAAAATATTTAGACAGTAATTAACTCAACACTCTCAGCTGAGATCACGTAATCGGGAACACGTGTTGGGAACAAAGTAAATTTCGATTTCTGTATCTGTATCTGCTCCGGGCTATGCGAATCTGTACTTTATGATTCGTAACAGTTCCGCGTTACATTGCGCAAGTTAAACACGAAAAAATACTCGTGTCTCACTTTTCTTTTCCTAGGAAACCACGGTAATCGAGACGGTTGATTCTCCAATACATAAAGACTAATGTAGCAACTTTTATTTACTTCAAGTGAAATTGATATTCACGAAATTAAACAAACATTTGAGTTTGGAAAGTGCCTTCGGAGGTACATCTTTTTCTAGTCATTCATCCGTTGTTACGCGTTCCCTTACAATAGATGTTCATTTATAAGGAAAAATAAAAATGAGAACCCTTTCTCAAAGTCAACCTATCAACACAAGTCAATGTGTACCTCTATCGTAGCCTCTATTTCATTTGTAAATCTGTCCTTACACGAAAGATCCCTCACAAAAGCCTGTGTTGTGTGTGCTGCATATTTCAGCCTGTACAACCTGAGGTGATTAAAAATGATTAGACTTTTAGAAATCACGTAGAAGCCAGCAGGCAAAAGAACTTTTACATACACTAGATATAATACGTTTTCAACTTCCTAAACTGATTCGCAAAATGATGTATGAGTGGAAGGCAGACACACACATGTATTATGTATAGGTGGTTGCAGTTACAATTTTTTTTACCTTTTTACTGGAATGCTGATAGTATCGTCTTGGATGTAGTGCGCAAATGTACCTATCAACTGCCATGCAAACGAGAATAACTGCACTCTGCTGGGAAAGCGCACCGCGTAGTAAAGCCTGTAAAGATTTAATTTTATTTCATCTTCATATAAGTATAATAAATGAAATGACACACATAAAGTCTCTAGTTATTAGAAAAGGTAGCGTGAAACTGATGATGGATGATTTGAAATCGCACAAAGGTTGCAAAATATATTTCGAGAGATGACTTCTGTGCGAAAGTAACACACACACAAATAGCACTGTGGGAATGGGTACAAAAAAGGATATGGAATGTAAATCTAGAGGGTGAATGTCTTTTATTTTATTTTCCGGAAGCAATGTACAAGTGCTTTTGTGGAAGGACGACTGAAGGGATTTCCTTGACTTGAATGGGAGATTTCCTTTCACACAGCAGTTAGAGGTATGCTGTTTGGATAGAAATTCATACTCTCGCACACCTTACCAGAAAGACTGGTAATCCATTTTATGTGTGATAGAGGACTTTATGTCGTGGGGGTTGGGAATGAGGTGGGTAGTTGTGAACAATTTTGATAAGATATTAACTTACCTGAATTTGGCAGAAAATCTCACCATACGGCCAACAATGAAACAAGGCTGGCAGTAGTCCAAATGGAGTGATTAGCAGGCCAATTGTGAGGTCGTTAAGCGCCAAAGATGTTAGCAGATATCGTGGCTGTAATCAGAAAAGATATTTGCAAAAAGAAAAGTTAATTTAGTTCAGTGAAATCGTGGTCAGAAATAGATAATTGCGGTTTGTTCTCGGAAGTGGAAGTGGTTCAAATTAAATTTTATTTTAGTTCTAATCGTCGACAGAGAGCGAAGTGAAAGGATTCAAATTGCAAAAGAATTTCGCTTTAATTTTAATATTGAACTCGGTTATTTTGACGGAAAATATAATGATAACCATGTACGTTACACGTCCAATTAAAGTTCTTATTTTTAACTTTGAAATTTTGACTGTGTAAAGGGTGTTTTTTAGACGTAAGGTTTTTGAGTAGAAATAAAAAGCATAGTTTTTAGTGTTAGGGAAAAGACTAAAGGTTTAATGTAAATATAAGGGTTTGTCATTTAAAATAATTTGAAGAAAGTGACTACCGTAATCGGCTGGCAAAAATAAATTCCAGCCGAAGAGGCTCAGTTTTCCATCAACTTTTGCATTGTTTGGGACCGTATGTCAGCAATAAAGTGCCGAATATTCTTTTCCAAGGTGTCAAACGTCTCGGGCTTTGCTGTGTAGATAAGCGACTTAATATAACTAAACAAAAAATAGTGCAGCGGCTGATCTTGGAAGAGGCTTGGAGGGAATTAGGTAAAAATCGTCGAATTTACCGAGTTTACTCAGTGTCTAGTGGTCGTGCGGCTTCATTTCTTTCACGATAACGGCAAACCAAGTACTGCTGTCAAAAATACCGACTCCGTAAAAAGTATTACCAGATGGAAAACCTTTTACTAACTAACTTCGGTGGTTCGAAGAGAATCTGGATCTCAGCCATCTTTCAATAACTACTTCGATTTAATGTGAGCTCTCCAAAGTTTTGCACTCTTAGTCGGTTGAGGTCTTCTTCAACTAGATTGTGCCACCAAAGACGGATGGGAAACCGCGATTCCCCTGTAATGTGCTTTCAAAAACCCGTGGAGTCAGAGCGTTGATGTCCATTCGTTATACATGACCCAGGTATCCTCGCAATGCATAATCTTCCAGCTATGCCCATTTCGCAGTACAGATCATACAGTTCGTTGTTGTATCTTCTTCTTCACACATTGTCTTCGCATACGGAACCAAAGATCATTTGGGGTACTTTTCTTTCGGAACAATTAATTGTTTCCTCATCCGCTTTCGATTAAGTTCACGCTTCCGCGCCTTAAAGCAGGACTGGTATGATTAAGGTCTTATGGTTTTTCTAGAAAGGGTTTTGTTTCTCTAATGCCTTCTAAGCCCAAAGAAGCAACGGTTGGCAAGAATTATTCTCCGTTTGATCTCCGCACTGATGTTATTTTCCGTATCTATAGCGGATCCTAGGTAGACGAAGTCCTGCACTACCTCGAAGACATGTATGTCCATTGAGACGTTTTGTTCAATTCGTCGCTGTTTGGTGTCCCTGTTTGATGACAACATATACTTTATGTTGCCTTGATTAGCCATCGAATTCATTTTGGAAACTCTGTTTCAATGCTCACAAAAGGACCTATGACATCACGGTTCATACTTCCCATTGCATCAATATCGTCTGCGTAGGCAAAAGTAATTTTGAAAGATTATTCCTCTGGTGTTGACATTTCAGTTTTTTACAATCTTTTCAAATATCATATGTTAAAGAAATCGAATGAAAGTTTGTAGCCTTGATGCCTTAAGCCTATTTCGACATCAAAGGTTTCAGTGAGTTCTTTACCGACCTTGACGGATCAGCGTGAATTCTCCAAAGTCGCCCTGCATAGTCGAACGAGTTCTGCAGGGATACCGAAACTAGACACGGACCTGTACAGCTCATCTCTGTAAATACTGTCATACGCGGCCTTGAAATCGATAAGAATATGGTGTATATCGATATTATTCTCTCGATTTTTTCCCCGATCAGCCGTTATGTGAAAATTTGTTCTATTGTGGACCTTTTTGGTCTAAGACCACATTGATAAGGACCTATCAAGTTATTGACGTAGGGCCTCAGACCTTCACATATTTCAGCAGATAAGATCTTATAAGGAGAGAAGGCGCAACAGTGATTGTCTCTTTTTTAAGATCGGGCATAATATACTGAGGTTCCATTCATCGGATATACTTTTCTCCGATCATATCATGCAGATCAGCGGATTTTCAGCTGCCTTCAAAAGTTCGGCATCAAGGCCATCTGCACCTGCACATTTATTTAATTTCAGTTTGCATATGGTCAGCTAAGCTTCTTCTAGCTCGAGGCGGCATTCTTGATCATCGCATGCCTGACAGTGGAATTTGTGTCTTCAGTCTGCAGATTGAAACCCACACTTAAAAAAAAGCACCCTGTGGTAGCTAGTCCGACTCGTATAACACAAAACTACAAGTACTTGTAAAAGTAAATTATGACAAGTGTGAAAAATTTCTTTAGCATGAAGCTACAAGTTTGTTTGCTTTTCTGCAAGTGTAATAGATATGACCCTACAAATGATGCTTGGCTAGTAGACATGTAACTTTGTGCTAAAGGCCCCTGAAGGTTAAATGATGATTTTAACGGGGAACGCCACGAGTGAATCACTAGTGTGAAGCAGTTAAGAGGAGAGGTGTCATACATTCAAGATCACAATGCTCGCAACGTCTCCAAAATCCATATACGTTTGATACCCACTTCATAAATGCTGGTGTGCCCCAGGGCTCCGTTTTGTCTCCGACTCTCTTTCTCATTTTCATAAATGATCTCTTGTCTGCAACTTATAATCCGCTTAACTGTTTTGCTGATGACTCGAGCCTCAGCTTTTCATATTCGTTTCCAAATTCACGTCCCTGCTCTTCGGAAGTGGAACTGGAACGGCTGCGTATGATAAGCTCATTGAATTCTGACCTTGACAGCATTGTTTCATGGGGCCTTATGAACCGAGAAGAATTCAAACCTTCGAAAACTCAATGCTGTCTCTTGACGATGAAGCTTAACATTCCCCCATTGCCATTATCCATGAATGGTACCTGCATCGAAGAAACCGAAAAGCTGTCAGTACTTGGTATGTGTGTAAACGATGATCTTCGTTGGAATGACCACATATGTATTTGAAGTCACCAAAAACGCTGCTAAATGCTTAGGTTTCTTAAGACGATGCAGGAATTTCTTCACCCCTTCTGATCCGGCTACAATTTATAAGGCCTTCATCCGCCCAAAACTGGAGTATAACTCCCATATCTGGTCAGGTGCCGCTCAAACATCATGATAGGGTACAAAAATAGAGCGTTAAAATTGATAGGTGATAGTTCAATCGTAGAATCGATTGATTCTCTTGAACATCGTCGAAACGTCACCTGTCTCTCTCTTTTTTATCGCTTTTTCTACAAACAGTGAAATAACCAGCTGCATTCCTCCCCTGAAACAATTTATCCGTGACACCCGCCTCGCTAGGAATGCTAATCAGTTTTACCTTGAGCCCAACTTCGGACGTACAGTCAAGTATAGAGATTCTTATTTTAGACGCACCACCCGAATGTGGAATGCTTTACCTGGCTCTGTATTTCCCCTGCATTACGTTTCACAAAAGTTCAAAAGCAACAAGCATCGGTGTCTCCTATTAAACCCTCTCCTATTTTCCTAAATGCTCGCACTGTGTTCCATAAAATTATAAGGTTAGTCATAACCCTTTGATGTGTGCGCTAATTATATAAAAAAAAAATTTGTAAACGGTCACTTTTACTGTAAAGTGTACTCCAACAAAAAAACCATCACGCATGTGGATTGTGGACAACGTCATCTTCCTCTGACGAAAGGGTGAAAAAGACAAGTGGAAGACCTCTTTGAAATAGTAATGCTCATAGCTAAGTTAAAGGAGAAGAGGAAAAACTAAAAAAAAACCCAAAACGAATTTGTTTAAAACGCAACACCATACCATCGGACACTTACCTGCTGATGAATGTACGGTGAATATCGACGGTTGTTGATGACAAATATGACTAACGCATTTGCTCCTATTACGCCTAAAGTTAAAACTATAATAAGTAAAGCTTCAATTGTTTCCGCTATTCCAATATGGATGATAAAGCTGTGTCCCGAATATCGAGGGTGTGAGCAACTGGAGTTCTTGACTGTTGGTGGTATTAAAAGTGTACCAGTTTTAAGGTCCATTGCAAGTCTGTAAGTAAAAGAAGAAAGGTTCTTTACAAATCTGAAGGAAAAGAACATTTTCTGTTCACTTTATAAGAATCCCACACTCCTTTAGAGCAAAAGAAAACCAACAATGAAATAAATATTGGATTTCTAAGACTCACCTATCTCAATGTCTTCATCGTAATAAAATTGAAGCAAGCTATTCAATGCCAAGTTTGGTCTCTAAGTGCTACTCATAAAACTAATCTTCCCAACAAGTCACAAATACAAACTCCCTCAAGTTTCATTTGATACACTGTCAATTTCTATTTCCTGAACGTACCACATTTATCGTTCTTTTTCCTAATTCCCATACAAATGCCAGGAACCATCTCAATGACCTGAAATGGCCTCCAGAAATGATGGGCATCCTCATCCGGTCAAAGGACCCTCTGGCAAGACATTTAAAAAGTTTGTATAGTGTTACTTCATGGCCTGTTCGTGATAGGAATAACTTTTTAAGTTGTTCGTCCTTTCATAATTAGTCCATTTTCTGATGGTACATCTTTACCGGTGACATTGTTGACACCCCTGACACTTTGTGCTACGTTTTAACACCACGGTATCGTTGAAAAAGAAGAAGGAAAATATGTAGGTACATTGCGTGACCTCACTCACAAGAACAAGGATTTGGAGGGCGCGGAAAAGAATCTTTAAAGTCTACCGCTGTTCACAAGGCGCAGGAAATCACAATAAAGGTATGAAGTTAATTCTGTGCTTTAACCTTTTCGTAAAAAGAAATTAACACTGTCATCCTATAATTTGCATTTTAAATGTGTTAACTAGGCATAATAGTTTGAGGAAAGTGGTCAAAAGAAGATGAAACCCAGAGGCGATAAGGCAACCGTAATGACTTTTGTGCAAAATAAGAAACAACAGAGATGAAAAAAATCTTCATCAAAAGTTAAATTAAAAATTCCATGCTGCTTCCGTCACAGCCGCCGCCATTGCCATCGCATTCGAAGGAAACTGGTTGCGTTTCATTTTTCTTTGTCGTCCAACAGGAAGTTCAATTTTCCCCTTTAGATGTACATCAGAGTAATTGGGAGGAGGTTCCTTTAATTGCAAATTAAATCTTAAAGAAAATGCTTTTGATTAAATATAATTTGAGTTTTTTCGGGCAGGTCACCGTCGCGTCGGCACATCACCGGCGGGAGAATTAGCTTATATTTAATTTTATCAAAGCTGACGCTAAGTTAAATCAAGTCGCAAATTCTCAAATAAATCATGGTTCATAGATTAGGTCACGCCCTAGAAAAAATAATGACTAACTTGGTCATGAGTAAACAGAGCGATAAATAATTTGAGACGAGCCATCAAGTTGTGAGCAAGGTACGTTTTAAATCATGGGATGAATAATTTTTTTTAAATTCGACTATAAGTGTTCGTGGCCGTTTGTTATACCAAACTTAGTACTGATATATAAACAAATTCGTCCATTGAAAGAGTTTCTCAGTAATAGAGGAACTGATTTTACTAAAGCGAGTTTGAGTACAGAGACATCAAACAGCAGTCGAAATGTTTGAAAAGTTAATCAAGTAAATTTTATTTTGTGGCGCAGAACAGTGACCATAAAAGCTGAAGAGGAATAAGAATCTTCAATAACGTTTTCACTTAGATTACGATTAGGTTAGTTTTTAAAGAAAATTGTTAGGACCTCGTTAAATCTAACTAAGCATATGCTGGTTGAAATTAGAGCTTACTTAGAGAGCAGAAAATCTAATTGGAGTCGGCCCCAATAGAATTTCTAAACTTGAAATAGCTTGTTAAGAAGTAGTTCTGATAATATTTCAATTCACAATGCATGTCTATGGTTTATTGATTCATATGGTCAACTCTCTCGACTTGGAGATTCGCATGTGAGATCGTAAAGTGTCATTGATTTCGGTAGATTTTCAAAAGCGAAGCTAAATACATTCGCACAACAATACATTTTTGATAAATATTTTATTTTATTACAAAGTTTCAATATCATTCAAATGGCCGCTTCAAGAATATTTGGAGCTTAATTTTCTTTTGATGTAGGTAACTTTCAACTGCTTTTTTCGTTCTCGTAGAATTTTTGAATTTCTTTCTCCTTTTCTTGACCCTTGATATGACAGCTGAATTTGACAGGTGCAAAATGCCAGCGCTACCAGCTTAAAAACACGAAATGAAAGACCGGTAGATAAACGAAAGCTCTTCTTCTACCTGAGTGAATCATTTCGTGGTATCATATTGGTAGCACTGGCATTTAACACCAGTCAAACTCAGCTCTTGAAGTAAAATTTGAAATGTTATATGTTATAGTGCCCTAAGTTGCTGTATGTTTATACAGTGTGTTCCGTAATTCGTGTTACATACTTTGGGATTTGATTTTTGGTTATATTCTAAGAAAAAATTTGTTATACAGTAAAGTCCGTTTCTCAACGAAACCTCATCCGATGTACTCGCGGTAGCAAACTATTTCGCAAGTTACTTCAAACAATCTTTCACGGATGATTCTTTTGTTCCCGACTCAGCGGATTTCTCGTTTTTACCGAATTTTTCTTTTGATCCATTCCTTCCACGTTTCTTTGACTCCCATCTAATTGAAGAAAAGTTAAATCATCTAAATGATGAGTATATTCCTGGAGCCCATGGTATACCTGCCATACTTCTTAAGAAATGCTCCTCCAATCTTTCCCTTCCTCTCTCAAAAATCTTTAACTTGTCCATATCCCTAGGAGTTTTCCCCCAAGCTTGGAAAACGGCGTTTATAACCCTTGTACACAAAAAAGCTCCTAAGTGCGACGTGAAAAATTATCGTCCCATCGCTAAACTATCGCATATACCCAAAATTTTCTAAAGCATTTTGTATGAAAACTTAAGTTTTCGTTGCAAATCTCTCATTTCCCCTAGACAACACGGTTTCCTCAAAGGCAGGTCAACAACAACAAACCTCGTTGACTTTGCCTCATTTTCCCTCTCAGCCTTGGAAAATGGAAAGGAGGTCGATGTAATTTCAACTGACTTTAGTAAAGCTTTCGATAAAATCTCTCACAAACTTATTCGTTTTAAACTTTCCACCCTCGGCTTTGAACCCATTCTGTTGAGATGGATTTCTTCTTATTTAGAAAACCGTTTTTACAGTGTTCATTTCAGATCCACCTTATCCAGCCGCTTTCTAGCTACATCCGGTGTTCCCCAAGGCAGCCATTTAGGCCCTCTCCTCTTCATTCTCAGTATTAACGACATTGAAATGATCATCAAACACTCCTCTATCTCTCTCTACGCGGACGATACCAAGTTTTACCGGGTCATTTCTTCTTCTGAAGACTCTTCCCACCTCCAACAGGATCTCGACAGTTTTTCAATATGGTGCTCCAAAAACTGCCTGGAGCTAAATGTTTCCAAGTGCCAGTCAATAACCTTCTCACGTAAACGCATCAAATCTCCTCCCCGTCTCTATCTGCTAAAGAGTCAAATCATCTCCTCCGTTGAGGTGATTCGAGACCTTGGGATTATTTGCGACCGTGAGCTGAATTTCCTCAAGCATATGGACGATATAATCCTTAAGGCAAATTCAGCACTTGGCTTCGTGAAACGTTGGTCCAAAGAATTTGTATACCCCTACGTAACCCGCTCTCTTTATATTTCATTTGTCCGTCCGCTTGTTGAATACGCCTGTCAAGTCTGGTCGCCTTTCCAACAAGTGCACATTGCCAGAATTGAGAGCATTACAACGCCGTTTCCTCCGATTTGCTCTTCGTGGTCTTAATTGGAGTAATCCTTTGATATTGCCTCCTTATCAAGACCGAATCAAAGTCCTTAACCTCAATACGCTGAAAGATCGAAGAGAAATATTTGACATTATCTTCATTCGCCGAATCTTTACAGGTACCATTGACTGTCCAGCCCTTACCGAATCCATCTTTCCAAATACTAACCCTCGTAACACACGGAATCCCCGTCTCTTCTATCTTCCCACCCATCGAACCTCCTACGGCTCCAATGAACCCATCTCCCGAATGCTGAGAATTGTCAATTCTCACTGTTCTAGTTTTGACTTCAATATGAGTACTCCTTGCCTAAAGCTCCGTCTCCTAAACCCTCCAACTAGTTAAGTTTTAGCTATTAAGTTTTAGTCTGTAAGTTAGATTAAGTAATAGCTTGTATTAAGCCGAATAAATGGGGGTTATGCCCCCACCAAAATTAAATTAAATTAAATCAACATTGACATCACATTTTGACAATTTAAAAAAAGACTAGCTTTGGTGTATCCTGACCTGTGAATTCGATTTCTCTGTCAATATTAATGGAAGAGATCTAACTTTAGATTTAGTATTTTATAAAAATAATAAATCTTTAAAACTGTGTTTAAGTTCTGGCTTATAGGGATGCCAGATTTTCAGTTTTAAATGGTGTTTAAATTTTCATCCCCAAGCAAAGTTTGGAATTTGAGGTCATTTTTTCAGAAAATGCCTGATAAATATAGTTTCTTTACTTTTTGCAGTTTGCAATTGATGAAATTGACCTGAAAAATATCGTCAGATTGATGTTTGCATATGTGACTCGATCCGATAAAAGCGACTTACTAGGCAAAAAATCGGTTGTTGGAACATGATTGATTACACAAGTTCTTTTACTGAATATTCATGAAGCGCATTGTAACATCGCTATTTTTTCACAAAATATAAATTCAGAGAAGCGATTTTTTACATGGGTTTGAATGGTACATCAACGCCTTTCATAGCGTGCCGTGTAAGCTTTCACTTTCGCCTAGAAGGTGCCTTTTCTCGGATCGCATCCATATAAACTTTTTTACATGTAAATTTTTGATCGAAAGATACTCACCAGTAAAGCATCAAGCGCATTTTGGATGTTCTGGCCATGGATTCGTTGTCTCCACATCTTGACTTCTGGCAGAAAATATTCTTTCGATCAATCCGATATATCTTCGTAAAATGTGTAGAGGTCAACGCATTTCTTTTCGTTAAATTCTTGTTTAAGAAATAGTTGCCCGAAACTTTGGAAAATGGATTCGTGTTCCGAGAACCGACTTTTGAGTTGAGAAATGAACGTATCAAGAAACGGAATGTAGAAAGAAATTCTGTAGTAGTCTTCAATGCTTTGTGCTTGAACGTTGCAACGGTTTTTTTGTTGATTGCAACGGCGGCGGCGTGGCAATTTCATTAACTGATTCCATAATGTGACAGGCGATTTGGAATTCAACAGTCGAAATCGCTGTCAAAAGATGCAATGCATTTTGCGAAGTATCTCGATCTTTCCACGTTTTTATTTCTTCCAAAGATTAAATAACAGCCGGTTGCAATTCAACGTACGTTCCAACTGCTTCATGAGACTGAGCCCACCTGGTATGACAAACAGACTTCAACTTTTGTTTTTTTTTCTCACTTTTGTTTGTCATTTTTGAAATTTCTTGGTGTAGAACGTCTTGTCTTTTAGGCCAGTGAGAAAATGCTTTAATCGCTCCGATAGTTCCTAACGCATTTTTGATTCCTGACACTTCGCATGCTGCATTGACTGCAAAACTAAAGCTATGTGCAGCGCAATGTACATAAATTGCCAGTGGGAAATACGATCTCAGATGAGCCTGTGCACCAATGAATTGGACACTCATTGCCGGAGCTCCGTCGAATCCTTGGCCATACATATATGAGCAATCGACGCCAACATCATGTAAATAATTTTTGATTGAATCAGCTAAACCTTGTATATATAAATAAAATTTTGAGTAATAGACCCCCCCATGCCCAAATCCTGGATCCGCCACTGTCCAGAGTTATTAGCATTCTATTTCTAACATTTAAATTTCTTAAATTTCATTGGGGCAGTCTCATTATTCAATATTATGAACGTAATGCAATACAATCATTTCTATGTCATTTCTTTTGCATTGTCACCCAAGTGGTGGCAAAGCCCTGAGCACAACGCTCAGTATTCGTTTGACAAAACAAATTCGGGTTCAGATGTCAATAGAATACTACATGTGGCTTTGTTTACGTTTAGGTATTGACGGAATTTGTAGAATAAACATTTCCTACCTAATTTTAGAAGAAATGCTCCTTGAGCTCATAATTTTGCCTAGAGAATTTTAAGCCACAAACTTAGGGTGCGGCTTTTCTGCAAACATAGTGCTGGAATCGCATATTGATTTCATCGAAATGGTTTGACCCTTTCCGAGCAGCTTTTCTTTTATAATATGGGCAGGGCACACAACAAGGGGCTTTGAATACCAATATTTTCTTAACACAGGGCCAGCGATTAAGAAAGGAGTAGAAACGAGATGTCCAGAGCTGTAAGAGAATGCATTCTTTTCAAGCAATGAAAAGACTGCAAGCAGTTAAAAGACGTCAAGCAGTCAAAAGACTGCAAACCACCCAAATGTCTGCATTACTTTCAATGCAATCAAAAGTCTTCATGACGTCAAGGAATGTCAGAGACTATTAAAAGACTTTCAAAACTGCGATCAGTTAAAAAGTATTGCATTCTTTTGACTTCAAGTCTTTTGACTGCTCTAGACGATTGGTTAACTAAAGACTTCAAAATTTGTAGGAAGTTATTTTTGTAAGTTGAAGTGCTGAAGGAATGTGAATGCATTCCAAATATTCAGTTAGGTGAATGGGACTTTTGCAATGCCATTCTTTTATAGCTCTGGAGATGTCGACGTACATTGTTTTTAAAATTCTGTTCAAATGCGAATGAAAGACAGTTTGGTAAGCCATCCACATCCGGGTCGTCCGGCCAAAGAATAAATCTTTATATAACACTGTACGCCTGAGATCTTGGGGAAACTGTATTTAAACTAAGGCTGATGTTTGATATGTACCTGTCCAAAACAAGTCTATCTTCTAGCGAATCAGAATATTATGGATGTGAAGAAAGGTTCTTCTTATTCTTTTTGTTCTTCTTTTTCGATAGCAAATGTCAACACCTGCACAAATAGATGGAAAAGACCAAAATGAGAACAACTGGTGCTCTCATTAGAGTTGGGTGTTAAGTACATTATCAAAATCTCAAGGCTTAATACAACGCTCTTGTTCTTCTTAGTACCTTTTTTTAGATAACTGCAAATTGCGAATTTTCTCGAAGATTCTGTATACTGGGTGCGACAAAAGTATGGAAACCCTGGAAATATGACAGAATATGCGTTAAAAAAAAATCAAAGACCCTATATCCGACGTATTTTTCGACGAGGAATCCGATGGTGACCTTGAATTTGACCTTGGGCGTAACCTTGAAGCCCCAGCGACCCAAAAATCGATTTTTCAAATGGAAACCCCCATTTTTTATTGCAGATTTGGAAATTTTACGAAAAAATATGTATTTTATTTTTTTTAATGATATTATTAGAGGTGCAGCGCTTGAAATAAAAAATACGTGAAAAATGAAAACATTGGTCTGAAACCCTTGGAAATATCGCAGAATATTCGTTAAAAAAAATCAAAGACCCCATATCCAACGTATTTTCCGACAAGGAATCCGATGGTAACCTTGAATTTGACCTTGGACCCTGTCATATTTCCAGGGGTTTCCATACTTTTGTCGCACCCTGTATATTTTGTGAAGTAAGATTGCCAACTGCACATTTATTATTAAATTTTAATAAAATCATACTACAATTGGGCAGAACATTTCTTATCAAATATTTAAAATCAAATATGCAATTTTGAAAATCTTGCCACAAGTTTTGGCTGTTTTTTTTTTTGTGAGGGACTAAGCAAGCGGTTTAGGAAAAGCCGTTATGATGGGTACCTTTTTCTTAGACCTAGAGACCCAATCTCTAAAACCTCTCGGTAGGCTGCCCCACAGACAGTTTTGAGATTGTCCGTTATAGTTAAAGTTTATCAATTAATCCAGCAATAAGCTGTAGTGAAATATTAGATCATGCTGATTGCTGATATGTACGTCTTTGATAAAGGGTTTGCAATTACATATATTGCTTCAAAGTGAGATTAATGGATTTCATAAAGTAAACTCTATCGGAGAACTTGAGATACCTACGAGCTGTAAAGTATTGAAGAATAAAAATCAAAGTTCACGTGTATTTTATATGGGAAATCTTCTAACGCCTTGTTGGAGGTCTATAGCCGAGTTCTTACTGTACAATTAGTTGGACAGACTTTGGCTGGAACGACCAATGCTTGATGGTGTGAACCCTCAGACGACCTCTTGGTCAACTTGTTGGATGGTTTTCAAATATTTTTGAAAATTTTTAAGTTGGACGGAGTGGAAGAGTACGTGACATAAAGTTGGACGACAAGCTTGATAAGTGTGAACGCAAACTACATCCGACCATCCAACTTCCATCAAACGAAGTCTGTCCAACTAATTGTGCAGTGTGAACTCGTCTTATGTTAATATAATTGGCGAACATTTTAAGGGAGTTTGTTTTGAGCTATCCTAGTGCATGTGTTTGAAATAAATTTTGAGAGAAGGTCATTATCAACACATTTTTGATATTTCAATTTGATTCCGAAGCATTCATAAGTGTGAACATAAATCTTTAAATATTTATTCATTAAAGGATCTCGACTTTATTTCAAAGTTTTGGAGAAAAAAACGAGAATAGCAACAGCAAGTCATATCATTTTGTGGTAAATCAGTAATATGTCAAGAATAATTGATTATGATAAAGGTGCGCTATTACTTCAACAAATGTTCTCCCATGCTGTTGTTTAACAAGAACCCCTTTAGAGTTCTTTATTCCGCGAACAATTAAGAAAATGCTTTTCATGATTCAATGCAATTAGGCCTCCGGATTCTCTAATTTCCTTGCAAAATTCACAATCGGAATGCAAAACATGACTCCTTTCAAAGCGAATGCCTGTCGATGTGAATGGTTTTCCATTTTATTGGATCTAATCGCTGCAATAAGGATCGCTAATGGGCGGTTATTCCCATTTTCAGCTATGAACGCAATAATTACTCGATAAATGACGGCGACGACGGCGTGGTCCCTTCTATGGGCTTAATGTGGTGACACCATTTCCTTTTACCAACTCCCAACTTTCAAATTATTGGATCTCGGATTCAATTCGATATTTCATTAAATTTGTCACCTTACTTTGCACAGATGGCTTAACACCCACCACCGCCGAACCCACCGCACCGATAATTGTTTGGCGGTCTCCTGCTCGTCGTCCAGCAAAGCGTGCCGCTCTATACACCGTGCACAACACTAAGCCATTAAACCATTGAACTCCTATATACAATTTAATGAGCCGCAAATGTCATTTGGAAAATTCGAGTTCCTTAAACCGCTATGATTTGATTATATGTGTGCAGTTTAGCAGAAATTAGTCGGGGTTTGTTCAATGGCATTGCTGACCATTGTTTTTAAATCGAATGCTAAATATTTGCATTGGAATGGTTATTTTGATGAGTAATCGTATTATTTATGACACACGGCACGGCGCGACGCCCTTAACTGTGGTAAGAGAGACGTGAATTACATGGATTTGCATTTCATTTGTTTTTATACCAAAATGACCACCGACAATTGATTTATGTTTATTGTTAATAAAAGAGAAAATGCTTTCAACAACGAGTTGCCGAAAATAATGCAGTAATTGAAGTAATTATTATTTTAATTGGTTTTTCGCATATATTAGCCAACTTTCATGTTTGTGCTGACGCTATTTTTTCTTTTATTAAATGTTATTTTGAATTCAATGCGGTTTACATACGTATCTACATAATTAAAGCTGAAGTGGAACAAGCTTGGTTATGAATAGATTATCCTGAGAGTCACCGTTAAACGTACAGAAAAACTATATTTACAATTACAATTTTTTTTTTTTTTTACAATTTTAATACAGATTTTTAAGCATGGCTTATAAGCCGTCTGCCGGTAAACTTATAAATGATCTTGAAGAGAACAATTTTAGTTTATTTAAAATAAAAAATTATAATTTTGTGAATTTATCTTTTTCTTTGTACATAATTTAAAGGAAAAAATGTTAAATTAGTTATACAAACACAAATAGAATTCATTTTTTTTTTAATGAATAGAGTGATTCAAGAGGAAGGTTTATATGTATAATACATGCATATTATAGCAGAGAAAAGCCAAGAAATTTAAAGTTTTGTAATGCGACATACATATTATTTTACTAAAAAAAATTATTTACTTTTACTTTTATTTCAATTTTATAATTTTCAAAATCGGTTTGAAACTCGCACGAATAGTAAACTATTTTTTAAAGCATCGTAGTTTATATTGAAAAGAATAGGTATCTTTTGTTTTTGTTTCTGAATGGTAAGTATTCAGATATTTTTTACTGCGGCACATACTAATAATATGGCAATTCGTGCATAGGTAATCATTCATATAGAACTGAGAAAATTTTGTAAAGAAATTATAAAGTCATGTCTAAAAAACGTCGTCGTTCGAACATAGGTCGTAGTACAGTGAATGCCAAAAGAGTACGTTCAGCAAGAGATGAAGAATCGTCAACGGAACGTTAGGCTCGCCTTAGTCAGGCTCGGGATAGATATAAAGCTGACAGAGAGAGAGAATCTTCAGTAGAGCGTGAGATTCGCCGCAGCCGGGATCAAGGTAGGCATATGGTTCAGAGGGACAGAAAATCATTAGCACGAGTTACTAATTCATGGGTAAATAAAGAAAATTCTGCCATGAATTACGATCCTTCGATTTCTTACAAGGACGATCGTATAGTATCAATAGGTACTATGTCAATAGTGTGTGAACATTGCTTGGCATTGAAATTCAAGGACGAATCGAAAGGCATGTGTTGCTTACAAGGAAAAGTAAAATTAGAAGAAATTCTCCCACCACCTGAACCACTTCACTCTCTTCTTACGGGTGATCATCCAAAATCCAAACAATTAATTCGCAATATACGCCACGCCGTTATAATAACGCATTTCAAATGACCTCTTTTAAGAGTAAGCAAGTCGTTGAGCGTGGGTTCATGCCTACATTTAAAATTCAAGGGCAAGTGTACCACTTAGCTGGGAGCTTGCTACCACTTCGACCCGATGATCACAAATTTCTTCAAATATATTGTTCAAGTGTTGCACAGCCAATTGATAGAGATTTGATTAGATCTCTCCAAGATATGTTGCACTCTCATAATTGCTACATACAGTTTTTCAAAACTGCAATTGAGAGTGTTCCAGCAGATACTCCTGACCTTAATGTCGTAATCCATGCGAATAAAGTTCCTGTTGGAGGACACAAAGGACGATACAATGCGCCTTCCACGAGTGAAGTAGCAGTGGTGATAGCAGGACAGCAATTTGACAAGAGAAATATTGTATTATAGTCATGATGATAATTTGAAAAAAATTTCAGAGTTACACAGATCTTATGACAGCTTACAATATCCTTTGATGCTATGTCGTGGAGAAAATGTTTATGCCATTAATATTTCTCAAGTTGACCCAATCGGTGGTACACCTCTGCGTAAAACAGTGTCATGTATGAACTACTATTGCTACCGTATAATGACAAGACATAACTTTGCTTAGATGTGGAATGTTAACAAACCAATACATGGTAGATCAATATGCAAAAATTGAATCTGAGAGATTGACCTACATCCGTAATAATCAAACTAAATTGAGAGCCGAAAATTACGTTCATCTTCAGGATTCTTTACATGCGAATGAACACCGCAACGGCATTGGGCAGTTGGCTATACTACCTTCAGGGTGAAACCTTTAACGTTGCAGGCTTAGATTTGAGCGTTGACCGTTTTTCACATGTCCAACTGTATGTCGCTCTATCAAGAGTAACTTCCAGAGAAAATATGTTTTTATTGTCTAATGATAAGAAAGCTGTGAACATTGTATATAAAGACATTCTGTAATATGTTAATTGTTGTAAAAATAAAATAAATAGTTAAAAATGTAAAAAGTAAATAAGTAAGAATGTAGTGTATTTAGTATCATCATTGTACCCGTGTGAAGCCGGGGCGGGTCGCTAGTAAAATATAAAAAAAGAGAAAAAGGAATTTAACATCGAAAAATAATGATTTTAAAGAAAAGGAAAAAAGAAAGAAGCAAAAGAAAAAAGAGAAATGCAAAGGGGAAAAATATGTTCTGGTTACAATAGTTAAAGTGGGCTTTTAGTTTAGCTAAAACAAAATTAAGTTGTGTGTATTAACTCACGACAAATCCAAATAAGTATTTCTGTAGTTCTTTGCATGTGAAATATATCCTACCAGCAACTTCCGACCATACTCTCCATTCAAAATGCTTTGACTTTCTTCTAACGTTAGAGAACTCTTATTGAAATAGAGTCGCCGTATGTCTTGCAAAATAGGACAAACAGCTAGAAAATGAAAAATGTCTTCGTTTTGCCTAAGATTACACAATGAACAAGTAGGATTAATATCTGTTCGATATGGTCTAAAATTAAGTTCTAGAATTTCCGTTCTAATTTTAAAAATAAGACTCATATCGGAGATAGAAAGGTCTCTTCTAAAATAATTATTCTCGCGTAGATGCAAATTTAAATTTCGATAAAAAATCCTGGAAGAAGATTCCCTCGCTCTTTCAATATGGGTTTGGTACAAACTTTCGTCTACCACTTTAATACAGTCATACAAAATACTTCGCCAATCTTCTACGTTATTTAGACTCAAGCTCATAGGAATATGATGTGCCGAAGCGAGATCTAGCCAGTTTTTGAAAGGAGTATAACCACAGCGAAGAGAAACTAACAGTAATTTTTTATGCAGATTGGTGCTGGGTCTTTTCATTATTTTGGACAAGAAATCTGCGCTAGCTTTCAAATTTTTTAAGTATATTTGAGGTAGACCGGACTCTACATAAATAGCGTAGCTGGGAGTATTTGCAGGTAATTTAAATATTCTTTTAAAAAATTATCTCTGGATTGTTTCCATTTTTTCCATCCATTAGTATCCGTACACTTCATTGCCATAGCAGAAGCAGCTATTTATTGTGGCATCAAATACTTTGAACTTTGAAGTCGAATCAACAAAGGATTTCGCAAAAAATTGAGACCACATAGTATTGATTGCTACTTTAGCAACTGCCAGTTTTTCTTTTATGTGAGCCTTAATAATCAGATTGTGTGAGATTATGAAACCGAGATATTTAAATTGATCCACAACTTCAAGATTCCTACCGTCGCGTCGAGTGTCCAGATCCTTAAGTTTCTATCGGAACGACTTTGAGATCTAAAAACCATAACCTTAGATTTGGTAGAGTTAATTTTGAGGTCCCATAGATCACAAAATTTTTTTAGCTTATTTATTTGCAGTTGAAGTGTCATCGGGTCATCAGCAAAAATAACCAAATCATCAGCATATAACAGCAATTTCACAAATACATCTCCAAAAAATACTCCCCCTGGTAGATTATTCTCAATGTCGTTGATAAACAAAGCGAACATTAAGGGGATTAGGACACATCCTTATGGGACGCCCGATTCGGAACTAAATTGTCTTGATTGGTTTTCACCACAGCATACTGTTGCAGACATATTAAGTAGGAGATGTTCGTAGACCCTTATGAATTTAGTTGACACCCCAATTACTGACAGTTTATAAAGCAGTGACCTTCTATTAATGGTGTCAAATGCCGCTTTAAAATCTACAAAAAATGTATATAAAGGTTTTTTTTTATCAATAAAGCGCCTGGCTGCAAAAATGTGGTCTATAGTTGAGAGATTAGCTTGAAAGCCAGCTTGGAAAGGACTTATTAGGCTATTACAGTGCACCCATCTCGACAGTCTGAGGTAAAGCATTTGAGTGAAAAGCTTTCTCAAGGAGCATAGTACCGAAATTCCTCTGTAATTTTCAGGTTGATTTGGGTCACCTTTTTTAAAAATAGCAGATATTTTAGCCAAGCGAAAACAACTGGGAAAGGATTCCTCATGAAACATTCTATTCAAAATATTTAAAATGAGTTCTAAGAATTCAGGCGTGGAGTTCTTGTAAAATTCTATTGGGATACCATCTGCTCCTGGCGCTTTGTTATTTTTCATTTTGTTGAGTGATTCAAGTAACTCAGGCATTGTAAAAGTCGAATCTAACTCAGGGATGCTTGTGTATGGCAGAGCAAAACTAACAGTATTCTGGGCTGGGTCTAGAAGCAGAAGGTTTTCAAAATGTGAGGCGAGTTGATCCACATTGATGTTATGAGAGACCGGCTTACTACGCCCTCCCAAAACACGCACATTACACCAGAACTTTTTAGAGTCTCTACAATTGATAAGGTCTTTAGCCGCTTTCTTAAGGTACAATTGTTTTTTATTATTGCATAAGTCCTTATAAATTTTGTTATGCTGCAAATAAAGGTGTTTGAAAGCATCATTATTTGAGTCTCTAAAAAGTTTTAAGAAACGAAAAGATTTAGTTCTGGCTTTCCTGCATTCCTCATCATACCATTTCGACTTTGACCACGGTGAGGCGAGCCGTGTACTACTTGCCGTTGCAGATTTATGTATCAACTCAAACGCACCACATGTCGCATTTTCGACTGAGGCAGATACTTGGACATCGTTTGAAGTCATTTGGTGCCTTAAGTTCGCTTTATACTTAACGGCCATATGATTGATCCATTTAAGTTTACTACAAGTTCACAAGAAACTAAAATTGGCAGGTGAGATGAATAGTTAGTGGGGTATACCTCAAAGTTCTTAATAACATCCAGCCAGTCCCCTTTTACTAAGCAATAATCTATCGTTGAACATCCCTGGGGCGATATAAAGATGTAATTACCTTTGGCATCTCCTGTTGAGACCCCGTTTAAAACAAAAAGACCAAAATCCTCAATCATTTCTATTAAATGCCTACCGTTTGTGTTCAGATTTTCATCTAATGAGCTTCTTTCGTAGGAAAAGTTTCCATCATTCAAAATCGAAGAATTTTGAAAGTTGCTTATACGACCATTAAAGTCACCAATTAACATTATATTTTCGTGATTATTATTTAAAAGGAAATTTTGCAATTCTTCATAGTCTTGGTTCCATCGGCTAAAGTTAAGATAAATAGGAACTATTTGAAAATGTTTTGAACCACACAAGACATCAATTATAATTTTGCTTTCACTATTTTTAAAACTTATCTGATCAATTGAATTATTTTTGATTTTGTAACCAATCAAGGTCCCACCACTTGCTCTACCAAGCCTATTATTTCTAACAGCTGGGATAAATTTGACTCTGAATTGTTCTAAATATTTATGATATTGCATTTCTTTTCCTTCTTCCACAAAAGTTTCTAATTCACAAAAGTTTCTTCATTTACCGTCTAAAGATAATTTAGAGAACGATTTCCTTTTACCACTTAGGATTGCCTTGAAATTCTTCAACCGGATCCGTAAATGAGGAACACTTGTTTTTTTTTTGGCAGGAGGAAATATTTAAAAGACACTTGGCAGTATTCGACACCAAGTAGTGTGGGATTCTTACCTCACTTAAAACTCCTCGTAATCAGAACCAATCTTTGAACGATCGACAACAGATTTTTCTTTCTCAATAATATAATCGCTTATGGGGAAGCTTAAACTTTTAATGCTTCCCATGACTTTTAGACCATTAGCTCGTGTGGCTTGGTTCTTCTTAATCTCCGAACATTGCCTCTCGTATTTAATACGGACTCCATTTCAGAGTTGATATGACTATGCAGTCGCTGATTATGTGATACAGCATGTTTTCTTACAACTTCGTAACCATTTCTATTTTTAGGTCACGATGTAAATCGCTATTTCTTATATACCATGGTACATAATATTCCACGAAGGACTTTGTTTTAGAAATTTTGGACGATTTCAGTATTTGTTTTCTTTGTACAGCCCCATAGTTGGATTCCATAGGTCCAAACAGGTCTAAGTACTTGTTTATAAAGCATTATTTTATTTTCGACAGATAAGTCAGAATTTCTACCGAGTAACCAGAACATTTTTCTATACTTCAAGTTGAGCTCTTCCCTTTTCTTTTGATATGCTCTTTCCATTTTAGCTTTGCATCCAAATTCATCCCAAGGTATTTGGCCGTATTGGCGTAAGGTACAGTTTGTTTGTTTATGAATATTTGAACGTAGATTTTCATTATTTTTTTTTTATGTATGCAGATTTAGCTTCATTGATCTTGATACGCCATTTTTGGTCCAATCACTAACGGTGTCGACGGCATTCAGCAAATTCTCAGCAGCCTTGACGACGCACTTACCGGATGCCAAAATTGCAGTATCATCTGCAAAAGTAGCCATAATGGTGTTGTCATCCACGGGAATATCACTTGTATATAGCAAATACAGGGTAGGTCCTAGGACGCTTCCTAGTGGAACACCGGCTTGTAGTTTACTTAGCTTTGAATATTCTTGATCATACCGTACTCTGAAGAGCCGGTTTGAGATATAAGATTTTAGTATTTCGTAGTACTGCCTGGGTAGGTCCCTTTGCAGTTTGTACTCTAGCCCCTCATGCGATACCTTGTCGAATGCTTGAGCAACATCTAAAAATATAGCCGAACATACTTGTTTTTCTTCTAATGCTTTTTCAACTGCATCCGTTATTCTATGAACTTGGTCTATCGTGGCATGTTTATTTCTAAATCCAAACTGATGATTTGAGATTAGATTTCTTTCTTCTATGACTTTGCTTAGTCTTTTCAGTAGCAGTTTTTCAAAGACTTTTGCCATTATTGGTATAAGCGATAATGGTCTGTAAGACGTCACTTCTGTTGGTGGCTTACCTTGCTTTGGTATAACAATTACTTCAGCAATTTTCCAATGATGTGGGACATATTGGGTCTTTAGGCATGCATTTATTATGAATTGGAGTTTTATGAAGGCTTTTGATGGCATTTCTTTCATAAATTGAGCAGTTATTAGATCGTACCCAGGTGATTTTTTGTTCGATAGTTGATTTCGACACATACTTTTTATTTCTTTGAGTGTGACAATTGGTATGTCAACTTCATCGACTTTATCAATAAACTGTAAGTTTTCAGATGCGTTTGCTGGGAATGGCTTATAAACATTCGCAAGATGTTCTGCAAACAGGTTAGCTTTTTCCTTCGGATTTCCGATCCAATTCCCGTCTAGAGATTTATTGGCTTGGTTTTGTAACTGCGGTCTTTTCAGGCGCTTAGCTGCTTCCCAGAGCGAATAATCGGTTGAAGCAGTCGTTAAATTTTCAGGAATCTACTTAATGAATCATTTTTGAATTCGTAGATTTGTTTTTTCAGTTAGTTGCTTAGACGGTTAAACGCGGTTTTGTCGTCTGGAAATCTAGTATTTTGCCATTTTCTTTGAGTTCTTCTTTTCTCCAATAACAACTCTCTTATCTCGACAGGGTATTTTGTTTCAGTTTGCCTCCTCGAGTAAGTAGGTGTACTTTCTTCTGCAGCTTGTTGTTCTACTTCAAGGTCGATTTGCTCTTTTGTTTCCATTTGGGGATCTGAGATTTATATAGCTTTCAAGCTTTTCTCTGAATTTACTCCAGTTTGTTTTATTATTTACAAGCTTAGGATTACTTTTTTCCATTATCTCTGATTCATTAAGTGATAAAATCACCGGTGTATGATCTGATGATAAGTCATAATTACCTTCGACTCTTATATGGTTTCGTTTGATGCCTTTAACTATGAAAAAGTCAACAAGGTCTGGTATTTTACTAGTATTCGATGGCCAGTAAGCTGGTGATCTGGAAGAATAAAACTCTCAATTGTATTTGAGGCATGCTTTGTAAAGCCTTCTGCCTTTTGTTGTTATAAGTCTGGATCCCCAATGGGTGTGCTTAGCGTTAAAGTCACCGCCAACAAGGAAGTTATGTCCTAGTAGATTCAGCAGCTCTGTATAATCATCTTCAGTCGGGGAACGCCTTGGCGGGCAGTATATTGATGCCAACTTGAAGTCTTTCTTTTTCATACCAATACTAATTATTATTGTTACTTGCATATTCTCGAGGAACACTTTGAATGATGGTTTATCCCAGGAAGGAACAGAAACTCTTTTTAAAAGTGCTAAATGCCAAATAGGATTTCTAATATTAATAGAGCTCGAATCTAAGACACTAACGTGAAATTTTAACCCCTAACAAAAAAACTAACAGTCCCACAAGTAAGCAAATAACCTACTTTTTCCCAATGGTATGGTTTTTCGCGAGGAATTAGCAAGTTATCCGGGAATAAATGCGCTGTCATGAAAAACGTCCTCTCTTTTAGCCGTTCGGCGCTCGGAGTTAGGAGGAATTGTAGGTTTGGTTGAGACAAATGGATAAATAGAAACAAATGAACTTTCCAAGCTGTGTTGTGTCACTTCACTTTATTTTTGAATTAGCGATGAGTCTTAGTCGTATCAGCAAACGAAAATCTGGTTAATCTCAGACATAACAGAAAACCGGTGGATCTCTATCTCCAAGCAGCGAAGTAAAAAGTGTGAGAGATGAGAGTTGTGATCCCCTCGAGATCGTTATACTCGTGCCTATAATAAAGGAAAAGAACTACCTTAATGTTACTAACACAATTAACCGCAAAGTAATAGAAATCAGTATCTCCTTTTTTCATTGCTGATATTTAATACGAGAAATCCCTCTTCATTTTTAAATAGTCCTCCACCATCCAATTCATTTCAATTCACACCGCATAGATAAAAATGAAATAATCATTTTTATGCTCTCAATAAACCTTAACCGATACTCTTTTCCTTACGCTGATTGCTTTCCGGTGACTAATTAATGTGGTAACTACACTTTAACCCGCATCCGACAACGTAAAGTACTCTTACTCAGATTTATTGTTAAGTATCATTACAATCTGTATACAAATCAAGATAACAGGATGAAATGGAACAATTAAATGCTTTGGTTTCAATTAATTGCTTATCACGATTGCAATTCAAAGATACTCTCGGGGATACCAGGCTAAGGCGTTTTGTTTTACATTCATTCGCATTCAAATGTTCGCAAACAAGAGCTCGGATCGATATTTTCGAAAAGATTTCGATTCGCAAAAGAAGAATTGAGTTTGAACATGAGAAATCCAATAATAATGAATAGCCATTTGGAACCCACTAGGGGATAGGTGTGGACGGAGTGAATGGTAGGACACTTTAACGTGGCACTGTAGGGTTCTTAATAAAGTACCATGTAACTTCTTAATACGATCTATAAATCTCCTAGATCCGTGCACTTGCATATTCGCCTACACATCTCTATTTGATGACATTTCTCATGTACATGTCTATCGGATGATCTATGTATCTTTCTTATGTAAATAAGTAACGTTCGACATTGCAGTTCTCATGTTTCATGTTCTGTTAGAATAAGTTAAGAGATCAATTGTAATAAAGCGCTCATTCGATCAACACCGTTTGTCCTAACATTTTATGAACTTATCCTCTGCTTATCTTACAACCTCAGAAGTGGGATTATTGTGCAAAAAAAAAAAAAAAACTTTTATGCAAACTTATGTGCTATTAAGAATTAGTGTGTCAATTAAGTAATTACTAAATTTACATTAGAAACTATTAAGAAGTTTTATTAAATTAATACGATGGCAGAGAGTGCTTTGAGGTTCATGCAAGTGGCAACTGTACCTCAACTTAAGGACAAGTTAAGTGAAATGAATTTACCTACAAATGGGTTAAAATCAGCGCTTAAAATTCGATTAGAGCAAGCAATTCAACAACTAACTGATGCCCAAGCTGAAGAGTTTTTTCCAGCCGAAGAACTAGATGAAATAAATACTGACGAGGCTTCATCGGAGCTTGAAGAGGAAAACAGACTGGTGACGCATCAACTAGAAACTTTAAGAGAGGTAGTGAGGAGGAAGGAAGAAATCCGAGAGCTCCAGAAGAGGCTTTCTGAGCTAAATAACCGTACAGAACCTTCAACAGGAGCCGAATGTATGAGTTTCAGAGATGTTGAGGAGTCTCTACCACATTTTTCGGGAGATGATAATTATTGCATTACGAGATGGATCAAGACTTTTGAAGAGGCAAAACAAATTTACAAGTTTGACGACTCAAAGTGTCTTATTTTTGCCCAGAGGTTGCTGAAAGGTACAGCAAAACTTTTCTTAAGATCTACGCTTTGTTATTCCTGGAGTGAATTGAAATCAGCCCTTTTACGTGAGTTTCATCATCGTTCAACGGCCTCAGATATCCACAACGCACTACGCAATCGTAAGAAAAGGAGAGAAGAAAATTACCAGCAGTATGTGCTCAGCATGCAGGAAATCGCAAGCGCAGCCGACGTGGAGGAACAAGATGTTATCAACTACATCATTAAAGGTATACCTGATTCAATGGTAAATAAACAATTTCTGCTTACAGCCAACAATCTCTCTGAGCTTAAACACGTGCTTAGAAAATATGAGAAAATGAAACCCGAAATGCAGATGACAACAGACCACGTGACACCCAACTTGCAAACCAAACCAACACCGTACGTACGAAACAAATCTGTTGTCAAATGTTACAATTGCAACGACGTGGGGCACATCGTCACCAATTGCCCGAAGCCACGAAGAGACAGGGGATCATGTTTTCGTTGTGGGAAAACCGGTCATTTGATAAAAGATTGCCCGCAATCAACAGCAGTGCTGATGCTCCAGAAGAACGAGTCAATAAAAACAAAACCAGTTTTTTTAAATGATTTTCATGGAACCTTTGAGTATCAACTCTTAAGCAACGAACATGGAGATGTAAGTTCAACAATGAAAGCGATAAGCGTCATAGACACAGGCAGCCCTATTAGCTTTGTTCAGCAAAAATATGTCCCTTCGTACCTGATGACACCTTTAGAAACCTCAATGCATGACTTCAGTGGAATCAACAACAGCAGGCTTATTATGTATGGTAAGGTGTTATGTAATATTAAGTTTGAGAATCTGCATGTCAATTTAAGTCTTTATGTTGTCAAAAATGACACTATGAAAACCGCAATAATTTTAGGGCGTGATTTTTTACAAAAGAGCAATATTAAACTCACATTTGAAAATGACAAACCTACTTATGATAAGGAAAATGAACTGTTAAATAGTTTTTGTAGTGACTCTGAAACAAATGAAATTTTAAATATCGACACGGGTGTTGACAATTATATCAATCTAAATATAAATGAAAACTTGAAATATGAAGAGAAAGTTGAAGTAAGAGATTTAGTGACAAGGAGTGTTTTAAACAATAACAATTTAAATAAAAAAAATATAGGTCATGAGTTAGGCAAGTGTGAAGAACATGCAATGAAAATTGTTTTAACGGATCTGAATAAGGTTTTCAATTGTGCTCCAAGACGGCTTCCTTTCGCACATAAGCAGGAATTACAAAAAATATTAGACGACTTGTCCGAGAACGAAATAATTCGTGAAAGTAGTTCCCCTTATGCATCGCCAATTGTTTTGGTAAAAAAGAAATCGGGAGAGTTGAGATTATGTATAGACTATAGGGAATTAAATAAAATCACTCAAAAGGATAATTTCCCTCTTCCTTTGATAGAGGACCATTTGGACACATTACGAGGTAAGAGATATTTTTCACTTTTAGACTTAAAAAGCGCGTTCCACCACGTGAAAATGTGTCCAGAATCAATAAAGTACACTGCATTTGTGACGCCTTTAGGCCAATTTGAATTTTTACGTATGCCTTTCGGGCTAAAAAATGCATCGGCAGTGTTTCAACGATACATAAACCTTATCTTTAAAAATCTCATAAGATCTGGAAAATTATTAGTCTATATTGACGATCTACTAATATCGTCAACCACAAAACACGAGCATTTTGAAATCCTAAAAGAGGTTCTTCAAATTGTTGAAGCACATAATTTGCATTTACGTTTAGACAAATGTTTTTTCATGCTTGAAAAAATGACTTACTTAGGGTATGAAGTTTCAGGAGATGGAATAGGTCCAAACGCAGATGGGCTGCGTGCAGTATCAGAATTCCCAACACCAACAAATGTTAAATCCTTGCATTCCTTTTTAGGTTTATGCTCATACTTCCGCAAGTTTATAAAGGACTTCTCCACCCTTTCTAAACCATTGTATGATCTCATAAAGAAAGGTACCGAATTTATTTTTGGTCAAAAAGAACTATCAGTTTTTGAAAATCTAAAAAAAATGCTTTTAAATGCCCCAGTACTCAGCATTTATAATCCAAAAGCTGAAACTGAGCTGCATTGCGATGCAAGCAGTTTAGGGTTTGGAGCTGTTCTTTTTCAGCGTCAAGATGACAAGTTATTGCATCCTGTATTTTTCTTCTCTAAGCGAGCTACTGCTCAGGAATCAAGGTACCACTCATACGAGCTTGAGACCTTAGCGATAGTGTATGCTCTCAGACGATTCAAAATTTACTTGGTTGGGATCCAATTCAAAATTATTACAGATTGCAAGTCATTAACACTGACTTTAAATAGAAAACTTTTAAATCCTCGGATTTCAAGATGGGCCTTAGAACTCCAAGACTTTGAATATGCTGTAGAACATAGAGATGGAAATAGAATGACTCACGTCGATGCTCTGAGTAGGTGTCATAATATATTCATTATTGAACCTGAGTCATTTGAATGTGCGCTTGCAGCTGCACAACAGAATGATAGTGTAATAAAACGACTAGTTTCACTACTCGAAAGTAGAGAAAGTCCCAGCTATGAGCTAATAAATGGCCTTGTATACCGCAAAATAAATAGTAAGGTCTTATTTTACGTCCCAACACAAATGGAGAGGAACGTGATTCAGACGCACCATGATGCTTTATGCCATGTCGGCGTCGAGAAATGTTACGATTTTCTCAAAAAAACTTACTGGTTTCCTTTCATGAAAATGAAAATTAAAAACTACATAAGCAATTGCTTGCGTTGTATTCATTTTTCACCTCCGGCAGGTAAAAAGGAAGGGATTTTACATAGCATTCCCAAAGGCGACAAGCCCTTTGAGACTATCCATATTGACCACTATGGTCCACTACCTTCATCAGTTCGGAATCTAAAGAAATACATATTTTTAGTAGTAGACGGCTTTACCAAGTTCACTAAACTTTACGCAGTGAAAACAACTTCCACTAAAGAAGTTTTAAAATGTTTGGAATCCTATTTCTCAAACTATAGCAAACCAACTCGAATAGTTTCTGACAGGGGAAGCTGTTTTACATCTGAAGAATTCTCGAACTTCTGTAACATGTATAATGTGCAGCATATAAAAGTGGCCACCAGCTCTCCTCAATCCAATGGCCAGGTTGAAAGGATTAACCGAAGCCTTACGCCGATGTTAGCGAAAGAGAGTGAGATAGATCCTGCCGAGTGGACGAAATATTTAGAAAAAGTACAATTTGCCCTAAACAACGTTGAAAACAAAAGTACTGGATTCTGTCCAAGTGTACTACTATTTGGTGTAAATCAAAAGGGTATTGTTTTTGACAAAATTCATGACTACCTAAAAGAAAATATAATATTAGAAGACGCAACTAATTTAGACTTAATTAGGCAGAAAGCACAACTGAAAACCTTACACAGCCAAGAAGTTAATAAGAAATATTTTGATAAGCGACATAAAGCCCCATACCCTTATAAAGTTGGTGATCATATAATGATAAAAAATGTTTCATGCACTCCTGGTATAAATCATAAGCTTTTGCCTAAATATAAAGGGCCTTATCAAATAGTAAAATGTCTAGGTAATGATAGATTTCTTATAAAAGACTTAGAAAATCTTCAAATTTCAAGAGTTCCATACGAAGGAGTTGCTTCTCCTGAAAACATGAAACCATATGTTTCTTAGTAACCCAAAAGATAAAATGTATATAATATGTACTTCATTTAAATGTATGTATGTTCTATTATTGACTTTATTTTGATTTGATGTATCTATTGCTTTTGTATTCAAGTAATGTTTTCGAATATTATACACTTGTCAATTATTTTAAACGAACAAAATTCAATTCAAAATGTGAAACAGAATTATTAATTTTTGATATATTTGCTGTGTATATTACGTGATATTAAAGAATTGTGAAGCGAAAATGTTTGTGCATGAGATAAATCGGGGACGATTTGTTGTCTGGACGGTCGAGCTGTAGGGTTCTTAATAAAGTACCATGTAACTTCTTAATACGATCTATAAATCTCCTAGATCCGTGCACTTGCATATTCGCCTACACATCTCTATTTGATGACATTTCTCATGTACATGTCTATCGGATGATCTATGTATCTTTCTTATGTAAATAAGTAACGTTCGACATTGCAGTTCTCATGTTTCATGTTCTGTTAGAATAAGTTAAGAGATCAATTGTAATAAAGCGCTCATTCGATCAACACCGTTTGTCCTAACATTTTATGAACTTATCCTCTGCTTATCTTACAGCACTAAATTCCAATTCTTAATTAGGAAACGACAAGGAATAGCATGCATTTGAAATGCAATTTAAGAACATTTTTGCCTAACACCTTGAAGGTTGTCGATGTATTGCCGAGGGGATTCTTTTAGTTTCACGGACACTATTTTTTATTCCTTTGGTTTTCAAACATTTTTTCGTTCGTTCGGGGAAATGAGCTTTTCATTAAGTCTCGATTAATTGTTTTTGGGTTTAAAGTCGTAGATACAAATATGAACATCAAGTAGGAAAATGGAAATTTTGTTGTCGTCAAATGGTAAGGACATAAATAGGGGGTGTTTTTTGAAGTGAATACTTCTTAAGTATCGTTGTGACTTAACATGGGAGAAAATGAGATAAAAGCATTATACAGTGTCTCTTATGTTCTAGTGCTCTTTGTGCTTTGTTCTTCGTACACACTCCACTAGCATATAAATAAAGATTTCTCTAGGATTGGTTTGATTCCCATATTCCGACGAAAACTTAATTCGGAACTTGAATTTAGAAATTATTAGACCGATATCGAAAACTCTTAAACATAAGGACGCTACATTACAACTCGCCCTCAGTAACATTGACTATGTTTCATCCCCATTTCCACATTATATTCCCACGAGAACGGGAATCTCGAAATTACTTGCCCGATCTCAAAAATTCTTTCAATGAAATGCGTAAATAATTATAAAGTTTTGTTACACTATGACCAAGAGTAAACATTTTTTATGGTTTCACTTCCACAACGTGTGAATTGCGCACATAAATAAATTTTTGGCTATACTTTTATCGGATTTGTTCTATTTGACAGCTATCACTTAATTTTTTGCTTATGGCACTTTCCATTGGTTTCACTCGGGGAAGCACTCATTTTAAAAACCAATGGAACACCCAAAATAATTTCTGTTCAGTTTAACGTAATTGCCTTTGTGTGAGTGAAACACCTATGGCTCTTAAAAAATATTCCTTGAAGAAAATTTTCTTTTTGACATTTGAGTAACATGTGTTAGTGCTTCTTGAGTCGATTCTCATTTCAAATCGAAAAGCGGCTGTCACTCCTCAGAATCATGAGAAGCGATCTTTTTGCACCAATGGAACGGTTTGAGAATGCTTCTGGACGCTCCTGGACGGTTCTTTTCGTCCAATGGAAAGTGCCATTAGTTTGGTTTGTCATTTTATGATGGGCACTGGAACTACGTATGTTTGATGAATTGTGTCGAAGCGAAATAGCCGTTGACGCCGAGTTTTAAATAGTTTTAAGCCTGGGAGTTACCTCATTCATCCTTAAATGTATGGAGAATCCGCGATAAGCAATTAGCTACTCACCCACTATCCACATCACAATACGCATATCAACCAGAGAAATCAACGGAAACCGCGTTGAATGACCTAGTTACTAGAATCGACCTTACTATCGATAAAAAGGAAATTTGCGCAGTGGCATTTTTCGACATAGAAGGAGCCTGCAACAACACTTCCTTTGTGTCCACAGACCGTGCTCTAAGGTACCACAACGTTCCACAAGTGATTCGCATTTGGATAATGTCCATGCTAAACAGCAGAATTATCCACAGCAATATCGAAGAAGAGGAAATCTCAGCACTAACAACAAGAGGCTGCCCACAAGGTGGAGTTCTCTCACCACTCATCTGGTCAATAGTTGTAGACAGCCTACTAATATTACTTGCAACCCAAGGCATCTATGCAGTGGGCTTTGCAGATGATCTAGCAATTGTCATACAAGGCTCATCCGAAACACCAATATCAAGAAGACTTCAGACAGCTATGAACACAGTACATAAAGCTGCTGCTCTGATTAAGGTCTCTCTGTCAATTCCCGTAAGACAGTTATTGTCCCATTTACAAAAAGAAGAAAACTATACCATTTTTCAAGAAATCAAAGTACCTTGGGATCATCTTAGACAGACAAATGTCAACCCTCAACTAGAACGCATTTCCAGAAAACAATACCATTTTTCAAGAAATCAAAGTACCTTGGGATCATCTTAGACAGACAAATGTCATGCCCTCAACCCTCAACTAGAACGCATTTCCAGCAGAGCAACCAAGTCTCTATGGACTTGTCGAAGCGTATACGGGAAAAACTGGGGTCTAAAACCTAAAATGATGTACGACATATATACGCTGGTAGTTAGACCAACAAAAGCCGTTGTATGGTGGACAAAAACAAAAGAAAAACGGTAATCCAAAAACTTGAAAAGATTCAAAGATTGGCAACAATATGCATTACGGGATGCATGCGCCCAAAACCAACATACGCTCTAAACTTCATTGTAGGACTACCTCCAATTCACCTCTTCATAGGTTGGAGGTTTCATTCAGACACCGCAGTGCCCAGAGCTGAGCAAGCTCTACCCGTCCCCTAAATCTATCTATCTATCTACCTTCAAGACTTAACACCACTATACTATTTTCTGTGGGGCTATGTAAAGTCGCTTGTCTACGCAGTTAAGCCCGAAACGATTGATGATTTGAAAGATAGTATTACATGCGTTTTTTTTTTTTTTAATTTGTTTAACTTAGATTTGGTGTGGACAAACCCTCCATTTATTCAGCTTAAGACAAGCTAGTTCTTATTCTAACTTAAAAACAAACAAAGCAAAGGTTAAAGTCAAAACAATTAAAACTCTTATTAACATTAATCAGCCGAACGAAGAAAACGACTCTGAATATTTTCAATTCAAGAAACCTCAATTTTATGGTAAAAGGAGACATGGCAGGCGTATTCAATGAAGGAGCGAATAAAGGTAATGAACAAAGATCGGGTTACTTATGGGTCGGAGAATTCCTTTGACCATCGCTTAATGAAGCCTATAGTAGTTACTGAGTTGGCTTTAAGAATAATATCATCAATATGTGAGACGAAATTGAGTTCCTGTGGCTTATTTCACACAAATGAAAGTTACAACCTCGAATTTGCACTTGTAATTTACAACTACAAATTTGTAAACCCGTTTTTCGATTCACCAATTGCAAAATCTTAGTTCATGAACTTGTGATCGATCCTAATAAAGTTGTGGAAAAAAGAATTGTAGGTCACAAGTGTTCCACATTCCTGTTGCACCGACATCATTTTACAAAATTTTACAAAAACTCACAAGCTTTGTTAAAAAAACGCTTGTAATTAGAAACATGTAAGCTGGTGAAATAGGCCATTGGTCGGAAATAGTCCCGAGATCGTGAATCGCCTCGGCTGGTTAAATGTTTTGGCTGTGAAGAAGATATATCGGGAAGAATGAACGATCAATTCGAGGTCATTAAGAGTAAGAGTGAATAGAAGAGGACCTAAATGACTACCCTGGCGGACACCCACTGGTAGCAAAAAAGCACTTGATAGAGAAGATCTAAAACGAACACTGTATTAACGGTTTTCCAAAAAAGGGGAAATTCATTTCAATCGGGTGGGTTCGAAGCCTAGGGCGGATTATTTAAAAACAATAGTCTATATAAAATTTTATCACCTCTTCACAAAATTGAGTTGAAATAACATCAAATTATTTAATGCCCCAAGGCAGAAAGGCTAAATGCGACGAATTAAACGAGATTAGTGGTTCTTGACCTGACTTTAAAAAGCCATGTGATCTGGAAGAAATGAGAGATTTGCAAGAAAGACTCAAGATTTCATACAAAATGTTTCGAAGTTTTTGGGTGTATGCGAAAGTTTTGCTAACCACAGATTTTGGTTAATAGAGAGGATAGAGAAAGCGAGCATGAACATTTCTTCTGGAGTATGGCGGTGATGTGAACAGGACCAGGCATGAAATTACGTTAAATTCATTTAACTTCTTTTCAATAATAGACGGTTTGATAGTCCAATTAAGAAATGGACCAACCGCGAAGATTGGCAAAAGCTTAAAATATGTATAGTCATTAGCAAATGATTAATTGGTGAAAGATTGTTTAGAAAAGCAAGAGACAGTGGATCAGCTGATGCTAAGTTATTTAAAGATAATGATAATGGGTTCCCATCAGGTTTTCTTTTGTAGTTCACAAACTTATAAAAGGGCTTAGGGTTGTTCGTAAGTTCAATTGTATTTCGATTGAAAATCGTTTATTAAGGGTATTGTAAAGTTCACAAAAGATTAGGTAGGAACTATACTCGTGAAAAAACGAGGGAGTGAGGGGAGAATGAAAGCTATCAATGGTTACACTGCAGAATTTAAAGGATCTCTCTACTCATGTAATTTGAAACCCCACTAACTTGAAACTGGCCATAGTCTTCAAGTCGATCAACGAATGGACATTTTTCCGCAGAAGCAAGCTGTGTAAAATGATTGGCTATCTGACAAGTTCCATATTATATAAGCAGGATGAAGTCATCAAAAATAAGGATTTCGTACTGAGGACCTGATAAATCAGTAATATGATCTAAAGTATTTAGTACAAGTTCGTAGGTAAGGACATCATGAAAAAATAGAATCATGACTATGACGGTTTTGATCGCTATTGTGGAAAACATAAAATTAGATGGAAACAACTCCTGGTTGCTTATGCTGGGAATCAAATAAGCTTCGGTAAGGGCGTAAATTTCAAAATTTAAGGCATGAGATTGGTGCAAAACCTCATGATCTTGAGGGTAGGGATTTACATTATGATGCGATAAAAGTTTAGAGGCAGGTTTGAGGAAGTTGTATTGTTAGCGAAAAAAATTGTCATGGTCAGCTATACCACGTTGAAGGTAGGATATTCGCTTTGAGTGAACATACTGGCCAAAATCTTCTAGTTCATTAGCGAATCTTCAGTGGAAAGATCAAAAGCTCATCTTAAGATTTGGAACATCAGTGGGGAGACCTTCCTGCAGAATATAAAAGCAATGACATTGGTCTAGGTTTTGCCTCCTATCTACCTAACTATGTCTGATTTATCGTGAAGATGAGCTAGAAAAACTCCAGAGTCAAAGTCTAGAGTGGACGGTGTCATCAGAAAAACGTTATAAAGGGGTTGTGAATACCCTTACGATGTTGTAAGACAGTGCGAGCGTTTAGGAAAATAGGAGAGGATTTAAAAGGAGATGCACATTACCTTTGAATTTTTGAAAATCGTAGTACCGGGGAGAAACAGAGTCTGGCAAAGCGTTCCGCATTCGGGTGGTGTGACTGGAATATGAATCTCTAAACTTTACTGTACGTTCGAAGTGGGACTCAAGGTAAAACTGGTCAACATTTCTAGCGAGTGGGTGTTTCGGCTTAATTGTTGCAGGGGATGAATGATACTGATTATTTCACTAGAGCACTGTTTGTGGAAAAGCGATAAAAAAGAGAGATACAAGTAAAGTTTCGACGATGTTCAAGAGAGTCGATCGATGCTGCTATTGAACTATCACCTATCAGTCTTAACGCTCTGTGTTGTACCCTATCAAGTAGCCACAAAGATGTTTGGGGAGCATCTGACTCGTTGTGTTTCGCCATTTGACAAAGATTAGACTTGCTTCATAACAACACTTGCAGACTTTTATTCTGAATATACGTCCCCAGGTGCCCAAAAAGTAGTCTTAAATTTGTCTTTTCGATTGAGATTCGTTTGAATCAGCCGTTCTACCCATGTTTCTTCATCTTATTACCAAAAGAACATTTTTTTTTTGAAGGCAGAACAGAATTTTTTTTTACATGTTTTAATTCACTTTTAATTTGTATGCCTCTAAAAAACACCTTTTTGAGGTAGAATAATTCTTTTTCGACTAAACTTATTAAAATTAAAAGTGACACAAAATTTAAAAGAGCTAGTTTATAGAAGCAAAAGCAATTTTCTGCATAGGAATGTATAAGTGTATGTACGTTTGCTAGTGTTTATATAATTTAAAGGCACTCCCTCTTTTCAAAAGGAAGAAGAAGGACACTTACTCTTGCCAGCTTAGAATAGTCTCTCAAAACAGCAGTCAAAGTAGTAAAGTTTTTACTTTTTATTTTATTCAATTTGACTTAACTTTAAATAGGATAACCTTGATTTAAGTATTGAGTGGGGTGCTGAGTGAGTTTCATTTCCATAGTTTCAACTCCGAAAGCCTCATTTCTTTCATCAAATACAGAACCAGAGAAAATTTCTGAATCAACTACTTGTGAAAGACTTAACCTTGAAGTTCTCCCACAGTGCATTGGGAATGGTCTTAACTTTTTTTTTTATGTTGTATTCTCTCTACACGGAATTGCAATTTATATTCTATCATGCAATTTTTAAATCTATCTCAATTTACTCTTTGTATCGTCTTTTTTTTTTATTTTGTTTCATACATATACCAATGCACTATTTTTCATGGCCTGAAACAAGTTCTCTACTACAAAGCACAATAACCATACAAAAGGCATTCAAGAAACGGAATCAATTCGTGCGGAGAATATTTTTCAAGTTTGCCCTTAAGCTCAGTAGAAAGACATGGAGCGCATAATAAGGTCACGAGGAGAATGCAACCAATTGTTAATTATATCTACGTGAAAATAATAAGAAGTCACCTTTGTGGATGGTTTTTGTTGTGAATTTCTTCGATTCTGTATTTATAATCTTAGGGTAGTTCCTCCTGATTTCTAATTTTTTACGGGGTCACGATATTTCTTTATGTTTGGATGAAAGGTTTATTAAAGAGATTTTTTGGTGTTCCGAAAGGAAATTTTTGTTTGTGATAGTACTAGGTTTGCAACATCGTTGTAAACAAACATCGATGTCAAAAAAAAATTGGTCATAACAACGTTACATCGATGTTTTACCGATGTTTTAATAATCATGCCGATAATTAAAAAATTGGCTCTATTGACGTGTACTGTAGCTACATAAGGAAATATACTATTCTTACCAGTTCCAAATTCAAAAAACCTTAACTTATTTCCACCTAAAAAAAACACAAATCGACAGGACTCATTTGCAAATTGCGAAACAAAACATTTATTTGAATGTAACTAATATTACAATAATTGAAATTATTTGTTCAAATCTAACAATTTTGCTATTGAATTTAGGAAAAGAAGCTCTCCAGAAGTATATTTCTGTTCTGAGTAATGGTTGCCCCAGTTTCTAAGAGGGTTGCGGAATGTTCTATGCTGTGAAATCTTCTCGACAGTTGTATTTTAATTTTTCCTTTTAATTGTGAAATGATTTCATTGTTTGGTTTGATGTTTTCAACTACTTCCCGAACGCAGCTTACTAGTGGAATAACTTTGTTCACAGTAACGTAACTATCTCCAGAAATGTCTCTTGTCAATTTTTTGAATGGGTATAATAGTTCAACCATTTCTGTCATACAATCTATTTCACTGCTTGAGATCATAGCGGGAGCTTCTGGCCGAGTCAAAAATATTACAGTCACAAAAGCAAAACAGGAAAAGGGCACTCACTTCAAAATTAAACTACAATTGTCACGAGGTTCGTCTTAGTTGTGCGTGAACAAATCTTTGGGCGAATTGTTACAAAAATATTTTTCAATGAACGGATTGCCATTTTCTTAGAATTCCATAGTTTTCATACCAACTAACTTACAAAAGATCTACTGGCTCTTGATTTTGCTGTTTTTCGTTTGTAGGTAGATTGTTGTTGCAATTCAGTGATCAAAAACTTTTTTGTTTAAAAATTACACTTTACAACATGTAGGGAATGTTTAAGGAAATGAATGATCGATGTTGGTGTTTTTGCCGATGTTTTCAGTTTTGCCTTCGATGTATCGGCGATGTATCGATGATCAAAACATCGATGTTAACATCGATGTCTATGACCGAAACATCGATTTTTTGAAAACATCAATGTATCGTTTGCAACCCTAGATGGAACCCGTGGCGTGATAGTTAGCATGTGTGCCTGTTAACCCAGAGGTTAGTGGTTGGAATCCCAACAGAAGCAATAATGTTTTTCCAAGAATATATCCGTGCGCGAGGAATTGACAAGTCCTCCGTAAGTAGATTCATTGCCATGAAAAGCGCTTTCTCGATTAGCTGTTCTGAATCGGCAGAAAATTGTAGATCCCCCTGATTCCCTCACAAAGTATGGTTCTTCGAAATGCGCTAGGCCGTGGGGCTCTTCGCTCTGTTGACCCACCCTATTTTTTTTTATTTCTTCAAGTGAAATTTTTATGCGCTCACAGATCTACTGTGGCTGTTCAACGCATTTTTAGAGACCTAGTGAGCATTTCGTTTGGATATGACGTAAGACGGGGCATTGATGATTTATATCATATTTGACAGTGTATTTTCCATTTTGCTTCTCCTTTTTGGTGTGGAGATGCAGTCATTAAAAAAACACACACGAAAATGTCTCTTGCAGTCGCAAGAACAAAGTAATATTTCAGGGCATACATAACAAATGGCGACCTTATAAGGTGGGGACATATGCACCTGTTGAAGTGTAAGGACTTTCGTTAAATACATCAACTTCAAAATCTCATGTCTTTTTTGGGCTTTTTGGTTCGACAAGGATTTTGGCAATCGCAGTCAGAAAACGAATTAATAAGGGACACTATACAAGGAACTTTTAGAGGGGAGCGCATGTTAAAGCTTAATTACCTTTGCGCCTGTTATATGTCCTATAACGCTACACGACTTTTGTTGTCGAACACTCTTGATAATTGCTACTAAAAATTAAAGCAATGTAATCATAGATTTACCAAATCTATTAAGGGCTCAATAAAAGCAATACTCTAAGTGGAAATCATTGTTAGGTTCTAACTGCTCATGATCGCAAATGTCATTGCTCTTCATAAAAACCATAGTTTCATACCCAGCCAGGAGTATTAACTAATCTGCTGAATTTTGCTAGCGATGCCAGCTTAATCCTTAACCAGATTAAACTATAAAAAAAGCACTTTCCAAACATTCTCAATGAACTCAATCCAAGCCCTTAACAATTTAAGGCTGCTTAAATCCCGCTCAATCGATCAAAAATCCAGTTCCATTTTCAACACAGAAAATAATCCCAACATCATGCTTCCAAAGGTATGCGAACCTTAATCCCCATTCACAGCATAATATTCCATCTGAATCGGTGATTGTTAAAATAACATAAGTGAAATTTTTATTTTTTTGTAGGAGAGACAAAAATGTTGTGTCTACCTTTAAGCAATGAAAATAGGCAAAAATAATAATAAAAATAATAATTATTAAAAGTAACAAATTATTGAATTTTTGCGTATTTTCAATGCTTAAGGGTAGAAAACACAACATTTTTGTCTCTCCTACAAAAAAATAAAAATTTCACTTATGTTGTTTTAACAATCATCGATTCATCTATATTTACGTTACGTCTGTGAATAAAACCTGGTGTATGCCGAACAACTTTTCAAATAAAGTGTGCAAAAAAAAAAAAATTGATTCACCCACCGGCTACTGAACAACACAACATTTACACACCATAAATATGCACTGGAATAGAAAAACCATCCACAAGAAGGACAAATAACAAACAGGAAAGAAATAAAAACATAACAGGAATCCCATCAATTTCATAACAATCCTGTTTCGAATTCGGTGCCATCATAGAGCTGTCCAAAGCCACCATTACCGGCATATCGTCGTCTCTAACTTAAATAGCATATTTCATTTTATGCCAAACAAAGTTTTTCGAAATTTGAAAACACTGCCAACAAATGCCAACGTCTGCTTCTCTCAACCGCGGCCGTTACGTTCAACCAGATTAGTAAACAAACTTTTTCGTTTTTTCAATTTTTCATGGCGATTTTGGTAGACAAACATCAGAAAGACGAAGACAATCCACCTACTGGCAAATAAGAAAATTAAACATTCCAAATTCAAAAATCATATCTACAGCCAAACATGTCAATGCCGGTTTTTTGTTCTTGGGGCTTATTTTTGCTTGTGTTTGTTGCACAGAGGAACCATCATTGGCCTGAGTTGGCGACGATTTCGATTGAGAATGAATGGATATGGTATTGCCGCCACCTTTTTTGAGGGTTTTAGGTTTGCTTTTTTTTTGTTGGCGATGAGGATGCTACACACACTTCTATCCGTTTTGGTCTTTCGTGGCCATGGCAGCGTAAGATGTGGTATTGAAATTGCAGTTCCAACAGGCAGCGTTAGTAGCCACAAGTTCAACAAGAACTCAGAGCAGCACAATGCAATGAACTTGTTTTCAATGGTTTTTTGATCCGGTCTCGTCGTCGCTGTCGACGAATCGACATAACGAGTCCTTCAGAAGAGAAGCACTGTCCAAATCTATTTTTCTTCGTCTGCTCAACAATCCTATATATGGACTTTGTCCGTGCTACTGGAGTAATTACGGTATCAGAAGCGAAAGCAGATTATTCCTTGGCTTGCACTCCATGGTGCTGCAGGCATCACGAAATGAAAATGGAATTTCGAATATCTTTGCACAAGTGGGTGGTTGTTTGAAGGAGGTATTTTTTTTTTTAACTAGTTTGTTAGCAGTCAATACAATCAATGAATAGACAACCGGAAGAAAGCAGACAGTAGAAAAAGGGTTTCAGATTTTTAATTTCTAATTGACTTTTCTACCACTCAAAGTGTATGATGAAATCATTGTTGCTACGTAGGTATAATTGCTGATGGCTTACATGATAGAAATTTTAGAATCTTGGACGCTGTAAAATCCGACATCGAAGTAAAGTTGTTACAGTTTCACAGAATCCCAATTAGTCCTTGTGGTAGCTGATTAACCCCGCAAAGATTTTGTACAGGTAGATATGTACGTTACACAGAAGCACCGAAGCATCATGTCTAATGCTACAAAGTTCAAAACTCGCCACAAAAGTGAAATCAACTCTTTGTCGTATCAAGAGTGTCCGGGTTCTGAGCAAACAAACTACAAAACTCATCAAAGAAAGAACTTATACTGAATAGTCAGGAGCCTGTAACACAAAACTACAAGCGTTTGTAATACAAGTGAATTATGACAAGTGTAAAAATTTGGGTTAGGATCAAAATTCTGCTTTTCAAAATTCTGCTTTATCAATATTTTGCCAATTATAAAGAAAAAGAAGGTTTGGAAATTGTTAAAAACCGCGCGCTTTTTAACATTTTCCAAACCTTCTTGTTTTCAATAATTGGCAGAATATTGATAATAATTGCAGTCTCTGACTTTCTAAAGAATTTGAAAGTAGAGCAGTAGTTCTTTGGTTTCCTCATTGTCGCTCTCCTACTCAAAAGAATTACATAATCCAGTTTGTTTATGATAAAACTATGATAAACTTGAGATGCATTCCCAAGAACGCAAAACAATGTAGAGGCTTGGCATCGTCGGCTAAAAGTTATATTTGGCTGTTGCCACGCAGATGTCTATAAATTTGCTTAAGCCTAACCGATTCTTCTCTTAAGCAGCGTATCATGAGAGCCAAAGCAACAAAAAAGAATGTGTTAAAAACAAAAGTGTTGGAAAGCAGAGGAGACAATGGTTGTGATCGTGATCGTGATGGCAGTGGAAGCAGTGATGGTAGCGGTAGAAGCAGAAATACAAACATTTACATCAATGATGCGTTAACAAAATATACCCGAGCGTTGTTCATGAAGGCGAAGGAGATTAAGAGGCAAATGGGGTTTAAGTTTTTATGGTTCAAAAATAATCAAATTTTATTAAGAAAGATAGAAGGTGGAAAAATCATTAGAATAAACTCATTCAATGATCTTGCGCTTATTTAGTGCAATTAATTTATTATTGTTATTTTAAATGGATTTTAATAATTTAAATATTTTTAATGATGATTTTTCTATCTACGATCTGAAAAACACTAATTGTGAAGAAATTTATTCCAATCATTCTTTTTATTTAAACTCTCCTCTTTTTGTTCACCAAAATGTTAGAAGCTTGAGGGAGAATTTCACTTCACTTGTATTACATTTAGATTCTTTTGCGCGTTTGCCTGATTTTGTTGTGGTTTCGGAAATATGGATTTATGATTTCGAGAAAAGTGATTATGCGTTACCTGGGTTTAATTTTCATGCTATTACCAACGAATCTTATGCAGCAGGAGGAGTTGGCTGTTTCGTTAAATCTAATTATAATGTGTTTGATGTGTCAAAATTTGAGATTTTAAGTGCCGACATTCTAAAATTGTCTTTTATGCTAAATAATGAAGTTTATATCATGCTTTGCGTATATAGACTACATATGTTTAATGTGAATGTGTTTTTGGAGGAATTTTCAGTCATTTTGGACAGTGTAAAATCTAAGAACCTAATAATAATAGGTGATATCAACATCAATATTTTGGAAAATAGTGACATTGCTTCCACATATCTAGATTTACTAGCTTCGCATGGTTTAGTCTCATTCATTAATGAAGTTACTAGAACTGGATCAGGAACATGCCTAGATCATATTTTTGGGTCCAGGGTTCAGTTTTGGGTCCTATACTCTTTCTGATTTACATCGATTCGCTGTTCAGAATGCCCTTCAAGGGAATACTGACAGCTTTTGCGGATGATGTTGGTTTTGCCTTTGGTTCGGAGAGTGTTTTCGATCTCACCGCGGATATAAATTTTGACATTTATTTATTAAGATTATGGTTTGCTGAACATAAATTGTTGATTAGCTCAAAAACTAAGATAATGTTTTTCAATTTGGCGGGTCAAAATAGTTTTGGAGCGGATGTATTCTTTCATGCTACTGACTGCCAAAGATTCGAAATATCTCAGTGCAGCTGCAGTAACAGCTTGTATAATTGTTCCTTTCGGAGCTGTCTCAATTGCACCGAAAAATGTTTCGAAATTGAAAAAGTCGATGAATTTAAATATTTGGGCCTCACGATCGATTCTAGAATGAGCTTTGTATATCATACTGAAAATTTGAGAAAATACTTTCGTAGTACACTGCGAAGCTTCTATTTCTTGCGCAATACTTGCTCTCCAAAGCTGTTGATGAAAATCTATTATGGTGTTTTTCATTCAAAATTGCAATACGGAATAACTTGTTGGGGAGGAGCATATTTCAATAGAATTCAGCCTCTACTGATATTACAAAAGCGTATTTTAAAATTGATTTGTAGGAAGAATCGTCTGTACCCTAGTTTTCCACTGTTCAAAGATTTGAAGGTTCTTCCAGTCCGTCAATTATATTGCTTTAAGGTGCTCAAAATTTTCTTTAGAAGGTCGGGGAATTTTAATTTCAGACTCATCAATAATTATGGTTTACGGACTAATTCTCTTCATTTAGTAACCATACCCAGGTTTCGCACAACTGCTTTCCGAAACTTCTATGATATCGTGTCGTGTCGTTTGTTTAACAAGCTTCCATATGATTTAAGAGTTCATTCAAACATTAATTCTTTTGTAAAAGCCGTGAAAAGTTGGCTTTTTAGTCATGATCTAAAAAGTATTGAATTGCTCCTCAATGTCCTTCATTGATATTTTGGTTCTATTATCTTGTAGTTAACTGCTGTCTTTTCTTCCATTTCATCCAACAAGAATGAATTAAAAAAAAAAAAAAATCGTTTTTATTTTGCACTTTGATGGTTTAAATTTAAGGGTCACCCCACCCATTTGATATTATTTACATTCATATATAAATTTTTAAATTTCATGTGGCATTACTTCTATTTCTTTTAAAGAAATACTTATGTCACTATTATTTCAGAGTTATTATAATTATTGAAAAATTGTTATAAATTTGAATTGTTATCTAGAAATAATAAAACTAATACTACTACTACTACTACTACTACAATTAATTGGAAACCTACGAAAGTAGACTATCAGTGCCAAATCAAAAATTGAGCGTGCGAAGCATGGGGAGAGGATAAAGAAAAAAAGAAAGAGATTTAAGTCACACTGAAATATCTCATGCGTATTGCAAAAAATATTGTTCTTTTTGGTCTTGTTTAGCTTCATATTATATTGATTTTTTTTTCATGCTTTAGTTTTTTTTGGACTGTTTTTTAATTTGTTTTTTTTTCAGAATTTTTTTTATTTTAACAGCCAGAATTTTGAAAAGCAGAATTTTGAAGCCAGAATTTTGAACCGCTCCCTAAAAATTTCTGTAGCACAAAGCCACAAGTTTGTTTTATCTTTTGGTTTTTCACATTTAGACTTGTAGCTTTGTGTTGCAAGCTCCAGGAATGTTAGAGGACCATTGCACAGTGGTTCCACCCTAGGCCAAAATTCAAAAAATTCATTGCAACGGTTATAATGAAAAGAAATCGTTTAAATAGAGAGAACATCATAATAAATGAAAACCAAAATGCCGTTAACTACTTGTTTTCGAAGTTATATCATTGCAAACACAGCTCAAAAACTCTTATTCTTCACAAATTATAAATAATGTTTCAGATGAAAGATAATATACAGGGTGTCTTCTTGGTCATATTCTAAGAAAAAAAATTTTCTGCAGTAAAGTCCGTTTCTCAACTTTGACATCACTTTTTGACAATTTAGAAAAAGGCTAACTTTGGTTTACCCTGACCTATGTTAAATTCGATATCTCTGTCAATAATGATGATAGAGACCTAATCTTAGACTTCATTTTTTGAAGAAATAACAATCTTTAAGACTGTATTCAAGCTGAGCTTCCATAGGCTTAGGGTTGCCAGATTTTCATTTAAAGTGGTGTTCAAATTTTCTTCCCCAAACAAAGTTTTGACTTTGAGGTCATTTTTTTTCCAGAAAATGTCTGATAAACATAGAGTTTCCTTATTTTTTACAGATGAACAAAACATTAATAAAGAATAGACTTAGCAGTAAGTTTACTCAAAAACCCATACATTTTATGATACTTGAAAAAATACAAAACGGGTAAAATTTAAAAAAAAAATAAAAAAATTTTTAGCTTTGAGGTTTGTTTGAATAAAACAATAATATTTGAGCTTTTAGTAGTTTTCTTATCTATTTTATACAAATACAATTATAACAAGTGCTCAAACTGCCCTCCTTCGTTTTGAATGCATGCCAGAGTAGTCCGGTCAATCTAGACACTTGAAGTTACATAAATTCGCACCAAGCTGAAAGTTGGTGAGATCGTTTAAACTATGATTCTAAATAAAACTTGAAAGTTCCCCAACTTTCCCCTGCATGGAAAAAATTTTATTCGAGGTCAAAGGTCAAAAATGTGATTTTTCCGATTTTTTGCGATTTTCAGCAAAACGGTAGGTTTTATCATAAAAATATATCAGATGCAATTGTAGATTATAAATTTATCTATAAAAAATGTTAACCTACTTTTTTTCTTTCGAGCCACTGTTTAGCAGATATAACGATTCAAAAATTTTGAAAAGTTGTGATCGTTTTAATAATATGCATGAGTACGCCTCGTATTTGCATTTTCAAAGTTGTAATATATGATTAAATAAAATAGTGAAAATACGTGTTTATTCTAACATATCTGTGGCAATAACCCATAACTGCATAAGTCGACTTATGCTCAAATTGAGTTAATGATGCAATTTTTTTTTCTTTTTCTTGGTGCTTCAGTCTGGGAATTTTTTATTTTGATGTCTTAGTCCGTTATAAAGATTTAAGCCCTTAAAAAAAACTTAAGTTGGGTAATTCAAAACTAGCAAAAGGAAAAGCCACACAAGTCATAAACATCTAAAAATCCGAACTACTTATGCCTTATAATATATATATATTATATATATCCGTCTGCTTTGAGCTAATTACGAAAATGTCTGAAAATTGTTTTATCTGTGGTAAACTATTAGGTAAAAGTGAAGTTTATAACAAAAAAGTCTGAATATTATATTTTATCTGTGGTTAGGTTTTCTTTCATCGTCTACGGCAACGGTCTGGGATGGAGGCGAGTTCTCAGAATGGTTTGAAACAACAAGTGGTGTGCCTCAAGGTTGTATCCTGAGCCCGATTTTATTTGCATTATTTATTGATGAAATCCAAAACATCCTTCCTGGTGGAGTAGTATTTGGAAGTGTTTTAGTAGAAAGTAAAGTAAAGTCTTACTATATGCAGATGACCTGGTACTGATAGCGGATAACCCTTTCACGTTGCAGTAACAAATTAATAAACTTAGCACTTTCTGCGAAACTTGGGGCCTACAAATAAACTGCCAAAAAACAAAAATACTTATTTTTGAACAACGTCAGAGAAACAGACGACCCGAAGAGAGCTGGTTTTTAAACAACATCCGTATTGTAGTTGTTCGAGAGTTTAAATATCTAGGTGTTTTGCTTACTCACAACCTCAATATGATTAAGCACGCCCAAATGAAGAGCAACGAAGCCAAGCTTGCTTTAAATATGATGTGGTCAAAATTCTTTGCCAACCGGAATATTGATGTGGCCTCCAAGTACCGTGTTTTTAATGCTACAGTCAATACATGTTTGTGCTATGGAGCTCAGGTGTTCGGATATATACCTCTCGATGCTTTCGGGGCGATTCAAAGGCTTTTCTTCAAACGTTTATTTCGATTGCCGAACTCAACTCCGAGCTATGCGATATATGTCGAGTCAGGAATACCGCCTGTTTACATTCAAACCCTCAAAGCAAATGCAGACTATATTTCTAAAGTTATGAGCCGAGGTGATGAGAGTCTTCACAAGACTATTTGATGATGCCGTTTGACATGATGCCGTTCTTTCGTTAAATGAGAACAACACTGATGTTTGGCAGAATAATCTCGCAGATGTGATCGCCAAAGTGGATGAAAAAATGTATATGCAATATTTGGATAGAGCAGCTTCGTCTTTATCTAGAAGTGTATACAAGAACTTAAATCACCACTTGAGGTCTGATGAAAACTACTTCAGAAGAGATTTTTCCGTCGAAGTCATCAGTGTCATTTTCCGAGCGAGAGTCGAAGTTTTGAATTTGAACTACATGCCACACAGAGAAGACCTGCCACAAATCTGCGACTAATGTAATAGAAGGGATCCGGAAAATGTCTATCACTTCATTGCGATATGCCCTATCTTGCAAGAGATTCGACGACTTTATTTCCAACAAAATACTCTCACGTTACAACATCTATATGAAGTACTCAATGGGGCAACAGGTTGGCTTAGTCTCTATCAGTATTGCCAGCACGCGCTCTCTTATCGCAATAGTTTTCCTTAAACGAGTCAGTTATTGCAATTTAATTTAATTTAATTAATTTTCTTGTGTTAAATCACTTAAAATTGGTATCTTTCACGAAGATAAAAAAGTCTAATTATAATTTATAATAATATCATTATTAAGCTTAAATTTTTGAATTGCAAGCTCTTACTTTTATATTTACTTGTTTATGTTTCAAATCATTAAAATTGTTATTTTATAATCCTAATACTTTTTACACAAAAATTTATCTAAGTCATCATGATATGTCATATCAGGCAGACGGCTAAATTGCCATGTCCTTAATCTTAAGTTTTCTATTTGTAAACTCTTTGATGAAATAAAGAATATATCTATCTATCTATCTATCTATCTGTGGTTAGGTAAAAATTACGTTACTGCTGTTGAACGGGGTATGAAGGCGTTAATTAATGCAAGTCTCGAAAGAGCCGATGATTTTTCGGAACATCTTAGGAATCTGAAATTCCTTGCTGCGATACGACATCAGCATTTTACAGCAGGGGTAAAATAACAGTTTTCAAAATGTTAGAAAATCAAGATCTACTTCAATGTGCTGAAGTATTTAAAAACAATAATTCAACTCACCAACGGCATTCGCTTTATTCTTTCTATGTACGGAGCTTCTAAAAAAACTACCTGCTTAGATATGCATGTTTAGTTAAAAACACTAAAAGCAAAAAACAAGTTCAATTAGCTTGTCTTCCTCCAACTTCAGATGCTGCTCATCAACATCTTCTTCGCGCATATTATCAAGTTCAAGTGTGGCTTGGTAATCAGCTTGACCCTACAGACTGGGGTTGGAAACTAATCAAAAACACTCTAGAACCAATTCAAACTGCTCTTCCACCTGGACCGGAAAAATTGCTGAACACAATTTCTTGTAACTGCAAAAAGGATGCAGTGTTAAGTGTGGTTGCAAAAAAGTTGGACTGTTTTGTTCTATGGCATGTACCAATTGTCGAGGTCGGTCATGCTATAATGTTGAATCACCAACAGTGGAGGATTCGTTTGATTCCAATGAGGTGACATCCGAAACATCGCTATTGACGCAATTTACTTGCATCCAGCATGAAGATGAAGAAGAAGAACAAGAAGAAGATTTTAATGGCTATGAATTAGAAGAATAAACTTCACAACTATGTTTTAATTTACTTCGAATTTTTCTTTTGCAGTCTATGCCAATTTTTGATATTTTGTTTTTTTATTAAATAGGATCATAATGAACAGATAGAATAGAACACTTGGGAAACCAAGTTAAAAAAACGCGCTATACTTTACCTCATAGGTGGCGTGAAAACGTGCGCTTATTATAATGATTATAACTTTTGTAAATTTTTGAATCGTTATATCTGCTAAACAGTGACTCGTAAGAAAAAAAGTAGTTCAACATTTCTTATAGATTTATTTATAATCTACAATTGCGTCTGATATATTTTTATGATAAAACTTACCGTTTTGCTGAAAATTGCAAAAAATGGGGAAAAAATCATATTTTTGAACTTTGACCTCGAATAAAATTTTTTCCTTGCAGAGGAAAGTTGGGGAACTTTCAAGTTTTATTTGGAATCATAGTTTAAACGATCTCACCAACTTTCAGCTTGGTGCGAATTTATGTAACTTCACTATCAATTTTTGGGTTTAATTTGACCGGATTAGAGCCCGTTTTTGAATTTCATTGTGGGTGTTTGCTGTCGATAACTCTTGTCTTACTTGTAGTCTTGTAATCTTTGAAACTGTATTTAACTTAGACTCCTATAAGCTTAGGGTTGCCAGATTTTCAGTCAGAATAAAGTTCCTGGTATCTTCGTTGTGCTCTTCTTGAATTTTCATTGTAAAACTCATATAAGAAAAAAATGTCTGCGTATTCTTCTTTAGTAAATGAAGGCATTTCAAAAAGCTCTCTGATCAAACTGCAATCGTGACTTATTTTGATAAACTGATGAACGAATTAAAAAAATTAACCGCGCTCGAGTATTTCAAAACATCGATTTTTTTTTACATCTTTGTGACTCGCCTACTTACTAAGGCCCCGCTCAAATTCTCAGACTATTGAAATATACACTCTTCTGGATGTAATCAACCTACCATCTCTTAATCTGACGCGCTCGAGTATTTCCGAGGATCAAATTTTTTTTACTAATCTGACGGACTGCCCTCAACGAACGCCCCAACATTAAGGTTTCATATATGAAACCTTGAACCCCCTGTAATGGGGTGCAAGGTTTCTCCCCCTGTAATGGGGTGCATGGTTTCTCCCCATATGATTTTCTGACGCGTCCGAGTAACGCGCAAAATCCCTTCCTGGGCTCCCCTACTATTATATATAGAGAAACGTTCGCAGTTATTTTGGCAAATTTTTTAATGAGGTGTGATCTAATTGGCATTAAAAAAGTATCCATTTTTGGCCCCACATTTCAACGAACGCCTGAACTATACTGAACTTATATTTCGTAGCGCTTGAAAGTGGTAGAGTGTTCAGAAGTTAGGCCGGATGCATGGGTTCAAATCTCGCTCTGGGCAGCTTCTTTTCCAGAATAACATCAGCCGATAATAAAAATGAAAATATGTATATGAAAAATGATAAAAATTGGTCGAAAAGCAATTTTATTTAAATGGGCTTTTTTCATCATAAGCTTCTAAGAACATTTTCCTATGCGTTGGGGTGTTGTTTGTAAGTTAGCAGAGAAGGCAACTCTTGTTACATTTGAGAAAATCTGTGGAAAAAGAAGCAATAAGTTTATGTTTTGTATTAAGGCTAAGTTCGAACTCGGACAATCTCCTTCGTGGCACTGCATTAAAAAATCATCCTCGACAATCGCCTCTCACAATATCGCAAGTCCTTCGAGAGTAACATGGCTCTATTATCTGACCTAATATTTCAAATGCTACCGAATTTTTTAGGCAATCTTCACTCATCACAGGAATGGTTGTGTTAAATGTAATCTTAGTTTGTTGCACCCAAAGAGAGATTTCAATTACTAACTATAAATAACTAAGAATTTTTGGGATTAAATCAAAAAATATCCAATCAAAAAAAAAAAAAAAAGGAAAATCAGGCTTTTGTAATTACAGGTTTATTTTTAACTACACATATAAATAAAAGCTACACATCTATGAATGAATGAATGAATAATTGGGGTTTTGTACCCCAGGGTTTTGTACCTCGACCTTTTAAGATCTATTGTACCTCCTACTTCTTAAGTGGTGTTCCTTAATTTAAAGTACTTCATCCAGATTAGTTCCTCTGATGAAACTTATCTGGGTTAGCTTAGGAATTTCAGCTCCCTCTCCTCTACGTAGTAGTATCCTAGGTACTTCTTCCTTTGGTGTATTAGAGCTTCGCAGTTACCTAAGAGGTGGTCAGGAGACTCTTCCTGTTCGTTGCAATATCTGCATTGGTCATCGCTCTCTATGCCTAGTACTTTTAGGTGTTTTCTTAGTCTGCAGTGTCCGGTTAAGAACCCACACATCTATATGTGTGAACAGTTTTCTGATACATGTGCAAGTTTGTTAGGAAAACACTTTTAATTAAATTCACGAATTCAATCGAAACCACGACTTCAGACCTCAAAATATCCCAGTTAGAAGTGAGCTTCGGAAAATTTAATCGGTTTGCAACTACCACTGAAGTACCGCTATCTGACTGGAACTTAGCTGTAGTCTGCAGTGCCGAGCAAGTAAAGAAGCACCCATACGATGCACGATATAGCTTCGGCTATTAATGAACTATGAATAAAATTTAGTAAATATCACCTTGGGTATTCTTTGTTGTTGAAATGAGTCGTTGGATTACGAACATTCTTTGTAAATCCGAACTTGCATTGAACAATTCATTGAGTTCACTTCATTGAAAAGACAACCGTGCACAATTCACTGTTTTATACATACATTTTTACATATTTTCAAATGTTAAATTGTTCACACAAATTGAATATTCATTTCGGTACCTTTCCATTCAATCACAAAGAACACTTTTCTCCTTTTCCTTTTCTTGCCAAATTGCGACGTGAACGAAGAGGTCGTAATGTACATCAAACGTCATTGAATAGTGCGACAAGGTGGGTCAAAAGTCATGTTGTTTTGTTGCTGACGTATTATTAAGAATGTCAAAGTAAAATTGACATTTCTTGCGATTTCCAACTCGACGGGTAGCAACTTTTGAATTATCGTCAGTACAAGGTGCAACATTTCGTGAAACTGAAAACACTCATTCTAAAATTTGTAAAATATCGTGTCCATGATTGTGTCAAGTTGTTTCTATTTCAAAAGACAGTTTCATTACCAATTCCAGATAAGATTATTCAATGTGCCTCCTTATCTGAATTGAAGCCTACGTTACATTTAAAAACAGAAAAGGAACGTGCCCCTACACAGCAACCATATTAAATTGTGCTTTTGCCTTTCTTGATTTATCATTTGTTCTCGTATTTTTCTTAAACTTGCTTAAACGAAAAGCAATTTTACCTACCACCACTCACCAAGGTCCTCATGGTGAGTGTTTTTGAATTAATTCCAAAAAGATTTAGTATACAAAAGATACGTAATGCTACTTGTCATATATGAAAATCCTATTCCTGAGCCCCAACAAGGGTAATAATAAATAAACATAAATACTCTTTGTGGAAAATAAATTCTCCCCTGTCCTGCGAACACGCAAAACTAAACCCACATGTATAGTGAATACGAGTGTGTATGTATGTCGTCAACGTTCCCAAGTCTTTGAGATGATGTTGTCTTTAAGCAAATAAAGAAAATGTGAATCCCATACGTAAACTTAATTTAATCTCAAATTTAATATCTAAAAGAAATAATCACATATTGCGCCATCCTTTATTCTCTATTCTCCTTCTCCACTAGCTAGGTGCTTTCTTTGGCGTATATTTGCAAACAAAGCAAAGCTCTTCGGAGAACACTTAATCTTCGTGTCAACAAGCGTCGGGCTTTATACTCTTGCGCTCATTAGTGATATCTTTGCTTAAAGACGACTTTTGTATGAGGGGGACTGGGTGACGGTGTTGGATTGAAGAAATGTATACCCAGTGCTCAATATATTGCAGATTATAATATCCATAGTGCGCTATCCAACGGATTAGGTGATAAAACCATGGTATTCATGGAGGAATAGCCTCATAATTTCATTATGTGGATCTTAGATCAAAATTTAATTATGTGTATTGAATTATAAACGTTAAGTGGATATAAATTACGCTGTGGAGGGAGAAGAGTTCCTCGTCAAAATAAAGTCGATTTCTTTAGAAAATTTGATTTTGCGATTTAATAAGTGGAGTTTACACTTTACAACTAGTTGGATAGACTTCGTTTAACGGATATTGGATGATCGGATGTCATCGTAAGCGACATTTTAAACAAAATAGTTTTTTTTTTCTACAATTCAAAAGTTTACATTGTTTCGCAATTTTTAGTTTTACATTGTAACTGTTTTGCGACAAGTTACAGCGAAAATAAATTTTATCGTGAACGACTAACTTTCGCTCCTCTTCGTTTGAATGCTTATGATAAAAACAAAGTGTTCGAAAAGTTTTTTTTTAAACATATAAGGAATTACTAATATTTTTAATACGGGTTGGTAGATTGTTCCACAGGGACATTGCATTTATGTACAAAGAATTGACGTTGGCTTATTAAATATTTGTACCTAAAATGTATGATTTGATTTGTTCTTAAAAATCGTGAAAAAACTAATTTGTCATATAAATAACTTTGTGTTCTGTTGTTCATAATATTGAAAAGGGCCAATAATGTTCTTTACTTGAAAAAGGTTTCTATATAAGGAGCAATTCATGGTTTGAGCAGCTAAATGAGATATATGGTCACCACGGTTCTTATTAAAGATAAACCTAGCACAAATAGCAACATAAATTTTTTTTTGCGACTGGTAGTCCATATTTGAAAAGATTTCACATCCATACAAAAACACGGGTACAATATATGACTTCACTAATTGTAGCTTTACTTCTGTTGGCAAATACCGTGCAGTAAGATTTAAGCCTCGAAGAATGCCGTAAGTTTTTGACACTACCTTATTGATATGATCTGTCCAGGACAGTTGATCATTTAAGATGAGACCCAGGTTTTTAATTTTATTGCAGAACTGTATTTCTGAGCCGTTTAGTTTTAAAAGGGGTATAGAATTTACATCAAATGTTACTCGACTCACAGCATGCGCTTTAGTTTTACTAGCATTTAATTTCAGTTGGTTTATTTCTGACCATTTCGCAATATTACTTAAGTCTTTGTTTATATGAGACACGCTTATATTATTTGAAGGAGTCAAAATCAAGTGTTTAATGTATGCTGATGATATTGTGCTGCTAGCAGAAACACCGAATATGATGCAACTTATGGCCAACAAATTGCAGCAATACTGTTGCCAATGGAATTTAAAGATTAATACCTCCATGTCTGAAAGTATGATTTTTACAAATATCTAGGAGTTATTTTGACCCCCAAACTCTCTCTTGAGAAGCACTTCCATTCCAAACTCCAGGAATCTAAAATTGCAATTAACTGCAACTGGAAAGAAATTCTTGGAAAAAACAACAACACAACAAATTATTTCAAGCCGTAGTAAGAGCAATTGTGTGTTATTCAGCACAAATTTGGGGTATTTTCCAACACGAGCATGTAGAAAAACTACTGAGAAACTTCTTAAAGCAAATTTTGTACATGCTTCATTTGGAAACTGGACTTCCGCCACTATATTTGTACACACTGAAACTGTATTTCAACTATATAAGAAAACTATTGGGGTATGACCAACATAGACTACCTAAAATTGTGGCTTCGCATATAATGCATCGCAAAACCCAATTCCTTGGAGAATGGTTAAGGTTATGCACAGAAAATAACGTAGATCAAGTTAGCGACAATCCTGCTACATGGAAAAAATCGTTGGAATTTTTGTGGAGCACAATCAAAGAGAGGCAGTTTAAATTCATATCATAATATCAACCATTTTTAAATCAAGAGGAGAGCATTTGTACCTCAACTATATACCACATCGAAGTGAACGCCCTACTGAATGTACACTGTGCAATCTATATGCGACAGAAGATGTGAAACATTTCATAGGAATCTGCCCAATACTCAATAGCATCAGACGCTTCCACTTTGGTAAAACAACGCTCACTACCGAGGAATTGCAAAGCATTCTAAATGGTAGCAACTGGTGAACGCTAGTTAGTTGTGTAAAAACCGCTTTAGGGGCCGTCCATAAAATACGTCACACTAAAATTTGGTTTTTTTGAACCCCCCCTCCCCCAGTGTCACGCTGTGTCACACTTTCTGTGACCCCCCTATGAATATTACGTCACAAAAGCTTAGACCCCCCCCCCTTGCGCATGATAAATTTTAATTGATAGTGCAGTTGTAAGTTTAAAACTTTTTTTTATAATAAATTAACAAATATATTTTACGGATTCCAATGCCGCTAGAGCCAAGTCAAAAACGCTAGAGACGCACCGAAGAGCTAGCGCTCATGTTTAAAAAAATAAACATTAGTAAATATATTGAGTTACAATTTATTGTATTAAAAATATATGCATTTAAATGTCTGTATATTTACTAATACGAAATTAATGATTTTTATCATGACAACGATTTAAAAAAAAACTAGTCGAAAGAAATACTGCAGTAAAATTTTTTGATGAAGGGCGAACGTTACGTTGCCGTAGACCCCCCCTCCCCCCTTGTCACATCTTGTCACACTCAGCGAGACCCCTCCCTCCCCCCTGTATGCGAACGTATTTTATGGACGGCCCCTTAAGGTATCGTAGACAGATTATAAACGGAAGCTTTTAAATAAAAAAAAAATTGTAATAATAATAATAACAATAATATTTTATCGACTTATATTTGTATCTCTATTTATAAAATCATCTGTTATTTGAACAATTTCTTTCTCTTTCGGCTGACGGCAAATGCCATCTGTCTTTTTGTGAATTTTGTAAAACTGTAAAAAACAAACTTTTGTATGGTTTAATAAAATCGCACATTTACTTTACTATTATTTTTAAATAAGACGCTAAACGGACTTATCGCGATTAAATATATTTTAATTAAATTAATCTTTGATTATGTTTCCCGACGTTTCGACCTGGTTACACATGTCGCGGTCACGGGTAGGCTGCTGTATAGTAGGTGGGTGTTGTTCTTAGTCTTCTCTTTGTTTTGTTCTTGTTCGTAAATTATACCGGTGCACTTGTGCCTGCCTTGGAATTGGATGCAATTCTTGTTGTTGTGACTGTATCTTTATTTGTGAACAAGTAAAACTAACAGTCAACCCGTGACCACATAAACAAAGATTAATTTGATTAAAAAATATTTAATCGCGGTAAGTCCGTTAAGCGTTTTACTAAAAAATGTCTTTATCCAGCGATAATAATAAAAATAGTAAAAAATCGAAAACGCTTATATTAGTCGAACTTTTGTTAAATGTTTGATAAATTTGGACATCATCTGCATATATATGATATTGACACTCTGATAGACACATCGAGATATCATTGATGAACATTGAAAACAAAAGTGGTCCTAACACGGAACCTTGCGGTACACCTAACTCAACAGGCAAGCTTGATGAATGTTCCATTCCCACATACACAGCTTGAAAACGGCCTCGCAGATATGACGCTAAAAGTTTACAAGCCGAATCATCGAAAACGAACTGCCTTTGAAGCTTTCGAATAAGTAAATCATGATTAACAGAATCAAATGCTTTTAAAAAGTCAAGAAATATTAACAAGGTCATCATATTACTGTCAATGGCTACACGTAGATCATCAGTGACCTTTAATAACGCTGTAACGCAGCTTTGTTTATTCCTGAATCCTGATTGTAGGTCTGTATTCGGGTGTACTGGATGGACTATTTTTATATATTGGAACTATTTTGGTCTTTGCCAACTATCCGGAAAGCATGAAGTAGTGAAAATTGTATTCAGTAAATGTGTTATGTGCCCGATTACAGTTTGGAAGAGTATTTTTATGAAATCAGGATGAATATTATCAAGGTCCACTGCTTTGGATTTTAATGCAAATATATCCTCACCAAAACACACTTCATCAACACAATGTAAAGAAAATGAAATATTACAGATACCATTATCGTTACTAAGCCCATAATTGAGATTTGGAGATATGCTATTGCGACATTTTTGAACAAAGTGACAATTTACATGAATATATGTATAATAAACTCCTAAAATTACAGAACATTTGAAGCTATAGTTTTTTTTTACACGCCTTCAAAAAATCACCTCCATTTGAGCTCGAGAAACTAGCCGAGCCCCTTAATACATTCTGCAATGAAAAGATCATCATTCCGAATATGCAGTTTGGATTCCGGGAGGAGCATTCCAATCCTCATCCACTCCTGAAGCTACAAGGAGACGTTAAGAAAATCCAATAACCACCAAACAACAGTTGAATCTTGGATGTGAAAGAGCTTTAGTTCAAAAATTAAAAGATGAATGTGAATCGTTTTGTAAGGTTTTCTTACAACTGACTCTTATGCATAAAGAAAAGTGACTCGAAAGGCCCAAACATTATCAAGATGATGTTATATTTAATACATAAATCATACGACATCGTTCGATCGATGACGTGCTTAAACACAATAGCATAAAGAATATGTTACCATAGAATTGAGTGTATCTGTAATCTCTAGTACAATTTCAAGTGTATTTTAGAACTCAAAAGCGAATATGCAAATGCACAGTGCACGGTGGTTCTAGTCTTTTTATATTTTTTATATCTTGTCCATAGAATGATTCTTACTGATGTTTTTTGATCGGTGAGATGCCATTCGATAGTGTCTGGATAAACGGACTTAACCATAAATTAATTATTTTACGCTTTCCAGGTATATAAATAAAAATTTTATTAACTTTTCTTCATTCCACATCCTTCTAAATGCAAGTAGACAACACTATGTCATCAACCAGACCCATCCGAGCAGGGGTGTCTAAAACATCGAAGCTAGGACCTTTCCTAGCCTTTTTTGGCCGAAATCCCTGTATGAGTTGTAATGTTGAGTGAACTCACACCACACACTGCAGTGCTGTAATGCATATTTTGCTATTGACGAATCTTTTAAACCAAAAATGAGCTCCGTTTCTGAAGGTGATTTCGCGATTAAATTCATCATCTAGCCGCATCTTCTCCAGAGCCGATCCAGAGAACGTACGTCGCTTCAAATGGTTCATCGGGTTCGATTCTTGAGTTAAGTTGATCCTCCATATGTGTAAACCACGATCATTTCTCAAAATACGTCCTAATGTGGTCTGAGCGGCGCGGCGGCCTATTCTCTAGAACGCCGTTTAATTGAATGATTTGGATCGCCTGAACGGCAGTGACATTCTCCAATGTCTCACTGATACGCAAAAAACACAAAACAAATTAGAAGACTCAATCTTGTTATTGCTTGTCCGACACAAGTTAAGGACAACAGTTTTCTTACTCTTCGATTCGGAGCAATTCGTACTGCTAAAAGTTTTCAAATGAAAATCACACGAAAGTCACATTCACGTGATAAGTTTTCAATCTAAGTTCAAGTTCCACATCTCTGTTCGGAAGCGAAAGCGAAGAACCAAATCCAAAATCAATTGCAATGCTCAGTCTCTTAGTACTCCACATTTTCATTCTCAGTAAACAGTGGTGACAATTTAATTAGTGGCGGTGACGAATCGAATTTTGTAAAATATTTTCGTGGTAACTGCGTTTCCACTGTCAACTCTTGTTTGTGTTGATTTGAGCTTTCCAAATAATTTGATTGAGTTACACTTTTACAAACAATACTTTAATTTAGAAAGACTCTTTAGCACATATGGACGGGCTTCTGCAAAATAAATAATCGGCTTACTTTAGAAAAGTCACTTAGATACTCTTTGTTGTGCTTGGCCGGTAAAAGCAAATGATTCAATAAATGAACAGCCAATTTATTATAACGAGAAGTCAAAGCTACTTTACCTTAGTTTTATTCTGTCCAACTGGTTGCCTTGCATCGACCATTTGATACGCAACATCTTCTCAAATTCAGGAAATTAAATATTCAAATGAATATTTGTATGTTTGCTACAAGCATGCTCGATAAGGATACCTACTATTGTTTTCCATATATTTCTCATACATTCTAAAGGTTATGTAACCTAAAAGGATGTCAAGTAAATTGTATTAGTTTTCAGTGCATTGAAATATTGACGACGGTAGGAAAAAGGTTTAAATAAACATAAGGGGAGAAGTTTTCCAAAGAATCTGTAATTTTGTACGCAACTTCCTTTTCTTATTTCGCCTTTATTTTTGAACAGGAAAAAGAATTTAAATAATGAAGGTTTTATAGTTTCTTTTCCCTTCAAAGTAAAGTGAATCAAGCACAAACCTGTACGTGAAAACTAAATTTTTGAATCGAAAACATAAACGAATGAAATATGTCAAATTACCAAATACCTATTTGAGTAAAATGGGATATGTAGAACATTTTGAAAAACTACCCAACTTTTGTATATTCACCCATTTTCAGGTCAAAATACTCAATATGAATTACACTTAACCTACATAACATAAGATTTTGATATTTTCGTCAGAAAGAAGAGTTTTTGGTGGTCTGGCAGTTACATATACATTATACAAGTTAATGTTTTAGAACTTAGCACCATAAGAATGATTTTATTACTTGGAGGTTATAAAACCGTTTTCAACTCATTTACTTTATTAAGGAAATAATTTCGTTGGGCGTGAACTAATCGGTATAGCTTTGATGAGTGGCTCCCAGATGTTGGATTTTATACTGCACATCAATCGCGTTTACTATACCTCTACGCGGTAACCACTGGTGACGTACCAAGCGCCAGAGTTGACAAATGAACGAAGAACATTACTTCAATGCTCGGCGAATTATGACTGACTGGAAATGTCACAGCCGATGAATTAGACTTACAGAATCAACGGCGGATTTGAGCAGTCAAAAAAGCAGAAACCCCTGAATGAGCTACTGCGACATATTGTGTTTTTCAGTGTCTTTCAATACTAGGATAGGGTTTTGAAGTAGAGATGTAGGCGGATGAGCTCCAGGAGAGCTGATTGCAGCTCTCAAGTTCTTGCGGCATAGAACAAGCACCAGTTTATCCAGGCATTCATCTCCAATAGGATCCCGGTAGGGGTTTTTGCGTGGGGTTATAGTTACCCAACGCTAATATCTATGGTTCCGAAACGCCAATCAGCTTCGGATAGGATAGCAATAACTATATCACCGATGTCAACCCAAAAAGGACAAAATCCTCGGGATTTGCACATGGAACGTAGGATACTTTAATGGACTACGTGCATCTGGAGAATTAGCGGACGCCCTGGACTGCTACGAAATAGACATAACCACAATCCAAGAAGTGCGATGGAATGGGTCGGGCATAGAGAAGATAACAGCGATGTCTACTTTGGTGACTGCTACAGACAACATAAACAACGCTTATTTGGATGCGGATTCGTGGTTAGAGGTAGACTCAGGTATAAGGATATCAGCCAAGATCCAGTAAAAGAGCGCATAGTGACCATTCACATCAGGGCTAAACTAACCAAGGTTACATTAATATGCGCCCACGCCCCACAGAAGAGAAAGACGTGACTTCAGAGATTGTAGTTCTACGAGCTCCTCGAAAAAACATAGATGGAAGACGTCTTTGGAAATACAGTCGATGGCAAAATTATTTGCACAATGTATTTTTCATACTGTATCTCCTCAACAAAGTGGTATTACTTTAAAATAAAGTAGTTTTTAGATAATTGGGTTATTAATTTATCAACTCCAACATCTTCTTCAAATGGTGAACCCAAAGAAAAGAATCAAGTTTCATAAGTAGCGGTAAAACTCACAAAAAAGAAAACGGCAAAATTATTGTTACCTTGAAAAAAGCTGGCAAAATTATTTACGCAACTGTACTTAACGGTTTCGGAAATGAATCGGCAGATCAGCGTGCTGACTGATCAATGCCATATTATGCAGGTTATTATTATAATTAGTTTAGCGTCACCTTTCATTCAAACAATTTTATTGGAATGGCTAGATCCAAAGAAATTTCAATAGAGACGCGGGCGGCGATTGTTGCAGAGTACAAAATCGGAGTTTCGGTTGGAAAACTTTCTGCTAAATACCATTGCAGTCGAAGAACAGTTTATTATCAAATTGAGAAAGATGAAACGTGTGGAAGTCTAAAAACCGAGTCGGGAGAGGCAGGAAAAGGGTTACTTCGAATAGGTAAGACACTCGAATTATTCGTTGTTTTAAATGTAACCCTTGCGAAAAAGTGAAAAATGTGTTAAGAGAGTTAAACTAGGCTCGTGAGAGCAATTTCAGCGAAAGAACATTACGTAGAAGGTTAAAGGAAAACAAAATTAAAGCCTACGTCAGCCAGAAAAAGCCCTACATTACACCAAAGAACAAGAGTGCAAGACTGCAATTCGCAAGGGAGCATATTAGTAAGCCACCGGATTTTTGGAGAAGTGTACTTTGGACTGACGAGACTGCTTATTCTTTCGATGGTACTTATGGGCGAAAGTTTTTTTTATTCCGATCCAAGAACAAAAGCCAAAAAACCCATTACGCAGCCCACTAGACATTCCAATGGAGGGAAAGTTATGATATGGGGGTGCATATCATATAGTGGTGTGGGACCACTTGTAAGGTGTTCCAATCATATGACACAGTCACATTATTTAGAGATACTAAATGATGTTGCACTGGTGGCTGGTTTTACATTCATCGGGACCAATTTCACACTTCAGCAAGATAATGATCCCATACACATCGCCTGGAACATCAAAAAGTATCTATCGGAAGTAGGTCAAGAAACTTTGAAATGGCCTCCCCAAAGTCCTGACTTAAATGTAATCGAAAATGTTTGGCATCTTGTGAAATCCAAAATTCCACGAAACATAGGAAGATCTGCAGATGAAACGTGGAAAGATTTTATTACTGTTTGGAGTACCATTCCTAGTGATACCCGCGGTGTGATGGATAGCATGTCCACCTGTTAGTCCAGAGGTTCGAGTTCGAATCCCACCAGAGGTAAAAATGTTTTTTCTACGGGTATCGCCTTTCGCGAGGAATTGGCACGTCCTCCGTTAGTATTCATTGCCATGAAAAGCGTTTTCTCGATTAGCCGTTCGGAACCGGCAGAAAATTGTAGGTCCCCTCCATTCCCTCACAAGGGATGGTTGTGAGAAATGCGCTAGGCCCAAGGGCTTCTCGCTCTGTTGCGCCACCCTATTTATTTATTTTCAGTACCATTCCTGCAGAGCAAATCCAACACTTAATAGATTCCGTTCCAAGACGCCTTGCAGAGGTTATTGCTGCAAAAGGTGGAAACACAAGTTATTAGGTAAGACTGTGGCAATGAAACTATTGCGATTTTACTAGAAATTTTCTTTTTTTTTTGCTTTCAGAAGTGTTACCTGAAGAAAAATGCCCTTGTGCAAATAATTTTGCCACCTTTTTTTCATGTCACAATAATTTTGCCATTTTCTTTTTTGTGATTTTAACCGCTACTTATGAAACTTCATTAATTATTTATTATTAACAAAATATTTTTTTTTTAACACATCAAGAAGATGTTGGAGTTAGTAAATTAATAACCCAATTATCTAAAAACTATTTTATTTTATAGTACTACCACTTTGTTGAGGAAATACAGTATGAAAAATACATTGTGCAAATAATTTTGCCATCGACTGTACAATCGGTAAGCATAGCCTCCATGACATAAAGGATTAAAGCTAATTGATTTTGCTGCGGAGCTAACTCTTGCTTTAAGTAGTTCACGCGTCCCGCATCTCAAAATTCATACAGCTACATTGCGATCGAAAGATCAATCTACCGTTAACCAATCTGACCATGTTGCGATCGACGCAAGGCACTCTTCCAGGGTGATAATGGTCCGAATTTCTCGATTGTCCAACTCCTATTCACGCTGCGAAACGAAATGACGTCAGAAAGCTAGAGTCGCGATAGATTACAAGTGTCTTTTCCAATCGAGTGTCAACTATCCTTGAATCTTATACCACCAGCGTTAAGCCATGATGAACAGTGGCAGCAATGCCAAAGAGCCACCAGAATCGAAGCCACTGATGTTTTGAGTTTCCCCAAAAACGAAACCCTTGGATCGATGAAGAATGCAGGCAGGCTAATGCAGCCACACAAAAAGCATGACAAATGTTGATGCAAAAGCGAACAAGATCACTTCTGCAGAATGCTTAACGGCGATGAAGACATTAATTCAGCTGTCAGGCAGAATGCCTCATTCAATTTGGACGATGATCAAGAATGCCTGACCAAGGAGATGTTAAGCTTGTCATATACAAACTTAAATCAAATAAGACTGCAATTGCAGATGGCTTTGATGTCGAACTTTTCAAGGCAGCTTTAGATCAGTTGGAAAGGAGCATGCACCAGCTGATCTGCATGATATGGTCGGAAGAAAGCATGCCCGATAAATGGAACCTCAGTATCGTATGCCCGATCCTAATGAAGGGAGACCCTCACAATTGCGCCAATTACAGAGGGATAAGCCTCCTTAACGTCGCTTGTAAGATCTTGTCTGCTGTAATATGTGAACGTCTGAAACCTCACGTCAACAACTTGATAGGTCCTTATCAATGTGGTTTTAGACCAGAGCAGTCCACAATAGACCAAATTTTCACATTACGGCAGATCATGGAAAAAACCTGAGAACATAATATCGATATTCACCATCTTTTTATCGATTTCAAGGCCGCGTATGACAGCATTTACAGAGATGAGCTGTACAGAGCCATGTCTAGTTTCGGTTTCCCTGCAAAACTCGTACGACTATGCAGGATGACTTTGGAGAATCCACGCTGCTCCGTCAAGGTCGGTAAAGGACTCACCGAGAACTTTGATGTCGAAAAAGGTTTAAGGCAAGGCGACAAACTGTCATGCGATTTCTTCAACATCATACTTGAAAAGATTGTAAGAAACTCAAACGTCAACACCAGAGGAACAATCTTTCAAAAGTCTGTACAATGACACGCCTACGCAGACGATATTGACGTAATGGGAAGAAAAAAGCGTGATGTCATAGGTGCTTTTGCGAGTATTGAAACAGAAGCGGCAAAAATGGGTTTGATGGTTAATGAGGGCAAAACGAAGTATATGCTGTCATCAAATATGGACACAGAACATAGACAGACATAACTTCAAGGTAGTGCAGGACTTCGTCTACCTAGGATCCGCTGTAGACACGGACAACAACATCAGTGCGGAGATCAAACGGAGAATAACTCTTGCCAACCATTGCTTCTTTGGGTAAAGAAGGCAATTGAGAAACAAAACCCTCTCTAGAAAAACCAAGGTGACCTTGTATAAGACCCTGATCATCCCAGTCCTGCTTTACGGTGCGGAAGCATGGACCTTATCGAAAGCGGATGAGGAAACCCTTGGTCGTTTCGAATGAAAAGTTCTCCGAATGATCTTTGGTCCCGTATGCGAAGATAATGTGTGGAAAAGAAGATACAACAACGAGCTGTATGAGCTGTACCGCGACATGGGCATAGCGAGAAGAGTACGCATCGCGAGCCTACGATGGTTGGGTCATGTAGAGCGGATGGACCCAAACGCTATGACTCGACGGGTTTTCGAAAGCACATTGCAGGGAAATCGCGGACGGGGAAGACCTCGTCTTAGGTGGCGCAATCAAGTGGATGAAGACCTCAACCGACTTGGAGTGCGAAACTGGAGAGAGCTCGCCCGAAATCGAAGTCGTTACAGAAGGGTGTTGGTTGAGGCCCGAACTGTAATGCCCACCTAAGTAAGTAAGTAAGAAACAGAAGCGGCAAAAATTGGTTTAATGGTTAATGAGGGCAAAACGAAGTTGTTGTTAACTTCGTGGTAGTACAGGACTTCGACTATTTAGGATCCGCTATAGACACTTCAAATAACAACAGTGCGGAGCAGATGAAATGGAGACAATCTCAACTTCTTTTTGTAAGGAAAGCAGATAAAAAATAATACCCTCTACAGATAAAAGGAACGTAACCATTTATAAGACCTTGATATCCTTTCACATTCACTTTACTTTGCTTAAGAGCTTGATATTTGGGATAGTTTTATAAAAGCATAATAAACAGATCGAAATTCAGTTAAAAGAAGAACAGCAAGATCCGCTAGTGAACAGAAGGAGAGGGTATAGCAATTATTTTTATAAGAGAAATATGTCCTAGTTTTTCTTAGAAAACAAATGTAGGGATATTTTTAAGTATTGCGGATGAAAATACAGTGAAATGATTTCTAAAAATACCGCGTGCCCCATTAGAACCCACCATCGATCGAACAGAATGGAGCATGTGGCGTAATGGTTAGCATGTCTTGTATGCGAGAAGTTCGTAATGCGAATTCCAACGGAAAATAAAAAGTGTATTTTCATGGGTATCCCCTTTCGCGAGAGATTGGACTGTCTTTTATCATTGAAATTCATTGCCATGAAGAGCGCTTAATCGATTAGCCGTTTGTAATCGACAGAAAATTATAGATCCAATCTATTCCCCGATAAGACGTGATAGTGAGAAATGCGCTATCCCCAGCGGCTCACCCCTCCGTTGCGACACCCTATTTGTTTATCTATTTATCCAAAAAACTTATCATTTTTAACCTTAAATCAATCAAATAGTTACATCACTTTGTTGATTGAAAACCATTCCCAAAATAAAAGAATAGAAAAATCACATTAAATCAATCAAGTTGAGTTTCATCAATCACTTGGACAAAAGTAGCAAATTGAGGTGACATCTCAACCTTATTGATTGCTCCAATCGTCATATTCTAGCTGACACGAAGCACCTGATGCTAACTGTTTTAAAACGGAACTGAAATAACGTCAAAATCATATTGCTATTAATAAAACTATTAAAACCAATTAAACAACAATTACGTTCTCTTTCCGTGGCAATAATGGCACGACACTGCGTATTAACCACCAAAAAACACATACAAACCGTTTCCCTCCTCCGTTTGTACGAGTAAATGTAAATTTATTGGCATATTTATGAATATGCCGGATGCCACTTGTGTCAATTAATTAAGAAAAGTAGCATATGAATGAATAAATAGTCACCAGAGCAATAAGCAACTGTAAATACATTCAATTCGTCATTTATAAAATATTTTAAGCATTCCTTAATGTAATTAAGAATCATTAAAAACAAATTGGTTGAAAAAGTTTTTTTTTCAATCATGAGCATTTCAGTGCTTACAAATTGATGTCAGTTCATAACTGAAAAACGAATTGCAATGAGAGAGAAAGGGTTGACCGACGAAGAATTCGTTTTCAGAAAGCCATTCAACGAAAAGAGTACAAAAGTCCTTTTCTCTCAATAGTTTCAAAAGTCCTTAACGTCCTTGAAACCATAAAACAGAAGCAAAGAAAAACTGTTGCCTGGAATTTTATAAATACTTTCATGCAACTGAATGTTTATAAGAACAACAAACAAAATAGAATAAATATCAGAAATCCATGACATTCCCAATCCACGTAATGATACATTCCTCCCTTTCCTTAGATTATTGTTCAAGGACGTAAGGATGAATATAAAGTATGCTCTCATTCAGAAAGGGAACTCCCTAAGATGTCCTTGAAAATGATGGCATCATTCCCTATAAATGTAATCGTTATTGCAGATTTCTCCCAAACAAGAAACCCATAAATTGAGAGTGTGGAAGCATAAAAATGAATCCGTTTGAAGCTAGAAGCCAAGAATAGAGCATTTCGAGTGCATTGTAAGGTTTTTTTTTTTTTAAAGAGAATTTTTATGGAGTTGCGATATCTGAAATGTCAAGTTGGAAGAATGTTACGTACAGTAGTTGTTTAGCTTTGATGGTGGTGTGCTAGGTTATTTACGGAAAGTAATTGATACGAACCTAGAAGAAAGTTATCCACTTACTTGCGATTGAAGGTACTGTACGTTAACAAATTAGGAATTCGTGAAAAATAAATTTCATACCGCAATTGAACTTCACATTTGGTCTCAAAACAACTGTACCTGTCATTTAAAGATTACCCTACTGTAGAAAATCGAAATTTGTTCAAACGGGTAAGAAATATCTGTAATGCTCAAATACAAAAGGCTAAGTTTTTGCATGACCAAAAAGCAAGGCAAAAAATACTGTTGTGTCCAAAAGGAAGCAAAAACTTTTGGTCTTTTGTGAAGAACATTAAGAACTTGACCACGTCATCGGTCCCTACAATCGTTTTTAATAACTGTCCGTAAGTCAGCTCCATCGATAAAGCTAATTTGCTAGCAGCTCAATTTGCTGCCAACTCGACACTTCCTGATAGCATATTGGCTCCACCTGAGCTCGAGTCTGCAAATTCTTTGATGAAGCAGATATTTATTCGAACTCGCTCGGTTGCGAGAGTCCCTAAAGATCTCAATTTACAGGAATCCGCTGGTCCAGATGGTATCCCCGCCGTATTCTGAAGAGGTGTTCATCAACGCTGTCAAAAACACTGCGTTAACTTTTCCATCTTTTCTACTCTGGGGTTTTCCCGAGCAGATAGAAAACTGCTTTAGTCCAGCAGGTCTCTAAAAAATGCGAATGTTCTTCCTCTTCCAATTACACCGTCCGATTGATGGCATATCTCACCGAAAAGTGGAACAAATCTTTACAATGTTTTGGAGAAAGTAAGATTATTAAGCATTTGATAGAGTTTGGCATCAGGCTCTTTTATCGAAAATGCGTGCTTTTGGTATCGATGAGTCTTTTCTTCGTTGGATTAGAAATTACCTTTCCGACCGTTCACTACAAATTGTATTGGATGGCTTCAAGTCTGATACCCACTACTTCATAAATGCTGGTGTGCCCCAGGGCTCCGTTTTGTCTCCGACTCTCTTCCTTATTTTCATAAATGATCTCTGATCTACAACTTCTAATCCGCTTAGCTATTTTGCTGACGACTCGACCCTCAGCTTTTCATATTTGTTTCCAAATTCACGTCCCTGCTCTTCGGATATGGAACTGGAACGGTTGCGTATGATAAGCCCATTGAATTCAGACCTTGACAGCACTGTTACATGGGGTCTTAAAAACCGAGTAGAATTTAATGCTTCGAAAACTCAATGCTGTCTCTTGTCGTTGAAGCTTAACATTCCCCTATTGCCATTATCCATGAATGGTACCTGCATCGAAGAAACCGAAAAGCTGTCAGTACTTGGTATGTGTGTAAACGATGATTTTCGTTGGGATGACCACATATTCGAAGTCGCCAAAAACGATGCTAAATTTTTAGGCTTCTTGAGACGATGCAGGATGCAGGACTTCACCCCTTCTGATCTGGCTACAATTTATAAGGCCTTTATCCGCCCAAAACTGGAGTATAATTCCCATATATGGTCAGGTGCTCCTCAAACATCTCTGCGCCTACTTGATAGGGCACAAAATAGAGCGTTAAAATTGATAGGTGATAGTTATTCTCTTGAACATCGTCAAAATGTTACCTGTCTCACTCTCTTTTATCGCTTTTTGCACAAACAGTGCTCTAGTGAAGTAACCAGCTGCATTCCTTCCCTGAAACAATTAAGCCGCAACACTCGCCTCGCTAGGTCTATCAGTTCTACCTTGAGCCCAACTTCAGGCGTGCAGTCAAGTATAGATATTCTTATTTTAGTCGCACCACCCGAATGTGGAATGCTTTACCTGGCTCTGTATTTAGCAATATCAAAAATCTAGCTGCCCGTGGTATCTGCTTGGATGTTGCTGTTCCTATTTTCAACTTTAACTTGTCCAGAATACAATTACATTGTTCTCTGAACTTTCAAAGAAGAACATGCGTTCCATTAAAGCTCGCTAGCGAAAAAATTCTATAAATATCCGAAGTAACTAAAAAAATCGGTTTCTTTCTTTGGAAAAAAGAACCTCTACAAAAAATAACATTACAAGGCAATTCTCTCTGTCAGCAGTGCCTCGAATCAGATTCGGGTACTTAATGACAACTTAATCATCTCTCAGGGTAAACTGAAACTTATTCTGGTATAAGAATCGGTCTAAAATTTGTTATAGGTAGGTGCAATAGGTTCCACTTAGAAACCGCAATGCCTTCAGCTCCATAAGTTTACCCTAAAAAGCATTCAATTCCTTCAAGCTCGAATTGTTGGGTCATTCATTGGACAATGTTTGTTCCTTAAATAAGTTTTAGATATTTTATACTAACATACACACAATAGCTAATTTCCGACTATTAGACTATAGACGTACAACGTTCAATTCAGTGCTGTGGGGCATAAAAAAATCCCACAAACATACAAATAACGTATCTTTTGTATCACATCAATCCGCCGTAGTTTTGTCAGTCATAGCAAATAGTAACATCATCGACAAGTTGTCAAGCACAAAAACATATATACCGCACACCTGATGCAACACTTTTTCAATTTCCTGTTCGCACAAAGTTAGTCCTTCACTTTTATTTCACTCGATAATGTTTATTCGGAAAATACATTTGCAAACACACCATGACGCACACCCGATTCATTCTGGATACTAGAAACCAAATCGTTTTTGTATCGGAAAATATTCCTCTCCTCAAAATGCAGCTGCTATGAAACAGAGAGATGATATCTGTTGCAGGTATTTGCGAATCTTCCTATAAATTTTGTGTCAAACAATGAGTTCATTGCATGTTTGAAAATGGCATGCTTCTTTGGTTTATTTCCTTTGGTGAATGCTGAGTGAAACGGAAACCATGTTTTTCTTAACATGTGTGCAATTTGTGAACACTGAGAGATGGTCCTGTATCCAATGAAACGTATACCAATCTTGTTTGTATATTGGAGTTGCCCACAATACACATCAGCACTGCTCTAAAGCATTTCCTTTGGTTGGAATAAAATTCCGTTTTCCACATGAGCAACGAATTGGTAGAAGTATAATTTATGATCAATGCAGGAGCATAAACACGATTGATTGGCTTTGTCAACAATGACCTTATGTTAGCCCTCTGACATGATTCAATTCATTCAAGAAATTTACAATGAAATGCTTTTAATAAAACATAACTAATAATCAAATAGCAGTATGCCATTTTCTTAAGGCTAGGTTTTGAATAAATACATTGCTCCACCATCTATATTCAGTAAGTTGTATGATCATAAAATGCCAGAAGTGTATTCATTCGGAAGCTCTTCTTGGAATATTAGAAGTATGAAGTATTTTACAATATTATTATTGTTTAAGGTTTTCCGACAGCATTCTCAGTTTACATCTTATTGAATTTTACTATTGCGATTCTAAGGTTCACACTCATAAGACAATTATATCAAAAGTATTTGAGCTATGAATCTGTAAGCTACAGTACCTATGTAACTCGATCGAACTACTCCAATAAGAAGAATGAAGGCTTTGTGCAGGGAGAGTAATGCACTTACGTTACAACTGTGCGGCTGACAAGGTACTCGTCCTTATTGACAATAGAAAACTGATAAGCTCAGAAGACTACACAGCCTGGGAGATTATTAAATACATACCGTTCATTTTAGAAACCAAAAGCTCATCGACTGAACCGCATCCTCCTCTTTTTCATTTGCAACGTCGCGTCGCATAATGGGACAGACAGAGTTAATTTCGGACTTCTAATATTAGTCTGTACTTTCGTTCCCGTGGGAATGAAGGGATGAAATATGCTCAATCATGATGTCTAGATCCTAGATTTTTTTTAAAACACCCTAATACAAACATAGGGTGTTGCAACAGAGCGGGGGGACCCGGGACCTAGCATTAAATAATGGAGGGGACCTATAATTGTTTGCCAATTCCGAACGGCTAATCGAGGAGCGCTTTCCATGGCAATGAATTTGTTATTAGAAGACTTACAAATTTCCCGCAAAATGTAATACCCGTGGAGCCACGAACCTTACGCGGCAAATATTACACGAAGGGCATCACCACAAATCGAAGGCAATAAATTGAAAAATTAAGTTGCCCGAATTGAGTCATTGCTACTCTATTTTTATAGTCAAATGGTATTGTAACGTGCGCTTAGTTCGCAATAATAAAACTTTTCTTTTCAGTTCAATTCTTACTACTTTCATTCGGTATCTATTTCATATTGAATTTATCACCAATGCTTTAAATACTTGCTTGTCCAGTCATTCATCTTTAGGCAAAATTAAAAGTTCATTTAAAAATATCAGTCAGAATACAATTGCCCTGATGAAAACTAGGAAGGTTTGGAAAAGTCAACTTAAACGTATCTTCCATTTAAATGGAAATCGAATCAATCCAAATTATCAAGAGCTTTCTAGTCGTATTTCTTGCTTAAGTAAAATTATAAATGATAAAATTCGAATTGATCTTAACGAAAGCCTTTTTTTTAAGAATTTAACCAGCTTTCTGGTCGTAACAAATCAAACCCATTTCATTACCCACTGACATATAGAAACACTACTCTTTATACAGATTCAGATAAAATTAATGCATTCCAAAATTTCTTTAGTGAAGTATATGCAGAACGCAGTCATATGCTTAACCCTGCCATAGCCATGGAAATTTCTACAGCCAAAAATTCTTTCTTTAATCTTAATACATCTACCATTTCGTCTTTTTCTCTCCAAAATAAATCAGATTCTACTTCCGAAAATTGTTTTGTTTCACCTCCCTTCATCGAAAACATTATTGCTAACTTAAATAATAAAATATCGTCTGGTCCTGACAAAATTTCAAATTTTTTTATCAAAAAATGCAGTAAACCAATTCTAAGACCTATTACAATCATCATTAACAATTGTATAAATAATTCTTATTTTCCCACGGCTTGGAAGGAAGCCTATAAAGAAAAAAAGAAGTAGTAATGACCTTAACAATTTAAGACCGATTTCCCTCATTTCAAATTTTGGCAAAATTTTGGAACGAGCTATATAAACAAATTGTTGAATATTGAACAATATTATTACCTAACACACAATTTGGATTTAAGAAAGGTCATTCTACAGAACATGCAATATTACTTTTAGAAAATAATATTTTAGATAATTTAAGAAAGAGAGAATGTACGGTAACATGCGCATTGCGCATTGGATCTTAAGAAAGCTTTTGATTCAATGTGGCCAGATGGACTTATTTTCAAAATGATTTCACTAAATTTTCCAGTTAATGTTATTAAAATTCTAAACAGTTTTTTTTGCAATCGTTACCTTAAAATAAAAATTGGTTCACTTTTTTTCAAATCATATTCAAATTCATACTGGTGTACCGCAAGGTTCTTTCCTATGTCCATTCCTTTATAATACACTGCCAACCACTAGGATGAGGCCACAAATTTTGTAATAGATTTTCGCTTTTTTTACCTGGTGGAAGTTTTGTACCCGGAAAAGTTTATTACCAGTTAATAGATACGTATTTTCCCAAAACAAATTCATAAAATTAAAGGGTTAATTCGAAACGACCGTTGCAATTTCCCAAAATCAATTAATAAACTACTGAAAATAGGTATAAAAAGGTGCTCCACTAGGATGAGGCCACATGCAAAATTTTAGAAAAAAACAAAAAAATGAGTGAAATGTTTACATTTTATGGTTTAGTAATATTTATTAATAACGTTTTTTTACCTTTATAATGAGTATGTCCTCCATTTTTGGATATAACCTCTATTACCTCTTCTATTGGAATAGAATCATACAGTTTTTTTTAAATAATCATATGAAATTTGGGCTCGGGCCCTACGAATAGCATCAATTAAGGTGTCCTTGTCTTCAAATTGTCTGCCACTTTCATAAACTTTACGAGATAGCCATGACCAAACGTTTTCAATATAGTTTAAGTCCGGTGAATATGGCGGCCATGACTAAAGTTCCACGTCTTCTGATTGAATCCAGCTTCTGACAACCCTGCTAGTGTGGATTGGGCATTGTCTTGTTGAAAAATCCAAGTCAGAGGTCCAAAAATGTTTTTCATTTTGGAAATGACCGTTCCAGCAAACATTTGTAGCTATTTTCGTTCATTGTTGTGGACAAAAACTAAAACTCCAATTCTACTATTCGTGCCATAGTAGGTAATAGCTCCCCACACCATTACCCCTGATGTACGGCTATGATGTGTTGCCAAAATAAGCTCATCCTTTCTAATATCATGGAAATAAAAGTTGTAACCATCAGGACCGTCAAGGTTAAACTTTTCTTCATCCGAAAAGACGCGTTTCCATTCACTGCTTCTTCGAACTTCGTGCAAAGTCCATCCGATGCTCCTTGTGTACTGGCTTCAAAACAGGTTTCCTTTTTTAGTTTCCTCTTTTGAATAGTATCACTTTTTTGTATTATTCTTCGAACCGTTGTTATGCTGGCTAAAACTCCGCTTTTGGCCCATAGTCGCTGGTAGAGTGGAATTTGAGGCATGTCGTAGAATCAACCGATTTTCGCTTGGTGTTGTGGCTTTTCCCGTGCGGCTTTTTTGATTTTTGCCATAGTTTTGTGGATCAGTAAGAAAATTGTTTACAACTGTCTTGCTCCTGTTAAGTCTCCTTGCTATTTTTCACGGCCTGAGAATCCTAATGACTTGAAAGCATCTATTTTTGCTCTTTTTGTCGCTGTCAAAGTCTTTCCGGAACCCAAGTATGCTTCAGACTGAATAAAACGGTTATTTTTAACACTCCCTTAGATATTTTATATAAAAATTTGCACATGCGCACTCCTGAACGGAAATATTCGCAATGGCCTCATCCTAGTGGAGCACCTTTTTATACCTATTTTCAGTAGTACATTAATTGATCTTGGGAAATTCCAACGGGCGTTTCGAATTAACACTTTAATTTTATGAATTTGTTTTGGGAAAATACGTATCTATTAACTGGTAATAAACTTTTCCGGGTACAAAACTTCCACCTGGTAAAAAAAGCGAAAATCTATTACAAAATTTGTGGCCTCATCCTAGTGGTTGGCAGTGTATATTCGTTCACGACTTCCCATCTTCCATAGGACCTTCAAAGAGTATTCAATATGCTGACGATACAATCATTAATGCCCCTCACAAAAGACCCCATGAAGGACTTAAACTAATTAAATTTCACCTTGAGCAGGTTATGTCGTATTTTGATAAATGGGGTATTTCAATAAATTTTCAAAAATGTGAACTGATCTCCTGTAGAAATGCTTCCCCTAGAGGACATTACCTAGCAGTTAAAGAGAGTAAACAGCTTCAACTCCTTATCAACGGTAATACAATTCCATTAAAAAATCAAATAAAATATCTAGGAATAAATCTTCATCATAGACTAAGAATGAATCCTCACGCAAGACTCTCACTCAATAAAAGTAAAGTAGCAGCCGGTCAACTTAAATTTCTTTTTAGATTTAAATTTATTAATAAAAATACAAAACTTTTATTGTATATGACTCTTATTCGACCCATACTTTCTTACGGTTTTATTTCTTGGTTCAAAATTTCTCCCACAGTACCTAAGGAACTTCAAATTTTTGAGAGATATATTTTAAGAAATTGTCTTCGCAAATATAGAAGGCCTAATGGAAAATGGTTTGAAAACTAAATTTTATATAAGAATCCAAAATTCAACCTCTTCTATATTACCTTTCTGACCTGGTAATTAAAAGAATACAAAAATTTAGTTATCATGAAAACCCTCTAATAAAAAATATGTATTTTGAAAATATAAATTTTATGTTAGAAGAAAGATATTATATGTCCCCAATCAGCCTAGCTAATGCCTCCTCAAGACAATACCTCCAACCAAACAACAATGAAAATCTTTCTGGCTTCTTCATGAGGAGCAATCCCGTCACTTATAGAGGATAACATTTCTCTAACTATTCATCTTGAATTAATTTAAACATTATTTTATTACATTAAAATGTGTAGTGTGTTATTTTCGTTCATTCCTTGATTCGGAATTGTGCTAATGTCATTTCACTTCAATTGACTTAAGCACCGTTATTATTATTATTATTATTATTTTAGTCGTAAGTTGTAAATAAGTTCTTTCTATCATTAGTTTTAAGAAAACCTTCACAAACTGTAAAATCTGTAGGTGTCCTTGAGCAACACTTAAAAACTTTTTCTATTTCTCATCTGATATATTAATTTGTTTTAAGTGATAATTTAAATAATTATTCTTTAAATCAAAGCCATTACGTAAAAGCTAGACCAATTCAAAGTCAGCTACTTCATAAAAACACTGTATATTTTACTCACATAAAATTGTAACTATGAAAAAACAAAAAGTCTCAATAAAAACTCAATTATCAATTTTTCATTCTACTTTATTCGATCTCAACTCAATCTTTTCACTATAACTTGTAAACAAAAACTCATCTTAACATTATCATTATCATCAATAACCAAAAACTGGCCCTAACTCTCAGCCAGAACAACAATCAGCCTTTGCTTAACTGCTCAGCCATAGAGACACAGGTAAACAAGCTTACGTCAGACATAATCAATGCCTACGAAAGCTCATGCCCGCCATCCAAAGGGAAAGGTAGATCCAACCCCATATGGTGGACAAGCGAACTATCGATACATAGAAGGAACTCTAGGAGGCTCTTCAAACAGAATATCACTTAAAAGTTGGTAAACTCAATGCTTTCACTTATGAAGGCAGTTATAAATCCAAGTGGTACCCAACAAAGTACTAAACGGATGTAAATGTTACACGAATTCAAGTTTTTCTTTAGCTGCTTACTTACTTTTGTGAGGTGATTTTGTTTCTTTTTTTAGTTCGAGCGGAATATTTTCTTAGTCTAAGTAATTTGTTCATTTCAAATGTTATTTTTTGGTTCGAAATACATAAATGAATTACAAACAAACAACTTTTCTCATTTATTCATTTTGAAAACGATTGTTTAAAAGCAAAAATATTTAAATTTAAGGCTGCTTAGTGCTTACTTTCTTTTGAGATTGACTGTACTTAAACCGCTGCATACACTCCAGGTATGACGTTAGATATAATATCTTGAACTTTCCGACAAATATTGAGCACGTCATCACCTCATCTGCAATGAACATTATATTTCTGGAAATTTGTGTCACAATAGGTTTCACAGGTTCCACATAAAACCATAGCCCGCTTGCAACTGAAATTCACTACAGCGTTGAAAATGAATTTGAATACCTTCATAACAAAATATGTTGCTTTAATTTGCTTAAATTTCGTGCCACGATTCCTTCATCCTATGAGCGACATGCCCAACAATCATGAATACGCACAATATCATCCGAACATCCTTTGCCTTTTGTGTGCTGCTATGGTGTTCAACAAATTGGTTCGAGCTACAGCTACCGTTCGGGACACTAGTTGTTTGTGATTGTACCGTGGTCGCTTTCATTCAATTGAAAACTGGAAATGGGAAAGGAGTGAAGAAGAAAAACCACCGGGCCAGACCAAACGCGTGCTTACAGAATGTGCATCCTCGCATTAAATTGCAAAATAAAAAGCCGATGAAATGGCTGTCGAGGACGACACCAACGCACAGCTGAAAGACAATGATTCGTTTATATGGCTTTCAAATCCTCTGTAAAGAACAACTGAGCTGTGAAGGAATAATGAGATAAGTACCAACGGAATATTAATGAGTGTATCATTTGACCTTACTGCGGAACGTAAATAATCTACTCTAGCTCTGGCTGCTGGTGATGACGCTATAAATTATTATATCAATTATCTCGATAAAATTATCGCGAGTGAAATGTTTCCCAATAAATTTTTGTTTTACTTGTTTTCATCCAAAGGTCGAAGAAGTATTATGTCCGATTAATTGAATCTACGAGTTGGTAAAAAGACATGTTCTTTTTTCGCTTAATTTATATTCACTTCTACGTTTGAGAGGTCATACGTGAGTTTGAGTTCGTGAGAGAAGTGATGTGCTGCCAACTGTGATACTTTGCGACCTACTTTAAAATGTATCAATAAAGTGGTATCAACACTTTTGAAAAACCTTTACTAATAATATAAATTAGTAAGATTTTTTGATTTCGACCAGGTTGAAAAAAACTGTGCGTTGAAACGACAGCTGTAAGACTAAAGTCAGTAAGAAAGATTTTGTCTAATGGAAAAGTCACCAAAGTGAGTTGCGGTGGAACAGAGATAGAAAAAAAGACGACCTTCCCTCCTGTGACAGTTTGAGAGTACTGTTTGATTTTGAATATGCATCATGGAACCCAAATACTAAACTTAAGCAAATTGGAACCATTTTCAGAGTGATATTGAAACAGTTTTCCCAGCCATTACAGAACTAGCTAAAATTTATGAAAGTGAACTATGTGGATCCAGCTAATCATTAAGCGCCGAAAAAGAGCACGAAAAGGTTGTATTCAACAACTTTCATCACCTTCCGAAAGCGAATCTTACACATTTACAGATATCGATGACTTTTCCCACCAAATGATGGAATCGAGTGTTAAAGCGGCCGACTCAAAAATAGGACAAAATCGTTAGTATGTTTTTTTCTGTTTGAGGTTATTACAGTTTTAGCCGGACCCATTGTACTACCAGATAGCAATCTTCTTTTAATTATAGCCTTCCAGATGTTCGGAGAAAACTAAAAAGACCCTGCCATGATATGGAACCTAAGTTAGCAGCTCTCACCATGTCTTCACCGAGTAACCAGATGCGAGCAAATTCAGGAAATTCACAGAGGAAGTGCTCCATGGTATCGTCATGCTTTCCACAATATTCGCAGAGTGTGGTATCACTCAAGTCAAACATTAAATGCTTGGCAAAAAAGAAGAACCCCGTGGCAACACCTACAATTTTTTCTCGTATGGGAAAGCTAAAAAGTTGAAATTTTCTTAATAACATTGGAGAGCATACCATCTACGGTTGTGCTCTTAACACATCCTATCGTTGATTGAAAACCTCACTGAGGATGGCAGACCTAGGGACAGTTGAGGAATCTGAGATCCTTGCTAAGCAAGTTCATCGGCGATCACATTTTTAGTTATTCAGTGAAAGCCTGGAACTCAAATGAGACGCAAAGAATTAAGGCTTCCAACCACAGAGAGTTTTCACATTCCTGGGTCATTTTCGAAGTAGTTAGAGTTCATTAGTTGAAAATAGGATGATCTGGAGAAAAAAGGTGTGTCTGAGCAGTTATTTACAGAGCGGAGCGGCGGCGTACATGTGTGAAACAGTTAAGTGAGAAACTGCAATCAGTTTGAAGAATACAATGCTGTAATGTAAAAGCGGAAAAAAATCTAAGCGATTACTTATTCACCTAAAAGATGTTCGGGATCGAAAAAAAGTATCTTTACCTAAAAAGAAAAACAAAAAATAAATAAATAAACAACTAAAACGATTAGTTAGAGATTCAAAGAGCATTGTGGAAAGACGTCAAAGTTTCTTTAACACGCTATCTGAAGATTTGAATATCGCTGCTAAAAATTCCGTCGGTTTTCTATGAAGAAAAATAGGGTTTCCAAAGCCACTTCGCATTTTGCAATACATTAAATCCAATGGACATTGATTCTTTTAGTGAGTGCTTTTCAGAACATTCAATGCTCGAGGCCCAGAAACATCCAATAAGTTATTGATTTTAACCAAGACTTGGCAGTCGATCCAAGAGTAATCAAACTGCCTCAGTATCGCATGTCCGATCCTAAAAAAGGAAACCCTCACAAATGCCCCACTTATATAGGAAAAAGCCTCCTTAACGCTGCTTATAAAACCTTACCTGCTCTAATATGTGAACTTCTGAGACCCCACGTCAACAACTTGGTAGGTCTTTATCAATGTGGTTTTAGACCAGAAAGGTCCACAATAGAGCAAATTTTCACATACCGCAGATCTGGGAAAAAACTCTCGAGAGTGTAGTATCGATATACACCAAATTCTTATCGATTTCAAGGCCGTATTTACAGAGATGAGCAGTACAGGTTCGTGTCTAGTTTCGGTATCCCTGCAAAAGCTCGTACGACTATGCAGGACAACTTTGGAGAAATCACGCTTCTCCGTCAAGGTCGGAAAAGAACTCACCGAGACCTTTGATGTCGAAAAAGGCTTTAGGCAAGGCGACAAACTGTCATGCGATTTCTTTAACATCATTCTTGAAAAGATTGTAAAAAACTCAAATGCCAACACCAGAGGAATAATCTTTCAAAATTACTTGCCTACTCAGACGATATTGATGCAATGGGAAGCAGGAACCGTGATGTCATAGGTCCTTTTGCGAGCATTGAAACAGAAGCGCCAAAAATGGGTTTGATGGATCAATGAAGTTTATGTTGTCATCAAACAAGGACCGAGAACATACATAGACGAATTGGACAAAACGTCACATTAGACAGACATAACTTTAGGTAGTAGATGACTTCGTCTACCTAGGATCCGCTATAGACACGGAAAACAACATCAGTGCGGAGATCAAATGGAGAATAACTCTTGCCAACCTTTGGGTTAAGAAGGCAATTGAGAAACAAAACCCTTTCTAGAAAAACCATAAGACCTTAATCTCGCCAGTCCTGCTTTACGGCGCGGAAGCATGGACCTTATCGAAAACGGATGAGGAAACCCTTGGTCGTTTCAAAAGAAAAATTTTCCGAATGTTCTTTGGTCCCGTATGCGGAGACAATGTGTATAGAAGAAGATACAACAACGAATTGTTTGATCAGTACTGCTACATGGGCGTATAGCTAGACGATTACGCATCGCGAGGCTATAATGGCTGGGCCACGTAGAGCGGATAGTCATCAACGCTCTGACTTGACGGGTTTTTGAAAGCACATTGCAAGGAAATCGTGGAAGGGGAAGACCTCGTCTTAGGTGGCGCGATCAAGTGGAAGAAGACCTCAACCGACTTAGAGTGCAAAAATTTAGGTAGCTCGTCCAAAATCGAAGTCGTTATCGAAGGATGTAGGTTGAGGCATAGGTTCACCCCGAACTGTAGTGCCCTCCTAAGTAAGTAAGTAAAGTAAGTAGTAAAACTGCCATGAAAAGCGTTTTCTCATTGGTTCGTTCGGAATCGGCAAACACACGTTGGTCCCCTCCAATCCTCTATTCTTGAAAATCAGATTTCAATGCTTTCCACCGTACCACTTTTCTTTCATATTCTTCTGTTTGCTTTTACATACATACAAAGGGTGCTGAAAAAGAGCGATGAGCCCCGACGCCTAGCGCATTTCTCACAGCCATGGAATGGAGGGGACCTACAGTTTTCTGCCGATTCCTAACTGCTAATCGAGTAAGCCCATTTCATGGCAATGAATTCACTATCGGAGGACTTCCCAATTTATCACGAAAGGCGATACCCGTGAACAACATATTTTTTTCTGTTGGAATTCGAACCACGAACCTCCCGCGTAACAAGCAGTCATACTAAGAGAGTACTAACCGTTATGCCACGGGCCACAAACTATCTTTGCTGACGGAAAAAAAAGTGTTTTCACAGCTTCTTCTAGACGCAATCAATTTTCAAACTTGTTATTTAGTGGTATCATCGTTTCGAGGAACTAGCAACTCCTCCGAAAGTATTTCACTACCATGAAAAGTGCTTTCCCAACTAACCGTTTGGATCTAGCATTAAATTATAAGTCCTTTGAATCCGTTTGACATAGAGGTTCCTCCAGCTTTGATGCGCATCCCTTGTTTTGTTTTTACTTCATCAATTTTCAAATAGAGCTGGAAATCCTTCTGCTACTCTTTAGTTTATAGCGTTGTCCATTGGGGGTTATTCTATTTATTGACATATCCCTTTAAGCGTAAAAGCCCTACTTAGTTTAAGATCGGAAAAACAGAAGGGACTATAAACAGCTATTCAAATTATTTCTAGCTTGATAACTCATATCTAGCCCAATCAACCCAAAAACAATTGAAAATAGATCTGAGCCCAACTGAGTAGTGCATGTTCTCTCAACTGTTTCCGTAAGTGTGCTATTTAGTCTGTCAAAACCAATAGCCAACTCACAGAAAACCTACTTACTCACAGTGAGAACTAATTCGCTTGAAGTTCCTATCTCGAGTCTCTGCCTAAGGGTTCCTACAACTATTTCCCCACGATAACCACTGTTACCCCACTGATACCATTTTCAATTGAGTCATAAATTTGTAGAGAAAACTATTTACGTCACTTAGCTCAGTTCACCTACAAAACTGAATGGTTCCATTGTTCGAATCACAAACTTAATTGAATCTCGTTTACCAACGTCTTGATGTGTTTATCCTGATTCAAGTTTTTTGTTGGCCTTGCTCCAGATATTTGCATTTGTTAAGGGTTACTTAACGGTAATGTTTCTTACTTCAAAGCAAAACATTTCCTATTCATGTTGTTTTTTTTATCTTTGAAGAACCCAACTACTATGCCATTATACCTACTTTTCAATTTGATATCAAATAATAGTACACAAGTTTTAAAAAGGTATAAGTACGTGTCCGCTTCGCTAAACATTTCAAAGTGTTTTCTTTCAATTTTTTTTGTTTGTTCTGTATTTCTGTATAATAAACGCGCTAACCTTTAAATGCCCATCACATTTAGGTTAAAACAATCCTCCCATTTCGATCTCTTATTACAGAAGCTTTTGTTTGCACAACAAAAGAATTTAAATCGAGTTTCAATTTTGGCATTTCTCACGCCATTTTATGACGTTAAATGAACCGTGTCTGGTGGAAGTTATTTCAAGTACTTTGACTAAGAGGACATTCCATCCGGCAAAATGTTTCCAAAATATAAGATAAATCAATAGAGACTATACTACTTAAGTTTTGTGCTTGGGTGTAAGTATACGAAATCTGATACACATCATTACTTTTTGGGTGTCTGATGATGAAATTCAGCCTTGAAGTAATGAAGCAGTAAAAATGTATTAAGAAGCTGCTAAAAAGCCATCATTAAGTTCGTTTTTTCTTGTGAGACTTTTAGAGTGAAGTGCTTGACTGCCTAAGTCATACTCGCATCATAGCTCTATTTTGGTTTAAACACATTATTGAAACCAAAGATTGAATTATTTTACGAATCACTGCTGAAGACATTTGTTTTCTGGAAACTACCTCACGCAGTTCACTTGATTTTTGTTGAACGAGTTGCTTTCATATCCTGGGCGTTGTTGTGTTGCCATTTAGAAAACTGATTTTGTTCATTTGATGAGTATGAGTGAAGTGCGGTTTTTCCATTATATAAATATATCTCTTATGCTGTGAGAAGTTAAAACTATACATATATTGCATCGCGCTTTATCACCCAATGTGTTTTTTCTTTCGAGATCTTTGAATATAGAAAAGACTTTTTGCAAGTGAAACGTATCTTATAGATTAGATTAGATTAGATTAGAAAAGATTTTTATTTAAATTTCATATAATATTAATAAACAAATTTGAGCAAAAATCTTAATAATGTAATAATACAATATTATGACATAACACAATGTTGTTGTCTGTCAGATTGGTATCGCAATCAAAAATAAATCTCAAAAAAATTACATCAATAGCTAGTTAATTATTTTTCTTTTACAAAATATTCAATTTAGTATTACAGCAGCATATTGGCATATAATTCACAATTTATATAAAATAGCAATGATAAAGAGACAAAATTTTTGTTTATCAATTACGATTATTACAATTATGCTACTATGACCTTTTATTCAGATTTCTCTTTATTCAGTTAAATTTAATATCACAAATCTTACATCAGTACCTGACTTTAATATATAATGTACATACTTATTATTTAAAAATATTCATTTATTAACATATTCCTGTATTTAAGACAATTTACTAAATAATTGTAAAGGGATAAGAAGTTGTTTCCATTTAGTTCGGCGTATAGTTCTTCTATCGACAATGATTCTTTATTAAAACAAGAAATTCTGATATTATTATAAATTGGGCATTTACCAATTAGGTGATGTACATTTTCAACTTCATCCAGGTTACATATTGTACAAATACCAACTGTATCTTTTTTGCTCTCGCATTTATATTTAATAGACCACCTCTTGCTTTAAAAATTAAACTGACCAGGTGGGTGGAGTTTTCATTGGTGAAGTATGGAGTTATTTCATAATTAAGGTGAGGAGGATACACATCATGGAATTGAGAGCTACTAGCATCGGAAATATGGTTTTCATATTCTTTAGTTTCAAGAGCCGTCAAAATATTTTTATGTAGACCCCGGAAAGAAGCCATAGACAGATCTACATCAATATTAAGCATTTGACCCAAATTTACCCAGTCCACGACCCAAAAAGTTTTAAGAGCGATTGTCTCTTGAGCTAGTTTACGTGGTTATCTGTTTCTAAAAATTCCAGTACTTTATCAATATAGTCAAAGTGAAGGGATAGTGTTCGGAGGTATTGGGTTTTCAAGATAGTTTCCAAATGCAGCATATAATTTGGGGTGTTGCTAGGCAGATTTAACATCTTTTTCATAAAAAATCTGAAAAGTCTTTCAACTTGGTCAAATTTCTTAGATCCCCAAATTTGTGCACCGTAAAGCATAATCGACCTAGCTGCAGTATCAACAATTTTTAGCTTATTGAAGAAATCGATATTAGGGTGATGAATATATTTCGACCATGTTGACATAATTGCGCTTTTAGACGTTGAGAGCTTTAAATCTAAATGTTTATTAAAAGATAGGTTATAATTGAGGGTTACTCCTAGATACTTGTAATCATTAACTACATCAATCGGATTGGAACCATAATTCCAACTTAGGTTGTTCGAAATTCTTGTACCCTTCCTGAACACCAAAATTTTGGATTTGTTTAGATTTACTTTTAAACCCCATAATAAGCAGTAGCTAAACAATGAGTCAATCATACGTTGAAGTTCAATTGGCGAATCGGAAACAATAGCAAGGTCGTCGGCATACAAAAGTACTTTTACAACCGTATCTACAACACTAATTCCACCTGGTAAATGTTTATGTAGGTCATTTAGATAGAGGCTAAATAAGATTGGGCTTAGTAAACATCCTTGTTTTACACCAACATTTACTTCAAAGGGCTCCGAAAGAAAGATTCGATCCCACACTTGACAAGTTGTATCCGTATAAAGGAGCTGTAATATTTGTATTATCTTTGAAGGCAGCCCCAACGAGGAGAGCTTTAAGAAAAGTGAATTACGTGGGATCAGATCAAAGGCACATGAAAAATCAACAAAAAATGCATAAGTGTTTTTCTTTCTTTTTTGATTAATGTGGACAATACTGGCTAAATTAAAAATGTGATCTATTGTAGAATAACCTGCTCGGAAGCCAGATTGGTATTCACAGAGAATATCATTTCGCTCTAACCAACCATTTATTCTATTTAAAATTAAACCCGTGAAGACCTTGTAAAGCGTACATATCTAAAAGTGAAAGGAATCTGTAGTTTTCACAGTTATTAGGGTCCCCTTTTTTGTACAGTGGGGTAATTATGGCACTACGAAAAGAGACTGGAACCCCGCCAGTTAAAAATATTCTGTTAAACAGAATGAGAACTTCATCTAAAAAACAAGCCGGGACATTTTTGTAGAACTCATAACTGATTCTGTCCTTGCCTGGTGCTTTCTTAAGTTTTGCCCTTTGCAATACATGAGATCGCTCCCACAACTCAAAAGGGGAGTCAAGGAAAGGATCTGTTACATATGGTAAAGTCCAGACAATCCCGAGTTCACAGTCAGGAGGTGCGAGTAAAGTCCTAAAATGATTGTAAGAGTCATCAATTTGGAGACTGCTTCTTTTTTTCGGTGAGATCTGTTTCAAGTTATTTGCCGGTTTCCACCAATCGCTAACACTTCTAACACTATTCAGTTTTTTTATATTATCATGTTGATTAAGTAACTTTTTATTTTTGCAGATTTGTATGTATTGCGATCTGCTGCGAATATAACGTATTCTATAAAGACTTATATTATCGGCTCGAGAGAGTCGAAGAAGCTTATACATTTTATTTCTTGTTCGCAGACATTGAAAATCAAACCACTTCTGCTTGGGTACAAATTGTTTTCTTTTACTACATAAACTAGCTGCTGACCCTATTTTATTAATTAATGTTGTTGTTTTCTCATCGATAGATTTATCAGAATGGATGTAATCATAACTAGATAGGCGAATTAACCCTTCAGTGTACTTAGTATAGCCATACTATTACACCAGTTTATATTTTTATCAAGCGACAAGGGACATACTTTTGCTGGTTTTGATAAAGGCGGAGAGAAACACAAAGTTAAAGGCAAATGATCCGAGTATGGTTTACTTTGAACGGTGAAATTGATTATCAACCCCAAAAAATCAAGAGAGCATATACAGTAGTCAATAATAGAGCTACCCATCGCACCACAAAAAGTCAATTCACCATCTTTATCACCAATCACTCTCCCATTCAAAATAATACCTCCAATATTTTCAAACAATTCCAGACATTTCTTTCCTTTCGCATCTGCTATTTGATCTTTAGATTGCCTCTGTTGATGTATATGAGGTAGCCCTCTAAGCATGTGTCCATCAGTGAATTGACCATTACCTGTTCGAGCATTTAAATCACCAACTATGCAAAAAGATTCAAAACCCATGCCACATAAAAACTCTTAAAATTTTTTGAAATCGCTCGACCACCTAGTACAATTCAAATAACGTGGTATAAAGCAAAAATTAACATCACCGAATTTAGCAGAAAGAGTAAAATTACCAGAAAAAGTAGTAAATCTTAAATTATATTTATTTTGAATAGATTTTTTAAAGCCAAACAAACAACCACCGCTCGCCCTACCCGCATTGTGGAACTTTTCAGCCTCTTCCCAGTACAACATTCAATCATCAAAGAAATAAGCAAATCCAGGTTTCTTATCATGCAATACATTTGTTTCAAACAAAAAGAAAATATCAAACTTATTTATATATGCAAAAAATTTACAGAAACTAAGCTTACTTTTTAAATTCGATACATTATATGATACCAATTGACAGACATCTGGTTGCTAGTTTTGGCTTGTACTCCAGGCCGCGGATGCAGTCTGTGCTTCCTTTAAAGTTGAGCGATGTATATCCCTGACGATTACGTTGCACACAAAGTTCGATTTCATCGTTAGTCTTCTTAGGAATTCGGCATCATTTTGCTGTTTAGCAACGAAACTCCCATTGCTCCAGTTAAAAATCTTGCCATTTATGTAAATCGACGTTTCTTCAAAGCGAATTTTAGTTTTCTTATCGCATTTGGAAATTGCTTTACCCAATTGTCGAAGGTTAAATCTCCTCTCTCTTTCATCTGCAGTGTAATCTTTTTCGATGTATACAGCGGATCCATCAAGTCTTTTTTTAATAGACAGAATATTACTCACATGCAGCGCAGATCCCATTGTGAAAACAAAAGATGTTCCAATTTTTGTTTTTATTTGTCGGGATTCAACGACGAGGCTATTGGTTTTAAGAACACTTGAGCAGATTTCATTGAATTCGTCGACTGCTTGCTTTAAATTTGTGTTTTGCAAGCCTCTTACGACTATATTCGAACGCCTAGTCGTTTTATCAATGATCTCAAGACTACTTTTCATCATATTCAGGTCTTCCTTGAGTATCGCATTCTCATTTCGGAGTTGTTCGATATCCAGACGAAGAGGGGTGAGATCATCTTTTTTAGCAACATCCTTCAGCTTCTTGTCTAGTATATTACCAAGTTTTTGTTCAAACGTATCCCAAGAGATGATGTCGCAAGTGGAAGTACCACCACAATTGGTAGAAACAGCAGCAGCAGCCACAGCGTCCACAGGAGTAGCAAGAACAGCAGCAGTCGGTAGTGGGGTTGTGAAAGGGCCGGAGTTAATTCCATTACTTGTTGTTCCAAACATTGGTGATTTAGATGATTGTTTTTTGCGATCATTTTTTCACTTTGAAGAGGAGAAGTTAAATGAAAAGCTCTCTTATTTTGTGTGCCCATATATTTGTAGGTTATGTTGCTTTTATAAAAAGTATAGCACAGATTTTGTTCAATATATAGAACTTATGAATGTAATTTGACTTAAGCGCGGAGCAAATTCAATTTAGATGAGTTTAGTAAAACAATTATGAATTAACAGCTGATGTTTCAATTTAAAAAGAGTAAAAAAGGAAAAAATAATTGGCGGACAAAAAATAATTAGGTGTTTGACGTTTCGAGTCAGTGCTGCCAATCCAAAACGTGTCTTATATGTCGGATGTATAAATTCAAAACATCAGTAATTAGTTTTGTATTGAATATTGCTATTATGAAGATGCTTCGGATATGAATGGATATGAATGAAGATGCTTCGGATGACAGCAGGAGTAACAAAGCTTGATCGAATTAGAAGTACATACTAAGATCCGTGGAAGCCTTCATGTCAAAAGTACCAGTTGGTATTGTCATGTTCAAAGGAGAGATCCGCAGAACCTCGTCCAAAAGGCAATATCGCACAACGTTTCAACAAATTGGCGACGAAAAAGAAAAGGCAGGCCAAAACACTCCTGGTACAAGCAAATGCAAAAACAGCAGCATTTGGTTGACCTCAGACATGGAACAATCCAAAACCGGGAGGCTTGCCGACGCTTTCTGAGGCCAACGCGGCGTACCCCACAGGCGGATCACTATAGTGTGAAGCAGAAAAGTGGGAGAGTTGTGATCGCTTCAAGATCACTACTCGTAACGCAGGAAATGAAAAGAAGAAGAAGAAGATTGAATATTGCTATTAACATAAGAAAAACTGCTATTTAACTATGTATTTGCTTTCGCTGATTTATTTTTTAAAATCGTATAATCACTACTAGTTGCTTTTTTTCTCGTGGAGCTTTTTATTTTAAAAGCCCGTGGCCTGGACTTTCCTCATTTTTCAACTTCTATATCCTTAATAAGTCAAACAAGAGTAGACGTTTTTTTAGCGGTTTCCTTGTTCAACGGCGCAATCGGTACATTCCCCTGAATATTGGCCAACCTGAGTCGTGGAGTCTCGTCACGGCGAGTGTTGCAACAAGGAGACAATAGTTACCCGGCGTGTTCTAAGTATTGGGGGATTCAGGGATACATCTTAAAAAATGGACTCTTTTCTGCAATCATTTTATATATCTAATTTATTTCTGAGCTTAAATTCTTCTTGCTTCTTGCAAAAAATGGAGGAAAAGAAGAAAAGTGTTACGTTTTCCAAATATTTTATTGTTTATCCTAATTAATGAATAAAAACTCAAAATGGTTGTTAAAAACATATGAATTTGAGAAAAAATTGAAGTAAGTAACGGTTCTGAAAGTACACGCAATTTTTGTTTCTAATTAGTTGTCCACAGCTGTACATAAGTAGATCTCATAATCCGAGATGCTTAAAAAAAAGCACAATTCCTGTTAATTAATGAAGCAGCACTACAATTCGAAAAGTTTGATGCTAGCAGATTTGTATCTGACAATGATTTAGATGTGGAAATTTTGGGAATACTGAAGCAACTATCAAAGAAGCTTTTAAATCTCTCAATGTTCTTAAGCAGTTTTCTGATGGGGATAATGAACTAGATCTAATCTTAGATGAAATTGAATATGAAATGATAAATTGCCATTTTCCGACTATGTCGCAAACAAAAATTGATGACTTTTTTTTAAAAAAAAGTGAGATTATTTTTGTCTTCATAAAACGTACCTAATTGTATTCAAAACTATGAATATGTACATATTTGAAACCTGAAGCCAAACTTGGGAGTGGTTTAATTTTGATATGCCCAATGTGCCTACGAATTAACTTACAAAAACTCAAATGTGATTTAATGTAATTTATGTAATATATTTATGTACTACTACATACCTATGAATTCCAATGTACTCACATATGTTATTTTTGTTATTCAATAAAATACTTTTTTGATGTTTAATCGTGGTTAGTTATTCAAACACTTTTATTTAAATTTTTTCCAGGCAACTCCAAAGATAAATGCATCAAATTGTTTATTGTGTATATGAAGCATTAAACCTCCGCTTAATGGAACTTTTAAATCCGCTTAACTGCAGCTTCTTTTCACTTATCAGGACTCCGCTTATGTGAAATTTTATTCACTTAACCGGGATTCGGTTAAGTGAAAAACCCGCTTAAGTGAAAGAAAAACTGTGACAATTTGCCTTTTCTCTTAAGCGGGTTTCACTGTACATATAAACAATGATCTAAGTATGAGCAAAAGTTTGACATGCCATTCATGTTTGTGAAATTGAAATTGTGGAATGTGGATATGGAACTTGGAAGTGCTTTTTCATCGAAAATATGTAAAGTGATGCCATCACATTTTTTTTTCGATATTTGTTTTTATGAACAACGATTTCGAAAAAGCAATACAATGGCAATACAACAAGGAAAATGCAGTAAAACAAGAAAGTGTGCAGTACGGCAGTACGCACCAAGCTAAAGCAATACAAATATTGCTTTTGCAGTACGTTCGACAGCATTGGTGCGTGGGGCGGCATACTAATGCCGTTTTCGTTTGGTAAAACTAGAGTACCCCTTTTTCTAGAGTACCCTGATTTTTACTCTGAAAAAATGTCTAGAGTAGCAAAACTTGCTCTGAGGGTAATTTTTGACAGCAAAAAGAGTACCCTTAGAGTACTCTTTTTTCCCAAACGAAAACGGTATAAGGTTTTTTTGGAACTGGTCTCTAGATTTTCGAAAAAGGTACCTGTCATTCAACCTAGGACAATACTTACTATTCTTGGAAACAATTCAATTTCAATAAAATTTTATGTGATTTATTATTTCTTAATTCTCTTTGTAAAAAAAAATTAAAAAAAAGTTTAAAAACGATACCTCCTAGCACCGTTTTATTTTTTATTTTTTTGTTGATGTCTAACAAGATTTTGAAAAAATCTTATATTTTATAAGTCCTGGACTGTTTTAGAAAGATTGCGAATCAACATTTGAAAACTATAAAACTCTGAAAATCTTTCATATAACTTTTTTTTAAAAATTTTGATCTTTTTTCTTATGTTTTCGCTAAGGTATTTTTGAGTTTTATTTCAAACTTTTGATAAAAACATTTTCTGAAAAGATCTTAAAACTCGCTTACTAGACTTTTGATAATAATTGTTTTTAAAAAAGTGAAAGTGCTCTAACTATTTTGATTAATTTTTTTAGAGCGAATAGCCTTATGATTTGGGAAAATATAAACATCCAGTTTCTGGCTAAGATATGCCACTATTAGTAGGACACTCAGCCTCCAGCTGTTACGTTGGGCTCTTGGCGGCTTATATAGAAAAACTTCAAATCCCAAGTTCTGAAGATGATGTTGCAATAAACGTTGACTGAAATATTATGTTCCGTCTGTCACAGTTAAAATAAATAAATAAATAGGGTGGCGCAACAGAGCGAGGAGCCCCTGGGCCTAGCGCTTTTCTCACAACCATCCCTTGTGAGGGAATGGAGGGGACCTACAATTTTCTGCCGGTTCCGAACGGCTAATTGAGAAAGCGCTTTTCATGGCAATGAATACTAACGGAGGACTTGCCAAATCCTCGCGAAAGGTTATACCCGTAGAAAAAACATTATTGCCTCTGGTGGGATTCGAACTCGAACCTCTGGATTAACAGGCGGACATGCTATCCATCACACCACGGGTACCACCGGGTGTGTGTCTCTCACAGTTGGGTAGCCAATAACCACATATCTACTTACTGTACGAGTATTTGGTTGTCAGCAACCTACTGCTGCTGCTATTAATTTAAAGGTCTGCAGTCCATTTCTGTGTTCCTTACCACAGCCTTCGTTTGAGTTTCTAGCCGTCCACTGACCTAATGAAGGGTACCCATTTGGGTTACATTTTCAAGATGCCTTGAAGTTCATCACCAGCTGATAGACTAGCGATGGTTTGTCCTCCGTCAGCACTATAAAGCAACAACGAGAAGGGTAAGGTAAGAAAAAGCTCAGCAAACTTTCACGATATAATAATCTCACAATAAAAAACTTGTGATCTGTATTAGTCGCCTTCCTTGTAAGTCTATGTTATATCTTAGTTTATACGTAGTTTGCTTTAAAGTGTAGAAATATAGCTGCCTGATATTCGAAAATATCCAAATGAACAAGTTCTAAATAAAATTTTAAATTCGTAAGTAAAAAATTATTTAAAATTTCAACCACTATAAACACTTTTTATATTTTCCTACAAACTTAAATGTATTAACAACGCACTAAGAATGATATGTTCCCGTCGAAAAGGTCCTCATTTAGAAACTGCTCTAAAAATAACCAAGGCCCTGGTTGAAGGAACACTTCAGCATGGCCCAACATTATACATGTGGACTACCACGAAAAACTTGCAAAGCATTGACACAGCAGTTAACGAATGCTACAGGACTGCTACAGGTGCCCTTAAGACAACACCAATCGAATCCCTTAGAATAGAAGCAAGCTATAACTCTATTACCACACTAGGACAAAAAAGGGCAGGGAATCTGATAAGCAAAGCGCTCACAGACTGGTCTCATCCTCTAATCAAACCAGCACATCAAACTTTGTCCATTAAGAAACAATACAAGACAAACTCAACTTCTTCACTCAATAAAATTCTTAATTTGGCGAGGACTCATGAATGCATTTCTCCAGAAGTACCATAAAACTGGAACATCTTATCCCCTCCTCCTTGGAAGAGACACCTACTGCCCATCGAAACCAGTCTCTCTATGCACAAAAAGCAGAGCACTTCAAAACTAGCATACCTAATGCTTCACCGCGAACTAGCTGATACCATGATCCTATTAGAACTCTTTACACTGACGGTTTCTTTAGGGACAACAACTCAGGCTATGCAGTTATCGAAATGAACGCAAATATCGAAGATGTTAACATTTTTCATGGAATCATACCAGACGCAGCCGGTAGCTATATCGCTGAGGTAACAGCGTTGTTAAAAACTCTTGCAATTGCGCAAACGTCTTCGGTAAAAACATTGATCTTTACCGACGATTCGAGCATCCTTACTATAATAGAAAGTGCAACAAATAACTGCTCGACACTAAACAATATCCGGAGCATCCTTCATAACAACGGAAGATTAACAATAGCATGGATACACGGACATGTGGGTATTAAAGGACATGAGGCCGCAGATAAGGCAGCAACTACCCATACACAAAGAACTGCCAATACCTCAGCTGATACGGAAAATCTTCATATTAAATGTAAATGAAGAACTAAAAGCTTCTTGGTTTGGTGAACAAAATTTTCTTCGACTACTCCACCCATCCCATCTCCGTATTCCATACAACAAAACACTAAGCAGAGAAGAGTGCATTACCATATTTCGAATAAGAGTGGTAAACACTAATTTTTCTAGTCGACACCATTACACCAACGACAATTCAGAAGATAGTTCTAATTGTAGAGAGATTCTCTCAGTTTGGCATATCTTTGCCGTTTGTCGGATTTCACGCTCAACCAGTAATACCGATTCCACCGAAAAAATGCAGAGAAAAATATCCGAAATCCTTGATCCAACTGACGGTCAAACATTCCAGCGTATCAAAGAAGTCACAACCTTACATAATTTATTTAAAGATCTTCTTCTTTTCATTTCCGGCGTTACGAGTAGGGATTTTGAAGCGATCACAACTCTCCCACTTTTCTGCTTCACACTAGTGATCCGCCTGTGGGGTACGCCGCGTTGACCTCCGAAAGCGTCGGCAAGCCTCCCGGTTTTGGATTATTCCATGTCTGAGGCCAACCAAATGCTGCTGTTTTTGCATTTGCTTGTACCAGGAGTGTTTTGGCCTGCCTTTTCTTTTTCGTCGCGAATTTGTTGAAACGTTGTACGATATTGCCTTTTGGACGGGGTTCTGAGGATCTCTCCTTTCAACATGACAATACCAACTGAGCCGGTCGTGCTGAATTTTGTCCAAGATGGTACTTTTGACATGAAGGCTTCCACGGATCCTAGTACTTCTAATTCGATCAAGCTTTGTTACTCCTGCTGTCATCCGAAGCATCTTCATTTCGGCTGCCGTCAATTTGCTCTCATACTTTTTGTACATTGTCCAACATTGTGAACCGTATGTCAGAGCTGGACGGACAATTGCTGTGTAGAGTCTTCCCTTCAGCTTAGGGGGCATTTTTCGATCACAGAAGATAGCGGAGTTTTCTCGCCACTTCATCCACCCTACGCTTACTCGATGATTGATGTCGTCATCACAAGTTGCTTCACTATTGATCATAGATCCCAGATATTTAAACTTTTCATACTTGGGAAGCACATTTCCATTCAAATAAATGTCTGGAATAGGCTTGTCTGGATCAGAAAAAGGGCAGCACAGGTATTCAGTCTTTTTAGCGCTAATACGGTACCCATTTCCTTAAAGAACATCAATCCAAACATCAAGTGCCCGTTGCAGGGATGTAGGATCCTCGCTTATGATGGCTCCATCGTCAGCAAAGAATAATTGTTGTACTTTATTGTCCTTTACTTTTCCTTCGAGCAAATAATCCAGAACAGCAATAAAGAGCAGTGGACTCAAGACACTTTCCTGATGTACACCTACTGTTATTTGGAATTCTTCGGTGACTCCAGCTGGGCATCTCACTTTTGTAACTGCTCCCTCGTACATGTCCATAATTATTCGCACATAGGCTTCAGGAACTCCTCGGTGTCTGAGTGCCACCCATATCAGATCTCATGGTTGTCGACCGAATGCTTTTTCGAAGTCAACCAACACAATATGCAAATCCTCTAAGGCATCTCGGTGTTTTTCCATAATGATCCTTATACTTTGGATTGCGTCTGTAGTTGACTTACCCGCGACAAACCCGCATTGGTCATCAGACAGCCTTATTATTTTCCGCAGTCGGCTATCCAAAAACCGCTCAACGATCTTCATAGTGTGGGACATCAACTTGATCGAACGATAGTTGTCACAGCTTCTGGTATCTCCCTTTCCCTTGTACATTGGAAGAAGAAAACTTTCCCTCCATTGATTAGGCAAACTGTCACCTCTTATAAGTTTGGAGATGAGAATCGTGAGCCATCTCAACCCGATGTCTCCCATATTTTTCCAAAACTCATATGGTACCTCGTCTGGCCCAATCGCTGTGCTTTTTTGGAGTTCTTCACTGCCTCCCTAACTTCTTCGACTGTGACGTCGGATACTTCCGTAAAGTTAGGTGCAGCTGTTGGAAAGTGGCGCCGAGGAAACTGTTCATTCAAAAGATCATCACAATACTGTCGCCACCTGTGAAGAATTTTGTCGTTATCCACAAGTAGCAGTCCTTGAGCATCATTTATGAACTTCGGCGAACGAATCTCCTGCGCATTTCTCCTTCTCTGAGCGGCTATTTTGAAAATGGTTGCTCCTTTATTCAAGTTGCTTTGTCTTAGCTCTTGGATTGCCTGATTTGCTTCAGCAGCTGGGGAAGAAATCTCTTCCAGCTCTCGATACAGGCCCTCCGTGCTTTTTGCTTGAAGTTGGGCGCACTTTTTCTTCGCTTCTTTTCAGCAGCTCTTGTATTCCATTTTGAAACGCGCTTTTTCATTTTCATTTCTTGAGGGGCACTTCGACCAAACTTGGAAAGCTGCTTTCTTCTTTCTAATCGCTGCTTTAGCTCCATCATCCCACCACCAGGTTTCTTTAACTTGTTGGTGGTGTCCTTTTGAGACTCCTAACAGTGATTTGGCTCTCTCTAAGCAGGTTCGTTGTAGGCGATCCCACATATTTTGTGCCGTGATTGCATTTGAAACTGCGTCGATGGTATTACACAGCTGACTTTGCATATACGAAATGAACGGTGTTGTTGAGCGGCAGCTTCTCCTAGTATCACTTTGCAGTCTTTCACCCGAGATTTCATGTAATTGGTTACCAAATGGTAATCAATCTGGGTTTCATTTCCTCCACTGCTGTAAGTGATAAGGTGTCGGTCTTGTTTGATGAACATGGTATTTAGTACGATTAGACCGTATGACTTGCACATATTTAGAATATCTTCACCAGGAGTGTTCCTGGTGCCGAATCCCAAACCTCCATGGCACTCATCTTTAAACTTTATCTTACCCTGGCGTGAGCCCGTTGTCTGTTTCTGATACTGTTTTGATATTTAACATGTCAGAGTCTGTTTTGAAGCCATATGCAGTATGAGTTGGTATCTTTTGTTATGTTCATTGGTACATGAGGAGTACTCAGTTCTCAGTCCACTAGCAGACAATATCAGGAAAATCGAAATCTCCTTCAAATGGTGAGTAACTATTTCATAAACTAGAATTTGATCTACCTACTATCTTCGACAAATTATCCCGAAAAATAATAAAAATAAAAAAACCAAAGTAAATAAGTAAATTAAAAATAAATATTGAAGAGTAGAAGCACAACCCCCACTAAATAAACTATTTACGCTGAAAATTGTTTTTAAATTTATTAAAAATTTTTTCTGCTCTTTTTACTTTGCACTTAATGATTTCCCTATGATTTCATAAATATTGATATGTGCTAACTATGAAATATTTAATTAGAATCCATAATATATGTTGTGAATAATTTTATAACCCAACCATTAGCGCGTGGATCCTTTAAATCTATTAGTTAGCCCTAGGCGATACGTTTTAAATGTCAATAAAAGTCTAATTGATTCATTGCTGTGGCATAACCAGGTTGTTAAATCCCATGTTTATATTGACATATGTAAAAATAAATCCTTTTTGCTACATTAAGCCTTGCGGAGACTATGTTAATATTATTGTTAATAGTTTTTTATTAGGTTTTGGATTAGCTTCTCTCCCACAATTTTAGATTTTATTTTTAAGGACGCAAGCATATGTGCGGAGGACTTATGAACGATATCAAAGTATGAGCAGTGTCATTGGAAGGTGTGAAATAAAAATGAATTTCCAATTATTGAAATAATGAAAACACTTTTTGTTAGTTTTTGTTATTTATTAACGGTATTAACACAACATTAATTATATAAAAGCTACGCGTTTCGGAAAATTTCATTCCATCATCGGGCTACCTATTAACAAAACTATTGTTTACATTGCCATTTGTCAAGTTGTCAAGATTTTATTGTTGTTTTATTATAGTATAATATGTTGTCTCTTTTTGTTAATTCTTTTTATTTAGATATCTGATTGCTGTATCGTATAGTGGGTTTTGTTTTATTGTTAATTTATCATTTAATATATTGTCTTTGTTTATTCTATTTGCTTTGTATATCTCATATTCTTCCAATGCGTCGAGTGTTGTCCCTTTCCTACACATATGGATTGTGTCTACGTTAAATTCAAAGTTTGTGTAGTTATGGTTGTTGTCTATGAGGTCCTGTGCATATGTTGATTTTGTGTTTTGTTTTGGTTTATGTTTTCATTGGAAGGAATTACGTAACTTAATAGGATTTTATTCATACTTTAAGCAGTTGAAAGTCGTATAGTAGAAGAGCATCAAATGGAAAACATTTTACCGCCAAAATGTGGTTCCATCACAACTTTAGCATATATGTACATTATATCCTCACTTATTCTAACATACATATGCTACCATTTTGTTTTTTGTTTTACCTAAAAGGAAAACAGTTACTGCTTTCGTGCTACTGTATGTTTAGCCATTTGATGTTGGCTTGGTGATGGTTGCCGGACTCTTCATTGTTTCACTTTAATCAAATTTATTTTGAGATAACTTCATGGCAACAGAGAGGAGCACAACTTCTTCCTTCATGCAATAACTGTTGTGTTTTGTATTTGCGAAAGGCGCATATGGTTTCCAGATGAGCAACTTTCGGCTTATCAAATTTCAGTAAGTGCATTTAGAAATTAGCTGTTCTTATATTTTTGGCAGAATTTTGAAATTCAAATGACGTCCTTAGTTAAGAACAGTTGGGAAAGTAAACATTTATTTGTATGGTGTCTTTTGGAAATGATATCATGGCTTCGGTTTTCAAAATAGAATCGGATGAATTTACCATGCTTTTTGTGAATAGGATGTCCTTCCTTTTGTAAGAGATACGAGAAATTATTCAATTTGAAGTGGAAAATTCATTTGAGTTCTCTGTAAATATTGTGTTGGCACGAGTTGTAAAAAGTTTTGAAAAGAATCATTTTCAAACACAAACCGTTTGATGAGATGAGAAGTACCTATTATTTTAAAAGTTTTTAGTACGTGACTCTTTTATCATATAAGGATACAAAAAGAAAAGCAAACTGGTTTACTCTTTTTTAATTTTTGTCCATAAATGTGGAGCATCAAAAATGTTTTTCATGTTGTAATGAATGTTCTTTTACTAATAAAAATTCTTACAAGTAATGTGTGAATCTTAATACCTAAGATAATTTATGTGCTTTTAATCCAAAAAATAGAAAATTAGTTTAATTTTCAACATTGGTTGCAGTTCTTACAATTTATTTATTAAATCATTCTTCGTAGCAATGCTTCCATCTTCAGCGAGTTTGTTATAGAAAAAATTATAGAGACCAAATTTCAAGCTAGGCGGTTATATAGAAAATTCAAAATAATTCGGTGGAGACAATGTATGGTACAACATTAAAACACTCTTTGATCAGCATGTCCCAATACGACTCAGGTTGCCAGTTTCCAACTCTTCTCCTTGGTTTAATACTGAATTATTGAGACTGATCAGAAATCGTGATATGGCTTATGATCGTTGGAAGCGATATAAGATCCCGTTGCTTTACTACGAGCGTTACTTGAATACTGAAACACAGTCTGGGAAAAATCTCTGGCAAAAGCTTCGTAAACTGGGAAATGGTAAACAGCGATTAGCTGTACCTTCTGATGTCGACTGTAATGTTTTAAATTCAAAATTTGTATCAGTGTCAGCTATGCCAGCTGTAAGGCACGACTCAATACTCTTTACGGATCTACCTAGTGAAGATGATTGCAACACAACAAAATTCTGTTTTACTCGCTTGACGGATGAAGATGTTGTTGAAGCTCTACTGTCTATTAAGTCAGATGCTATAGGCTTGGATCAAATAAATCCTTAATTTTTAAAGCTTCTTCTCCCATTCATCCTCAAGCATATCACTCATATTTACAATCATATTTTAACCACTTGTGAATACCCTGTTTCGTGGAAAAAGGCAAAGATATTTCCTATACCCAAACCACAAAACCAGGCTAACGCTGAATACAGGCCAATAGCCATTTTGCCCTTCTTGTCCAAAGCATTTGAAAAATCAATGCTTAAGCAGATGCAAGCGCATTTAAACAACAATAATCTGTTGAGTTCTGCTCAGTCTGGTTTTCGTGCGAAAAGAAGTTGCAAAACCGCACTCTTGCTAGTTGTCGATGAGATTCGCAAAGGCATGGACGCCAACTGTGCTACTATCTTAACTTTGTTGGATTTCTCAAAAGCTTTTGACACGGTGGATCACCTTCTACTCTGTAAAAAACTTTTGCATAGTTTTGGATTTTCTTCTTTTGCGGTCAAATTACTCTACTCATATCTACGCGACCGTCAGCAATGTGTGGCAGTGGGAAATCAAATGTCATCATTTCTGAAAGTACCAGCAGGTGTTCCGCAGGGTTCTATTCTCGGGCCAATATTGTTTTCGCTATATGTCAACGAGCTCCCACAACATGTAAATCATTGTTCTGTCCATATGTTTGCTGACGACGTTCAACTTTTCTTGTGCTGTCCGTTGGATATGATAAATAGTAACATCGATTTAGTTAACCAAGACCTAGAAGTCATTCAGCAGTGGGCTTTTAAACACAATCTTTCACTTAACCCAGCGAAGTCTAAGACACTATGCATCTATAAGTATTCTCTAGACACATCTACTTTTCCTTCGATAAGACTAGGACAATCATCCGTAGAATACGTGACCAAAGCACGTAACCTAGGAATCATCTTCAATGATACCCTTACTTGGACAGATCATGTTGTAACTGCTATTGGAAAGGTATACAATGGTCTCCGATTGCTGTGGTCTACTCAACATTCGTTGCCTGTTAAAACTAAAATGCTACTAGTTAAAACCCTCCTACTACCGGTTCTACTATATGGTTGCGAAGTTTTCTGCTTTGTCGATTACAACACCAGACGCAATTTAAACGTTATTTACAACAATTTAGCAAGATACATCTTTAACAAACGCTATTTTGACCACATATCTAGCCACTCTCTGCAGATTATGGGTCTTACGTTCGACAACCTTATTAAGTTCAGAACATTGTTACTCTTGTACGATATTATGCATACCCATCATCCAGAGTATTTGTACAGCAGACTAAATTTTGCTACCTCACGAAGAACTGCTATTATATTGCAGCCTAGATTTTATTGCTTGCAGTCCGAACGCTCATTCCTTGTCCATGCTGCTCGCTTATGGAACTCATTACCCATTACACTTAGGAGAGCCACAAACACTAGCACCTTTAAAACAAATCTTTTTCAACACTTGGCCAGTGATACATAAATAATAACTTCGATACTCTAAATTTTTTTTTTTTTTTTTTTCTTTTTTTCTTTCTTTTTCTTATTCTCATTTTTCTTTATCACTTTTTTTCGCAATCCGCTTGTTAATTAATCAAATGTAACTTATTTTAAAAATTTTTTCTTTTGAACATTGTTAACTTTGTAAAGCCTTCACAAACCATGAGATTTATCTTACTGTGAAACTATGATGAACAATAAATATTATTATTATTATTATTATTATTACATTCACCCTTTTCCGAGAACCTAAATTCATCTCTTTCAAAATCTGCTTTCTTAAGACAGAAGTTCGAAAATCAAAAAATATATTCAAGGTATGTTTTTCATTGAGACATTCTCGGACTCCGCATCAAATAATGAGACACCTGACTTATCGACACAATTTTTTTTTGTCAAACTAGCTGTAAGTATGTAAAATTTCCTTGGAAATGGTCAAATGGAACCTTAAAATTTATGGAAAATTCCTAGTATCGTAAACGACAACACTCGCAACGCAACGTAAAATAATAAAAAATTAGATGAAAGCTTACTTCAATCTATGAATTTCTTCAATTTCTTCGATGATCTAAATGATCTGGCAAACACAGATATCCTGCATCTCTTTCGCTTTATCAAAAGCTCCAAATGGTTTTGTTAAGTGTGGTTCTTCCACGCTTAATTTCTTATGGTATCACAATGGACCTAATACTGGTCTAAGTGTGTCAGTTGTTTTCCTGACAGCCATTTTAACCTAACCTAACCTACTTCAAATTTCTATTGTAGAAAAGGACGGTACAACTCCATTTCACGCACAGATTGTTGTCATCTGAATATCGTCTTCAGGCCGAAATTATATTGTGCAAAATATATTTTCTTTATTAAGTATTTTTTACCAAGTATTTTGTAACTTTTTCTAACAATGTTAAGAAAGAGGATTGCTGTGGTATTTAAAAAATATTTTGGACTTGTTTTACAAAAGCGGAAATTCTGTCGATTATGAAGGAGCTGTCTTGGCTCAAAGAAAACGTCATATCCTCCACGGATATTCGAATCTTTTCGGACAGCCAAGCTGCCCTTAAATCTCTTGCCTCTGTTTCTACAAAATCCATCATGGTCCAAAATTGTCAGATGTCTCTGAGGGAGATGTCAAATCAGATCAACATTCACCTTTCATGGGTGTCGGGGCACAGAGACAGGAACATACCAGGCAACTGTATGGCAGACGAACTAGCCAAAAAGGGCACGACCACTTCCCTACGCTCAGAATGGAACAACATAGGTGTACCTATCGCTACATGTAAACTCCTACTTAGACAAGACGCTTCGGGGATAACAAACACTAGATGTACTGAGAGTAACAACTGCCTTGCAACCAAAAAAGTTTGGCCGTGTGTAGTGAGTCTACACACGGCCAAACGCTCGAAGAGTTTGTAAGCCCTGAACCGCCTGTATCTAGGTTCTACCATAGATGTTATTACGGGACACTGTCTAATAGGAAGACACGCCAAAAAACTTGGTGTGTTTTCCAATGATTTCTGCAGAAGCTGCATGGACGAAGAAGAGGAAGAAACCGTTCAACACCTTCTTTGCTCATGCCCTGCTCTACTTCATAGGAGGAATACTCATCTCAGTGAATTCTTCTTCGATGATACTAGCGTATTAGCTTACATAGACTCTAAAAGTCTTTCGAAATACATTAAAAGTTCCGCGTTGTTCGACTAGCGGGTGATTAACCGGCTAGTCCCGTAATGGAAGAAAAATGGGTGATCAACTCGTTAATCTTACATCGGGTTTCTGAGATCAGTAGGTGATTAACTTGCTGATCTCCTCCTAACCTAACCTGCTTTCTTATAGTCTATTTATTATGTTGGAAAAACATTTTATAAATGCAAATGAATCGAGAAAACTGAATTTTGGATATGATGTAGGGGTGGTCTTGATCTAGAAAAGCTAAACTTCAAATTGTCGACCAAGATTTACTATGTGTTTCCTACATCTTTGAAAAAGTGTGGAATTCAGATTTTCAACAATAACTCGGTTCTCCGCTGCGATACGAAAATCAATTTATACATTTTGTTGCTCTTTATAAGCTTTACAAATACGGTCCTTTATTAATTTTACGATTATAGGTATTACACTTAAGGTAAGTTTTGCAATCGTGTAGAAAAACATTTTGAGATAACAAATAAAACATGACATTACTATGATAGAGAATACGAATAAAGTGGGTGCTGTCTGTTTGTCTGTATATGGATCTACAGCCTGAACCGCTTTTTTTGCAGTTAGGCTCTATGAAGCAGCCCACATAGGTTTTTTTTGGAATCTGTACCTGTCATACAACCGATATGATAATACTTATTGTTTTCGAAAGCGGCTCCAACGATTTCGATTAAATTTTATGTGAATGATTAGTTTGAGATTATCTTTCTTATGATTAAAATTTTTTTTTTGGAAATAGTCTAAGAACAGTACCTCCCAAGGTACCGTTTTCTCCAAAGCTTTAATGATTTATGCTATGTTAACGTAATTTTGTATTTTAGGAGTCTTAATTTGTTTAATAAAGACTTCATATCAACTTTTGAAATATTTATAAATTTTTTAATAATTGAAATAACTTCAAAACCATATCTAATATTTTAAAAATTTTTTTTTCAAAACACCTTCTGGCGAGATCTTAAACTTTGCATACATGGCTGTTGAAAAACTTGTTTTAAAAAAAAAATTTGAATTAAAATCCTGGTCTAGCAATTTTGAATAAATTTTCAGCGTTTATATGTGTTAGCAACTGCAAAAGAATGGCGCTTTTAGAATTTTGCATAAAACGTTTGAAATATAAAATTTTTGTTTTTAATATTTTGTGTGATTTAATTCAAATTTCAAATTTCATAATTAATGTGTAGTTGGCAGTCCTGTTCCACCAAATATATTACGAAGAGCGAATACTATACCTAATCTTGTACTCAGCCTAAACATTTTGATATCGTATTTAGAGCACATAATCGCAAGTTCGTGTCCAATTTGTTTTTACTTATTGTTCATCGTTATTGAGATATCGATCGAAAAAGCCAAAGATTTACGTAGTCAAATTGGTTTTTCTATATTTTCTTGTTTACCATATTAAATATTAAAGAAATGTTTATTATCAAACTTGTAGAGCGTGCTGAGACCTACAGTTTCTTTTTCTTAGTTTTTTTTTTGTAAATTACTATCTCGAGCGCCTGAAAAGTCGATCACAGTGGCGTCCGACGACACTGTGAGTGGTTTCTCAAAAGGTTAGGAGAGTGAAGGGATCATTGGAATTATAAAGATCAGCTATCAATGACTCTTTTAAAAAATACGAAATTCGTCCTGGAACATTCTATTCTATTCGCAGAGCCTCTTGAAACAAGCACATGCGTTTTAAATTTTTTATTTTTTTTTGTCTTCAAGAAAAATAAATAATATTATTTTATAGTGTTTGTTTTCAAAAAATTGTTCAATGTGAAAGCTTCGACATGAGCTATAGCAAACACACTGAAAACTGGGAGGAAGAGATTCAAATTTGTTTTTGATAGAGGAGTTCGGAATATCATTTGACTTTTTCAGAAACTTTTTACTTTGTGTTTCGATGTAGTTCAGGCTTAATTGTTATATTAGCAAAAATCCTCTGGTTACAGACATTTATGTGGCTTAAAAGTTCAGGCGCTTTTTGCGGCCAGGGTGAAAACAGCACCTGTGTATCATCAAAATCACTTAAAAAGCATTGTTTCATTGAGTGTCGATTCCATAGTGTGTTTATATCGTCAGTTAAATTGCAGCGGCTCGTTATAGCCAACAAAAGTATTATTTATTAAAAAAAATAAGAAAAGTCAGAGTTAAGCCTGAACTACATCTAAACACAAAGTTAAAAGTTTCTTAATAAAATCAAATGATATTCCGAACTCCTGAAACAAGTGAAATTAAAATGAAATACTAAACAAAATTAAGTATATTTAGCTTTATGAAAAAAATCAATTAGTTCCAGTAATTCAAATTCATTCGAATTGTAGTAGGTGGTCTTTAATCTTCGAACCATGGAAAAATTAGAACTATAAAGAGCTGACAGCTACCAAGATATCTTATTGCTTTTTTTCAAATATTAGGTACTAAACTTACGAATTCAATTTAAAAAACGACACTCTTGTAATTATATTCGACATAAAATTTGAGATTTCCAGATTGAATTGCTTTCAAAAACACCCAATCCTTACGACCCATTGATTTAACAATCTTATATGCTCTGACGAAGATAAGTCTATACCATCTGTCCAGGGCACAACAAATGTTAGTCTGCTGTAAATGACTTAAGTCTCGCATTATGTTTATCTACGACGATAACTTTCTAAACTTTACAAAGCGACAAACACACACACACATGAAAGTATGAATAGACTTTAGCCAAACAATCAATGTCGTTTCCTATAGTCGAACCAAACTTTCATTAGAACACACATCCTCTATGATCTCTAGGATCACAAATCCTATCAATATCGGATGATTGCACTCCTTAAATGTCTGGCGGGATAACCAACAGCAAAGCAATAATTCGATGATAATAATAAAAGCAGAAGCTTACGAACATAAAACCAGGCTAATGTCTCATGCCCGAGAAAGCACACTTGCCACTTTAATTTGAATTTATATCTTATTTAGTTTTTCTTCTTCTTTTTCTTTTTGATTTTTATTTTTCCACAAAAAAAAAAAAGAAAAAACTTGTACGACAAATCGAAGCATATGCAAATTGAGGTTGTGTGTCAAAGTTATCGTTGAGTGCAATTTCCTTTCTTCGCTGTTAGTCTCTGTGACGATGACTACAAATCCCCAACGAACAAGCACCCACCCTTCAATGGAGTAGTGTAGACGCTTCAACACCAACATCGATCCAGCATAAGGATAAGGACCACGACCGACATGACGACATGAAACGACTCATAAGTACGTTAGGGGTGTGTCTCCAACCATAAAATTTGAAAAGCGCGCTTTTGTCCATGGAAAGAATTTTTCCATTCAATTTTTATTGCATTCTCATCTTTTATAATCAAAGTGCAAGTTAGGAAGTGCATACATAAACTTGTGTGTATAGAAAACGTTGCTATACGAGTATGTATGGCATTGACATCGGACGAGAGTGTATTTTCATACAAATGTAGACAACATTCCGAGCAAATGGATATCTTTTTTTTTTGCATTTTGTGATGTGGTTATGAAGGAATCTGAATGGTTGTGAGATAAAAGTGTGCCTAGCAATTTATTAAGTTTACCTATATATTTATTTTCTAGGCTAAGGAAGTAGAAAGGAATGAGTGGAGAGAGTTTTTACAATGGTTTTTCCGTTGGCGTCGTGTATAGCATCCAGGTAAGTGAAGTTCTAAAGGGACGACCCAGTCACATGCATTGTAGGTATTTATTAATTTTGTAATGACGCCTTAATGCTTCTTAAGCATTCTTCAAATAATTTATAATATTTCATTGATATTTTTAATGAATTTAATTTAAAGGAATATAATCATCAAAACAAATGTATGTATAGAAATACAATATAGTAGCCGACTCGCCCAGCGTTAAGCGGGTCTATCTTATTGAAAGTATTTTTCAAGACAAAATTTCAAAGAATCGAAAAATTGTTTGGACTTAGCTGAAGATTGCCTGAAAATTTTTAGTTTTCCGTTCATTTTTCCCTGGTAATATGGAAATAAAATACAGTCTTTGTTATTAAGAGAGAATGTTGCGTTATAATGTTAAAAGATTTTTTGAAGTCGGTCCAGTAGGTTCTATGTTCCTAATCCCAGCTCCCGTTCGAATATGGGGATCCATCAACAAGAATTATCCTGGACAAAACAATATTTACTCAAAACAATTTCATAAGAATCCGTTGAGTGGCTTAGGAGTCTATACCTCACTTAAATAGATACATACATATATAGCTGACCTGTCCGACCGACGCGACGTGTTTTTTTCGGTGATCTAGGGTGTAGCATCGACCCTAAACGCAATGTCGATGAAATAAAATATGCAGTTTCTAAGTTCCACTTCATGTTCCCGTCCCGTGGAAATATAAGGATGAATTATTGTCCATGTTACTTGGGAATAATAAAGCACTCTAACGGTAAGAGAATTTATGAAATCGGTTGAGATTTTTCTGAGTTCATGGTTATGTTCCAGTTCCCGTGGGAAAACAGGGACAAAATACAGTCCATTTCAGGCGAGCTCTCTTCAGTTCTTCATTCTAGGTCGAAAACTTCTTCCACTTGATTCCGCCACCTTAGACGGGGTCTTCCCTTTCCACAATTTTCCTGCAATGTGCTTTCGAAAACATGTTGAGTCGGAGCGTTGATGTCCATCCATTTTTCATGGCCCAGCCACCATAGCCTCGCAATGCGTATACTCTTCTGGCTATTCCCTCCCCCGTCGCGGTACAGCTCGTTCTTATATCTTCTTCTCAACACATTATTTTCGCAAACAGGACCAAAGATCATTCGGAGCACTTTTCTTTCGAAGCGACCAAGGGTTTCCTTTTCCGCTTTCGATAATGTCCACTGGTATGATTCAAGCTCGATAAAGGGTTGCTTGGTTTTTCTACGAAGGGTTTTGCTTCTCAATTGCAATTCTGAACCCAAAGAAGCAACGGCTGCCAAAAGTTATTCTACGTTTGATCTCTTTTTTTTTTATAATTATGCGTGATAATTTAAAAAAAAATCAAAGGGTTATGACTACCCCTATAATGTAATAGAACACAGTGCGAGCATTTAGGAAAATAGGAGAGGATTTAAAGGAGACACCGATGCACTTTGCTTTTGAGCTTTTGTGAATCGTAAAGCAGGGGAAACACAGAGCCAGGTAAAGCATTCCACATACGGGTGGTGCGACTAAAGAAAGAATCTCTTTACTTGACTCTTGACTGTACGTCCGAAGTTATGCTCAAGGTATGACTGATGACAATTCCTAGCGAGGCGAGTGTTGCGGCTAAATTGTTTCAAGGGATGAATGCAACTGGCTTATTCATTAGAGCACTGTTTGTAGAAAAAGCGATAAAAGAGAGTGAGACAAGTGACGTTTCAACGATGTTCAAGAGAATCAATCGATTCTACAATTGAACTATCACCTATCAGTTTCAACGCTCTATTTTGTTCCCTTTCAAGTAGGCGCAAAAATGTTTGAGGAGCACCTGACCAGATATGGGAGTTGTACTCAAGGTTTGGGCGGATGATGGCCTTATAAATTGTAATAAGGAAGGAAGAGAGTCTGAGACAAAACGGAGACCTGGGGCACACCAGCATTTATGAAGTGGGTATCAGACTTGAAGTCATCCAATGCAACTTGTATTGAACGTTCGGAAAGGTAGTTTCTAATCCAATGAAGAAGAGACTCATCGATACCAAAAGCACGCATTTTCGATAAAAGAGCCTGATGCCAAACTCTATCAAATGCTTTAGAAATATCAAGCGCAATAATCTTACTTTCTCCAAAACAATGCAAAGATTGGTTCCACTTTTCGGTTAGATATGCCATCAAATCACCAGTGGACCGATTGATAATAAAGCCGTACTGACGGTCATTAAGAAGCTTTCGTTCTTCAATATATTTCATAAGTTGACGGTTTATCAACATGTCCATGACCTTGGAAAGGAAGGACGTTAGTGCAATTGGACGAGGAGGATGATTCGCATTTTTTAAGGACCGGCTGGACAAATGCAGTTTTCCATCTGCTCGGAAAAATCCCAGCAGAATAGGAAAGATGGAAAAGTTTACGCAGTGGTTTTGCCAGCGTAGAAGAACACCTCTTCAGAATAACGGCGGGGATACCATCTGGACCAGCGGATTTATGTATATTGAGATCTTTGAGGACTCTCGCAACCGAGCGAGTTCGAAAAAATATCTGCTTCATAACAGAATTTGCAGACTCAAGCTCAGGTGGAGCCAATATGCTATGAGGTAGTGTCGAGTTGGCAGCAAATTGAGTTGCTAGCAAATTGGCTTTGTCGATGAAGCTAACATACGGAGAGTCATTGAAGACGATCGTTGGGACCGATGACGTGGTCGAGTTTGAGTTTTGTACAATCTTTTCAAGTATGATGTTAAAGAAATCACATGACAGTTTGTCGCCTTGCCTTAAGACTTTTTCGACATCAAAAGTTTCGGTGAGTTCTTTATCGACGGAGCAGCGTGAATTCTCCAAAGTCATCCTGCATAGTCGTACGAGTTTTGCAGGGATGCCGAAACTAGACATGGCTCTATACAGCTCGTCTTTGTAAATACTGTCAAACCCGGCCTGCAAATTGATAAAAGGATGATGTACATATATATCGATCTTATATTCTCGGGTTTTATCCTAGATCTGCCTTAATGTGAAAATTTAGACTTTTGTGGACTTTTCTAAAACCACATTGATAAGGAATTATCAAATTGTTGACGTGGGGATTGAGACGTTCACAAATTACAGCAGACAGGATCTAATATGCGACGTCAAGGAGTTTTATTCCTCTTTTATTGGCGCAGTTAAGAAGACCTCTTTTTTTAGGATCGGGTATACAGTACAGAGGTTCCATTCAGCGGGCATGCTTTCTTCCGACCATATCATGCATATCAGCTGGTGCATGCTCCTTTCCAACTGATCTCCAGCTGTCTTGAAAAGTTCGGCATCGAAGCCATTTGCACCTGCAGTCTTATTAGATGTAAGTTTGTCTATGGAAAGCTTGACTTCTCCTAGTTCGGAAGGACGTCATTCTTGAACATCGTCCAAGTTGAATGGGGCATTCTGCGTGACAGCGGGATAAGTGTCTTCATCGCCGTAAGGCAGTTTGCAGAAGTGGTCTTTCCAGATCCTCAGTAGCGAACGCGTCTCTATTATTATGTTTCCCTGCTGGTCTCTATATAGACTTGGGTTCGGACTTTGCCACCATGGCAGGATCTTTTTACCTTTTGGTAGAACTTTTTAATTTCATTCCGGTCATGGCATCTTTCAATTTCCTCAAATGAGCGCTTCTCATACTGCTTCTTTTTCCTTTCGAGAATTGGGTGTTCATCCCTCTTTTCTACTTCTAAATATCCATATGATGGTCGAAAGCAGCCCTTGTTCTCTTTTGCATCAACATTTGTCGTGCTTTTAGTTTGGCTACATTTGCCTGCCTGCGTTCTTCGACGAACCACGTGATTCTCCTGCTTTTGTCGAATCTGTGGTATTTTGTAACTTGCAGTTTTTCTTGTATCAAGCAAGAGAGAAAGTATATTTTCTGCTTGAAAACAAAAATAACATGAATGAATATTTTCGTTTTAAAATCCAAATCTTCTGTGACAAATATAAAAAGGATTCTCTTTTCTAATGTAATCGAAAGAAAACCAATCGCACATACTTTCCACCCCCAATTCACACATACATCCTATTTGCTATCAGTTGTAACATAACTGCAGGTGGTCGTTACAAATCATTCATTTAAGTTCATAAATGACATCCAAGCTTAGCAATTCTAAAAGTCTCTGCACTCATACACATACAACAGACACAAACCTAAGCTACGGTTATCTATTTTAATTATTATAGTCCAGAACAGAGATAACGAAATCATTACTTAACCGAAAAGATTACCTATGTATGCAATCTCCACCAGGGTCGAGTCAACAAATCAATCCTTTATAATCCTCTTTATTATGGGAATAAGCACCTTGGTATGTACCTACTTTGAACTCTGATCCTTCGCCCTTCAGCACTTTTATCAACTCTGGTATATGCTTCTATCTATATTTTGAAAAGAGAAACAATATTCTGGAAATTGTTTGCATTTCTCTACACAAAAAATTGAAATAAACCTTTTTTTCAAATACAAAGAAAATGTGCCCTTTGCTGTTTTAGAATCAAGATAGTTTGGTGGCCCGAGGCCAAGTTTGATAAAAGCCACCTGAAAGAACGAATCCATAGCACAGCATTGATATTGCAGAGAATTGAGTGAGGGCGGATTTGAAAGGAAACCGGAAATACGAGGATCAAATGCATACAATCTCTGGGGGTGGTTACACAAAGCAACATCTACTTGAACGAATATAGAAAAATGTAGTAAAACCACTCACAGTGGTGCTTAATGCAACAATCACTGCTCTTTATATTTGCGGTTTTCTTTTTCTGCTTTGTAAGGCTGTGCAGCATGGTAACTACGTGTTATTGTATCGTTCAAAAAATCTTCATTCAACTTAAAATGATTTCAATGGAAAATTACACACCCACTCTCACGACCCTACAACATTATGTCAGACAGATAAAGAAGAAATACATAGAGATAAAGGTTTTGGAAGAACAAAAAGGAAATTCACCTCTAGGTTAAGTTCTCGTTTTCAAATCAGCCAAGATGAGGAGCACAGTGATAATATTGTCGAAAGCACTTCCTTAGAAGAACCCATCAGCAGCAAAGATGAGAATATTTTTTTTTTTTTTTTGTATCAGCAACGTAGTTTCCCCCACAGAAGTTCTTTAAAGGTGAAAGCATTGCCAGAATATATTTTGCTCAGTTCAAAAACCGAAACGAAGAAAATTTTTTGAAACTTCTAGCTGTCAAAAAATTTGGAGTTTGAAAATTTCAATCCAAGTGGTTTATTAGAGATACAAGAAAAGGAAAATTTATATTTCGTAACGTTGCAAGGCCCAGAAAAAGTCTTTTAAGACATAAAATCTCGAGAGATATTTTTGAAAGAATTCCCAAACTGTGTTTTTTTCGTTGAAGTAATTATTATACAGCTGTAAATTACGCTTCCTGTCCTCACTTACACGTTCGGATTTGGCAAAAAAAAAACAAGATAATTGTAAATTACTGAAGTGCGTTTGACCTCCGAGCTTCATTTCACCGACCTTTTTAATTTGATGCTGAGTTGATACTTAGAGTTTCCTGTTAATCTGGACACAGAAGATTCTCGTATTTAATTTTTAATTAATAAGTCCAACTAAAAAAGGTAAAAATAAAAATAAGACGACAATGCTGAACTCTTGCAGTGACATCCTTGTCTTTATCAGACGATGAGGAAATAATACGAGTTTATATACCTTCTTTGACTGAATCGTGGAAAAGAAAATATAAAAAAAGAAGAAGAAAAACAAAATAGGTAAAGATGAAACTTTCCAAGAATAAATATCCTTAAGGAATATCCGCCTACACTGCATCCAACCCACCATAAGCCAACAGAAGAGAAGTAGTTGATTCTTATCTTGGGAACATCGATGCCGAGGAGCAGTTGGGAGTGAAGCTGAGCTCAGACAGCATTTTTATAAAACGTATTGCTGTACATCGTTTTTGGATCGGTGGTTCTTCCACCACCAAGACGGTAACAACAACGATAGCTGATACGAATGAATAACCAAAGCTATCATCAAAAAATAACAGCACACTAACGACAAAATTTAAAATTCAGTATATCATCACATCATGTATCGAAGCGTGTGTTCTTTATTCTTGGTGGTGGCAGTAAGCAGTAGTAACATCTACCTCTGTATGAAGTATCTGAAAAATCGATGAGAGGTTTTTGAGCAGGAATAAAACATTGTTCTGTTTTTACTTGTTGCTCACTTAGAACGCGGTTTAATCTTTGTGAACTCAAGGCATTTCTTACACGCGAAATTAACATTTCCATGATGTCACAATGGATTTTATACAATGGATGCTGGGACCTTCAAAAATAGGTAATGTAATAGTTTCAGAACTTCTTTAAATAAATAAATAAATAAATAAGTTGGATCAACAAAGTAATGGAAACCAAGGGGCCTTTGGCATTTCATGCCGACTCCGAACGGCTAAGTTAGAAAGCAATTTTCATGGAATTTTTTTTTTTGTATCGAAGAAGTTGCCAATTCTTCGCGAAAGACGATAGTTTCATGTTTGTCATTAGACTCGAACTTCGCATCTCACACGTAACAAGCAAACATGCAACTACCATTACAAAATAAACATTGAATTATTTTCTAATGCTGGAATATCTGAGATTAGAGTATTCGTCCTTAAGACGTAATAGCTGCAGGTTCCAGCCATAGTTAAATCAATCCTTAAGGGCCAACTATAATACACTTAGCCGAGCTCAGGCTAGTGTCAAAAACCAGACGAAAAGCTTCCAAAAGTGTTAGTTAAACAAAAAGCAACTAATGAATTCTGGCTTCTTAACATGCAAACATGCGTAGAGCTGAGTTGAGTTTATTTGATACTACAGAAAAGATACACAAGAAGGCAAACCACACCACACAATGTAAACAGATGGAAGTTGCGGGGCAAGAGAAGTGTTTGTTTTCCGTCTTATTTTCTTAATCTATGGTTGATACGCTTTAAATTTGACAGTTCGAGCCGATCCAATGGCTCTTGCTTTATTGCGCGAAAGTTAGCGAACTTTAACGAAACTGAGTAGGAAGTCTACTATGGTAAGTGTCATAAAAAACAGTGCATTTAATCGTTCGCTAAGTAGGCGTAAGCTGGGCAAAGTGCATTATAGTTGACCCTTTAATGCATAGTATTTTGCCTAGGGTGTCAGGCTCTTAGAGTGGATATCAAGTCCCAAGAAGTAGATCCCAAATGGATTCATAGTCTTAACTTGCGATTATAGGTATTATAAGGCAAGATTTGCAAATCAAAAAAATTGAGACATAAAGTAGGTAAGACATAACGATGATGAAATATCGGTGCCTTCCATATAACCGGTATGATAATACATACCTATTTTTCTCGAAAACGGTTCCAACGATTTCGTAAAATGTAATGTTAAAGATTATTTCTCAAAGGCTTTTCTTATGATAGCAAAATTGTTTTTGGAAAGTCTAAGAACGGTACCCTCCACAGTACCTACCGTTTTTTTTTTTTTTTTTTCGAATCTGACTCTCTCGCTCTCTCTCTCTCTCGTTCTCGCTTATGGCCAACACGATATTGACGAAATTTTGTATTTTAAAATTCGTAGGTGGTTTAAGAAAGATTGCATATCAACATTTTGAAATATTCTAATTTTTAAACTGTAATAAATTTTATCGAAAAGTTTTGATCTTTTGAAATAAATTCAAAACTGTATCTTTGGTTTTTTTTAAACTTTTTTGTCAAAAGAGCTTCGGGAAAGTCTTAAACTCTGCGTACTTTGCTTTTAAGAAACTTGTTTTTCAAAAATGTTATCAAATTGAATTTTCATAATTATGATGTGCTTGTTCTGTTGGCAGTCCTGTACCACCAAATACTCGTATATTATGAAGAGCGAATACTAAAACCTTGTACTTAGCTTTAAGATTTTGATATCCTATTTAGCACAGAATCGCAAGTTCGTGCAATCCAGTCAAGTCCATTTTTGGTAAGGGATTGCAAAAGTAATACTGCCATTAAAAAAGGTTTCCTTTATTAAGGAGAGCAGCCAAAAAATGTTTCCAACTGCTTCTAGGAATGGTTGACGGAAAGTGCTACGTACTAGATTTTTCAGTTATTGCATTTATTTTCGTTTTAAGAACTGTATTTTCGTAAATCTCGAGCTATGAAAAAGAAGAAAAATAAAAAGAATGACAGAGAACTACTTTTTGTTTTAAATTTTTTGTCTTTTTCAAGATTTAATTGAATCAGCTCAACAAAATATGTAAGGTCAAGAGATCAAGTTAACTCCGAGACAAGCGTTTCGGCCCAGGAACGACAGATGCAGCCGTGACAGAGCGAGGAGCCCCTGGGTCTATCGCATTTCTCACAGCAATGCCTTGTGAAGGAATGGAGGGGGCCTACAATTTTCTGCCGGTTCCGAACGGCTAATCGAGAAAGCGCCTTTCTTTCCTTTCTCTTTCTGAGGACTTGCCAATCCCTGACGAAATGTGATAACCGTGTAAAAATATTTTTGTCTCTATTGGGACGAACATCTGGGCTAACATTCAGACATGCCAACCATCACGCCAAAATAGATCTTTCATATAAATTTTAATCGAGTCGATAGTAGTAGTCGTTTTCGAGAAAAGCATGTAGGTACATACTATCGCTTAATTTGTATGGCAGGTACTTTTTATGAAGACCTAAGGACCCAATTCAAAAAAAAAACCCTGAAAGCTACTCCACAAACATAGGAAGATTTTGAAGAAGTTTGTCACTTTTTGTTTCTCATACAAAAACCAAAAACCTATTTTCCTAACTATAGACCCGTAGCCAAACTCTCTCATATCCCTAAGCTCTTCAAAAGCATTCTGTATGAAATACTTTCTTTCCAGTGCAAATCAATGATATCCTCCAAGCAGCATGGTTTCTGTAAGTGATGGTCTACAACCACTAATCTAGTTGAGTTTGTTTCCTTCTCTCTTTCTGCGATGGAAAAGGAAACAAAGTAGACGTCATTACCACAGATTTCAGCAAAGCTTTCGAAAAAATCTCTCACACTTTAATCCTCTTTAAACTTTCCTTCCTCGGATTCAGCCCTATCCTACTCAAATGGATATCTTCATATTTGGATAACCGCCAATATAGAGTTTGTTTCCGTTCTACTCTTTCAGTTTCTTTTGTGTCAACCTCCGGTGTGCCCCAAGGCAGCCATCTTGGACCCTCTTTTTCATCCTAGCCATTAATGATAGATCATCCAATATTCTTCTATCTCACTTTACGTGGATGACGCTTAAATTTTCAAAGTCATCACCTCCGATCGAGACTCTCTCCAGCAAAGTCAAGTCAGTCAAAATGACCTCGATTCATTCGTCTTTTGGTGTTCTAAAAACTTCTTTGAGTTAAACATTGCCAAATGCGAAGCAATAACTTTTTCTCGTAAAAGTAATAAACCTCCCCCCAGATCCTATCATCTTCTGAATCTTCCTATAAGCCGTGTGCAGCTTATCCGAGATTTAGGAGTCCTCTTCGGCAGCGAGTTAAATTTTCGTTCTCATATTGACGAGGTAATATCAAGAGCTAATTCCGCTCTAGGTTTTGTCAGGAGATGGTCCAAAGAGTTCCATAACCCTCTTGTAACGAAATCTCTCTATATTGCCTATGTTCGCCCTCTCCTTGAGTATGCATCGCAAGTGTGGGCTCCATATCAAGCGGTTCATATCTCAAGGATCGAAAGTGTTCAACGTCGTTTTCTGCTCTTTGCCCTTCGGGATCTCTACGATGTTAGAAACTTTCTCACCCTGCCTCCTTACCACGAACGTCTCGCAATCATTAATCTCCACTCCCTAGAAAACAGAAGGAATGTCTTTGACATCATATTCATTCACCGACTTCTTACTGGTAACACTGACTGCTCCCCCCCCTTTAGACCTTTTCTCCTTCAACACTAATCCCCGAAACGTAAGATCATCCCGACTTTTTTTCCTCCCTGCTCATCGTACATCCTATGGCCTCAACGAACCCTTAACCCACATGATGAGTAACATTAATTCTGTTCCTTTTCTTTTCGACCTCAATCTTCAAAGTTCTTTCCTAAAAGTCCTCCTTTTAAACTATTTCTCATCCTTGTAGTTTAATTTAGTTGTAATTAGATTTAATTAGTTTAAGTTAAGTATGTTTAAGCTATTTTAAGCTAATAAATGGGGCAGTAACCCCACCAAAATTTTCATCGCAGTCATTCTTTATTATTACTTCGACTTTTTTTTCTTCACTATTGCAAAACTTGCCTTAAAGTACAAATAAACTTATTTAAGAAAAAAAAAAGTTAAATGCCAATGCGCTGTGCGAAGTTCAAGACAAAGAAAACTTTAGAAAAGTACAATTGCTTCCATATTCACCTTACTCTTTTAGAAGCTATTCCTTTCTGGAAAGAAAATTGACATCAGTTTGTATTTTCAAATCTGACTTATACAAGCTATGTCAAGATGAGGACCAAATCACTTTCTCAATGATTGGGTCAGTTTCAATAATCGCTGAATACTTTAAGACAAAATATGAGTTATATATAAAGCCTACCGTCAAACGATGTCTTTGAAAATCACTAAGACCTCTTATAAGTCTGAAAGTTTCTATCTTCCAATTAATTCTTTAACTTTTGTTCTACTGTACTTTCAATACCTTACACTCAATATTTACACGCAAGCCCACCGTAAGGACTCTCGAAACTTTTTGATTAAGTAGGTACCTAAGATGGTTTGATATGCCTTAAAAATGGAGGTGCAACTTATACGGGCGCGATTCAACCTATATCCTTAAAAGGACGTTGATTTTAACGAAAATACTATTCCTAGAAATATTCGGAAATGCGAGTATATCTCTAGCTAATGTCTACTGTAAAAACTAGTGGCACAATTTACAAGTGTGTTCCAAGCGAAAGTTATGGGTACATTAAGAGGAAGATTGTTGGATGACCTAACAACCAGAAATATTAATTACAATCCGAGCAACTAAAAATCAGGACTTTCTAAGGCTTTTTAAATATTTTCAACGAATTCTGTGATATTTTGATGTGATAAGAAAAGTGTCAAATCCAACTCTTTGATATAACTTACAAGGCGGAAAAACTTATTCGTCGTCAAAATCCATCACCCATATCCTTTTACGTGAATGAAGGAAATTTGTTTAACAAAGGAGCACCAATTTATTTTATTAAAACATTCAAAAGGAATGTGCCTCAACCCAACATTATATGTCTCCCGCCATAGCACATGCCGTGTTTCTTATGATGATTCTTAAGATTATGTTGATTTTTCACTCCAGCAGCAGCACCTTTTTCATTAAAATCAACCTTCACCTTCATACATAAAAGAAGTTCTCAATATTTCCATTCCTTGCTTTATTATCTCAGTAACGTATTCCCAAAGTTTGACTTCATTCATATAACATATTTCCCAACTGACAAAACACCGTTAGTAAGCTGACGTCTTCGATGTGTAAGAGTAGTAACAAGGTATAATTAAATCAGAGACACTGATATTTTGTGTCAGTTTAAAGCAGCTACACAGTCTCCTTCAGGCTTTGAGATATTCTTATACAGACGATAATGATGATGTTAATATATACAATACACATATCCAAAGGCAAAACTTTTTTTGCCAACCGACGTCGATGGGGACAGGAAAATACTATCAATGCTGTGTCCCGTAAATGAAGTGAAGCGTAAGTTCCCAGAAAAGCAAACCCAGGATGGCTTCATCCTTCGGTCAACAAAAGAGACAATTTTGAGGATGCATATTTTCAGTCTGGACCCGGTCGTTGGTAGGTAGGTACTCGCATAATTTAATTAGACTTTAGTTCCTTTAAAACACGCAACTGTCGCACAAACTTCTTCTGGCGTTTTCTCTGTCTCTATCTACGAGTAAAAATAATGAAGAAACGATCTCTCATTGCATAACAAACCTTCTGCTCCGCTTTTCTACCTCTAATTCCAAGATTCCCATGGGAAACACCTTAAATGCACACAAAGTGTAGCTAATACGGAAAAGCGATTCATGAGGTGATTGCGTTCCTCCATCACCCATCGAGTCGCCGCACCGGCCGTCGCGTCGGTGTCGTCGGGCAGCAGGTACCACAGCAAACGCCTCAGAGGAGAATTTAATTTCATTCCACAGCAGGAGTTTACTCAAGGGGGAGTCCTCTTCTTTCAACATTGTGGACAAATTTTGAAACCATTACTCCTCTGCAAACACAGAGATGAGGATTTTTTTTTGTTTGAATGAATGCAATGTTCTGTTGGAGCTTTGAAGTAAATTTGCTGAAATATCATCCCTCCGCTGCCCGCCGTAGTAGACAAATAGAAAAGTTTAACTTAACTGGAAGTTCAGCCACACAGGTTTGACGTAAATTAATAGAATACGCCAACACCCATTAGGATTTAGGGAAAGTGAATTAGTGCACATTTTGGTAACTGTCATCCTCAAATGTAGTGACACTTTTTTCTGCCAATGGAGATTCAAACGAAACAACTAGAGAGCTGCAAGGATAATTTATTTAACTCATTATTCTGTAATGTAGGAAGTTTTCAATGTGGACTCCCGTGTGGGAAGTATAATCTCAATTAAGTGTATCCTGTTCATCGTTCTAATACCACTCCAGCTCTACTACCCGTTGTGATGAAAAGCTCGACAGGGCTACATTAATTTCGTTATAGACATAATGACACTGCAGGGGTTTGTGTTAGTTGGAAAATGAAGTCGTCTCACGTGTGCTATTTTTCGTTGAAATTATTTATAATAAAAAATATACGCCTCTAGACAAAAACCACACAAAATTAAAGCAAATTCATTTCCCTCACAACATTTTTCCTTTTCTTGTCAAGAATATTTGCTAATCCCCAAAAGTGGTGGCAACCTGAGTAGGTAGGCACTTTAAGCGAAAAATAAAAACGAAAGTTTTGAACGGAGCGAAAGAGAAAACAAAATTATTCTACACCGGCAAAAAGGATACCTCTTTATATAAAATCCTTAAATAAATTCCAGTTGGAATTATTTTAACAAAATGTGAGGTTTGACGGCTGAAGTTCTCTATTGAAGATAATATCTCGTTATTTTATAGAAATTGCTTGGTGGAAAATGAATTTTAATTAATCAAAAGCACCTTTGTATACAATAATAATAATTATATACACAGTTTGTGTGGGAGGATGGGTTCATCATTTGATTTTCAACTCCAATGGCGATACGGACTGAATTCAATTAAATCGAGGGACGAAATTGCAGAGGCAGTACTCAATTATTTATTTTTATTCAATTTGAAAATTCTGGTGGGGATATTTCGAGCATTAGGTGATTTTCTCATGGAGCTTTGAACAATTAATCAGAGGCAGCAATGTTTTTATTATTTTCTAATCAAAATCGAATGTTTGTGGAAGATAGACAAGCTTTCATTTTAAATGGGAAACAAGAAAATGTTTCTCTTTATCAAAACAATGTTAATCCATTTCTGTGTTTTTTTTTAATGACAGACAAAAAACTGATACAAAGTACCTCTGACACGATATATTCGTCATACCATGCGCCTATAACTGAGTTGTTTTAGGCTAACAAATCTAACTGGAAAGACATATGCAATACAATTTTCAAGTTTTTTTATTAGGTGCTTCATGAAAAAGACTGTTTCCAACAGTTCATTTTTAAATTTTTAAAAATGATTTTAAAATGCCACCGACACAACTGAGGCCACAAGGACTTATCAGATTTGGATTTTGTGCTATAAGCCTAAGGCTATGTGTTATTCGCAACATGATAAATCTAGCTTTGATTTCATTTCGTAATCAGAGATTGCTTTTACTGCCGAAGGGGTCTTGGAAAAAGTTTTATCAGCGTAAAGCACGGGTCACACAGTCGTTCTTGGCAGTCGCTTCTTACCAGCCAGCAGCTTGCAGTAGCAGAAGCAGCCAGTGGCTGGCAGCCCGATCACACTATCAGCTGCTACCCGCCAGTTTCTCTCAGCAAACAGCTACAGAAAAACATACAAAAATTACTTTTGAACTTTTTTTCTAATTTTCAAACATAAAAAAATGAAATATTTATTAAACAGAACGTATAGCAGTATTTTTTTACTTTAGTAGCCGCTGCTGGCAACCAAAAGTTGAACAAGGCCAACTTTGCCAGCGGCTGCTAAATACTCACACAAAGCTGATCAGCGGCTGGCAGTAGCGGCTACTCGACTCGCCGCTGGTAACCAGCCGTGTGCGACCCGTGCTTAAGACATTTCAACCGACTTAGGATCTGTCATCACCATTAGAACATCAGCATGAAAGACTGGTAGACAAGAACTCAGATTGAACCACATGTTAGAAGTCTGATTAAATAGTTCTCGAAAACTGACTAGCCCAAGCTCACTTAAAAAAAAACATAGAAAAATTATCCTTAAAGTCGAATCTTGGCATGTTCCACTCGCTGTTAACGGTCTCTTGCTTAAGAAAAAAACAATGGTTTATATGGACGGTGTCCCAAGATGGTACCTGTGGAGTAATTTTTAGCGTGGGTGCCTGTTACGCGGGAGGTCCGTGGTTTGAATTTCAATAGAAAACATAAAAAATTAAATGTACCTACTACACGACTTTAGCCCTTCGTGAGGGATTGGCAAGCCCGCCGATAGGAAATTCATTACCATGGAAAGGGCTTTCTCGATTGGCTGTCGGAATCGGCAGAAAATAGTAGACCCTCTCCAATCCCTCATAAGGCATGGTTGGGAAATTTCCTCTCCCCTCTCTGTTGCGACACCATATTAATTTTTGTTTGTTCCAAGATTATAGTTTGACTCAGTAAATCGTTTGAATCTTTCACAAAATCATCTTCAAGGGTGAGTGTTTTTTTTTTTTTTTTGTAATTTACGCGCAAATCAGTGGTTTATGACTATCCTTATTTACTTTTTGTGTCGGAAGTATGGCCGAAGGTATTATTTCAGGTGCAGTGTACTTAAGGCCCGCGGCATTGAGAATAGTAGGTCTTATTTCATCTTTGTTTTGAAACTAAGACAAACGGGGGTTATTTCCATATTGAAATGGCACTAAGAGCCGCGGGCACTAGTTCCTTTTTTCGTTAACTAAAAACGTAATGGAAAGAAGTTTCACTCTATACACTTTAACTAATATTCATTGTGAATAAACTATCTATCAAAAGGGCGTTACTCCACTAGTCCATACTCTGATTATGGATCATGGCATACCAAAGAGGAATACACGTCCATAAGAAAATATGGAATTACGTATCATACTATTTGTTATGTAACGCTGTCAGTTCGAGCGAATTTCTTATGTTCAACCACAAGCCTGTATTACCCGGAGGCAAATTTTGTCCGCTTTGCTTTTTACTCACTGATAGAATAATAAAGCTTAAGCGAAGCGGAAAAAGTTTACTCAAGGGAATATGGATGTGTGGTGCAAAATCGCGCGAATTTTTGGGCTTTGTTTTTCAGTACCTGCATTTAGCGCATCCATTATGTACTTAATCTTTTCTATGAAGGAAAATTAATTTTAAGATCCCATGTGCATCAGACTTTTATAAGTGCTGCTTCGGAATGGCAAGCAAAAGCCATGGGTCTTATTGTCTCATCAAAGTGGAAACAAACCTCTTGTTTCGTATTTCCATTTTTTTGGGCAATCAGACCCACGGGTCTTATAAAATGAAAGAACATATTTCCCACATTTTCTTAACTCAAATATAGAGCCCTGTCTATTAGGTTGTTCAGTGAGTACTTGAGTAGAATGAAGGTTATGTTTTTCATATGTAGATTTCAAATTGATCGAGTGGTAAAACATTATTGCTTCTGTTCTTCAATTGATTGTCTTAATGGTGAAGTAGAAAGCCATGATGTTGCGGTAAATTTTACCACAACAAGTTAGACCTTTAGTTTTCTTCCTTTTCCCATTTTTACCTCCTCCTCTTATGGTGGCTTCAAAGTGCTGGCAGGGTACAAAGCAACTCTGGTCCATCAGCTAGTGGTGTACTTCAAAAAATTTTAGAAAAGAGCCAGAGAACGGAGACTCAAGCAGCAGCGGTAGTAAGAATCAGGAAGGTTCTGGAGATATCTCAATAATAAAAGCAACAGCAGGTTACTAACAACCTACTACTTGTCCAATATGGTAGGGATATGGCTACCCACCTTTAACACACTGAGATATATCAGTGATCATCAGAATTTGGCATTTGAAGCCAATGGCTGAGCGCCCACCGTAAAGGCCGAGTGCCCAACCTAAAGTGCTTTACCTTAGCAAGGAAATGACTATTTATAGGAATATCCCCATTCCCCTAAATCTGCGCTATGGTTCACCGAAGTAGTTTAGTAGTTTTCGCGGAAAATGGCGAATCCTCTCTAACTGGATCCTAGCCTGAATAGTGTTCTTGCACAGTGTAACTTGGGTCGGTTGGGCCTAGTTAAATTGTTTAAAGTAATAGTTTTTAATTTTTCTATTCTGGAATTGAATGAAATGGAACAGTTCTGCATTCGTTGATTCTGGCAAGTTGTTACGAAACTCTAACGACCGAGAGCCTCCAAAGCTCTGATTGGTCGAAGTTGAGTGGAATTTTCTGAACGCGATGAATGAAGAGACCGCCAAGAAGATAACTCTTCTTGGTTGACGTCTGAAAAAAAAATAGTGCCAGATAGTTTGAGAATCAATATTGTGTCTGAAAGTTTATAATCGCGTGATTTCATAAATTGTAAGTAGTGCAAGTAGAAATTGTGTTTGTGTTATCAGAAAGGCCAATATCTTTACAAATATTTATTGTCTGCCGGAAAGCTCCAATCAGGCAGGCGTCTAGAAGAGTTAGCGCCAGGACGGGCAAAAAAACTCATAGGCAGAATTGGTCAGGAGAAAGCAATTTTTTTTTTCTACCTTATATTTTAATTTATAAAAGTAAAAAAAGTGTTGTGCTATTGAGTCATATTGCTTGTGTCGGCTACCCTTCGCCAATCGTAATTTATCCTGAGATTGCAGGAAGCTCGACCTCCATTTAACCTTTTGTGTGTTCTTGAAAATTCCCAAAGAGTTATTTCCTTTCGAGTGCATTAGGCACATAATTTGTTGTTTTTGCATTTAAACCTGGGTAAAAACCCATCTTCGGTCTTTAATTTCATACCCTCTAAATTGTTAACTGGCCCTCTGCCAGATTTTCCATACTCTTTCACACCCACTTTGTTTACGAAAAAATTTCAGGTTTTCTACCTTTACCAATAAAGGTTTCCTGAATAAAACATATTTTATTCCTTTGGAAATCAATCGCGTTTTTTTATTCCATTTGAAGACCATTTGCAGCATTAAAAAGTTGGTTTGGAAATTACAAACAAAAATTTCCTGGCGCCCTTAATTTTGTGAAACACCCTGCTTTGTTACTCCTGCTGTCATCCGAAGCATCTTCATTTTGGCTGCCGTCAATTTGCTCTCATACTTTTTGTACATTGTCCAACATTGTGAACCGTATGTCAGAGCTGGACGGACAACTGCTGTGTAGAGTCTTCCCTTCAGCTTAGGGGGCATTTTTCGATCACAGAAGATAGCGGAGTTTTCTCGCCACTTCATCCACCCTACGCTTACTCGATGATTGATGTCGTCATCACAAGTTGCTTCACTATTGATCATAGATCCCAGATATTTAAATTTTTCACACTTGGGAAGCACATTTCCATTCAAATAAATGTCTGGAATAGGCTTGTCTGGATCAGAAAAAGGGCAGCACAGGTATTCAGTCTTTTTAGCGCTAATACGGTACCCATTTCTTTCCAGAACATCAATCCAAACGTCAAGTGCTCGTTGCAGGGATGTCAGCAAAGAATAATTGTTGTACTTTATTGTCCGTTACTTTTCCTTCGAGCAAATAATCCAGAACAGCAATAAAGAGCAGTGGACTCAAGACACTTCCCTGATGTACACCTACTGTTATTTGGAATTCTTCGGTGACTCCAGCTGGGCATCTCACTTTTGTAACTGCTCCCTCGTTCATGTCCATAATTATTCGCACATAGGCTTCAGGAACTCCTCGGTGTCTGAGGGCCACCCAAATCAGATCTCGTGGTTGTCGATCGAATGCTTTTTCGAAGTCAACCAACACAATATGCAAATCCTCTAAGGCATCTCGGTGTTTTTCCATAATGATCCTTATACTTTGGATTGCGTCTGTAGTTGACTTACCCGCGACAAACCCGCATTGGTCATCAGAAAGCCTTATTATTTTCCGCAGTCGGCTATCCAAGACCCGCTCAACGATCTTCTTAGAGTGGGACATCAACTTGATCGAACGATAGTTGACACAGCTTCTGGTATCTCCCTTTCCCTTGTACATTGGAAGAAGAAAACTTTCCCTCCATTGATTAGGCAAACTGTCACCTCTTATAAGTTTGGAGATGAGAATCGTGAGCCATCTCAACCCGATGTCTCCCATATTTTTCCAAAACTAATATGGTACCTCGTCTGGCCCAATCTCTTTGACTTTTTTGGAGTTCTTAACTGCCTCCCTAACTTCTTCGACTGTGACGTCGGATACTTCCGTAAAGTTAGGTGCAGCTGTTGGAAAGTGGCGCCGAGGAAACTGTTCATTCAAAAGATCATCACAATACTGTCGCCACCTGTGAAGAATTTTGTCGTCATCCACAAGTAGCAGTTCTTGAGCATCATTTATGAACTTCGGCGAACGAATCTCCTGCGCATTTCTCCTTCTCTGAGCGGCTATTTTGAAAATGGTTGCTCCTTTATTCAAGTTGCTTTGTCTTAGCACTTGGATTGCCTGATTTGCTTCAGCAGCTGGGGCAGAAATCTCTTCCAGCTCTCGATACAGGCCCTCCGTGCTTTTTGCTTGAAGTTGGGCGCACTTTTTCTTCGCTTCTTTTCAGCAGCTCTTGTATTCCATTTCGAAACGCGCTTTTTCATTTGTATTTCTTGAGGGGCACTTCGACCAAGCTTGGAAAGCTGCTTTCTTCTTTCTAATCACTACTTTAGCTTCATCATCCCACCACCAGGTTTCTTTAGCTTGTTGGTGGTGTCCTTTTGAGAGTCCTGACAGTGATTTGGCTCTCTCTAAGCAGGTTCGTTGTAGGCGATCCCACATATTTTGTGCCGTGATTGCATTTGAAACTGCGTCGATGGTATTACACAGCTGACTTCGCATATACGAAATGAACTGCTGTCCTTTGGTTTTCTCCAGATTGTACCACTTGATTCTCCTAGGAGCCTTTGTTTGTTTGACTACCTTCACCGCATCCGTAAAAAATTCTGTTAAAAGAAGACGGTGTTGTTGAGCGGCAGCTTCTCCTAGTATCACTTTGCAGTCTTTCACCCGAGATTTCATGTAATTGGTTACCAAATGGTAATCAATCTGGGTTTCATTTCCTCCACTGCTGTAAGTGATAAGGTGTCGGTCTTGTTTGATGAACATGGTATTTAGTACGATTAGACCGTATGACTTGCACATATTTAGAATATCTTCACCAGGAGTGTTCCTGGTGCCGAATCCCAAACCTCCATGGCAGTCTTCATAATCCTCGTTTGTCTTCCCGACATGTACATTCAAATCTCCTCCAACAAACAATAGTCTTCTTTTGGGATGTTCTTAAGTAGGTTATGAAAATCAAGCCAGAATGCATCTTTTTCCTCCTGCTCACACCCTATTTGGGGATCATATGCACTGATTATATTCCAGACCTTTCCTTCCATCACCAATTTAAATTAAAATGGTCAACACGCTGTTATATAAACTTTGGTCAAGGATGATACCGACTCCGTTCCTACCATGTTCTGTTCCATAGTAGACCATCTTGTAGGCATTGGTCTTTGCATCTAAGAAACGGGCTTTGTTTGCTGTGTTTCGCCATTTCGTTTCCTGAACGCACAAGATGTCCACTCGCCTCCTTCTCATCATCTCTTCGAGTTCGAAACTTCTACCAGTCATACTTCCAACGTTCCAACTCGCGACTCTAAATTTTCGTCCAACTCGTCGCATTACTTTGCTAGCCCCCGGAATCCGTATAGCTCTGACCCGAACATTGCTGCTCGGTCCAGGATCAGCTCCATGCATAGCAATTGAACTGCCTGGCGGGGTAGTGCTTCTTATGTTTGCAAGTACTTCCATAATGCTCAAAATTTTGAAAAAAAAAAAAATTTACCTTCATCCTTTTCGACACATGCATGCTCCATTTAATGAGTTTGATTTCCCTTTTACTACACCGGTAATCTCCAGTCGTGTAAACCCCGGGATCTGCATGCATACTTGGGGAGAGTTTTTAGGTGGTATGTGTGTCGCTAGACTCACTTTGATGTTAGTCGTCTGGATATGATTGTTCCTTTAGTCGCCTTTTACGACAAGCGGGAAGGCGCTGCAGTGCTATTCTAACCCGACACTGCACGGGAACGTTGCAGATGAATTCGTTGCGATTAATTAATCCAAGTTGTGGATTCGTTCAGATTCGTTTAGATTCGTTTCATCGGGAAAAAAGTGCATCAATGCAAATAAAATACAATTCTGCATTCGGATGACCCATTCAGATAAGCAGAACGTTCGTCGTTACTGCAATTGGCGATCCAGGTATTTAATTTTTTTCTAATACAAGCTTTGGGACTAGTTTTAGCTTTTTTGTAGGTGTGGATAATGGCTGCAGCTCTTTGAAGTACTTAATTACACAAAAAATAATATTAAGCTCTCAAGATTTAAAAGCTGTGAATCGTTATTATTCGTCCATATATTTTAAGCTTTATAAGAACGAGCCGCGAAGATTAGCATCAAATTAAAATGGGAATTTCAACGGCAAAGACCAGGAAGTGGTTGAAAACTTTTCTCAAGTAGAGATAACATACCTTTTAAATAAACCATTCGTATCTGGACAAAATATCTGAACAAAGAGAATTGGCAATTTGAGCAAATTAGAGAAACATCTTTTGTTACACATTTAAATCTGCGCCATCGGATCCACTTTACAGTGAGTCTTTAATAGAACAGCAATAGCGGTTTTATTTCACGATACCAAAGTTTGGAGGGTGCATAAATTTGAAACTGTACAGCTTTTCTCTGAGAACAATTTTTTTTCACCAATTAGCACTCCTATCCAATGGCATAATGCGAATGTATTTCAATAGGTACATATTTGAACTCTGAAGATATTACTTGGAAATAGGGTTCTCAATGTTTTTTACTCACAGAAAAAAAGTTATTGATATAATCTGACTTCGAACTTTTTGGTTGAAAACATATTTGTTTAATTTGAATGAAGGTTACTGGAAAAGATCTATTGTACATAACAGTTGCACAGAAAAAACAAAGAAGAGAGCTGATAAAATAATACGTTTACTTTCAACATTGCAAGGAAACAGCTATTTGAATTTTGGAGCCATTCTACCAATTCTCATCTACCTGAGAACATGATGAATAACGGTCGGTGTGCAAAAGCGTGTAATTCGATACCACTTTGGAAAAGAAAATCATAGGTGTGTTAGTGCTGAGTGGAGCATAAAGTTGTGCATGTGAAACTACCTTATTGTATAGGAATTCCCCCATTGGCATAAAGAATCCAATTATCATTTTGATATTTCGGAAATGGAAATAATATTTCAAGTTTATAGAAAAGTTTGCTTGCGGTGAAAGGGTAGGTACTATGAAGCATAAGAATCAGGAAAAAAAATTCTGCGGGAGAAAAGGGAAATTTTACTATATTGGTAAGTTAGAGAACAAAAAGGATATGTTATTCAGAAAAAGATTTTGCCTAAATGAATTCCTGTTTATTTAAATTTGTTCTTTTTGACTTTTGATTTACGAAATCAAGTTCTCAAGTTTTTTTTTTAGTCTAATTAAAAGTTGTATGCTCTGATTCTCTCACAACAAGTGTGAATAATAAACAAAACTGGAACTGTTGCTTCACATTCATCTCATTTTACAGCTGCTTCGCTTAGTAAAAAAGTAAAAGTCAGTAAGTATATTTTTTCCTTCTGTTTCTCGTTTGATTGGCCACTTCGCAATAAAATGATGAAAATCCACACGTCTATTCAAATCAAAAGCGGCCGTGGAGCAGTGGTAGAGAGCTTAGTCGGAGCCGTGAGTTCGAATTCGCTCTGGGTTACTATCTTTTGATTCAGCCTCCCAGTTTCAGCTGAACGCCGCTTTTGAGGTTATATGTGAAACTGCAACCACCTTATTTCCATGTACTGTACCGCAAGGCAAGGCTGCTACCGTGGTGGTTCACTAGACCGGCAGTTAGTCTGAGTGCTCCAGATTAGCTTAAGCTTCCTCTATGAAAAAAAAAGGTGGATACACTTTATACAACTTGTAGATCCTGTAATTTTGGTATGACAAACAGCTTCGATGGCTTTCGATTGTAAATTTGTCGTTGACGTAGTTGAATTCACGTATGTTGAATTCTAGTTCCCAATAGTTGCGTCACTTAACCATTTTCTATTTCAGCTTGAACAAAATACCCTATGAAGATGTTTTAGCTATAGTTCTTTACTTTTTTTAAATTTTCTAAAAACTGAAAGTTACAAAGAACAGGATAGCTTCTCTAAAATCTATTTTTGATGTTAATTAGGATTTATACGATCCGCTATCCGCTATCTTCTGTGATCGAAAAATGCCCCCTAAGCTGAAGGGAAGACTCTACACAGCAGTTGTCAGTCCAGCTCTGACATACGGTTCACAATGTTGGCAATGTACAAAAAGTATGAGAGCAAATTGACGGCAGACGAAATGAAGATGCTTCGGATGACAGCAGGAGTAACAATAAAGCTTGATTGTAATTGTAATAATTGTACCAAGATCCGTGGAAGCCTTCATGTCAAAAGTACCATCTTGGACAAAATTCAGCACGACCGGCTCAGTTGGTATTGTCATGTTCAAAGGAGAGATCCTCAGAACCCCGTCCAAAAGGCAATATCGTACAACGTTTCAACAAATTCGAGACGAAAAAGAAAAGGCAGGCCAAAACACTCCTGGTACAAGCAAATACTAAAACAGCAGCATTTGGTTGGCCTCAGACATGGAACAATCCAAAACCGGGAGGCTTGCCGACGCTTTCTGAGGTCAACGCGGCGTACCCCACAGGCGGATCACTAGTGTGAAGCAGAAAAGTGGGAGAGTTGTGATCGCTTCAAAATCACTACTCGTAACGCCGGAAATGAAAAGAAGAGAAGAATTAGGATTTGTACGATGTGGTTTGAACTTCAAATCCTAGTAATATCTAAAATGCTTTTTGCTGTATCGCTTCTATCCAGATACTCATCTGGAAATTGAAACAAAAACTGAAGGTCGTTTTCTTTTTTCGAGACAAATGCATTACACTTTGGCTCTTTTTAGAGTATTGAATTTGAGAAGGCACCACTGCTTTGTGGAAAATTTTGGATAGCAAATTAGTTTGGTGAGTCGCAAATTTATTTTTTCCACCCTCCTATTTTTTTTTTTTTTTAACACCGCTCTGCATCAAAAATTTAATAAATGACGTGGCGTTTTAAAAAATCAGACAAGGACAGACAGGTTATAATATCCTAATAACGAGCCACCTAAAGGAGAATATCTGCTGGTGTACTAGTGTGGGTATGTATTTTTACCAAGCCCTTTCTCCTCTTTTTTGATATCCGATTTACTTTTTGTATAATCTCATACAGTGTTACTTCGCAACGAATCTCTCTAATGAAATAGAGAGGGTAGATGGAGGCCATTGAAAATAAAAATTACAAGGTTGCTAATGGCAAACATGGACTCAGGCATGCTTTTGGAGAAAATGGTGCTTGTGACAGCAACGACCATGTTAAAAGATTTGGCGATTTCTGCAGCGATAATAGACTTGTAATAAGATTGATCATAATCAAGCACAACTCAGCTTCGGATGTCGATGGACAGATTCACGACCATTCGGTGACCTAGATACGTTCGCCAAATCGTCCAAAAAGGTGTATGCATGGCCAGAGAGCACTATCTAATTGTCGCTACCCTCTAAGTAAAGGTGTTGTTCGGAGATCGCAAAGGAATATGTTTATACCAAAATATCGATGGACAAAAGATGCCGCAGGCCACAAGCATTATTTTAATTCATAAACCAATTTCGACTGAATAAGTTTATAGCAGATATTGATATTGGCTTTGTTAGGCATGATTTGAAAAACCAAACGATGTTGAAAAGAAAAGAGAGAAAGAAAAGTATGCTTAAGGCTTAAAGTATGAAATTAAAATGATCAAAAAATAAAGTCAATTCAGAATGACAGGACAAATTACTAAGATAAAATGCATTGACCATGAATTGGCAGAAATGTCTTAGAGGCTTCTTATACCTGATTTTAAAATGCTTTTTTGTGTAGAATTCGAGATGTCCACAAGTAATCACGCTCATTCATGACTTGAAATCTGTTTCCGTCTTTGAACCATTTTTAATTTTTAATACTTCGTTTTCTACCTGTTCATATTATTATATATTCATAGCCAGCCGACCTGCTTGGCGCCGGCGCGGCGTAGCTCAGGTCTTATTAATTCTATGCATTCTATTGTGGAAAGAATTTTCAGCAGTTTTGATGTTACACTTTACGTTTCAGTTCCAGTGGGAATATGAGGATGGAAAAAAGTCCATGCTACTAGGGAATAATGAAGCACACGTTGAACGAATTTTTTAATCGGTTCAGTATTTTCTAAGTTATAGTTTACTAGCTGTGCCCGCGACTTCGTCCGCGTGGAATAGTGACTTTCAGCAGCATTTTTAACTTTTTAGGAAATAAAACTTCTAGCCTTAAAAATGGCGTTATTTCCAAAAAAAACATTCAACCCCTATTTCAACACCTTGTAGCTCTGTTAAAAATACTTTTGAGACCGTAGTTTTTGAATTCCCATTTCCGTTCCCGTGGGAATATAAGGATAGATAGATAGCCTTTATCCTTCCGCATGTTCTAGACCATCTCTGTAGCTAATTTAATAAAATCTGTTTAGCAGTTTGAACGGGAGACATACGAAAAACATACCGACGTAGCTACATTCGCATTTTCAATATTAGTAAAGACTCCCGTTCCCGTGGGAATATGGTTACCGTTTTCGTGGGAATATGTTGATAAGTTAAAGTTAATGTTACTCCGGGATTATGGAGCATTCGAACGGTGGAAGAATTTTTGAAATCGGTGCTGTAGTGTAAAAGTTCCCGTATACGTTCCTGCTCCCGTGAGAATATAGGGAAAAAATATATAATCTATCAGCCCTATTCTGCTATTCATCGGGGGGAATTTTTCTTGAATTTTCACTATTGGACTGTGGTTAGAGTTGGTAGACAACATCATTTCGAATATGAACCGCGCGGCAAGTCCATAGGAGGAAGTGAATAGTGATACCAAGCTGTCCAGACAGGAGGAACTATCAGAGGGAATCTAGTTTTTCACGTATTTCAGCTTTACAAAGAGCAAAACATTCCCATTAATAATGGAACACATTTTCGTTCGGGTGGTTTCGCAATAACACATTCTTTCATTTCAATTTTCAATATTTTTGTTTGACGGACTGTAGCTTACGGATGCCTTGGAACTTGGATAATGTTGGTTTCAAGTGCTTGAAGTGGTGCTGGTGGGGAAGTAGTAAGCATGTCTTCCTGTCAGACGGGAGGTTCGTGATTCAAATCCCAACAGAAAACAAAAAACGTTTTTCCACGGACATCACCTTTCGCGAGCAGGTACCAAGTCCTCGGACAGTAAATTCATTGCCGCATGAAAAACGCTTATTGAGAATAAGCCGTTTGGAATCGGCAGCAAATTGAAGGTACCCTTTCTTTCCCTCTTAAGGCATGGTAGTTATAGGTGCTCCCTGCTCTGTTGCGCCACTTCGTTAGGTGCTCACGGTTCTTTACATATGTGTCAAACCGTAGCTCCCAGCAGTAGGCTAATTGGCATCGCAAAAACGGCTTATAACACGACTTGCTTCAAGAAACTCACCGTTTGGGCTTTACAGGACTCAATTTAAAATAAGTATTCCTTATTTGACAACGTTGTTCGAGCATGAATCAACTAATGTCTCTCCTGGAGGTTATGATACTGACTTTCTGTCATGATTTCGAGGAGGAAAACAACTATCAATGGCAAGATAACCTTCAATTTAAAAAGAAACCACTAGATGTGACGGAACGACATGATTTAGAGACCCACTTTGATTACCCACTTCGCTTTAATCCTAATACCTTTTTCAATAGTTGTTGCAATATTTTCTTCTTTCGTCAATAAAATCTTCGCCTTTTAGTACCCACCATCTCAAGTAACAACAGTCAGCACTTTAATTTCGCCAGAACTCAAACATTCTACCTCTCTAGCAGAAATTACTTAAAGGCCAACCACAACCACACATATTATATTTTATTTTTTGTCATAAAATCATCTTTTTTTATTGCAGTTCATCACAATTCCAGACAGATAATATACTTGAACTCAAGTAATAAAGATTTTATTATAGAAACTTCGAGGTCTCTATGTTAATGACATCCTATTAAAATCATAAAGCAAAATGATATATGCGTAACTGGCAGGTTTGGAATAACTTTTACAATTATCAGCGAATGGAAACTTTTTTTTATTCGAAATTCACAACAAAAAGAATCAACAAACTTTTTTCTAGTGAATATCTCAAGAAAAAGTTATTAGGTTCTCGAGAACTTTTTCTAAGACACATGCTTTCATATGAATATCTCAGAGAATAGTCGTATTCGATCTATCTGATATTCAAATGATTCTAGAATTAGCATATTGTAGTTGTGGAAAATGTCAAGATGAAAGACAGATAATCCTGTTTTGGGATGAAACAATCACTGATTTCGCTAAAGTAAACATGTGAGAAAGCATATATAACACCTTAATGGAATATGCGATATGTATTTGTCGATGATATGCAAATTATCCAAACAGAAAATGGAGGTGTTGCTTGAACTTATTAACATATATCCTGATTCATGGCTTTAACTTTAAAGATGTCATTTGAAACAAATACGTTTCGTTTTCGTTCCAAAGTATGTTCAAATAAAGTTTATTGGGGCTCTAAACAAAGATCTGACGTTGAATGTTTTTTGCCCACAACAAGGGAAGTGGCAAGGGTAGTGATGACCCTTATAATGTTATAAAACACAGTGCGGGTGTTTAAGAAAATAGGAGAGGGAGATACCGATGGACACTGCTTTTAAAATTTTGTGAGTCGTAATGTAAGGGAAAAACAGAGACAGGTAAAACATTCCACATGCGGGTAGTGCGACTAAAGGAAGAATCTCTATACTTAACTGTACCACCGAGGTTGGGTTCAAGGTATAACTGAAGAGCATTCCTAGCGAGGCGGTAGTTGCGGCTAACTGTTTCAGGGAGGAGGAATGCAACTGACCATTTCACTGAAGTACTGCTTGTGAAAAAGCGATAAAAGAGTGAGAAAGGAAACGCCCAGAGAATCAATCGATTCTACAATTGAACTGTAACCTGTCAGTCTCAACGCTCTGTTTTGTACCCAATCAAGTATGCCCAAAGACTTTTGAGGAGTCTGACCAGATATGAGAGTTATACTCTAGTTTGTATGTTCAATGTAACGCAACATATAAAGCCCTCTGCAAAACCATGAAAATGGAATACTACGAAACATTGGGAGAAAAATTTAAAATGGTAAGAAACATACAAGATTGGTAGAAACTTACAAAAGAGCTTAAAATAAATAACTTCATGAAAGGTAACAACATAACAGGCGATACTTTAAGTTAAGTGCACAGGAACAATGGAAGCTTAACAACGAACAAATCTGACTCCTAGTTTGAGTTTGACCGAACACTTTAAGGAGAGGACAAAGCTGGCCAGGCAAGGTTTGAATTTGACATCGTCAAATTTCATAGCCAACAAGGATATAAGACTCTGCTCAGAGATAGAACTCTTCAACGCAGTCACCAGAGCCGTCGTAGCATATGGAGCACAGGTCTGGGGACACACAAAATATGAAGAAGTGGAGAAGTTACAAAGGTATTTCTTTAAAAATAAGAGTAACTCCAAACTACGCGTTAACGCTGGAATGCCAAATGAAGCCCATTCTCGAATTTACGATGCGGTACCACATGAATTATATAGGAAAAGTCTACAATTGCTATGAAGAAAACACCTAAAATATTGGCTAGGAGAGTTAAGGAAAAACAAATTTATTGGTTTGAAGCTTGGCAAAACCTGACCGATTTGGGTTCACTACCTTTCAAATGTTTGTTGAGAACACAACTCAAAAAATGGCTACAGAAGATCACCAAGAGGCACTTCAAAGAGCGAATCTGACGAGATCACATGGGCTGTACCATCTGCTTAACTACGAAGTTGGCTGCAGCTATGTCGGCGATGGTCTAAAAGCCTCCGTAACGAGATGGATTTTCAAGGCAAGGACAGGACTCATAAGGCTAAATGGAACATCAAGAACAGCACTGGAAAATACGAACTGTGAAACAGAATCATACATGCATTTCATGAGAATTTGTCAAATCCTAGGAGGGATACGCAGAAACTGCTTCGGAACCGCTGCACTTGATGGGAACACCATAGTCAGTCTATTGGATGGAGAATGGGATTGGTGTCATCTTATAAAATATCTGGAAACAGCCCTCAAATATCGACAGAATTTGATAAACGAGTTTAATTATTAGAAAAAAAAAAAATAAATAAATTTAAAAAAGAAATCAAGAGTTTGTAAAAATATTGGCGATAGATCGCGGCAGACGACGAAAGTCATTGTTGTAAATTTGTTTTAAAAATAATTAAAATATCTTAAAATATCTTTCATTGTTATTTAAACCTATGTTTTAAGATATAAAAATGAGGATATTGGTATAAAATGTATGTATTATTATTATAGAAATGAAATTTGAATAAAACATACTACTACTACTACTACTACTACTCTTGTTTTTGATGGATGTAGGCTTGATAAATTGTAGCCATATCAGAAGGGATGAAGACTTTCCTGCATCGTTTCTAAAAACTTAAACACTTTTCAGCATTTTTGGAAACTTCAAATATGCGGACATTCCAACGAAGTTCTGTTTACAAACATACCAAGTACTGACAACTTTTCGGTTTCTTGAATGCATCAGGAACAATTCATAGATAATGGAATTGGGGGGATGTTAAGTTTTAACGACAAACGACAACATTGTGTTTTCGAAGCATTGAATTCTACTTGGTTCTTGCTACCCCATGTAACAATCCAGTCAAGGTCAGAATTCAATGAGCATATCATATGCAACCGTTAAAGTTCCACATCCGAAGAGCAGGGACGTGAAATCGGGAGCGAATATGAAAAGCTGAGGGCTGAGTCGTCAGCAATTGAGAGGATTAGAGGCTTCAGATAAGAGATCATTTATGAAGTTATGGAAGAGAGTCGGAGACAAAACGGAGCCCTAGGGCACACCATCATTTATAAGGTGAGCATCAGACTTGAAACCATCCACCACAACTTGTATTGAACGGCAATTTTTAATCCAACGAAGAAGAGACTCATCGACACCTAGTTCATAAGTTTACGATTTATCAACGTTTCCATGACATACATGATGGACGGTAATGGGAAGAAGATGAAGAAATGCAAATTTCCATCTGCTCGGAAGGAGCTCAGAAGAATAGGAAAGATAGAAAAGTTTACGCAGTGGGTTTGCCAGCGTAGAACAACACCTCTTCAGAATAACGGCGGAGATACCATCTAACCAGCAGCTATAAGAACAATTCAAGAACATCCCTTTTGATTATAGAAAAAATCTTTAACTGTGATAGAAAAAGTGTTTCTTATAATTCTTCATCAAACTGAAAACTTTGTGCAAATCAAAAACATCTCTGAAGTTGGTAATAAAACTCATCCTAGCAAGAAAAACTTCTTAAGGTAATTCGATGATTGTTACATTATCACACTTTGAAGTTAGGAACTGGACTCTCTTTGAAATTTTAAATCAGCCTTAAATTTCTCTCTACAGTCCTAAGAAGTTTGTTCAATGAAACATCGATTCTCAGTTTGGTAAGAGTTTTTTCCTTGTGACTTTCGCTAGTGATGTTTCTAAAACAACAAAACGAAACTCTCAAGAGAACAAACTTTTATTAGCCACCTGAAACAGAAGGCATCAAGTAGAAAGAAAAACAAAACACAATAACTGAATTCTGAACTCTCAAACTATACAGGATGTCTATACCACATTTGCTAAATTACTTCATTTCAACTGAATTATTTTTAGAAAGGACTCAATGGAGTTGAAAATCCAACAAAAAGCAAAGCAAAAACAAAAAAAGAACATTTTGTGTGACATTTCTAAAACAAAAGCGGAAACAAAAAATAAATTTTCTCTAACAATATCAATGTTAATCGCTGGTGACCTGGGGTTTTGTGGAGTCTGAAAGGAAAGTTTCTAACAAATGAAACTTCATTTTCAAAACCACAGACGATGACAAAAAAAAAGGCAAACGGAACAGAAGGAATGGATAGTTTTTGCGCAATGTAAACGATAAGTGATTTTAAAGCCATTACTGCTGAAAAAGTACAATGAAACAGAAATCGTTTGGTTTTGTGCAATCAAGAATATTGAAGGGAAAGAAAATCATTGAAACAAGTCCTTTTTTTTAATTACAGAGGTTGTTTCAGCCCACCCTAGCAAAATGTTTCCTATTCGTCTTTTAAGAAAAAAATTATAGTAGTATACTTGTATATAAGATAGTCCAATGGAAGGATCGGAGTCATATAGATCCAAAGGATTTTTTCCTGTTACAGTAAAGTTGTTTTTCTAAAAGCTTTGTCCAAAGAATATGTCTGAGAGTATTTAAAAAACAACATAGTGTTTACTGTTTGTTGGGTAGAGCTAGTCAGCTTTGTCTCGTGAATGGAACAACCTAGACTTTGAGGAGATATGTGGGTTTTAGTTCCAGTTCTCGGTAAGACTTAGACAAGCACGTGCTTGCAGTATTTAAATCAAGCGAAAGCAGTGGATTTTACAAAAATTGTAGTGCAGTCATCGGCGAATGCTTTGGCCCACAAATAAGAGCTATTAAGCACGTCAAATGAGAAGTTATAGTTATTGGCAGTGTTCAACCTGAATTGGACAATGATTTTGAAAGAAACGACATCTTTTGTGATAAGGCGTTGAATTGGACAAAGATTTTGAAAGAAACGACATCTTTTGTGATAAGGCGTATTTCATTCATAAATCCAGGAAGTTATTACCGAGAAACCATTCGGTGAATTGTGGTGCGGTGGCATGAACCGTTTGCCATCGAAGATGTGACTAGGAACAATGTTTTGGTCAACAATTTGCGTAACAGAACCTTATATGCCAACTTTTGGATTACCGAAATTCATGGCGTTGATTTGTACGACCTCTAGTTCATGATGGCGTGTCATATCAAATTCCCGAATCGTGTTATCAGCTGTAGTTGGATGTAGACATAGAAATCGATGATATTCAAGATATGCTAAACAAAGCAAAAAATAAAAAGGCACCAGGTGAAGATGGGATTCATAATCAATTTTTCAAAAACGCAACCCCTATGTTTCTAAATGAAAGTTCTCTTCAATAAAATCTTAATAAAGACCGACATACCGTCATCATTTAACTCTATTTACAAAAAAGGTTCACTAGACTGCGCAAAAAACAACAGAGGAATTTCATTTATGAATGTAATAGCAAAAATATTCTGCAGTATACTTGTTGCGAGGCTTGAAAAATGGGGCGAAGAGAATAACATTTTAACTGATCTACAGGCCGGTTTCAGAAAAAACTTTTCAACGATTGTTCACATTTTCACTTTATCGTCTATATTCAAAGCATTTCAAGCTAGAAACAAAAGGGTGTTTTCATTTTTCGTTGACTTCAAAGCCGCTTTTGACCTAGTCAATAGGAACGCTCTCATTTATAAGATGTCACAGTCGGGTATATCTACAAAGTTCCTAAAATTAGTAAGAGATGGTTTAGCACTAACACCTTAGCAAAACAATGATTTTCACTAAGCGCACTTTTGTTCTCGTTATTTATAAATGACGTTGTTGATGAACTTCCTGGAGGAATAAGAATAGCTAGCTGCACTGTCAATGTGCTTTTATACGCTGATGACCTTGTCATACTCTCAGAATCAACAGAAAGTTTACAACTAATGATCAATCGGCTATCTAGCTACTGCAACACATGGGGATCATATATGTATATAATCACAGAAAAATCCAAAATGATGAGTGATATTTGGTCCCACACTAAGAGCCTACAATGAAAGAAGATGGATGTATAATAATACGCAGCTGGAGGTGGTGAAAGAGATTAAATATCTAGGCTTAAAACTGAACCCAACATTGAACTATAAAATTCCTCTATCAGGGAAAGCCAACAGCTCACAAAGCTTATTAAATCTAACATGGAAAAATATCTTTTAAAAGAAAAAAGTCATTTTATCCACAAAATACAAAATCTTTGATTCTGTGGTGAAATCGACTCCCTTATATGCTTCACAGGTTAGGGGATCAGAAGAATACGATTAAATTGAAACATTTTATAGGAATTTCATAAAGAAACTTTTCAACCTTCCCCGGAATACACCTAACTACGCCATATATTAAGAAACTGGGCTACCAAAACTTCTGACAAATACGCTGAAGTCTCAAGCTGATTATCTTATCAAAATCTGCAGCAGCAATCAGGAGACTAGGCTTTCTAAAAAACTTCAATGTGAGCTGAGAAACAAGGACTGGTGGCTTGCAAGATGGCAGACTATTGCCAATGAATGTGGAGTGAGACTTAATGAAAATTTCAGCAACGTAAACCATCTTAAAGAACAACTGTACAGCATCATAAGGAAAAATGAGGATTTAATGAGGTGTTCTTTTATAGAAAAAGCTAAATAGTCGTTCAGTAAAATAATCTACAGTCAGCTAAACTACAATCTTGGTTCCATAAACTATTTTCACGATTCACTAAGTTATGCAAAAATATCATTTATATTTAAAGCAAGATACGAGGTTCTGAACTTAAAAATCCTTACAATGGAATTTTCAATAAATTTTGTACACTGTGTAATTTAAAATCAAAGGAAGATTGTCTACACTTCATCAGTATATGCCCAATATTCAAATTTCAAAAAAAAATTGGCAACCTGGCTGACGGCATAGCCATAGCTCTCAAATTCAAAATGTTATGTGAAATTTCAATGTATGAATGTGTTATCAGCTGCAATTCAACCACTTTGGATTTTGTTTGTGGGGAATCGTGAAGGACTGATGTTATGCCAACAACTCGTTATCTACTCAAGCAATTTACCCCAATGTCATAAAACAAATCCATAAGCTGCAGCCCGGAACTATCAACAAGGTTTTAGAAAACCTAAAGTGATTAAACGCGCCAGCCAAAGTAGCTACTTGAACAACGTTGTAATAGTTAATCGGAAAGACATATTTTTCAATTTATTGTATTTAAATTTAAAAAAAAAAAATTTATCAACTAATTACTTGCTATTTGGCTTTATTAAGGCCAGTTTCGATTAAAGTACAAGTTTCCATATACTCTTAAAGGCATCCAGAGCGTATTTTATCAAATGTTCATCGCTTGAACTTTTTACAAATCCTGTCTAAGGCTACGTTTATGACCGAGCGTAATCGCAACGCGCGATGCGATGAGAATCGCTCCATCGCTTGTCACATTTTCGCTATGTTTATCGCGTTCGATTGAGTGTTTATAGTAGCGCGTAATCGCAAGCGATTGAAAGTTAACAACACAACTCAACATTTTTTTTATTCACGTTGGAGCAGTTGAGAAAGCAATATGCGTGCATTAACTCGCCAAACTCAACCAATTTCAATTTGAAAATAATTTCTTTTAATACATAATAAATAATTATTGCTGAAAATTTGGTTGAATTTGGTTTAATATTGTGGAAGTTACAGATATTGAAACATAGAATTTTAAAACATGCAATCACTTTTGCTTGCCACTGTATATAAGAACAAATCACAACAGCGAAGCGCGCATTTTGTAAATTTTTGTTAAATGTAACAATAATTAAAAACAATAAAAAACATATTAAATGTACGAGGGCAGTCCGATAAGTACTTAGCCTCTCCGCCCAATAGCGCCACTATCGCAAGAGAAATTTACTATAGTGTAGTACATTTTTGTAGAAGGCTACTGTCGAAATTTCAGCCGAATTGGACTCGTAGTTTTGTTTTAACCGCGTGTGGAAGCAAACGTGTCAGCGGATTTTAGAAAAATGGAAAAAGAGCAATATTGGTCAGTGATTCAATTCTTGTTTTTGGAAGAGAAATCACGCACGAAATCAAAGAGCGGTTGGATGCTGTGTATGGTGACTCTTCTCCTTCGATGGCGACCGTCAAAAATTGGTTCAACGAGTTTCAACGTGGTCGCACGTCGGTTTTTAATGAGCCCCGCCCAGGTGCCCCAAAAACGGCTACCGCGAAGGACAAAGTGACAAAAATCCACGATCTCGTATTGGCAGACCGCCGCGCCGATTGAAGGTGCGCGAGATAGCTGAGATAGTAGGCATCTCGAAAGACCGCGTGGGTCATATCCTGCATGAAATTTTGGGCATGAAAAAGCTGTCGGCGCGATGGGTGCAGCGTTTGCTCACTTTGGACAACAAACGCAACCGTGTGACCACTTCAGAGCTGTGTTTGACGCTGTATAAGCGTAATCCGAAGGAGTTTCTGCGTCGTTTCGTGACCGTCGACGAAACATGAATCCACTGGTATACACCAGAGACCAAGGAACAGTCGAAACAGTGGACTTTACCTGGCGAACGTGCTCCGAAGAAGGCGAAAACTGTCCCATCGGCCGGAAAGGTGATGGCAACCATTTTCTGGGATTCACAAGGTGTGATCTACATCGACTACCTGGAGAAGGGTAAAACAATCACAGGACAGTACTATGCCGAATTATTGGGCCGATTGGACAGAAAAACGGCCCCATTTAGCGAAGAAAAAAGTGCTCTTCCACCACGACAACGCATCGGTTCACACTTCTGCCATCGCCGCGGCTAAATTGGTCGAGTTGGGCTACGAACTATTGCCCCATCCACCGTATTCTCCAGATTTTTATTTCCAAATTTGAAAAAATCACTTGCCGGGCAGAAATTTGTATCGAATGAAGAGGTCATCACCGCCACCGATGCCTACTTTGCAGAGCTCGAGAAAACGCATTTTTAAGATGGGTTAAAGAAGTTGGAGCATCGCTGGGTCAAGTGTATCGACCTAAAAAGAGATTATGTTGAAAAATAAATCAACACTGTTCCAAAATTTTGGTTATTGTTTTGTAGGCTAAGTACTTATCGGACTGCCCTCGTATTTACTCACGTCCCAAGTCACATTTTTTTTCAACATCCTCCCAAGCTTTTCTTATTATATTTCGATTGTGGTAATCTGCATGGCGCAAATTCCATAAACATTGATTATCACGCACACACTCTATGAAAATGTCCATGCTGTTTCGCTGGTTTCGCTCAAATGAATCAAAATATTTTGATTACAAATTTTCGTCGCTTTTATCGCTTGTAATCGCTCAATTCGCTTTTCGCTAAATCGCTGTGTCGTGAACACCACCATATGCACTAATATAATTTATCGCTAGTAGCGATTCTCATCGCATCGCGCGTTGCGATTACGCTCGGTCATAAACGTAGCCTAGGCTAAGGCTAAGGCTAAGGCCACGCAGTCAGCGATAAGCGAGCGACCGATTGAACGATCAGCGATTAAGCGACAAAGTCGAGCGACGAGTGGCCTTTTCGTGAGCAACATTTCTTTAGATTTTCTATATTTATATTTATTTCTATATTTACTTTAACCATCAATTTCTAAGCGATAAACTAAAAATTAGAACAAGTTTGGTGACAGAGCGATGTCGTTCAGTCGCTTAAAAAAATCGCTCATCGCTCGCTCAATGCATGGCCAGTTCAATGCAATTTCATTTGTTTTAATTTTTTCATGTCGTTCAGTCGCTCGCTCGCTCGCTGTTGAATGCTGAAAGCTATTCTCATGCCTTTTTAACAATGAAACTTCATTAAACAATTAAAAAAAAAAAATTCATGCAAACTTATTTTTTCTTTGGATGAGCATGATGAATTAGCGGAGTTCACACTGCACAATTAGTAGGACAGACTTCGTGATGGATGTTGAATGGTCTGATGAAGTTTACGTTCAGACTTATCAGACTTGTCGTGCCACTTCAAGATTTTCAAAAATTGAACAAGCTGTCTCCAATATTGGTCGTTCAGACCGAAGTGTGTTTAACTAATATAATTCTGCTGTGTGAACTCCGTTTATGGCACATATTTTCTAAAGAAAAAGAAGTCGTATTTATAAAATTTGATTAGAACATCCTTAGACAACTGTCCAACTAGACGGTGTCTAAAGAGTTGGACAACCCTTAGCCAATTTCGTATTTGTAAATGCATTCCAACAGTTGTCTAAACAACCCCCCAAACTGTCAACTTCGAATGAAAAACTAAATGGTGGCGTTCGTGATGTATCCGTGCAGTACCATTTTTTGTGTTTTGATATACGAGTGCAACAACTAAATGGTTCTGAAAGAGTGTGGCGTAGCACTTGAATCAGACCAAAAAAGCAGCTGATTTGACTTTGAGTTACAGCTTTTCCAAGTCTCATAAAACGATGAAATTTGTGCAATTTATAAATTAAATTGTAGAAAGTAGTATTTTTGCACCTCAAACTACTTATTTTTTTCGATCTTAGAGCTCTCAACAGTGTTTTATAACATGTTCAACAAAATTGTTTTTTGCTGTAGCAAATGCCACTTTAGCCATAGTTTAGAAGACAACCAATTGCGGTGTCTAAAGTTAGACGTTCCTAAGACAGCGATGAAAGTGTTTATAAATACGATTTGGAGTTGGACACTGTTCTAAGAGCTGTCCAAAGTTAGACATACTTTGGAATGGGATTATTAATACGACTGTATGTATTTTGTGTCTGTACAATCAAAATCCCATTAAATAAATAATAAATAGGGTGGCGCAAAAGACCGAGGAGCCCTTGGGCCTAGCGCATTTCTCACAACCATGCCTTGTGAGGAAATGGAAAATCCCATTACGGACACAAAAAGAAAGTCCTGCGAAAGTAGAATGGAATATTTCAAATTCTTTATTTCCCAAAGTTTCCAGACATTATTTTATTAGGTGCTTAACAGCAACAAACAATTTAAAAACACCAAATGTTAATTTTTGTTACCAGAACCAGATTGTTGGCTTAAGGCTATAGCCACTTGGCAGGTCGACAGACAACAGATGAAAGGTGAAAAGTGACAGGTGCAAGTAATAGACGGCTGGTGACAGACAACTCCACTCTAATGTATACATGCATTCAAAATGAAGAAGGACACTTTGAGCACTTGGTATAAATGTATTTGTATAAAATACATAAATAAACTACTAAAAGTGCCCAATTTATTATTATTTTGTCCATCTGTAAAAAATAAAGAAACTCTATGTTTACAAGGCATTTTCTAAAAAAAAGGCCTCAAAGTCAAAACTTTGTTTGGTGAAGAAAATTTGAACACCATTTAAAATTGAAAATCTGGCAACCCGAAACCTATGGAAGCTCATTTTAGTTAATTAATTTAGTCTCAAAATTTGTTATTTCTTTAAAAAATTAAGTCTAAAATTAGGTCTCTATCATCAATATTGACAGAGATATCGAATTTAGCACAAGTCTGGGTACACCAAAGTTAGCCTTTTTTAAATTGTCAAAAAGTGATGTCAAAGTTGAGAAACGGACTTTACTGTAGAACAATTTTTTTCTTAGAATATGACCAAGAATCACATTATAAAGTATAATACACGAATTACCGGACACCCTGTATAATAAATGTCGAAATGTTGCTTACTTTTCGCGTATTGAGCCTCTTTGTTTGTAAATAATAAAGTTTAAAGTAATGACCGAAGTTTTTTCGAATCTCTACGCAACTGTAGAGTTTTCAAAGCCGCTTCATTTGATCCCAATCAGAAGTTTTTTCGATCATCCGTTCAAAAGTGGCAGCTGTTATAAAAAAATTGTTTATCGAGTTTATGTTAATAACAAATGAAATGATAAGTAAAGAAAATCTAGTTTAATGTAAGGTCATTAAAATTGCCAAAGATATCTCTGAAAAAAATTATCCATGTCAAAATGTTGCTTACATTTCGCGGATACAGCGAAATAAGAAATCAGCCATTTTGTATTTTAATAATAGAGTATTAACAAATGATCTAAATTTTTATAAAATAATAATATATAATACTAGCTGACCCGCCCGGCGTTGCTCGGATCTAAATTATTTAAGAAATTGTCAGAAACACCCGCTGGGCTAAGCTGAAAACAGCCGGAAAGTTTCTAGTTTCCGTGGGAATATGGTCATGAAATAAAGTCTATATAAGGGATAATGTAACATCCTAATACGAAAAGAATTTTTAATATCGGCTCAGAATTTTTCGAGTTTTCGTTCCTGTTCCGGTTCCCTTTCCTATCCCCGTTCCTGTGGGAAACTTGGTATGAAAAAAAGTTGAAAATCTATTCTCGGAGCCGCAAAAAAAAATTTCATCGAAATCGGTGAAGCCATTTCGTAAAATAACGTAGATACAGACTGCAACGCCATCTGCTGAGCCGACTTTTACGGGTATGAAAAATAGATAGTAACCAATTCTCAGTGAAATGAGATCCATTAGAATCTGTTGAAAGTTAGGGGCGTTAGAAGGAAACAAAATTTTAAGATTAAGAATAAACTTATATGTACATATGTAGGTACATACTTACAACACAATACTTAGCTGTTGTTTGCAGGAGCTAGTGCAACGTGTTGAGTGCTTTTAAGGTTTTGTAATTAATCACTTAATTAACAAATCATGCAAACTGCACTTAATAAAATAGGAATAAATAATTTTTGTCTAGCAAATTAATAATAAATTTACTTGAGAATATAGTTGATTGATATGGCATTTACACTGAGACTGTAAAATCTAATATACAGGGTGTCCCGTAATTCGTTTTACATGCTTTGAGATATGATTCTTGGTCATATTCTTAGAAAAAAATTGTACTACAGTAAAGTCCGTTTCTCAAGTTTGACATCACTTTTTGACAATTTAAAAAAAGTCTAACTTTGGTGTACCCTAACCTGTGTTAAATTCGATATCTCTGTCAATACAGATGATAGAGACCTAATTTTAGACTTAATTTTTTGTAGTAATAACAATCTTTAAGACTGTATTTAAGTTGAGCTTTCATAGGTTAAGGGCTGCCAGATTTTCAATTTTAAGTGGTGTCCAAATTTTCTTCCCCAAACAAAGTTTTGACTTTGAGGTCATTTTTTCGCAGAAAATACCTGATAAACATAGAGTTTCTTTATTTTTACAGATGAAAAAAACAATAATAAAAAAAAAACTTAGTAATAAGTGCACTCAAAAACCCATACATTTTATGATACTTGGAAAAAACTAAAACAGGTAAAAATTCTAATTTTGTCTTTTTTACGGTTTTTTATTGCAACAATTTGCAAAGGGAGCAGTTTTCCAAGAACTTTTAGTAGTTACTTATTTATTTTATACAAATACAATTATAAGAAGTGCTCAAAGTGCCCTCCTTCGTTTTGAACGCATGCCAGAGCCCGTTTTTGGATTTCATTGTGGATGTTTGCTCTCGATAGCTCTTGTCTTACTTGTAGTGATCCTTCGGAAATACGATGTTCTAATTCGGTTAAAGTTGTTATTTCAGAAGAGTAAACTATTTCTTTCATTCGTCCCCATATAAAAAAATGCAGTACAGTGAGATCGGGAGATCTTGCAGGCCCGTGAATTGGTCCATTTCTGCCTATCCATCTACCACCGTATTTTTCATCCAGCCAATCCTTAACTTCACGACCATAGTGGGCGGGAGCACCATTTTGTTGGAAATATGATGAAACTCGCTGATGCAGTGGAACATCCTCCAATAGGCCTGGTAGATCATTTTGTAAAAACTCCAGGTAATTTGTAGAACTAAGTCGGGGTGGTAATTTGAAAGGTCCGATTAATCTATTACCAATTACACCTGCCCACATATTGACAAAAAATCTGCGCTGAAACGATCTTTGCCGTTTCGAATGTGGATTGCTTGAGGCCCATGTATGGAGGTTATGAAAATTCGTGATACCGTCTCTTGTGAACTGGGATTCGTCTGTCCAAAGAATTCTGTTTATAAAGTGGCTGTCATCCAAGCTTCTCTCTAGCAACCAGTTCGAAATTCGATTCTCATTACAAAATCATTCGGAAGTAGTTCCTGTACAGGTGTATGGTGATATGGATGCATATTTTCGCCATGCAGTATTCTGGAGATTCTTTGTCTGGAAACATTATACTGTAGAGCCAAGCGTCTTATGCTTGTGGAAGGATCGATTTCAACAGCTGCCAGTATTATTTCATCAACCGAAACTCTTCTTATGACTCCAGCTCCTGCGTTAGGTCTTTCAGTTAATACTGATCCAGTTTCTCGAAGCCTCCGAAAGATATTTCCAAAATCATATGGAGAAGGAAGTCGTCTGTTGGGATAAAGTTCCTGGTATCTTCGTTGTGCTCTTCTTGAATTTCCATTGCAAAACCCGTATACGAATAAAATGTCTGCGTATTCTTCTTTATAAATTCTTTATAAATGTAAATGAAGGCATTTCAAAAAATTCTCTGGTCAAACTGCAATCGTGACTTGTTTTGATAAACTGATAAACAAATTTGTTTTCTTATCCTTTTATACGACCCATTGAACATTCATGCCCCAAAAATTTCCCTGAGAAGAGGTAAGTCAATTAGTGTTTTGGTAGCAGGTCAAATACACTTTCAACCCATTTCATCAGTGCAAACAAAGTCATAAAAATTGTCTTAAAACAATCAATTCTTGGAAAACTGCCCCCTTTGCAAGTTGTTGCAATAAAAAACCGTAAAAATTGTCTTAAAAGAATCAATTCTTGGAAAACTGCTCCCTTTGCAAATTGTTGCAATAAAAAACCGTAAAAAAGACAAAATTAGAATTTTTACCTGTTTTAGTTTTTTCCAAGTATCATAAAATGTATGGGTTTTTGAGTGCCTTTATGACTAAGTTTTTTTTTTATTATTGTTTTGTTCATCTGTAAAAATAAAGAAACTCTATGTTTATCTGGTATTTTCTGCGAAAAAATTACCTCAAAGTCAAAACTTTGTTTGGGGAAGAAAATTTGGACACCACTTAAAATTGAAAATCTGGCAGCCCTTAACCTATGAAAGCTCAACTTAAATACAGTCTTAAAGATTGTTATTACTACAAAAAATTAAGTCTAAAATTAGGTCTCTATCATCTGTATTGACAGAGATATCGAATTTAACACAGGTTAGGGTACACCAAAGTTAGACTTTTTTTAAATTGTCAAAAAGTGATGTCAAACTTGAGAAACGGACTTTACTGTAGTACAATTTTTTTCTAAGAATATGACCAAGAATCATATCTCAAAGCATGTAAAACGAATTACGGGACACCCGTATAAAATTCTCATGTCACAGTGTAAATTAAAGAAATAATGTTAAGGGTAGATGACCCTTATCACTTAGGGGTATGGAAAATAATTAGTAGCCGATTCTCAGACCTACTGAATACGCATATAAAATTTGGTAAAAATCGGTAAAGCCGTTTCGGAGGAGTACGGTAACTAACATTGTGACATGGAAAGTTTATATATATAAGGAAGGATAATAAAATATAATTTATCAAACAAACACGTGGCTGTATAGTGTTCAGAGACGCCATAACATAGTGTTTTTATAGCATAAATTCAAAAAAAACTTCTTATCAAAATAGGGCCATTAAGGATTAGAGATAAAAATATGAAAAAATTAGGGAATTTTTTAAAATTTTTTAGAACCGATTTAAAGGGCGTCGCACTTAATTTTTGCAAAAGAATAAAATAAGGACCACTTTAATGAACATACATGTATGTTCAGGCTAGGAACATAGTTCCACACAGGTGTCCTACGACACCTCATATCTTTTAAATTTTCAGCATTTAATAAACAAATTTTCAAAATTATAGGAGTTCGATATACGAGTTCGCGAAAAATCCCACAAATTTTCACTAAGTGTCGCCTTTCATGAAAAAAAGGAATTACTCTGATTGTAATTACATTGAGATGAATATCACTTTCTCACTTAATCATTTGGAATTGGTGATTGAATGCGAAACTATGCAGTTTCACACCCCGAGTATACTGAGACCCCCTATTTACTTACTTAAGTATACTGTTACGTTTTTTGAAGTAACAACTTAAACTAAATATCAAATAAAGGAAAAGGGTCCCAGCTGGACAGATATTGACAATTGTTGTTTTTTAAATTTTTTTCCTTCGATCTGTTTTTATTATTATTATTATTATTATTAAGTTCTTTATTTTTTCATAGAAAAAATATACATTAAAATTATATAAAAAGATAAATGAAGCATGGCTTCATGAGCCGTTTTGATTGCAACCACAACGTGTTTTTGATTGCAACCACCTTCCTCTGCTGTTTCGTTGCAGGATTGTATTATTTTAATATTTTTGGAAAATGTGCACAATTTTTTTTCTAAAAATACTGCCAATGAAGTCTGAAACACTTTATTTCAGTGTCGATTGTCAGGTAAGCACATTTATCAAACATTGACGCAAGCAAAGTGAAAGTTAGAACAAATTTGTAAATAATTTATGTAAAGCAATGTCCTTTTTCAAAGATAGCTCTCCGAAAAAAGTCTCCTTACAGCACATGTGTTTATTAATTACTAGTTGAACGACCCTCCGTAGTTCGGTTTCAATTTATTCTAAGCGATGTTAAAACAAAACTCAAAATGATCCAAAAAAGTGTTGCACACAAAAACTTTCATCCCCCATTTCAACATCATTTAGCGTAAAATTTTTAAGTACTTTGAATGTCGAATTTATTTTTATATCTAACCAAAAGTCTAGAATATAAAACTCAGGCTTCCAACTTTCAAAAGACTTTCTTCAGTTTAAGACTTTCTCTGTTGCAAATTTCATTTTAGTTGGTTTAGTAATTTTGGCGTGACACACTGACAGACAGGGCTACTTTCGCATTTACAATTTTAATAGAAAAGATTCCGCAAAACAAATTTATATCAATATATTGCCAACGAAACCAGAACCATGCTGTCAGAGATTAAATCCTTTTATCCCATTTGAAACAAGTTTTATCTCCTCTTTTCGTTTTCCCAAAAAACATATTTGAGTGTCCTTCATTCATTCAATTCACTCAACAAACATAAAACCTCCCAGAAAACAAGAACACCGTTACATCTATTACTCACACAATGAAACCACTGATTGCATTTAATCCATATCATAATCCATATATAAGCTTCACAGGACCTTGTTGATCCGCCTTACGACTGGTCTTCCTCTCAACAGTAGTCGGATCAATTTATATTCCTGCTGTCAGCTTAAAGTAGACGAGCTCTTAAAAGCAAATTCCTTCTCGGTGCTTGTTGCTTTTAGAAATGACGATGGCAAAGTATATGGATCTGTAAGAAGAGTAAGAGATAACGATAACTATGCTGTGGCATAAGGAAAAGTAAATGATTATAAGGCAACTTTACGTATGGAGTTGTCCTTCTCGAAGTGTTGAAGAACAACTCTTAATTATTAAGCAGCTTACAAACTATTTGCAACTTTCAATTTTGCACATTTGCAGAAGGCTATTGAAAACGAACTTGTGCTATTAATTATTTCATCACTGAAATAGTCGTGTTGCAAGTAGTTTTTAAAACTGCAAAAAGTTATTGAATGAAAAAATATGATTTCAGTGTACACTGTGGCGTATGCGTGATATTTTTATTTTTTTTTTGTATTCAAGAAAAGTATTGGTGCGCAGTAAGTGGATAAAAGTGCATTCATGCAGCAATTATTCGTGAGATAATCGCTTGTCGACGAAAATGAAGTGAGACACTTAACGCAAGTGTTTTTGATTTAAATTTAATGAACGTGAATTTCTTTATGCCATATGGCGTGCAATGAGTTTTTATTTTGTAACTCATGTTAACTAAATATGCCTGTCATTGCGGTTTTATTATTGGTTGGAATATGAAAGTGTTCAATTAGATGGAAAGCATTACTTCATGGAGATGTTATGTTCTTAAAGGTTCTTGAAAAAAAGCAAAATGAATGTGAAATAGAAAAGTTTCTTGTGTTTTGCATAAAAATTTGATGAGAAAAGGAAGCAAGTGATGTAGCGATATGAATTTTGAATAACTATGTCAAGCAATGATTTCATATTTGAACTTTTTATCAAACGAACAGAAGAGATGACTTTTTGTTTAGCAGCTCTTTTGATAAAAAATACCTGTTCCACTTAATTTGCAGGTTTACTAAACACAAAATTAAAGTTTCTCCAAATTTTTTCATTAATAAAAACAAATTGTTTCCCTTTGGACTTTTTTTTTTACTGCCCCAACTTACAAGCTCTCGAGAGCTAAACTCTTGAAATCTGCAAAAAGCTCCCATAAGATTTTTTTAGATCCCATAGCTAGACTTAAGAATAAAGATCTTGTTATGGGACTTAAATAGCTCTCATAACAGTTTTTTTATAAGAGTTGATAATTTTTGCAGCTTATAAGTACTTAAATCTTATAGCAAGAGCAATTTTTGTACTTGCTACAGGATTATCTATACTTAGAGTCCTATAACAATCTTGTTGTGAGAGTTAAGCTCTTGGCATTGTTTTGAAGTATCTAAACTCCCATAACAAGACTTATTCAAGAGCTTAAGTCACTTTACACTTATATGAAAACCCTTATAGGAGTTCAGTTTTAAACCTCTATAGGAAGAGACGCGCTCTCATAGCAAGAGTAAGCAGAGCCTTATAAGATTCTTTCCAGAAGCATTTGATTCACAATCTCATAAGAAGAACTAAACTCTGTTAAGGAAACAACAAGTATCGCAAAGAGAGTCTAGCTCATGCTATGAGTAGCCAAGAGCCTCCTATAACTAGGCCATTTAAGGCTTATAACAGTCTCATAAGAATTTTGGAGAGCTCTACAAGACTACATTTAACTCCCAGAAATAAGTGTAGTAAAGCTCTTGGAGAGTCTTTTGAGAGTTCAAATGTTACTTGGGTGATGTCTTTCGACAAGCAAACCAAAGTAAACTATCATTATCATTCCTTAGATGATTATATGATCATTTGGGTACTATTTTGCTCCTATTTCACTTTCCGCTCCCGCATCGAAGTTACCTTAAAATTTAACTTAAAATTTGAGTCCATAATCATAAAACCCCAGCAAGGATTTCAAATATATTCCATATAAAATCCAAGTAAGCTTTGACTGTTTTTCTTCGAAACTCTGCAGCTCAGAGGCATTTTGTGGTCATTCGACGGTAGAATTTCTTTGGAATTGTTTTGTGGTGTAGTCGTAACGCAACCATCTCCCACGCAAAGAAGATCACGTTCTATTGGATCTAATGCCAAATTAATTCTGAATTCATCACAATGAACTCAATAAATCCATGAATTACTATAGTGACTGTATTAAGAACTCAATTGCTTATTGTTTGAAGGCACACGTACATTGAGTAATAGACTTCTATCATTTTACACAGGTTTGACAATTTTTTTGGTTGTTTTTTCTCTAACCAACCCACTTCGGTTGAATAACTTAGCGTCAGTGAAGAGAAATTTTATTTTATTAATATCTTTTTCTACTTGTTCAATGGAATATGGCTTAACCTTTAGCAGAGCTTATGAAATTATATTGTTTTTTAAGTTGAATTCAGAAAATATTTTGCTTTTTTATACCTCTCAGCTTTTTTGAAGGGTAGCGGTAGTGGTGTCCGTGAGTGTGATGGTTCATATAGTCTGCCTGTTACGTGGAACTTCGGGCTTCAAATCCCAGATACATAAAATCACTTTTTCACGGATATCACCTTTCGCATGAAATTGAAAATATCATAATATTTGTTGTTAACAAAACGTGCCGCGAGGCTCTCCGAGCTTTGTTGTGACAAATATTCATCCAGTCAGCTGAATGCAAGCTGTATAAAATTATATTGTCACATAAATTGTTGTTGTATAGTTGTATGCAAAATGGGAACAATGGTTATATGCTGTTGTGATTTTGTTTTGTTAATCAATTAGTAAGTTTATTTATTTGTTTCAGTAGCTGAAATTTCTATGAAAAATAAAATAGAAATCCAATATGGCCTACAAAATCGCAGATTTATTTTTCTATTTACTTTACTTATTTCAATATGAGCATCAATTAAAAATTTTGACTATAGAGTGGAAAGGACTATACTATCTACATATCTATAGAAATAAAAATCAACGCCACTTTTCATGTAATCTTATAACTCAAGATCGAGCTCACCTGTTCAAGCCAAGTGCTTAGGCTTTATTCGGACTGTCTAGTAGATGGTTTATGTGAAGTTTTCACAAAATCGGTCTAACGGTTCTTCATAAGTCACACTTTTTGTAACAAATTCAATTCAATAGTCTTAAATAGTCAATTTTTCTCTTTCGTCTACTAATCTTGTAGCCTCTTACCTCAATTGCAGATCCCAAGCAGTTGTTGTAAACAATTCTATTTCAGATTTTCTCCCACTTAACTCAGGTGTTCCACAAGGCTCGATTCTTGGACCAATTTTCTTTACAATGTATATTAATGACTTACCTAAATGTATTTCGAGATCTTCAGTTGACATGTATGCAGATGACGTTCAAATGCGAAAGAGTTTTAAATTGGGCCTTTTGGAAAACGCTGCTTATGAAGTAAATGAAGATCTCGGCAGAATTTTACATTGGTCTAGAGCTAATGGTCTCCACCTCAACCCATCCAAATCAAAGTGTTTGGTTATTTCCAAGAAGCTGGTTGATATCTCATATTTTCCAAGCTTATATATGAATAACAGTCGTATTGAGTTTGTTGATTCTGCAAAAAACCTTGGTATAGTGTTCAATAGAACACTTTCTTGGAACAATCACATCAGGTTCTCCTTAGGTAGAGTGTATGCAGGTCTCCGCACACTTTGGGCCACACACAGAGTTACACCCCTAAAGACTAGACTAGTCTTAGCTAAGACGCTAGTTATACCAATAATGTTTTTTGGATGTGAAATATTCAACAACTGCGACTATGAGCACAAGCAAAAGCTCAAAGTGGCATATAACAGCATAGCGCGATATATCTTTGGACTAAGAAGGTATGACCACATATCCGCGTTTTCAAAATCAATATATGGACTCACCTTGCAAGATCTATTTAATCTGAAAACACTGACATTGCTTCACAACACAATCCAAACACGTCAACCAGAATACCTATATAACAGTATATGTTTCACTCAGTCAATAAGAACTCTTAATCTCATTCCAATACGATATAATTGTTTGATTTCTCAACGACAGTTCTTTATCCACGCGATACGCCTATGGAATCTCCTCCCCCGACCCATTAGGTTAATAATAACTAGCACTGCCTTGTTTAAAGATAAATTGAGAAAACGCCTGGAAGCACTTCGCTGATGATTCGATATTTTTTCTTAGTTTTTTCTCTTCTTTCTTTTAAGTTTCTCTTCTCAAATTTTCCCCTTCTTACTATCCATTTTTCCTTCCTTTTCTTTTTCCTCTCCTTCTTATCCACCCCCCTTTTCTTTTCTTTCTTTTTTCTTATTTCGCTTCCCTTAAAAGCTGATGTTGCTTTTTTTTTTCTTTTTTTTATTTAAGAAACAAAGTGAATTTTGTATTTATATTCATATGCATATACATTAGGTTTTCATTGAAATACTAAAATTTTGTAAATGTAACACATACACTGAATATGTTATATAATTTATCTTTGAAGCTTACACTTTTAAATGAGATACTGTATCTTGCTGTGTGAGTTATAAAATAAAGTTATTTGAATTAAAAAAAAAAAAAAAAATTTAAATTTAGTGAATGGGGATTTTGCTAACAAATTGAAGTTTTTTCAGATGAAATTGAAAATTTTTCTGTGTTGACAGTACCAGCATGTTCTTATGTCATTCATGCGATCATTTCAAAACAAAATATTGGTAGGTTTGGTCTTGATAATATCTACTTTGCTGATGACATCGATAATAAACTTTCTGTGCTTTCCTCTGTCATAACTGACCTTTATAATTACTACATTCCTGTTGTTACAAAAGTAATAAAACCTAAAAGTTGCCCATGGTATACTAAACAAATTAAGCTAATGATACAGGAAAGAGAACGTTTCTACAGGAATTTCAAAAGAACACCATCGGTGTATAACAGATGCCAATACACTTTCGCTCGCAACAAAGTAACCTGTTTGATTCGATCTGCTAAGCGGTCCTTTTTTCTTAGACAACTTGACCCGAGTCTCAATTCAAAAGTTTTGTGGAAAAACTTGGAAAAAAATTGGAGTGGTTGAGTGTGAAAGAAATAAATGTCCATTCAGTCCTACGGCTATGGGTTCCGTTCTTGTACCAAACTCAACACAGGTAGATTTCTTGGACTGTTCAAGCTCCAACTCTAGTGAGGCTTTTACTTTTAGTTGTATAAATAATATGGATGTTGATATGGAAGCTCGCTCAGTTAAATCAAATGCAGTCGGTCTTGATGATATCTCTCCAAAGTTTGTTAAAATAATTCTTCCTCTGATTATACCGTATCTTGTTCACATTTTTAATTACTGTATTTACAGCTGCCAATTTCCTGAAACATGGAAATTTGCGAAAATCCTGCCAATCGCTAAAAAATCAAACCCTACAAATCCCTCAGAATTCAGGAATATTAGTTTGTTGCCCTTCCTGTCTAAGATTCTTGAAAAGTTTTCTCGTTCTGCACTTGAACTGATCTTAAACTACTTAAGAAATCGGTCACAAGTAATTGAGACTGATATTGGCAGCTCAAGACCTTATTTAGTGAACGTGGGTGTACCACAAGGATCGGTCCTAGGACCTCTTCTTTTCTGTATATTCATTAATGATCTACCAAATATAATTGAAAATTGCAATATACATTTTTATGCTGATGATGTAATGATTTATCTATCTAGGGTACCAGGATTAATTGAAGACTGTGTGGCTAGGGTAAATGAAGATTTAATGAATATCCAAATGTGGTCCGGTTTGAATAAGATATGTTTAAACCTATCAAAATCTTTCGGCATGATATGTTCAAGAAGTGAAATATCCACACTCAGTGTTCCTCCTCTTGACCTAAATGGTGTCACCTTACCATATGTAGAAAAGGTTAAATATCTTGGATATATGATTAATAGTAAAATGACTTGTTGTGATGCTACCTCAGAAACCATAAGGAAAATATACGGTGGATTACGAAAATTGAGAGCATCCTCAAGCCTACTTCTTCCGGAAATGAAAAAACATCTTCTTAAAGCTTTATTACTGCCCCTTTTTTCGTATAATTGTATAGTTTACTCATCCTTAGATTTTGAATGTAAGCGTTAAATCAACGTAGCGTTCAATGACTGTATTCGCTTTATTCATAACATACCAAGACACGTTAGCGTTGCTCACCATCAGAGGTCTCTATTAGGAATGAGTTTAAATGAATATTTTGACCAAAGGGTTATTCTTAAACTCCATAATATTATCCATTATAAATGTCCGGAGTACTTGACTGAACATCTTTCATATTTACAATCACCTAGAGGTTTGAAGCTAATTATGCCGCGATTTAGACACACTGTCGGAGAGCGATCTTATTTTGTCAATGCAATTCGATTGTGGAATGACCTTCCGTATCAATTACAAAGAACTAGTTATTCTGGGGGATTTCGGGGGAAACTGTTATCACACATGACACAAGTAAACTTAAATTAAAATTCCACATACCTACATCTTTTAAGATAATTGTTATATTTTTCTACTTGTGAGAAAACTGTTTTGTAAATAACATGAATATTTATTTGTAAACTTCATACTTGAATTATATTCTGATACTTATCATAAGATTTAATATCTTGAAGTACATTGTTAGTCAAAATTAAAATAAATAAATGAAATGAAATGAAAACTTCATTTAGGACATGCTGCGGCTAAAAAATTGTCAGCGATAGTGACACAAGTCACCAAAAAAAAATTTTGGGTTTGTTATTAAATTAATATTTTCCAATTGTCTAAAACTAAATGCTCCACTCATCTATCTATCTATACATCTATACATTTATACATCTATAAATCTATGCATCTATACATCTACACATCTATATCTATACATATAATAAAAACGTAACAGTTTGTTTGTGCACGCTAATCTCAGAAACGGCTTATCCTATCTGGATGGGGTTTTTAGTAATATATTGTGGTAAGCTTCACCAAACATTTAGTTTTTATTTCATGTCAATCGGTTGATAAAAAAAAAAGTTATGCCAATTCTTGCGGATGTAGTCGCTGGCACACCTAGTAACAATAAATTTAGCTTTTGTACATTTTACAATGAAAAATAAATATTTTAAAGATTTAGACAGAACGTGTGAGAAATAACGATTCTAACACGCATGAAGCCGGATTGCGGGTGGATTAACGGCGTGATGGGGGAGCGGCGGGTAGTCTGGGCAGTATGCGGGCGAGCATAACCAAGAGACCACGCCTTTTTTGTTGCACGAAGTCCAAATTTGCTTCCGAAAAGTGTAAAAATAACGTAAACTCTTTTTGTTACATTTATGGTGAATTCATCAAAGTTAGTGCTTAAAAATTTAGCTTTTTGACAAATATTAGACTTTGTGAAGCTTATAAAGCTTATTTTAATCATACTTTTCGAAGTCAAGACAAAATATAGTGCCCTAAATTCTCGTGTGGTAACTGCAAAAACACATTAGAAGGTAAGAAAGTAGATATAACATAACTTTCAAGGATATTAACTGTAAAAAAAATTACGATGTGTAACGAATTCACAAGTAACGTGTATACCTATACATATATATGTATGCTATTTTTTTAATCATGGTATTGGGGATAGAGAAAAATATATGAAGTTCGCAGTAACAAGAATATGAACGGAGCCCATGAATCACATCAATGGCGATGTTCATACTGGTCGATTCGTTGAAGCAACAAATCGACCAAAGTGATCACATTGTTCAACAAATCGACCACAAGTCAATACCAACAGATTGGTGTAACAGAGAAAGAGAACAAGAAAACAATCGCATTTATTCGCACGAAGCTTCAACAAATCGACCAATGTGAACTTCGTCAATGATTGCCACTATTGTGTAGTTGATCCACGCAAGCGTCGTGTCGGGCTGGCAAAAATGCCAAGTGGGAATCAAAGGAATACGGGGAATCAAAACGTTTTCTCCTTTTGCCGTTCCTGGTCGTTATTAAAACTTTTATATTGCCGCATCCCAGTTGTCTAATTTGTAGCTGTGTACAATTCTAGATTTCTCATTCTCTTGACTAGACTTCTAGACATTTCTTCTCAGGTCAATTATGTTTTCGACAGTTTGACAGAAACCACCTGATTGTGAAAGAATGTCGATCCAGCAGTTTCAAGGTTCCCGTTTACGGTGTCGTTCCCGTAGAAAAATAGTGATCACTTATATAGCCAATGTCCTTCCACCGGTTGTAGGCTATTTCTGAACAAAATTCCATTTAAATCGGATCAGTGGTTTGGGCGGGAGTTGAAACACACACAGACAGAGTTAATTTCGGTTTTGTAATAATATTAATGATCCATCCATCTTCATAGGTTCTAGACTATATTTGTGCCAAAATTCATAAGAATCGGTTCAATAGTTTGGGCGGTAAATAATAACAAGAAAAAATGACATACCGAGTAAATTTCGGATTTATAATGTTAGTACAGTCTTCCGTTCCCGTGGGAATATGAGGGCCGTTTCCGGAGGATGACCTAAAGTTTATATTACTCGGGAGTAGTGTAGCATTCTAACGGTGGAAGAATTTTTGAAAGCGATGCTGTAGTTTCCAAGTCCCCGTTCACATGGGAATATAGGGATAAAGCATATGGCCTATGTCAATGTCCATTGTCCATCCTCAGGTTCTAGACTATCTCTGTACCAAAATTCTAATTTCATTTAAATCGGTTCAATAGTTTGGGCGAGAAACGGTAACATAGAAAGACGGGCAGACACACATTTATAATATTAGTTAGGATTAATTGTTCTTTCTCAATAAAAGTCATAATCTTACTATCTTACTAATCTTACTAATATTATAAAGAGGAAAGGTTTGATTGTTTGTTTGTTTGTCATATCTCGAATAGGCTCCGAAACTACTGCACCGATTTGAGCTCGGAGGTACGGGAGGTGGGTTAAGATCACGAAGTAATCATGCCGCGCGGCTCACTCACGCGGTCGGCTCCCTATTGCATGGTCGTGTGCGGAATTAAAAAAAAAGTCGCTTGTAATATTCTGTCGCAAAAAAAAATTACCTCAAAGCCAAAGCTTTGTTGGGGAAAGAAAATTTGAACAATATTTAAAATTGAGAGTCTGACAACCCTAAGCCTTTAGGAGAGCAATTTAAATACAGTTTTAAAGATTATTCTTTCAACAAAATATAAGGTTTAAAATTCGGCCTCTACCATCAGTATTGACAGAGAAATCGAATTTAACACAGGTCAGGAAACACCAGAGTTAGCCTTTTTTAAACTGTCAAAGAGTGATGTCAAAGTTGAGAAACGGACTTTACTGTGCTAAAATTTTCTTCTTAGAATATGACCAAGAATCATTTCAGAAAGTATGTTACACGAATTACGGAGCACCCTGTATATAAAAGCAGCTAGCCCGGGCGGGTGAACTATATTTTAAAATAAAACATTACTTTTAAGAAAAACACCTGTTTTTATAGTTCAAAGGAATTAAACATTGAACAATCACTACGAAAGTGTTTTTTTGTTATCTCCCCACCTCAAAATAAGCGAATAACAAAGTGTGAAATAAAAGATTCTGTGTTAAGAATTCAGTCTGCCCTGCCCTTCGTCTTACTTACGTTCCATTCCATAATAACCGGCAATTTCCTATCACCTTTTTCAAATAAACAGTAGGTATGCCTAAATAAGAAGATCGCGGCTTTCAAAACATGTGCCAACAGCAAGGACAAACAAAATACGTCGCATTAGAGAGTCTTCAACAGAAACAGACAATCGCCTTACAATTCAAAGGGAGTATACTTCGCAATCTCAAGCTATAAAAATTCACAAGCTCGGGTATCGGTGTCTACTACCAAGCGTTTTCAGCGTTTTCAGTCTCAAAATGCCAGAACATAACGAGCTTGCTTTTCGGAGTCTAACACCGAAAGCATTCAGCGAGTTGGACGTCGAAATTCCAGAACCTGACAAGCCCGTTGAATTCTTTCAACATTAGAACGTTTTTTTTCTTATTCAAATATTAAGAGCAGAGACTATGCTATACACGAGGTCGAAGTAGGACCCGAGCTACTCCGGGCGGGTCTGCTAGTTATAAAATAAAGTTTTTTTTCTTACTTTTGTATTCTACTGAATTTAAAAAACTAAGATTTTCTTAAAATTTGAAATTTCGTTCTTGTTGCTACAAAAGCAAACTTTATTTGACAAAAGTATTTTTTCCTTGTTTAGTAAAACTTAATTAATCAAGATCAGCACGACAGAACTCAGACTCAAAAATTGTGTTTACTTTAATTATTGAAGTAAAGTATGGTTACTGTTAGTTGCCAATCATTCTTCTTAGAATCATTTTTCTAATTAAAAAATTATATGTATTTCTTTTCTTTTCATCTTGCTTAATTTTTGAACATTTTTCAACTCTGAAATGGACTCCGTATCAAATACGAGAAGCAATGTTCGGAGATTAAACAACCCACTTGAGCTAATGGTTCAGAAGTCATGGCAAATTTTTAAATGTTTATACTTCCCCTAAAGCGATTTTATTATTGAGAAAGAAAGATCTGCTGTCGATAGTTCATAGAATGTTCCTGATAACGAGGAGTTTAAAGTGAGGTAAGAATGCCACACTACTTGGTGTCGAATACTGCCAAGTGTCTTTTTAATATTTTTCTTCCTGGCAAAAAAAAAACACTCTTTCCAATGCCTTCTAAGACTCTTTTCATAATTACTCTATGTGTTTAGCATAACAATGTAATTATGATAACAGAAAACTTTTCAAATATGGTAAACTAAAGTATACACTTCCGATATTATTATTCAATTAAAACTTAATTGTTTTGCTCACTTTGTTTAATTAAGTCAGTTATTTCCTCTTTCATCAAAACTCTCAATCTACATCTACATCTACATCTCATTAGAGACGCGATAAATTCATAATTGTTTAGCAGCCGAAGGGTATTAGGGACTGCCTGCCTCCAGTGCTTTTATGAAAATTAATTAGTCATAAAAACACACTTAATCCCCGACTTGTTAACAACTGTTTCCCGTAAGCTCAGAAGGGCACAAAGATTTTTCACGCGCATGTTTTTTTTTTTGTTAACAAAACATATTAAGCCAACAAAACACCATCAGTTTTGCTTCCAAGAGTTTATATTAACTTTATTGCTACACCTGCACTCCTGTCCCGCATGCACTTTCGAAACCTTATCCACCCGCATTGAAGTCAAAAGATAGCAATTCTCCATGACAGCACAAAGTAAATAAATCCTTTAATCCCCATTAACAACAAAACACGCTTCGTTCCTGTTGAAAACAAAAAAACAAAAAAAAAAACAACTAAAATCAGATAAATTACAGCACGCTCGAGCGAACACCAAAAGCCATCATTCCTTTGAATGTAAAAAGAAATTATCTCCCATTCAACATTATTCTCCATCCAATTACACTTAGGCGCCATCATTTCTGCACCCCACCAACGTCACACATAGAGCCTACACATCGGCACACATTTTGCAACATAATTTTTCACACAGAGATAACGAGGGATTCTCAAAAAAAAAAAAAATCTCCGAAACTTTTATTTTTATTATGTTAATCGGCCTACATCTTCCACCCACATCTTGTTCTTTTTTTTTAAGAGGTTTTAGATAATCTCGAGAGTCTTCGCCAAAGTTCTTTTTTGCTGGCTTTCGAGTATGTGCCCAAAAATTGAAGTCCACAATCCACATGTCTGTGACGAATTTCAACTTTTCTGCATGTTATTTATTCAAGAGATAAGATGAATGGCTTGTGTGTCTAGGGAAGTAGAAAACTATTCACATAAGAGTGTTCGTTGGATGGGATTATCTATGTTGTCCTTTCCACAATACACATGACTGTTTTATTGCGTTAGTTGAATCCTTTATCAAAGTGCAGACTTGAGAAAAGAGATACGACATAAATTTCAAGAAGTAAGAAGAAAAAGATGTTTGTACACACATACGTTACAAATGTGTATGCGAAGAATGCGAGAGTAAAGCAAAATCAGGAAGAAACTTTATCAATTAAGGGCAACTGGTTAACCGAACAGGCTAAGCGGAGGTTATCTAGGATGCCCACACAAACTAGAGAACGAGACAATTTGATATATTGTTAGAGATTAGAGATAAGCGTAGTGACACAAAACAGAAAGGCCATGTTGTCAGAATGAATGTTTATTTGGGCCAAGTAATATGAACGATTTTTATGCATAACATCATACGGGAAAGATAGCTTCTAAGAGGTTATTAATAGGGAACATGTTTGGTCGAAATTAGGTTTGTACTCTGTTTTTGCTTCCTTTTCTTTTTAAACAGTCAGACTTTTTGTGCAAAGTAAGGGTAAACTGAGAAAAACAAAAACAAATTCACATACTTTTTTGTTACTTGGGCTTGAATCTCGAGAGCGGCAATTCACTGGGATGAGAAATTTGTGTGATGACTGATGACATATTTCAAATAATTTAAGGGGTCTACCTTCTTTGGAAGGGCTTTGAAAAGGCTGTTTTCACGAATTTTTTTGACCGGTATAAATCATAAATACGAAAATTAAAGCTGTAAAGCCGAAAAATACAGTTTAAGAATACACAAGACATCTTTTCAGTTTTTGTACAAAATGAAGAGCGAGAAGATTGGTCCAAAAAGATTGATGGGTGTGCGCTGTTGATGAAATATATGAAATAAACGATCTTAACCATACAAAAATTTTACGTATGTTCTACTTTGTTCACGCTGCTCCGAAAAAGGATTTAGGCAAAGCGACAAACTGTCATGCTATTTTTTTAACATCATACTTGAAAATATTGTACAAAACACAAAAGTCAACACCAGACGAATAAATAATCATTCAATAGTCTGTACAATTACTCACCTACGTAGACAATATTGACGTAATGGGAAGAAGGAAGCGTGATGTCATAAGTGCTTTTGGGTGTATTGAAACAGAGCGGCAAAAAGAGGTTTGAATGAGGGTAAAACGAAGTATTTGCCGTCATCAAACAAGCACAGAGAACCACGACCGAATTGGACAAAACGTCACAACAGACAGACATAACTTCGAGGTAGTACAGGACTTCGTCTACCTAGGATCCGTTATAAACACGGAAAAGAATATCAGTGTGGAAATCAAACGGAGAATAACTCTTTCCAACCCTTTCTCTTTTGGGGAAGGCAATTGAGATACTAAAGCTTCTCCAGGAAAACCAAAGTAGCTCTTTAATCATGCCATTCCTGCTTTACGGCGTAAAAGCATGGACCTTATCGAAAGCGGATGAGGAAACCCTTGGTCGTTTCGAAAGAAAAATTCTGCGAATGATCTTTGGTCCCGTATGCGAAGACAATGTGTGGAGAAAAAGATATAACAACGAGCTGTATGAGCTGTACCGCGACATGAGCAAAGCTAGAAAAGTACGCATCGCGAGGCTATGATGGTTGGGCAATATATAGCGGATATTTCGAAAGCACATGGCAGGAAAATCGTGGAAGGGACAGAACTCGTTTTAGGAGGAGCAATCAAGTGGAAGAAGACCTTAACCGACTTAGAGTGCAAAGCTGGAGAGAGCTCGCTCGAAATCGAAATTGTTGTCGTAAGATGTTGGTTGATTAATAAAATTGAAGCTTACTGTACGCACTGGATGCTAAAGGTAAAAGCCCAAAAATCAAAAGTGTTAATCTTCAAAAATGGCTCAGGACAGCCAACACGAAATGAGAAATGGAAATTTAAACTACAACCATTGGAAATAGTAAAAGATTATACTTATCTTGGCATAAGGCTTGGAAAAACACATAATCAGTTAGTTAGAAAAGGCCAAGGCTGCTATCGCAGTTAGCTGGAAACGAGTTTTTAACAGCAACTGCATACCACATACCACAAAATGTTTAAACTAACTAGCATAGTGCCAAATTATATGATCAATCTAGAGACTGGATTGTCTGAGCTCTTCATGACTACCCTCAAACTAAAAATTGATTATCTGCTAAGAGTTATAGAAATGGATGATAATAGGCTTCCGAAAAGGACTGCTGTATACAAGTAATAAATCAATCATAAATCAAATTTATTGTAATAAATCAACTTTAGAAGATGAAGAAATAAGACTGATAATCAATGGCAGTCAATGGAAAAGGCTCTTAAGGTTTTGTAATGAAGCACTTGTATACAAAATAAATGTTATAAATGAGTTATTTTAAGTCCACTTATATTAGTTGTAATGGCAGGCATTGTGTTTATTGTATCTACTTTCTTTTGATGACCTAGTCCACATAAATTAATTATTATAATCATTATTTCTATACCATTTATCTCTATTGTTGTTATGATCACTAAAAGAAAATAAATGTAAATTAAGTTGTCTAAGCTTGGCTTTACATTTAACGCCAACAACGAGCGAATTGGGGCGCTCGGGCGCTCTGTGCAAGTCAAACCCCCATCGTCCTGGATGCATTAAATCCCATTCCTATTAAATGTAAAGTCCATGTTTACTCAACATTAAATGTTCGAATATTGTGATATTTATATAAATTTGTTATAGAGAAACAAAATATTGTTACCACTCAGACAGACGGCACTCGGACATGTCTTTATTGTGTATGTTAAACCAAATTTGTATAAAATCTTTTTGAAAATTAAAGCATTTTAATAATGATAATAAAATAAATGTTGGTTGAGGCCCAGATTCACCCCGAACTGTAATGCTGATGGGGCTGATGTTGTTGCCTTTGCCACACAAGAACCTTATGCGTAACAATTTCAAGTTAAATCTATTTCGCACATAAACTTTACAAAAAAAAAAGTTATTTCTCTTAAAATTTCAGTAGTTGGGCTCCAATGAACCCCAGGTCAGATATATATGATTTTTTCCAGAAAAACTTGTATAGATCTGATAGGCGTAAGAAAATATTAAAAGTTGAATTTTGTTCACTGAGTACTAATACCACTTAAAAAAAGTGAATAGCAATAAAGTTGTGAATGTTCAAACATGAACTGAGTTCTAAATGGATTCGAGGATGTAAAGGATGCTAGGAGAGTTGAAGTACAAAAACTGTCTGTTTATGAAAAAATTCTTGGTATTAATGAATGCAGAGGTTATTTCCTTTACAAAGAAATGAAAATGAAATTCTTATTTGGCTACATTGGCTTAAGTACTACAGCAAATTTCTTTGAAGTGGATAAAATAAGCGTGTAAGGAAAACTCTGCGTTTCTGTTCTCATGGTGGATAACTAAATAAACGCTAGTAAAATTTGTTATGAATGCGTTACTGATTAATATACACATATTTTCAATTTGGTAGCCAGTCAATGGTGGAATTGCTTATTTTCTGAATTCGAAACCAGTTAGCCGATCAACTCCAAAATCAAATCGGATCTTGATCTTCTCGAATGTTGTTCAAATTAAACTCAATTGGTAAAGTAATTTTTAATTGGTAACTAAATCAAGTAGTTTGGATAGGCTAAGTAAACTTACGTTCAAACCGAAAAACACAACACAGCAAGAAGGTCGAAAAAGACATTCAAAGCTTTCTGTAGTTCTTAATAATAAGTTTCACCAGTACTGCAAGCTTTGGAGTTTGATTTTGAATTTGGAGAAGTCTAAGATTTTGATTTTCCGAAGCGAAGGAGGCCGAAACTGTGCGAACAAAAAATGGCATTACAATGGTTAGTCCATTGAAGTCGTCACGCAGTTTAAGTATTTTGGAGTGTACTTCATGCGAAACTTAAGTATGGAAAATCATTTAAAAGAGAAACTGCAGAAGGCTAAAGTCGTAATCAACGAAATTTGGAATAAATTGTTCTACAACAAAATTATCGTCCATAGTAGTAAGTGCAAGATATTTGAGGCAATATCAAGGTCAGTTTTGTTTTACCCAGTTCAAACTTGGGGAGCGAAACAATATGAATCCGTGGAAAAACTTCTTCGATATTATATCAAGCTAATTTTTCAACTGCCGCACAACACGCCCAACTACGTGATTATGTTGGAAACTGGTTTGTCTCCTCTTTTCATCCAAACCCTGAAGATGCAAGTGGGTTATATCTTGAAAGTTATTAAGATGGATAATTATCGGCTCCCAAAGATAGCAGCTCTTCAAGTTATTCGAACGAAAACCAGTTGGTATGGAGATTGGATGGAGTTAGCTAGAAACGTTGGAATGGAATTGAATCTGGATTATTCTAATATAGATGCAATGAAAGTCTCTCCCTATCAGTTTATTTCTACGGCAGACATAAATCAGAGAGAGAAATATATGAACGATGCCACTGGATCCTTATACAGACAACTTTTGCCCTAAGTCAAACCAAAATTTGGAAGAAAAGAATTATTTTACAGATTGTAACAGTATTGCCGAAATATCAATGATGTTAAAGCAGCGAGGAGAACTTATTCAACTTAACTTCGTGCCACATAGGGAGGACTTACCCATAATTTGCTATTTATGTTATATGGAAGAAAGAGAGGATATATTCCACTTTATGGGAAAATGCCCAATTATTTATTTATTTATTTATTTCATCTACGAGCAATCAGCTCAACAGATTACATATTACAACGCAATAAAAGAAAAGTTTTAAATTAATTTTAAATGAAATAATAGCAAGGTTTCAATTTCTTAAAAGTAAGTAATACAATTCATTTCGGAATTTATCTCTGGAGAAAGACAGATCAATATGACCATAAATCTCATTGAACTCTCTAATTGATCTTGAAATTGGTTCACTCATGCCATAGTTAGTTCTGTGCATTGATTGAAAAAGAAGATTTCTATCCCTCAACGGTCTCTCCAGAGCATAAATACAAATTAAGGACAACAAGGGAGGACACTTTATATGATAACATAAAATATCTCGGACGAAAACTATGTCATGACTAGTTCTACGTGATTTGAGTGACTGCAAACCTAGAAGATTTTGCCTAGCTATGGAATTTGGAAGAAAACTCCATCGCATTTTGTAAAATGCATACTTCGTAAAATTGTTCTGAACTTTCTGAATTCGATCTGAAAGATATTGTTGGTGAGGGTTCCAGATGATGTCTGCATACTCTAGGTTGGGTCTTACTAGTGAGGTATAAAGAGACACAAGGGTGTAGGGGTTAGTGAAGTCTGTTGAGTTTCTTTTTATAAATCCCAACATCGAGTTTGCTTTAGATATAATAGCTTCTAAATGTGGTGTAAAAGAGAATTTGGAGTCAAAAATTACGCCTAAATCTTTGAACTTTTCAGTTCTCTGAAGAGGGTTGCAATCAAGATAATATGAAAACTCTTGCATATGATGCTTTCTTGAGAGAGAAATCACAAAACATTTCTTGGTGTTAAGATTCAAACGATTTAACATACACCATCGACATAGATTATCAAGATCCAATTGGAGTTTTTGACAATCACTTATAGAGGTTACTTTCAGAAAAAGTTTCAGATCATCTGCATATATGAGGCATTTGCTGAAGTTAACACAGTTAACAATATCATCAATGAATATTATAAACAGTAGAGGACCTAGATGACTACCCTGTGGAACACCAGAGGTACAATTTATCTGCCTTGAGGTAAATTCGTCAATTTTGACTTTCTGAACTCTTTTTATGAGGAAGGAACAGATCCATTTAAGGAGGCTTGAGTGGACACCAAATGACTCCAATTTTTGAAGCAATATTTTGTGGCAAACCGAGTCAATGCTTTGCTAAAATCCGTATAAATAACATCCACTTGGTTTTTGCTTTCAATAGCATCAACAACAAAAGAAGAGAAACATGTTAAATTGGTGATTGTCGATCTTCCCGAGATGAACCCATGTTGAGTATCACTTATATGTTCCTTCACTAGGAAATCAAGCTTTTTTTTGACAAGGCTTTCAAAAAACTTAGGAATTGCAGACAGTTTACAAATTCCTCTGTAGTTTTCTACATTGTTTTTGGAACCCGTCTTAAAAATGGGAATCAAGAAAGAGGATTTCCAATCATCTAAGAACACTCCCGATGCCAGTGATGAATTGAAAATGATTAGTAATGGAAGAAAAGGAATTGGAACATCTTTTTAAAACTATTGCTGGAATGCCATCAACGCCAGGCTTAGCGTTCGGCTTGAGATCTTGCAATCCTTCTAAGACATCGTTAAGATCTAATTGTAAGGACTCTATATTTACTTTAGGATTGCAATCAGGAAGGTGAACCAGATTTTCATTTGATTTTGAATAGACCGATTCAAAAAACTTAGCAAATAGCTCAAGGGTGTTTTTAATTTCATCAGATTCCTGATTTTTATAAAACATAAAATTTGGAATCCCCAGTGATTTTCGTTTAGAATTTATAAAAGACCAAAAACTTTTTGGGTCATTTTTTAAATTGAGTTCAACCTGCATAACATAATTTCTGTGCGAGAATCTACTTAAAACCATGAATTCCCTACGAAGATTACAAAACTGTATTTGGTCAGCCAAATCATTTGATTTCTTAAACTTAGCGAAAGATTTATTTTTTAAATTTTTAAGGTGTGTCAGCCTGTTATTATACCATGGAGGTTTTAGAAATATTCTTTTTCTTTTTATGTGGCAGAAATAGATTGAAAGCATTATTTAAAATCTTCGAAAAGCGATCAAACATATTTTGTAATTCTAGGTTTAAAAATTCAGTTTTCCAGTCAACAGTTTCAAGATAATTATCAAGTTCAATAAAATTGGCTTTTAAAAAGTTAAATGATAATGAATCGTTACTATTAATTTTTAAATAAATGTACAGTTGAATTTCAATATATAGTTCTTTGTGATTGATAGAATCATTTAATAATGAAAAAGGAAGCGTTTCATATACAGAACCCTTGAATTCATCATGTGGTATGAAAACAAGATCAAGAATATTATTCAAACTATTGACAACGTTATTGACTTGACATAAGTTAAGAGCAAATAAATGGTCAACAAAAGTTATTTCGATAGCACTTCTCAAGTTACATGGAATAAGCATATTTTCATTAGAAGAATAAGACCATTTCACATCAGTTAAATTAAAATCACCAAGTACAAAAACCTTCTGTGGACAGTCATTTAAATTACTTACAAAATCAATGTTGGCAAGGTGCTTCTCATATATATCAATGGTGCTTCTAGGTGGTATGTAGCTTGTGATGATATAAACGGAAGTACCTGTTCCGAGACGAAGTGACACACATAATTGTTCGATGTCGATGATTGGCAGCGGTATTAAGTGGGATGGGAAGCATGAGCGAACCGCCATAAATAGACCACCTCCGCGATCTTCTGCAGTAATGCATCGATCTCGTCGAAAGACTATGTATGAACCGCCGTTGACAATTTCAGAATCGGAAATTCCACTCCAATGCCAGCTTTCAACAATAACAATAATATCATAGTCTACATGGTTAGATGATTGGTATAAGGCGGCAAGTTTGGTTCGAATTCCACTTGCATTGTGGTAATATATTTTTAGGCAATTGGCATTCATAGACTTAATATTGCTTCGTTCATTAGAATATATCAGAGGGGCTCTTTCAGCTGTTGTTGGGTCGTCGCTTCTTGTTGCGAAAAAAGTCATGAACCACAGTATGCAAGGGCCAAAAAGACCTATTGCATAGAACATTGTAGAGCTCGAGGTTTCTTCCAACTTTGATTTCGAAAGACGAATATTCTTTTTCTGGTTCCATAGCGAATTTGCGAATAATAAGATTAGATACACAAACAGACGAGTTATTTTTTAAAATATATCTGTGAATTAAATCTTCTGACGTTGATGGTGAAAGGCGAGAAACGAAAATACTCTTCACAGGTGGTAAAGCGGTTAGTTCTTCGACATCAGATTTGCTTGAGTGAACTTCAGTGGACAAAATTGCTACCGAGTTGGAGCACCCCTCATCCGTGATGGAAGCTGTTGGGGCCTCCAGTGGCTCGTTAGTTCCATTGGAAATACTGGGAAATACTGGGCCTTATTGAAGGAGAGTCACTTACATGCTGTTGAATTCTTAAGGAAATAAGAAGAAATGCATTTGGAAGTAATACCTTAACGCAAAATCAAATTGTAGACTTGCTCAATAACATGGAGGGGAAAAACTTATTCAGTTATTGCAGATAAGCCTTAACGTATAGAAACAAAATTATAAACGAATGTTTTTAAAGCGTATATCAGTATCAGTATTAAAAGTAGGAGCTAAAATCTTTTTTCTTTAATAAAATCTTGCAATTTTTTTTTGTCAACTAGGCAGACGGCAGATAAGCCATGCTTTTGTGATTTTTGTTAATTTGTAAAAATCTTGTAAACAACGTTAACAAATAAAAATAAAAAATAAATAAAAAAAAATTATAAGTTTCACTTTGACATTCTCAAAATTTGGATATCTGTGCCATTTAGGCGGGAGTGCTGATTTATTGAGTAAATAAAAGATAACCTTCCATAAAAATTCAAATATTTAGCTCCAATAAATTAAATTAAACAAAAATAAGTTAGTTGTCGCGCCAAACAAATTGATACTTCGAGGCTTAAGAATTTCAAGGAAATTCAAGGAACAACATTTTTTTGGCAGCAAAATATCGAAGGAGTTGCAAAATTTTCATTCTCGCTAAAAAATTCAAATTTATGTATATTTTAAGGACACCAGCTCCGAACTTTCACGTAACAGTCTGACATGTTTAAAATTACTCCACTTTTTCCACTAGTTCACAAAAAACAGCACAGAAAATCTATTTGGTCTCACCTTTCAATCAAGGACTTTCCAAAGCATTTTATATTCATTGAAAAATAACTCTTACTCGCAAGAATACACATATGCATTCGAAAACCAAAATTTTTCATAACTGAAATAAAAAAAAATTCTTTTTTGTTGCTTCAGATTAAGTCGAAAACTCAATTTTGAATAAAATTTAGTTTTACAGACAGAAAGTGAAGGGCAAAAGTGGCAAAATAAAAAAAAATTAAAAAAAAAATACTCGAGTCGCCGTGCAGATTATATAGTCACTATTATCTGTCATTAGAATTTTAAATCAAAATCAATACACACACACAAATTGCTTTCTAATGCAAAAAAATGCTTTCTCATGAAACTTTTAAACCCAATCGAAATGCAAAAAATTATCAACTTTCCTCAGGACGAAAACAACAGCAAATATTCTTTAAAAAATAAAAATTGTTTTTCCAGAAAATTTCTTAAAATAATTCTGGATAAAAAAAGACTCATACAGATTAATTACAGAGTAAAGAAATGCAAGCAACATTAATCTCTTATCTCAAATTTACCTTCACTACAACCCACACTCCACAGACATGTATCTTTCATCAACAACCCTCTGGAAAAAAAAGGAAACAACCCAAAAACTTCACCGCCTATTTCATCAAAACATCCTAAGTGACCGCTCCTTAGCAACATGACCCATTTTATCTCTGACCAATCCACTAAATATAAGAAGCCATTAACCAACTGAAACATCCCTGTTATTTTAATCCTTATAAATGGTGAACAGAAACAATTTAATGTCTTCCAAACAACTTGCTTCATAAAAGGTTAAAGTTCAGGCCACAAGTTCACGACCCGATTCCCTAAGGCATTCGGAAATAATACTGCCTGTCTCTCCCCATTTTGCTCCCTCTTAACTTTACTTCTTGATTTACCTATCACCAAGTTAGGGAGAGTTGCAAATAAGCTCTTCCATGAACCTTATACTCGTATTGCAATTAATTTGAAATATGTACACTGTCGTAAATTGTGCAAAATATTTTAACTCCTTGAGAAAAGTTTTGATTCAATTTAATTTCTTTTTTAATAAAAAAAAAACTGACCCACATTTGCGGTGTATCCTTGTATGTTCTTATTTTACAATTACATTATACAATTTTTTCCTTCGTTGTTCCATAAAAATTATTGTGGCTATTAGTAGCAAATGGGTTTTAATTTGCTCTTCTCTTTTACACGAAACTTCCACTTAAAAACAAAAGGACCACACTTCTCTGATGAAAATTTACTTCACGTTAACTGACTAAGTAGCTACACAAATTATGGCCGCCGTTGAGCCTGAATTATAAATACATCTCTTCTTTGATAAAACAACAAAATTGAACATTATCCTTTAATGATGCTAATAATCCGTTTTGCACGCGGAATTCACACAAACAAAACTATTCACTAAAAAAGAAATTACGAAATTTCTCTTGTTTGCTTATCCGCGATTGCAAACGTATCCTTCAGATGAATACCGTCAACTGAATCAAATCAAAAACCATTATATTGTAGCTACACCTACAACTTATCCATGAATGAAATCATCAAAATATCCCAAATGGTTTGGTAAACAAAATGCGCATGCTGGAAAAATTTGCTCTCATTTTGTATAACAGTTTGGTTCGTTGTTGATTACAGAAGGCAACAAGTGGTTTGTTTTTGTGATAAGATTTTGTTGTGTCTTTTAAAAAAATATGCTTAAAATTAATGAAACTAAATATTTTAAGTAGTTGCAAAGATTCCATCGGTATAATAATATAATTTATCATTCTCATTTTATATTTAATTTATTTGAAGAGCTTTGTATAGTTTCCAGTATTGCAGAGACAATTTTTTATTCTTGAAATACACAATAGTCAACAATTTTGGTGCTCATCAAGTCCTGCACGTTTATCATTATTATAAATATATATTATATTATCGAAGTTGGCAACCTTGTGTGTATCAACAAGTGTATTTCTTTCGCTCCATCAATCTTGCTATTTAATCTCTCCTATACGGTCTAAAATAATTCAAAACATATTTTAAAAACTCTAATCAAGTCAATTGTGTATTAAAATAGAGTAGTAGTAGTCTTTTCAACAAGTCCATGCATTATTCAATTTATCCCGATATTTGGAAGAAATCATACATTTTACCCCTTTAAAAATCTGGATCTCGATCTATTGCTTCCAACTAAAGGGGGATTGCAAAACTGAGCTGTATTCCAAAACTCTTTGAATCACTCTTGGTAAACTTTATGTTTTTTAATTTGAAACCATATATTCCACCACATCAACATGGGTTTTTCGGTGGAAGATCCATTGTTTCAAATTTAACGGAGCTAACATCAAACATCTCTACAGGATTCGCGAATGGCCAACAAACTGATGTTGGTTACTTTGATTTCTCAAAAGCATTTGATCAACTGAATCATCGTATACTGACAAAAAAAGTTAGATCAACATGGCTGTGTTGGTTCTCTTCAGAAATGTTTTCTTTCATACTTGAATGGTCGAACCCAATACGTAAAATTAAAAACTTGTTTTTCAACAGCGATAGATGTTACATCTGGTGTACCACAAGGAAGTCATTTAGGACCTCTCCTTTTTTTATTATACATAAATGACTTGCCTGATGTGCTCCATCACTCAAAGATTCTCCTCTACGCCGACGATGCCAAGATATTTTTATCATATTCAAATCCTACGGATTCTTCGTACTTACAAAACGACTTTGATGCTCTTCTGAAATGGACTGCGATTAATAAATTATCACTGAACAATTCAAAGTGCAAGATTATGACTTTCTCTCGTAAGTCTTTGGATCACCAAGTGGATTTTGTGTTGAACGGGCAGTTACTAGAACGATGCGAAAAGTTCAATGATCTCAGAGTGCTCTTTGATCGAAAGCTTACTTTCAATGACCATATTGACTACGTAGTCAACAAAGCAAAATCAAGACTGGGAATGTGGGAATGATTAAGCGTTGGTCGAAAGAACTTAACGACCCATATGTTACAAAGTCTATTTATGTTGGACTCGTACGAAGCTGCTTAGAGTTCGCTTGTTAAATTTGGTCACCTACATATGCTACCCATATTCAAAGGATAGAATCAGTCCAGAAACAGTTTCTACTATTTCCACTTCGCGATTTAAACTGGAATGATCGCTTTTTGCTTCCACCATATCGTCATAGGTTGTTGTTATTACAAATGAACACACTAGAAGACAGGAGGAAGGTTTTCAATTACCTAACAACGTTAAAAATCATCAATGGAGAAATATCGTCACCATATTTACTTTCCCTAATCAAATTTAACGTACCTGGCCGCCGGACTCGAAACTATACACCTTTACACGTCAGCTTCCAAAGATGTAATTATTTAGCCAACGAGCCTCTGACAAGATGCTGCAGATTTTTTAATGATCACTATTCTGTTTGTGATGTTTCAACTAGCGATCTAACAAAATTGCATTTGTTAAATTATTTCAAATTAAATTTCATTTAGTTAGTTTAAGTTTAACCATGACTGTTAGTTTTTAAACTGTAGTTAATACAAAATAAATAAAATCATCAAGCCAGGGAGACATACAACTTTTTGTATAAAGTCAATAACGGAGAAAAAAGTTCTATCGCTGATGGTCAGGCAATACTTAATTGCTTAGGAGCGTCAGATAAATGTTGTCAGGAGAATTAAATAACTCAAGCGCTCTGAAACACCAAGCTTTTCAGCGAAGAAGAAGTCAGTAATTTGAAGAGCGTTAAAATTTTCAGTTAAAGTTCGAATGGAATTCCTAATTGCAGTTATTTTTAAGCGAAAAAAAGACATTAAGAAACTCATGCATTTTGAACCGGAAAAACTGAAACGTATTATGCATTATAGATGGCAGATGATTGATTACAGATGAGAGTTTTAATTGTTCATATTTATTTATTTCAAAATCACTTTCAATGTAAGACAGCAGATTTACAAAGCCATTAAAATAATTTCAGAATTCAAATTATAATACTTAATTAGTAAGTCTACGTTTGTTTTTAATTTTAAATAAGGATAGCTTAAATTGAAAGGGAGAAAAGGCTTGCGCTTCTTACACTTCTTATAATTATAGGCAGGGAGTTATGAAGGCGAATAACATGAGCAAAGAATTGACGCTCAGTTATGAGAAATTTGTGGCGAGGTGGTATAAAGGCAAATGACATTGTTGAATGAGGGAAATCAAGCTTAATGTATACCTTAATATAACCAGGCTTTTTTGTTTGATTGAGTTCATGTAGTTAGCAAAGTGAGCGAAAATTTAATAAATCGTCGTGAAAACGAGGTCATAGATTATAGACATAAACGAGCATTGTTGTTATATGCATCATTCGATTTGAGGTTGGTGGCATAATCCAAGTTTTCACACCCATATAATACAATTGGTAGTGAAAGCGTTGTGGCAAGGAGAAGTTTGGTTTTTGTAGAAATGAAACTTCGAAACTTCGAGAACACGAAGACTTCCATAAGCCCTACCAATTACTTTGGAGGGAACGATTGAAAACCATTGCAAGGCTACTAGCATTGCTAACATTTATTTTAAGAGTCAATGGACTTATAACTGATACATCAAAAATTTTGCGATATAAAGAGTGAAGAGCTGTTGAAGTAGCAGAGTGTGTGCAAAGACAGTTTCTTTAACACCAACGTGAAATGAAAAGGAGGTTCTCATTCATTAATGCAACATTTTCAATCTTTCTCCCCGAAAATTTGACCTGTCTGAAGCAGTTCATCATCAGCGTAAAGATGTGTTTAGTATTTAACAACTTTTGGAAGTTCATTCATGTAAAGTGAGAAGAGCATTGAGCCAATAATGGATCTCTCATCTGTGTAGTACTCCAGTTGAAACATTGAGAATGATTGGTGCTTGATCATTGGCCACCACGCTTTGTTGCCTTCCGCAAAGGTACGAAAGAATCAGTTTGCAGAGTTTCAAAGAAAATCCTTTCTACTCAGCTTTTTACAAAGTTAACAGTGCCAAAAGCCTTTGAAAAATCTAAAAGCGTTAGAATTGTCGTTTGATCTCTGTCCATTGAAGTTATTATTTCGTCAGTAACAAAACGCAAAGCGGATTTTCAGCTGCGCTTTTGTCTAAAATCAAACTGGCATGCAGCTAACAGTTTGTTGATTTAAAGATATTTATTTATCTGCTTCATTACTGTTTTTTTTTAGGGAAGCGGGAGAATAGCTTTCGACTAGAACTCCGTCGCAGTACAGGTCCGCTTTTTAGGGAAATGGCATACTTTTTGTTTTCGACATTCAGATGTGCCTAGAATGTTATTGAATATATGAGTTACAAAACAAAGTATATGGGGAAGTAATGACATAACGAATTTAGGTTCCATTAAGTCGAGGCCATTAATTGATATTATCGCCTCAACAATGTCGTCCTCTTGTGTACTGAGCGAACAATTGACACCTGTTGAATCCTCATCATCATAAGCAAATTTCATATATCGCTTCTCAATACCGATTGCCCGCAGGTTTTTTTTAAACTTTTTTCCAGAAACTAATGGGCCAACTATGTGTGTGTTTGTAATAAAGAGTTTTTGCTTATAAGATCTCTACGAAGACCTGATTACGAAGCTTGCAATAGCTTGACACATTACACAGACCCATGGTACCAAATTTTGGGAATATCGTCGTTTAGTCGCTTAGTTATTAAATTGTTTAGTTTATTCGTTCATATACGATTAAAAACTCTATAATCCTATAAACCGACATGCTGATATAGCACTTTCTGTCTTTATATACTTTTTGCAGATGTTTGAATTATGCCAAATGCAAAACGAATTGCTATCTTCGGGGTATTGTCATTTATTCTAATCATAACAAAATCTGGTTACAAAATGTGTGCCACTCTTTCTGCGCCTATTTTAAAAGGTGTTTTCGAAAACTTTAAAGTCAGAGCGTTAGTTTCGGTCTAGAAACCGTTATGGTTATTGTCATCCTTAGCGTTCAGCTTTTCTAGTTCTACACCTGGTTTAATAATGTTCCAAAGATAACTCTATAAATTTTTTATTCGAAATGATCAGGGGTTACTTTAGACAATACCAGTTTTAGTAAGATTCCATGGCTTTTCCTTAGACAGCTTATACTTCGTATTACCCTGAGCTATAAAAAATGGAAATTAAACCATAAAAGATCATTAAGCGTATAGAACAGTGCTTCTTCAGAAGAAAAGTTAAATTTTCTTATGATCTTGGCAGTGATGATGGCTTTCATTGACATTGTATAGCTTAAGTAAAGGAAATCCGTTCAAAATAAAAACCAACATCTTGTAATAGGTGATCTTAATGCAAGAATTAGTAATTTACAAGTAACTTCACTTCACACAACGATAAATAATGCCATTAACCTCGATAACAGAAATTCAAAAGACACTATTTACAATCAAAACGGTACCAATATCCTCGATATGTTACAGATGTATGATTGTACAGTTCTAAATGGTTGTACTAGTGGAGATGCAGAAGGTAATTATACTTTTATAGGAGGACAAGGCAAATCGGTCATCGACTACTGTGCAATAAACAATAACTGGCGCAAATACATAGGAAATTTCGAAGTTGTACAAGTTAAAAACTACTCAGACCACATGCCTATCGTCGTTGAATGGTCTGATAATACAATAGCAACAGAAAGGAACCTTCATCTCATCCCCAGGCTTAAATGGAAACAACATGATCTTAACTTGTATCAATGCAAACTGGATAACAACCTCTCTCTGATAAACAATACTTTTGTCTCAACCGAATCACTTGCAAACCAACTTATAGCATGCATTAAAAACTCTACAAGCAACACTATTTCGAACGGACAAAAAAAGTTTAAAAACGAATGGTTTGACAACGAATGCATGAAAGCAAGAAAGAAATCTTTTCATCTTCTGAATGCAGTCCGAAATTCAAACTCCCAAAATTTAAAAAAATGTTACATCGAAGAAAACTCGCGATATAAGAACTTATGCCTTCAGAAGAAAACAGAATATGAAAACCAACAAGCATATTCACTTGGTCAAACGAAAGACGCAAAAGAATTTTGGAAAGTGACGAAAAAGATAAACGGTTCAAATTTTGCAATAGGGATAGGAGTAACGGCTGAGGATCTATCAGTGCACTTCCAAAATATACTATGTGCTGGATCAGATGTTAAGTTTTCGTACGCTGAACCTCTGCTGTCCGACGAAATACTTGATTCCGAAATTACATTTGCCGAAATAAATGCTGTTATTCTTAAAGCGAAAATTGAAAAGGCGCCGGGAGAAGATGGAGTCACATATGAATTTTTCAAGAACGGTACAGAAGGACTTACTTCCCGACTCAAAGTTTTATTTAATGACATCCTAAATAAACAAGAAGTTCCAACATCTTTCAAGAAGGCAGTCATTTTTCCGATCCATAAAAAAGGTGACACAAATAATGTTGAAAATTATCGAGGAATCTCGTTTATGAACGTTGTTGCTAAATTATTTTGTGGTGTGCTTGCCAGCAGGCTTGAAAAGTGGGCTGAAGGTAACAACATAATTTCAAAGTTTCAAGCGGGTTTCAGAAAAAACTTCTCCACTGTAGACCACATCTTTACCTTAACATCGATAGTTAAAGCAGCACAAGCCAGAAACAAGAAGACATATGCGTTTTTTGTGGACTTTAAATCTGCCTTCGATCTTGTCAACCGAAATGCTCTTTTTTACAAGCTTTCCCTGTTAGGTATGTCAACGAAGTTCATTCATGTGATAAAGGAAATGTATACCCAATCAAAAGCAACTGTGTGGGATGGGGCAGAACTATCAAATTGGTTTGAAACGGACACCGGAGTTAAACAAGGGTGCCTTCTAAGTGCTCTTCTTTTTGCACTTTTCATCAATGATGTTGAAACTTGTCTGCCTGGAGGTATCCGAATCGCTGATCTGACCATTAATGTTCTATTGTATGCCGATGATTTGGTTATCCTCTCTGAATCGCCTGAGAACTTACAACTAATGATAAATCGACTATCTGACTATTGTATTAAATGGGGGCTTACAATCAATATTAACAAGTCCAAAAAAATGACATTTTCTAGATCTACCCGAAATCATGCTGCATATACTTTGAAGTTCAATGGAAATGTATTGGAGAATGTAAGCAACTATAAGTACCTAGGAGTTAATATTAACAAAACCATGGACTAAAATGAACATATAGCAATGAAATCTACTTCATCACAAAGCCTGCTTAACATGTCATGGAAAAATATCTTTTCGAATCAGCGTATTGTACTGTCAGCAAAATACAAGATATTTAATGCTGTTGTAAAGTCTTCTCTGTGTTATGCTGCGCAAGTTTGGGGAATAAATGAGTTTGGGGCAATAGAAAAATTTCAAAGGTGCTTTCTGAAGAAACTGTTCAATCTTCCGATAAAAACGCCAACTTATGCTCTACATCTCGAAACGGGTCTAGCTAAAATCTACACATACACTCTCAAGCTGCATGCAGACTACATCTTAAGGGTGCTTGCTCATCCAGAAAATCGGTTAACCAAACAAATGGCATTGTACGAACTGAGAAACGCGGACTGGTGGATGGCGAAGTGGAAAGACTTAGGAAATTATTATGGAGAAACCTTGGAACTGGATTATAGTAATTTGTTGCACTTTAAAGAACGGCTCTACAAAATAATCCAAACTCATGATGATATAGTAAGGATTGAATTCATTAAAGAAGCTCAAAAGTCGCAAAGCAGAATCCTTTATTCGCAATTGAAACTGAACTTAATGGAAGCAAGTTATTTTAACGATGCGTACACTTATAAGGAAATATCTCTGATTTTCAAGACAAGATGTGTAGTCCTTGGACTCAATGGAACACCATATAACAACAGCTTCCATCAATTTTGTTCATTGTGTAATCTGAAAGCTAAAGAAGACTGCTTCCATCTCATTAGTGTATGTCCCATATTTGCACAACATCGAATTTCATACTTCGGAAAAAAATCACTTACATTACAAGAAACAATAACATTGTTAAACTATAGTGCTTGGAAAAAACTCTACCTCTTTTTGAAAGACATATTATAATATAGAAAGTTACTTATAACAGAATTTGAATAGATAACTCTCCTTTTATTATTTTTTTTCTATTATAAATATTAAATCCCTTTTTATTAATCTGCCAACCGAGCTGACGGCAAAGCCAAGGCTTTAAATTCATTATAAATATTTGTAAATGATGTATTAATATACCAATAAAATGAATACTTTACTTACTTTACTTTACTTACTTTAAAAACCAACAATTTTTTTGTGTGTCGTTACTGGACCATGCATCAAATAAAAAAGTTCCACAACTCAGAACGACTGTCCTTTTTTGACAAACTATAACTAATCTCATTTATTTCATGACACATAAGGAATCCGAAAGAGTGTTTCCTACAAGAAGCAGAGCGTCAAGTAAAAAACTACATTCCAGCATATCAGATTTCATACCTTACCAAATCTTGCCTGTGAACCCAAAACTGAATAGCCACCAAGACAGTGAATCCCTTATAAAAAGCACGAATATAGTTGTCAACACATCCAACTGTACATTGCAATACAAAATGTGGTTGCAGTTGTATCGTGTAGAGCATGTCGGTCCGCTGTCCAAAAAGACTGTGCAACAATATACCCATCCGATACCGTTGTATGAAGTATGCTGCTCATCCACCAAGCCAATATGTTCTCAGAAGCTTATTCTACACTCTCGACAAAAGGACCAAATTAAATAAAAGAAAACCCAAAATCCCTTAAAACAGCCCGAACCCCGAAGGCTATTCCAACCCGAGATGAGCACTTTTTCCATGGCCGGTTATCAAAAAGAGAAAGGGATCATTTTCACTCTAGCAATTTTATCTTTTGTAGTTTCCGTGTTCGTTCTTCGTTGGGTTTTCTTTCGTTTTTTACTTTATTTTTTATAGTTAGTCCAAAAGGGGCTGATTCTTTAGAGTCCTTGCTCGGCTTTATGTGGGTATGGACAATTTATTGGCTTATTCGAACAACATAGATGTTTTACAGTCACGCAAGAAGAAGTAACTCTTTAGGAAGCGAAATAACATGATATGGGCATAAAGAGGAGTAAAACAGCACCCGACGACTACGACGACACGGGTATTAAGGTTTATTTAGGAGGTTTTTCGCTTCTTGCAGACAGGAATTATATTTCCATTAGAAAATGGGTCAAAAGCAAAAACGTGTTTCACTGCTAAAAAGCACAGTAGGTTTGTTTTTATACGTGAGCATTGTGTTTGGGTCCTGTTTTAAATTGTTCTTTTTTCATAGAGTTTGTATAGTTGTAGCCCAACTGGAGAGCATCTGGACAACAAAATACTTAATTCTTTGCCAATTTCAATTCTGTGCATCGAGAACGTGCTCACAGAGGATATTAAATTATTGAATACACCGTGATATGGAGGGTATTTGTGTTGACTTCTATATCGACAATATACGAAGCTAATTAAATTTAAAAGAGCAATTAAATGAAATGAGGAAGGCTTCATTTTGTATTCCTGTCAGCCATTGTTTGTCGGGTTTTAATCCAATTGTTGCCGTTCTCGACTTTATCGACCACAACTTGAAGAATATATTATTTATATTGTATGAAAAATTGAGCTTTGGAGCAGGAGTCTTAAAAAAAGTAAGCATGAGCAATAAAGTTATGTTATTTACGACGTCTATTAAATGCCAACAAACTATTTACAATAAACACTAGTCCTCCAGTCTTGGTTCAGATGTTTAATTTAGGAAAGCGATCCAACCAAAAACTAACCATTCTACAACATTCTGCTTTGAGCCTGCACACTTTTAGGTGCAGTTGCAGAATACCTGCAGTCTATCGCCTACGCAACAAGCCTTAAAAATGTAATGCACTCGATATATTTTAGAATAGGTAGGTGCTCACGCTCCCATTTACAACCAAAAGAAAAGTACCTACACTACAACATTGCAGCAATTTGGTGTGCCATGCCGGTGGTGAAGGTGGAAAACCACCTTATAGTCGTTTGAAATCCTGTAGAACATGGCAATAATTTTACGCCTCCTTCACACTATACGAATAATATTTCGCTATTTGGATAGAGAGAAATTCCTAGAAAATTAGAGGGTTGTGTTTTATTATGGCACAGCAGGATATAGTTTCTGAAACTATGTAGGAGTAGTTGTTTGAATTGAATAAAGTAGAATTGCACGGCTCTACTAGATTGGATTTTGGTGGATTGTGGTTGCCCTCAGCTGCAGTCGAATGTGTAATAAATACAATTATGTAAGACATTTGAGGTTAGAAACTTGGCAAAAATTCTGACAAGCTCTTGTTTGGCAACGTCGTTGTGCTTTAATCCCGAAAACACAGCACAATTGAACACGTTTACAGATATTTGCAAGATGGTGCATTGGTTTTTGTGTTGAGTTTTGCAGTCAACAGAGATTGTATCCAGAGTTAAATGTACTACTAAATTAAATAAATAAATAGGGTGACGCTACAGAGCGGGTCGTTGCTCATTTCTCACTTTTCTAACTTCTGAGGAAATGAGGGTGCCTGCGCAGTCAATTACCGCTAATCAAGAAAGTGCTTTTAATGGCACCGAAACTACTATTGTAAGAAATGCAATACCTTGCGATAGGTGTTGCCCGTAGAAAAGCACATTCACGAGCTATGTGGCACCGTCTTGATGAAACCACATGTCAACCAAGTTCAACTCAGCCAGTTGTGGCAAAAAGAATAGCGTATCATGGCTCGATATTGTTCGCCATTGAAGGAAACGTTTCTTCCTCGATCATCTTTGAAGAAAAATGGACCGATGATGCCATCAGCAAACTATCGTTTTTACGGGATGCATCGGTAATTTTCACACAGCACGAATTTTAATAAAAAAATTTCAACAATTTGCAACTTTTGCTCGTTTGTAAGCCTTTCTATAAGGAAATTCCTGGAGTATACTGGAATCTCCTTATTTTGAATAGATGATGTTTGGACGCCGTTATCAAACCAGTGCAGCCAACCTGAAAAAAATCAGAGAGTATATTGTTATCAGTCACAAGCCCCCACAGTCAAAGATGGTACCGTACGTGGAAAAAATCGTATTGTGATAAATTTTCTGTAGCGAAGAAGAGAAGCTGAAAGGATGATCTGCTGAAGAAGCAGTCAATTGTGGAAACAGCGGGGTTAGTGAGTACAACTTTTCTTTCAAAATTCGCTCTAAACTACACAACGTCAATCTGCTGTTCACTTATCGACTTCAACTCGTTCAAATACTGATGAAAGAATGCGAAACTATGGTGCTGAAATGCGTAATAACGTGAGAAGTAATGGCAAAAATTAATAATTCGTATTACTCAATCACATGTGCGGTGATTCGGTCACAGTTTAGCTAAAGCCAGTTTGTGCCAAAGTTAATGTCATAGATTTTTTTTTTCAATTTCAGTGTATTTTACCTGTACTTTTGTCATCTGTCATCTGTCATCTGTCATCTGTCATCTGTCATCTGTCATCTGTCATCTGTCATCTGTCATCTGTCATCTGTCATCTGTCATCTGTCATCTGTCATCTGTCATCTGTCATCTGTCATCTGTCATCTGTCATCTGTCATCTGTCATCTGTCATCTGTCATCTGTCATCTGTCATCTGTCATCTGTCATCTGTCATCTGTCATCTGTCATCTGTCATCTGTCATCTGTCATCTGTCATCTGTCATCTGTCATCTGTCATCTGTCATCTGTCATCTGTCATCTGTCATCTGTCATCTGTCATCTGTCATCTGTCATCTGTCATCTGTCATCTGTCATTTGTCATCTGTCATTTGCCATCTGTCATCTGTCATCTGTCATCTGTCATCTGTCATCTGTCATCTGTCATCTGTCATCTGTCATCTGTCATCTGTCATCTGTCATCTGTCATCTGTCATCTGTCATCTGTCATCTGTCATCTGTCATCTGTCATCTGTCATCTGTCATCTGTCATCTGTCATCTGTCATCTGTCATCTGTCATCTGTCATTTGTCATCTGTCATCTGTCATTTGTCATCTGTCATCTGTCATCTGTCATCTGTCATCTGTCATCTGTCATCTGTCATCTGTCATCTGTCATCTGTCATCTGTCATCTGTCATCTGTCATCTGTCATCTGTCATCTGTCATCTGTCATCTGTCATCTGTCACCTGTCATCTGTCATCTGTCATCTGTCATCTGTCATCTGTCATCTGTCATCTGTCATCTGTCATCTGTCATCTGTCATCTGTCATCTGTCATCTGTCATCTGTCATCTGTCATCTGTCATCTGTCATCTGTCATCTGTCATCTGTCATCTGTCATCTGTCATCTGTCATCTGTCATCTGTCATCTGTCATCTGTCATCTGTCATCTGTCATCTGTCATCTGTCATCTGTCGTCTGTCATCTGTCATCTGTCATCTGTCATCTGTCATCTGTCATCTGTCACCTGTCATCTGTCATCTGTCATCTGTCATCTGTCATCTGTCATCTGTCATCTGTCATCTGTCATCTGTCATCTGTCATCTGCCATCTGTCATCTGTCATCTGTCATCTAATTAATCTGTAATTAAAAAATTATAATTCAGATCAAATAATTTGTTTTGTGAGCCAGGATGGATTTTTACTACGAATATAGCTTTAAGTATAAATAGTTTTTCGGACGGACGACAGATCTGATAATGTGAACGCCAACAACAACAGACCGTCCAACGTCCTGCTAACTTGTATTAGTCATGAAACAGAATGTACAAATGTACATGGGCACCCAGCTTGACATTTCCAAATGAAGGTCAATTTAATAAAGCAATTAAACTAAAAATTTTGTTCGATTAGTTCAGAGCTAAGTACATACAGCGCCAGCGTTGCGCATATCAGTAAACAATTTATGTATAAAATGTATTTGCTGACTTGCCTGGCAATGATTAGAACTAAATTATTTATTTTAAAACTCTGTGGCAATAAACTGATGCTCTAACGAATACCTAAGCTTATCTGAAATTGTTAGCTTTATATGTTCGGGAATTTCATAGCTTAAAGCATAAAAGCGTCACAAATTTAAAAGTTTCTTCTCTAATAAAATTGTTCTTTAAGAGGGATATCCCTCGAGCGGATCAATGGGAGAGCTGATCAATTCCATTCCACGGGGCTTGGAGAAAGAAGAAATTCTTTGAAGTGTAATTACAACAAAAATTTATGTGTTGCACCTAGTTGCGAGTTTAAACGAAGTGAATAAAAGTATTTCTTTTGATTGATTTCATCCTCAAACAATCAAATCTGAAGTTATTACTGATCACTGATCAACCAGTAAGACAGCAAGAATGTAGTGATCAAATTAGGACTCACAGTTCACTTCAAAACTTTATATGACACTAGCTGAGCCACCCGGCGTTGCTCGGGTCTGTAGTTTTAAAGTTCCCGTTCTTGTTTTTCCGCTTAAGTGGGAACTTGGGGATGAAAAATAATCGTTTTTACTTTGGGATTATGTAGCATCCCAATGACGAAACAATTTTTGAAATCTGTCCAGTAGTTTCTAGGTTTCCGTTCCCAGCCCCCGTTCCTGTGGGAATCTTCCGTTACCGTGGAAATATGTGAAATATAAGTCTATGTCACTGAGGGATAAGGTAACATCGTAGAGTTGAAAGAATTTTTGAAATCGGTGAAATAGCTTTACGGATGGAATATAATCTAAATTACTAATTGAGGGGTAGCAATCTTAATGCAGGAAGGGGAAGGGCTACAGGAATCTGTTCAGTAGTTTCTAAGTTTCCTTTCCCAAACCCGTTCCCGTCGGAATATCAGCGCAATTTTATAAATTCCGTTCCTGTGGGAATATGGGGAACAAACCTTGACAGGAACCACTTATAAGTCATTGTGACTGAGGGATAATGTAACATCCTAGAGATGAAAGAATTTTTGAAATCGGTCAAGTAACTTTAAGGTTTCGGTTCTCGTTCCCGTTTTTGTTCCCGTGGGATTATAGGGATGAAATATAACCTGAATAACTGATGGAGGGGGATAATATAGCACCCCTTATGCTGGAATCGTTATAGAAACCTGTCTAGTAGTTTCTAAGTTTCCGTTCCCAAGCCCGTTCCTGTGGGAATATCAATTTTTAAATTTTTATGTCATAAGAACCTTCTCCTGACAATAACAAACACAACAAAAAAAGAATTGGCCAAATTGGTCCAGGCGTTGTTGAGTTATGCGCTTACCAACACATTTTGCGATTCATTTTTATATATAAGAAGATAGAGAAGTGCCCGGGTGGTCATGCAGTGCTCTAGAAGACTGAGGAGCCTCTCATTTTTGAACTTAGTGTTCAGTGCTACTTCACTGTTGAATTCAATATCCAGTGCTTCCTCTGTGTTGAATTTAGTGTCCAGCGTTACCTCTCTCTTGAATTTAGAGGTCTGAGATCTTTTACCTACAGGCATCACCATACGAGACTAGAGTTGCGATTCCAAAGACAATCGGTGAAACCAAAAAGCCACACCACCGCAATTCAAGTTCTAAAAGTAAGACTTGAAACCCTGGCTTGTTACCGTCTCAACTGAATACCCGAACTGAACCCTAAATTTCTACCTGCATTATAAATGAAAATTATTGTATGAAAATGGAAAACAGCAATAGACGAAGAAACCACTAGACTTAAGACTCGTACAGGACTTTGCATACAGCACCCGAGGATCAATTTGTTACATTTTCTTAAATTCTCAACTCATTGCCATGTTGACAAAGAGCGCTTATTTTTTCGAAATCGACAAAATCACCTGCGGCGCAGTCGACTTTTTCTTGCTTTTATTGTAGTTCCAAATGTTCTTATGTGTAACATTGGTATATTCCGGGCCATAGAAGCTCTAGAAAAACTGACTTGTGTCAGCTCTTGTACTCAAATAGTACAAAACCTCCCCATTTCCCATTTTCTTACCTCACTAATCACTGCTCGATTGAGAAAACTGATAGTTAATTGTCCATTTTTATACACAGAAAACAAAAAGGGCATCACCGTCACCGTTTCAAAGAAGGAAATCGAGAGGTCTCATCCTGTAAAATTAAACACTGTCATTATCTCCTTGTAAATGGTTTTTATGTACAACCGGCACATCAAAGTTTGCTTACATGAAATCAATACAATCCTCTCATAATATGGATGTCCACAATGAATACCAGTCGTCTAGCAATTCACAAACAAGCCATTAAATGAGATTATACTCACAATACCATGTCAATCCTCCTGTGGTGTCTGTCTCTGTCTGAACTAAACTGCTATTCAAACAAATTAGCTATGACTCGATGTCAAAACTCATTTGCAGCCAATAAACAAGTCTCTTTTAGAAAACATTAAATCCAACCGTTGGCGTTGGCCGTCGCGTCGTAGTCATCATGATAACTGAGAAATACAAGAAACATATATAAACATCCTGCCACTTATGATTGATTTCAATGGCGCCTAACTAAGCTCTGTTGTGTAGTTTCGAATCTGATGTGTATTTTCTCATTCAATTTCTCTTGGCACGTCTTTTATTTTAAAGATTTCACACCCAACGCTGTCACTGGTAAGAAGCTGTTGTCTTGATCCTTAAAGGATCCAATAAATCAGCTCTCTAACACAATCAACAACCACACATGCTGTATTTTAAAGAAGTATACGTTTGCAACAACAACATCTCTCCTGTACGTCTTCAGTACTTATTCATGAACTGAATCCGTTCTTATCCCTATACTGAGTTTGCTGATCCGAAGGTGTGCATCGTGCATCATATAGCACCATTGGCAAACAGGAAAAACATTATATAGGTAGCAGCCTCGTTTCCTCTGCACACATAGTCGGTTGCTTTGCACGTTAAAAAAAAAACACCAAAGAAAAAACTGACATCAATCTTGGAAAGGTTCCTGACTAGCACACACTACTGTGTGTTATGTTTGGCAGGATGTTTGAGCAAGAAATGAGACTAAAAAGCAAAAAAAGAAACTTATATGAGTAAGTTGGGCACACTAGCTTAAACGTGTGCTAGAATAAAAATGTGAAATTTAAGAAAATTACGAAGCTTGCAAAAGCAATGAAAGGACGACTGTTTAGGGTTCCAATTGATAAAAATTGAGGCAACGCTGATTGTGGTGCTTTATGAAAAAACGCTTAATCCTCTCCTTAGAAAAAGTAAGGAGTTTGTCTACTGGTTTTTTTTCATATGTCCTGTGCTACTGGGATACTCTTTCTTAGAAAATGGAGGTTTGATATTGAAACACACATTTCGGAAGAATATGAAATGGAGAATAGCCGATGTACAGAGTGCGCCATCTAGATAGGACCTATTGAGATGTTGAATAACTCCGCCTTCTTTCAGCCGATTTTGACAAGTCAGCCAGATTCAGAAACGTCAGCCTATACCATTTTAGACATGGATCGGCTCACAGCAAAAAATCGTGCTGAAATTGTAGTGCAGTACATCGAAAGCAGTCGTTCAATTATGAAAACTATGCGTGACCGAGTTTTGATGACGGACGAAGCTCATTTTTCGCTCTCTGGTGGGGTTAATAAACAAAATTGTCCAATTTAGGGAACAGAGAACCCACACATTATTCACGAAACATCATTCCACGATCTAAAAGTTACTGTTGCCGGAGTGTGCTCGAAAACGATTATTGGACAAAAGTTGCAGAAGGCGTCGACGGTGCACGCTATCGTTGGATGTTGGCGCACTTTGTTTGTCCGGAAATGTGTAAACACGGTCTGACGAACTTAGACGGCACCTCTTGTCACACCGCAGTTGCTACTGTGAAGTTTTTGGAGAGCAAGTTCCCGGGACGCGTTGTGTCTAAAAAGGGTGATTTAAATTGGCCTCCTCTTTCGCCGGATTTGACGGCACCGGTCTTTTTTCTGAGGATTTACTTGAAGAGTATAGTGTATGCCAGCTAACCGAAGACTATTGAACAACTGAAAGCTAATATCAAAGCAGAAATTGCTGCTATTACTCCCGAAATGTTGTCAAATACAATATGAAATGTCCAAAAATGGCCGCATTTTGTGTTTCTAATGAAGGCAGTCATTTGATCCATATTGTATTCTAAAAGAATTGTCAGTAAATCGCATTCTATGCCCTAAATAAATCTTGTTTATTTACCGAAATCGGCTGAAAAATGGTGGAGTTATTGAACATTTCAGTAGGTCCTGTCTAGATGGCGCACCCTGTATTTAAGAAACTCGAAAAATAATGTAGAAAGTTGCAGTTTCAGTCGGCCAAAAAGTAAAATTGCAATTTTAAGTTTGAAAACATTCAGTCAATCAAGTCGGGCGATAGTTGGACGTACAGGAATTGCACTGACATAATGACGTCGCTTTTTTTAGTTTCCTCATCATAAATGAAATGTTGGGACACTTGAACGCATTTGGTTAGCAATCAAATTTGATTCCACAAAACCAATTTGTATTTAAAAAGGCCCATTCAACAGATCACGCACTGCTAGTTCTACATGATAAAGTTGTTCAGAATCTAAGGGGGAAAAAGACAACAAAAGCTTTGGACATAGATTTGGAAAAGGCTTTCGACAACATATGGCATAAGGGACTGACTTTCAAGTTTCTAACAATAGGAATCCCGGATTTTCTAATTCGAATGGTGCAAAGTTTTTTTGAAGTTAGGTTCACATCTATCTCCATAGGATCAGAATCTTCAGACAAATTCGCAGTTCTTTGGGGTGTAGCTCAAGGCTCAATTCTTGGTCCAACACTTTTTAATATATATTTAAGTGACCTTCCACTCGACAACCTTATGACGAGTGATCCATGTTGTTTACTTTACGCAGATAACACAACGATTTTATCAAGTGACATGAAGCCAAGCATAGCACTTCAGAAAATCGCAGAAAAAATTCCAGTCTTAGAAAGCTACTATAAAAAATGGGGGTTGAAAATTAACACGGAAAAGAGCTGTGTCATATGCCTTAGAAATCTAAATCTCTAGCGGTAAAGGCCATTATCTTGCCGTTAAGGAAAGCAAAAGGCTGAAATTACAAATCAATGGAATCAATGTCCCACTTAAAACCGAGACCAAAATACTTGGAGTAAATCATCATAACAAATTTCTTTTTAACAAACATGCCAGAAGCACACTTTCAAAATCTAAAATGGTAATAGCTAGCTTAAAACCTACTTTACACTCTAAGCATATGCCACAGTCAACAAAATTGCTCATTTATAAAACACCCGTAAGGCCCATCCTAACATATGGTTTCTGCATCTGGTTTACTATTACTCCTACCGTAGCAAGAGAACTAGAGAGTTTGGAAAGAAAAATTTTACGATTTTGTAGTGGAAAGTTCCGAAGACCAAACAAAAAATGGTTTTCAAACCAAACTTTATACGAAGCAACGAAACTGAAACCATTAATGGTTTATCAAATCGAAATACTCTTGAAAAGACTTGAGTCTCTGGGATCCCACCCTAATAGCTTAGTAAGTTCCTTATATGATCGTAATAGCAATAACTGCATCAATGATCATTATTACCTTTCGCCTTTTAACCTTCTGCATAGTTCATCGTCTCCCCAATAAAGACCAGATACAAATAGAAATCTTGTTGTACCCTATTCCCTATTACGACAAGGCTCAACCGGGAAACCTAAGAGGATAAATAGATCCGACTTCAAGTACATACATAGACAAACGTTGAAAGTGCTCATATATTCCATTGTACGTTTATGCTTAATAGTTATACATTTTAATATGGTCTTTAAAAGCTCCGTTAATGTACTAAATAGTTTAACTAATCAATAAGATATTAGACTTCCGCAGGATAACTTTAGTATTTCTTTCTTTTCTTGATGAATAAAATCTATCAGGTTTCTTCTCTGTGTTTGTACGTAAGTTAGTTTTAAGTATTTAAAAAAAAATAAAAAAAATAAAAAAAATAGTAATTATGTATGTCGGGAGCAACCCTACAATATATTTTAGAGTTCATAAAGTTAGTGACATCTTATTCAAACTGAAATTATGTCTATTGAATTTTGCATATAAACCGAGAATAGTCAGACATACACTTAAGAGTCGACAAATATTGTTAAATCTGTTATGTTACCAAATCAAACATGTATTTTCTAATTAGTCTCAATAAATGAATTGAATTGAATTGAATTGAATGAAAAGATTAGTAAAATTTTCAACACTTTTTTTCATCATCATCTATAGCCGTGTTTTATTATCCTTCGTGATCTGATCGGGATCAGATTTGATAATAAAACAACTTGGATCAGAAAAAAGTTTTGCTTTTAAACGTTTGTAGCACTGATCTAAAGCTTGACAGATAGACAGGAAGAAAAATTGTTTTCCAATTAATTGTTTTTCATACAGAAAATGAAACAGTTTATTTTCTTCTCACCAATGCTGCTGCTACTATACTAGTGAAATATAAAAACAATCATGATAAAGCAGCTATTAGTCAAGGATATAGAAGAAACTATAGATAGGAGATTGCATTATATTTCCTTCGGTAAAAGGAGTTAACCTCGTTGAGTTATAAAAAGGCTTTATCTAGTAAGGCTTTTTAAGATTGGCAGTATTTTGTTTTTTACGTATACCGGATCACAATCAGCCAACATACAAACATGTTTGCACAAAATCTTGATTAAAGTCTGACAACCAAGAAAATTGCCTTACGTTTTTCTACCAAGTTTTCAGTTTTTTTTCAACGGCTTGCTGCAACAACAACACTGTTATAAAAAAAACATTCCGAAGTGAGTTCTTCTTTACTTTTTAGTGTTTTAGAGTTTTATTCACACACTTATTCGGCTTCCCAGGTACATGCGTGCCCATGAGTCCTATGAAGAACTAACGCGCTTTTTAGACAGTTTTAGTTTCCTGCTTGAATAAAAATTAAAACATCTGCACCACCAAAAGGAATGTATCCGAAACCACACAAATTTGAATATTTTCATGATGTATGAGGATATAAGTGTCATGTTTTTCTAATAAAATTGAAGAAAATGAGTATGAATACGAATGCGTAGTTAATTTATTGGCAGGACGCAAACTCATAAGTCTTAACACAAGGTGAAACATCTTGAAAGATTAAAAAGTGCTCTACAAGTCACTGAACAATGCTTGAAGTTTGATTTTGGTTTTGGTGCCGCAAACGTTGATATGACCACTTTCACAAGCACACAAGTACGTACTGCAACTTTTTTATCTATGTACAAACTTTTTTCATTTTGACATTTAGTTTTTTTTCACTCACTTTCAAATAAAGGCGACAACATATGCGATGAAAAAGTAGCCCTAGGTGTTAAGCTACGTGCAGACGGCATATAAAAAGCCGCACATATGTGCGGTTCTGACGTCACATAAAAAGTTGTAAATTCAACGCAAATGCTATACGTAAATCAGTGTACGCAAACTCGCATATAAGGGTGTTCAGACGATGTGCGGAATCTGTCCCAAAAGCCGCACATTAGTTTGCGTTGATTTGCTCGCACATCAAATGTACGCAAATGAATACGCACACTTTTCGGTCGATGTGCGACGTGTTCACACGATATGCAGAAAAATACGCACATCAACCATTTGCGTTCATATGCAAGTTTGCGTTAATTTAATCGATTGTTTGACTTTTGTGTTTAGCTCATTTTTTTTCATTGTTTACTACATTAAATTGAAAATGTTAAAATGAAAGTAGGTTGCTATTGCTGTTTTGGCATTGGATATAATTGAAAAAGATGAGAAAAGTGAATTTCGCGAAGAATCGGGCGTGGAACGAACGTAGTGTGTGGACAAAGGACTGGCTTCTGCATCGTGCTTCACAACTACTTTATTTCTACAAATAAATCGAAAAACGCACTGAATAATATCGTTTGACCAATACGATGCTGAAGGCAATATAGTGAGTCCTGGTGAATGGCGTGCTGATCTTCAATGCTCAACAATGTATCCACTTGAGGAACTACGATCGCGAGACCATGGATCTGAAAGTAAAGGCATTCGAAAAGAGTTCACGCACTACTTCACCGAAGAAGGCCATATTGAATTGACAATTCATTTGTAAACATAACAAAAAATTTTATTTTTTTTATTAAGTTCAATTTGTTTATTGCTTTCATTAGAATTAAAAAAAAAAACATAGATTGAAAAATAAATACTCAAGTTAACAGAAAAAAATATCTTCTAATATTTAAGTACATAAGCAGGTATTGTATATAGGAACAAAAACATAGAAACAGCCAGCTTGGTCTTCAGGAAGATGTCTTGAATGGCACAATAAATAGTCGCAGAATGTTGAATTCTTGTCGCTTGATTGCAAAGCGGAGACTGCTGAACTTAAAATGGTCAATCGAGCGTTTGTTGAACATGATGGCCACGGCGACGTTGCTGTCGAAGGCGGTATTAAGGTTTTTGTCACAAACCTACGTTTGTGCTGCTGGGGCTGGCCGACTGCAGGTTCTGACAGTAGTAAATCATCTGTAACTGCTTCATCAACGATTGCAGCAAAGTCCTGTAAAATAGAAGTAAATTGTTTATCTAAAACGAAAAGCCAGCATTTCAGAAAAACTTACATGGTCAATTGACGAAACATATGAAGTGGATCTTTTTACATCGTCGGCCTCCAAAAACATCATTTGATTGAAAACTGCCAATGCACGGAGGATGGTTTTGTGCCCTGCACTCACTTTTTGGTGCGAAGTTTTTCCAAATTTGCCTTGAACATTATACGCAAACAGCCCCACTAGCACTTGTCTTCCTTAGCAGTAACGTCAGCCAATTTCGTCAACCAATCTCACGCCAAAAATCAAGATTTTTGAGCTTGTACTCTGCTGAACCTGCATCCCAAAGCCGAGCTTCTCCACCGTAGTAATTAAGGTTTTAATTCCATTGGGCGTCAAATTCTGCTGCACTATCCGAATAGCGGATTCTGATTTCCTTGTGCTGTGTGATTTATTGTACTGTGAGCCCTCGAAATCTATTTTGTTCTCGCTCATTTATTATTTTTTTCCTTCTGCAATTGAATATTGATCACAACTACACTTCACAATCACTACTGATTTGCGTAAAAATATGCACATTTGCGTTGTCCTATTTTCGTGTCAACGCATATGATTATGACGACCGCACATCCACGCACATGCACGCAAACTGTCACAAAAAATGTGCGAGGGTGTTCAGACGATTTGCGAAAAAGTCGCACATTTATTTGCGGTTTTGCTGTCGCACATCGTCCGCAAACCATTTGCGTGCATGTGCGGACTGTCCCAAAAGGGTGTTCAGACGATATGCGTCAATACTCGCAAATTATGACGTAAAAATGACGTCAGAACCGCACATATGTGCGGCTTTTATATGCCGTCTGCACGTAGCTTTAGACTTGAAACTAAAAACTGGATCTGGAATTGTGATCCAAAAAAAAGTTAGATCTTGTGTTGTTTTTGCAAAAATATATATATTTTTCAAAGCAAATCTGATCCGGATCAGATCACAAGGAAAATAAAATACGGCTTATGTTACTGATGAATCTACTTTCATTTCGACTTTTGCATTAAAGTTATGTAAGTAATTTTTTAAGTCAAAAATTTTTAACTGAACAAAACAAACTCTGAACTGAACAAAGAACTCTGTCAACATTTTGAAAACGCGCTCAGATGACTTTGTGGCGACATCTAACACTTCAAAACAAAATCATTAAATCAAATGTCCTTAATGTACTATATACTTTTGTTCTTGATGTTCGAAATATGAACAACATATTTGACAGTTCTTTTTATTTCCTGTTTCTTAAATTTTGAAAAACCTATAAATGCGCGTGTTTGATCTTTGGAGACTCTCTTCTTCCTTGGATCCTCGAATAAGCTCATATGTTTGTCAAGACCAAGATTAATTTACTCAAACCTTTTGTAAGTAGTTTTAATATGAAGTTTTAATAAATTGGATTTTTATTTAACGCAGAGTGTCGAATCATTTCGAATCCATAATTGGTGACCCCGGTTCACGTAAAGAAAATTTTTACAAACTTCGAAAATGGCGAACGATAATAAAGGTAAAGAAGACGACTCCAAACTGGATCCAGCAAAGGAAGACTCAACAGAGCAAGCAAATCAAGATACGCCAGGGACTATCACTCGTGTTTCAATTAGAATCCCTCCATTCTGGCACGAGAAACCACAGATATGGTTCGCTCAAATCGATGCCCAGTTCCAAATTAATAAAATTAACGGAGACGTTGCCAAGTTCAACACAGTCTTTGGGGCTATAGAGTCTCAAGTGCTAACGCAGGTCTCTGATGCGGTACTGCAACCACCAGTCCAAAACAAATATTTCAATTTAAAAAAAGTAATAATTGAGCGCTTCGGTGACTCCGAGCAACGAAAAATTAAAAAACTACTTTCAGAAGTGGACCTCGGAGACAAGAGACCATCACAGCTCCTTAACGAACTCAAGGTGCTTGGAGGTGCTCAAATAACAGACGAATTTCTGAAATCGCTGTGGCTGCAACGTTTGCCAGCTCAAGTTCGCGCAATATTACAAGCTTCAAACGAAGAAATTACGGCATTATCTAAACTTGCAGACAAAGTCATGGAAGTTGGTGAATTCTCAAATACCTCGCAAATAAATGCTGTGCAACGAAGTGGTAGTCGTCCGTCTACACCCCACGCATCATCAAACGAAATTTCGCTACAACAACTCCAACTTGAGGTAAAAACAATCGGCAGTCAGCTTAAACAGATACTAAAAGCATCACGTATCAACTCTAACCGTCGCAGTAGAAGCTCAAGCTCGCGCCGCTATTTTTCTAATCATCATAATTCAGGTTCAATGAAAAACGAATCGTACTGCTGGTTCCACAATAAATTCGGCAGCGAAGCAAAAAAGTGCCGTGAGCCATGCACCTTCAAATGGGAATCAAAAACTAAATTCAATACCGTTGGCCTGCGGTTCATCAAGTAAACAACCCGTCGGCCAACAAGTATTACGATTAGTTGTTTACGACACATCTTCTCAACATAAATTTCTTATCGACAGTGGAGCAGACATTTCTGTTCTACCACCTTCGTATGCCGATCGATTTTCACCAAACAAAACAACACTTTTTGCAGCTAATGGCAGCTGAATAAAAACATATGGTGAGAGAAGACTGACTTTAGATTTGGGTCTGAGACGTGCTTTTCCATGGACATTTACCGTAGCTGATGTGACATCACCGATCATTGGCGCAGATTTTATTAGGCATTTTGGTATCATCATCGACCTCAAACGAAACATTTTAATAGGTAGCATCACCAAAATCGAATCAAAAACAACCTGTTGTTCAGTCTCTCATGAGGTAATTATAAAAGCATTTGATTCTAATCAACCTTTTGCATTCATACTAGCAGAGTTCCAAGAGCTAATTTCGAAGACAAAAAAGCAACCAGCAAGCATATCGACAACAACTCATCACATAGAAACAAGGGGTGCTCCGGTTTTTTCACGTCCACGCCGGCCGTCTTAATGGTGAAAAACTTAAGGCCGCTCAAAAGGAGTTCCAGTATTTGATGAAACAAGGCATCTGCCGTCCATCCAAAAGCAACTGGGCCAGTCCATTACACATGCAGATGAAATCAAATGGCGAGTGGCGTCCTTGTAATGATTACCGAGGGCTGAACAACGCCACCAAACCTGACAAGTACCCAATACCATTTGTGCAGGACTTTCGAAATATTCTGAAAGGGAGGACGGTATTTTCTACAATCGATTTGGAAAGAGCTTTCCATCAAATACCTGTCGAGCCAAAAGATGTCCACAAGACCGCAATACTACGCCGTTTGGTTCCTTTGAATTCGTATACATGATGTTCGGTCTGAGGAACGCTGCTCAGACGTTTCAGAGACACATGCACGAGGTCCTAAGAGGGTGTGAAGATTTTGCATTTTCTTACATTGACGACATTATCGTAGCATCAAAAGACGATAAAGAGCACGAACAACACCTGAGAATTATTTTTCAGCGCCTCAAAGAATATGGTCTCAAAATCAATCCCTCTAAGTGCGTGCTTGGAAAGAGAGAGATCACATTTCTCGGCCATCAAATCAATTGCGAAGGTATAAAGCCACTCGACACGAAAACAAAGGTAATCTCGGAATTTAAAAAACCTGTTCTAACCAAGAAACTGAAATGGTTCTTGGCCATGATAAATTTTTATAGGTCTTTCATACCTCATGCGGTAAACAACCAAATGATCCTTCAAAAACTAATCAAAGGAAATGTTAAAAACGACCGAACGAAAATAGATTGGACAAAAGAAGCAGAGGCAGCATTCGAGAGCTGTAAGAAAGAACTAACTGAAGCAACACTCCTCGTTCATCCCGCTTCGGATGCATCCATATCCATCAGTACTGATGCTTCAGATGTTGCTATAGGAGTTGTCATTCAACAAACACAAAACGGAATCGCAAAACCATTAGGATTCTTCTCCAAGAAGCTAACAGACAGACAACAGAAGTACAGTGTCTATGATCGTGAGCTACTGGCGATCTACGAAGCAGTGGAACACTTCAGACACCTTCTAGAAGGAAGAGACTTTTGTATATGGGCCGACCACAAGCCACTTACCTTCGCGTTTAGCAAATCATCGGAAAAAGCTTCTCCAAGACGACTTAGACAGTTGGACTTCATAGCACAATTCAGCACAGACGTGAGATACATCGACGGCAACAAAAACACAGTCGCGGACATGTTATCTCGGATAGAACAAGTTCAATCGAACTTTTTGGCCATTGATACGGAAACAATCGCTGAAGAACAATCGAATGATCCTGATTTCATCAATATCACTAGGGATAACAAGTTTCTCTCAACGTCACTAACATGTAAAAATTTTGTCATTACAGGTAACTAAAAACCAATCTACTGTGACGTTAGTTCTCCGAGAATCCGACCCATCATACCAAGAACGCTTCGAAGTGCCATTATTAAACAATTGCATGGATTATCTCATCCAGGAAAAAGGTCGACGTTGAAAATGATCCAAGAGCGCTACGTCTGGCCTGGTTTGAGGAAAGATGTCACAGCAGCCGTGAGGAACTGTATGCAGTGCCACAAAAGTAAGATTCAGCGACACAACCAAATGGAATACGGATCATATTCCCCACCAGAAGCTCGTTTCGACCACATAAATATTGATCTGGTCGGCCCACTTCCATCATCTCAAGGCTACCGATATATTCTGACGTGCATAGACCGATTTTCGAGGTCGACCGAGGCATTCCCTTTGCCTGACATTACAGCTGAGACAGTAGCAAAATCTTTGATATTCGGCTCTATTTCCAGGTATGATGTTCCCCTTCGAGTCACAACCGACCTTGGACGACAATTCGAATGCAACATCTTCAAGGAACTAACAAGATTCCTCGGCATAAAACATCTTAAGACGACACCGTACCACCCCCAAGCGAATGGGATTATTGAAAGATGACATCGTACGCTCAAAACAGCTATCCGATGCTACGAAACAGATGACTGGTGCAGTGTCTTGCCAACAATCCTACTAGGATTGCGTTCAACTTTCAAAGATGACATAAATGCTACCCCCGCAGAAATGATGTTCGGAACGACACTTCGATTACCAGGCGACTTCTTTGGAACCCAACAAAAATATGGAGACCAAACAGAATTTGTGAAAGACTTGCGTCGCACGATGTCCAAAATTCAACCATCTCCTCCAATCTAGCCACGACAGTGCCAAGGTATTCATTCATCCTAACATTCAAACAGCTACTCATGTCTTTGTCCGAAACGACGCCGTCCGAACTCCTCTTCAACAACCATATTAAGGACCCTGTGAAATTCTCGAGCGAAAAGAAAAGTATTTCAAACTGCAAATTAAAAATCGAAAGGTAAATATTTCAATTGATCGACTTAAATCAGCCTTTGTACCACCAGCACTAGAAAATGACAAACTACCAAGACGAGCAAACAGTAGTCAGCTATAGGAAAATAATTCCAGCTTTCCAACATCGTCGACATACACAACTAGGTCTGGAAGAAAAGTTCGAATGCGGTATCCTATCTGAGGGGGAGTGGTGTGGCGACATCTAACACTTCAAAACAAAATCATTAAATCAAATGTCCTTAATGTACTATATACTTTTGTTCTTGATGTTCGAAATATGAACAACATATTTGACAGTTCTTTTTATTTAATGTTTCTTAAATTTTGTAAAACCTATAAATGCGCGTGTTTGTTCTTTGGAGACTCTCTTCTTCCTTGGATCCTCGAATAAGCTCATATGTTTGTCAAGACCAAGATTAATTTACTCAAACCTTTTGTAAGTAGTTTTAGTATGAAGTTTTAATAAATTGGATTTTTATTTAACGCAGAGTGTAGAATCATTTCGAATCCATAACTTCATTATGGTTGTGCATGATAAATCATTGATGGAATTTTTAAAAGAAACTCTCTCTTATCTGACTGAACTCCTACCTAAAGAAAGCAATGGCTCGCAGAAAAATGTTAAAGTAGAGGCAAGTCCTTGCGGGTTTTGCTTGCTTCGACTGCGAAGCAATATTTCGTCCAGATGGATACAATAAATGGGCTTTAAGCATTATAAAAAAAATCAATTATAAATGAAAAGAAGAGCACACAAAACTCACATGACAGCTATGAAATTTCGTTTGTTTTAACCCCAAGTATATTCGATGATGACATGGGAATCTAAACACACATAAGAAAAAACCTTATATTTACCGTCAGACCAAAGTTGGGGGTGATTTAAGTATGAAAGAGCGACAACAAGCACATAAACACAAACCACACCACACACGATATGCGAACTCATGCAAATTTGTTTGGTTAAGCTTATCCAACAGATCATCCTGTTTTCGGTGAATAATGCGCAATGAAAATTTTATGAATGGAATTTATTATGTCTGGCGGAACAAGCTGAGTGGTGCCTATGGGAATGCGAAAGTGTGTCATGTCGGTTCGAAGGACTTGCACCAATAGAAATATATATTACTACTTCAGCGATCGTAACTACACGATTTATTCACAAATTCAGATACACTGCTTAGGAGGCATTATTATAGAATGACTGTCTTTCTAAAGGACTGGGTTGTTCCAGTGGATGATGGTGCAGATAATAGCAATTTGCTGGCAATGCGGTGGACAAATTTTAATTTTGAAGCACATAAGCACAGATTTTATTCACAGTCCTGCAATGTACGATTGTAATGAAAGTCACTCGTTACTTACTCTATTACATGCAACAGAACATCTAATTTGGATTCTCGAGTGGATTCTAGGAATAAATTTCTTTAATCATGTGTATTGGTGTGGTTTATTAATACACAAAGCCAATGCCAAATGGGCGAAGATATATTTATGTACACAATCTAAGTAAGAGAAGTGACGTATTTGGGCGTAGGTCGAGTTTTATAATATGTATTATTAAGGATATGACTGCAACACATTCTAAAATTAGAATAAAACCAAGAGAATGAACTACAGTAATTTTGCAATGCTCATCAATTTGACTAATTTGTATATTAGGCCTTGGAAGCAGAAGTGGCATAACCCCGAGCTCATAGAATTGAGATATTTGCGGTTAAAGGTATCAATGAAAAACAAAAACATTCTATTTGCTTCCTGGAAAAGACAAAAAAGAAAAAAAACCTTGTGTACGTCAAAAATGGTGTCATGTTTTATACTCAAGTATTGAATTAGGTTACACCACTTACATATCCTTTATTTTTGAACTTTTGTGGGAAGAATGTTTGTTAGACCAGTAAATTAGGAAATAAGATTTTCGTTCGTTGAACTTTACTCGTTAAATTACGAAATCACCACACATCTCTGTCATGTCAAAAAGAAACATTTAAGTGGATTACGCCACTAAAAAAGAACGGGGAAGAAAAAACGTTGGTCATATTCTTCTAATAGAGGAAGAAATAACGATTTCCATTTTATTCAGGTAAAATATCATTTATTTTTATTGATAGTAGTGCAATAAACCCAAAATTGACTGTTACGTCACCTCTGCTCTCAAGGCCTCATGTGTGAGTCACACCAAAAACATAATTTCCTTTTCTTCGGTTTCGGCTGAATGTTATGAGAAACCAGTACATTCTATCAAAATATTGCTTTGACTTCGATGCAACGTTGGTTCGTGTACAAGACAACGTAGCGTGACTTCAATTGAAAGCAAAAAGTTTGATTTGTTAAAATTTATTCATTTCAGCTGCCGTCAATTTGCTCTCATACTTTTTGTACATTGTCCAACATTGTGAACCGTATGTCAGAGCTGGACGGACAACTGCTGTGTAGAGTCTTCCCTTCAGCTTAGGGGGCATTTTTCGATCACAGAAGATAGCGGAGTTTTCTCGCCACTTCATCCACCCTACGCTTACTCGATGATTGATGTCGTCATCACAAGTTGCTTCACTATTGATCATAGATCCCAGATATTTAAACTTTTCACACTTGGGAAGCACATTTCCATTCAAATAAATGTCTGGAATAGGCTTGTCTGGATCAGAAAAAAGGCAGCACAGGTATTCAGTCTTTTTAGCGCTAATACGGTACCCATTTCTTTCCAGAACATCAATCCAAACGTCAAGTGCCCGTTGCAGGGATGTAGGATCCTCGCTTATGATGGCTCCATCGTCAACAAAGAATAATTGTTGTACTTTATTGTCCGTTACTTTTCCTTCGAGCAAATAATCCAGAACAGCAATAAAGAGCAGTGGACTCAAGACACTTCCCTGATGTACACCTACTGTTATTTGGAATTCTTCGGTGACTCCAGCTGGGCATCTCACTTTTGTAACTGCTCCATCGTACATGTCCATAATTATTCGCACATAGGCTTCAGGAACTCCTCGGTGTCTGAGGGCCACCCATATCAGATCTCGCGGTTGTCGATCGAATGCTTTTTCGAAGTCAACCAACACAATATGCGAATCCTCTAAGAAGGCATCTCAGTGTTTTTCCATAATGATCCTTATACTTTGGATTGCGTCTGTAGTTGACTTACCCGCGACAAACCCGCATTGGTCATCAGACAGCCTTATTATTATCCGCAGTCGTCTATCCAAAACCCGCTCAACGATCTTCATAGTGTGGGACATCAACTTGATCGAACGATAGTTGTCACAGCTTCTGGTATCTCCCTTTCCCTTGTACATTGGAAGAAGAAAACTTTCCCTCCATTGATTAGGCAAACTGTCACCTCTTATAAGTTTGGAGATGAGAATCGTGAGCCATCTCAACCCGATGTCTCCCATATTTTTCCAAAACTCATATGGTACCTCGTCTGGCCCAATCGCTTTGCCTTTTTTGGAGTTCTTAACTGCCTTCCTAACTTCTTCGACTGTGACGTCGGATACTTCCGTAAAGTTAGGTGCAGCTGTTGGAAAGTGGCGCCGAGGAAACTGTTCATTCAAAAGATCATCACAATACTGTCGCCACCTGTGAAGAATTTTGTCGTCATCCACAAGTAGCAGTCCTTGAGCATCATTTATGAACTTCGGCGAACGAATCTCCTGCACATTTCTCCTTCTCTGAGCGGCTATTTTGAAAATGGTTGCTCCCTTATTCAAGTTGCTTTGTCTTAGCTCTTGGATTTGCTTCAGCAGCTGGGGAAGAAATCTCTTCCAGCTCTCGATACAGGCCCTCCGTGCTTTTTGCTTGAAGTTGGGCGCACTTTTTCTTCACTTCTTTTCTGCAGCTCTTGTATTCCATTTTGAAACGCGCTTTTTCATTTGTATTTCTTGAGGGGCACTTCGACCAAACTTGGAAAGCTGCTTTCTTCTTTCTAATCGCTGCTTTCTTCTTTCTAATTTTTCAGTAACTTATTGTTATATTATTTTACTTAAGTACATACATTTTTGCACACGATGTTCTTACTTTTTTCATCTTTTGCCAAATAAAATTGTTTTGCCGTAAGTACTTCCGTTCCCATGACAATAATGGAAAAAAGAAAGCAAAAACAGACAGATTTAATTTTAAAATATTAGGAACGACTCCCGTTCCCGTGGGAATATGGTGATCGTTTTCATAGGAATATGGGAATGAGTTAAAGTTTATGTTACTCGCTCGGGGATAGTGTAGCATTCTAACGGTGGAAGAATTTTTGAAATCGGTGCAGTAGTTTCTAAGTTCTCGATTACGTTCCCGTTCGTTTTAGGAATTGGGATAAAACATAAAGTCTATGTCTTTTCTCATGTCTTAGACTACCTCTGTACAAAATTTCTTTTGAATTGGTTCAGTTGTTTGGGCGGGAGATGGTAACATAGAAAGACGAACAGACAGAGCTACTTTTGCATTTAAACCTAGTATAAGTTAGGATTGTTCCTAGCAAATCAATACAGAGTATAAAAAAAGCATAAAAATATTAAGAACAAATTGTTCGTGAATATTTAATATATTTTTTATAGCTATGCAGTTGGATTTCTTAGGATTCAAAATAAGCTTTGATCGATGTGAACAGCTAGCTATTTCAGCGAGGTCAACATTTAAGCAATAAGCATCGTGTTCTATCAAACCCAATGGACAACTCAACACAAGCTGAACATCATCAGCATACATGTTAATGGGACAGTGCTTAATAAGGGTTGGAAGCTCATTAATATATAATGAAAAAAGGATGGGCCCCAATATAGATCCTTGAGGGACACCAGTCTTTACAGGAAGAAAATCCGATAAATTATCCCTTAATGCCACTGCTTGCTTCCTATCTTTAAGATAGGATGAAATCAACTTAACTGCAAAGGGTGAAAAATTGTATAAAACGGAAAGCTTATGACATAGCAGAGAATGATCAACAAGATCAAAGGCCTTTGAAAAGTCTAGTAGGAACAAAAATGAGATTTCATCTGCATCAAGAGCCTGACGTATTTCCTCCGTACAACCCAATACAGCAGTAGTACAGCTGTGTTTTTGTCGGAATCCGGACTGCTTAGGTGATAAAAGGCGATGTCTATACAGATGGTGATTGATTTGCTTTTGTAAAACCTTTTCAAATACCTAAGATAGATAGGAGAGAATAGAAATAGGTCTGAACTCATTACCTTTAGATGTTTTTGGAACCGGAATTATTTTGGCTGACTTCCAAAGTGAGGGAAACACACCTGTGGTCAGTATTGAGTTAAAAATATAGGTAATATATGGAAGAAGTATAGGTAAAATTATTTTCAAAAACGTAGGATGAATTTCATCAAGACCGACCGCGTTGGATTTAATACATAATATACTTTCAAGTACATCAGATGAGTTTACCGCAGAAAAACAAAAGGCGGGACAGCGAGGAGGAGAGGAATGAGTTTCAATTTCTTGATAAATTAGTCGGGTGTTATTAGCAGAATGTGAAGACGAAATAGAATTTAGTTTTATTTTACATTTTTACTATCCACAAAAAAAAAAACCAAAAACTCAAATAAGGGCGGATTGATAAGTCAGTGACTTTTTGAATTTCTCGCGCAGTTACTCCTAATGCAACAGTGCTGCCGACAACTGTAATCTATTAGTAGGCATCTGTCAAATTTTGTGCAAGCTACGTCAACGTCATGCAGTTGGTGTTTGATAGCCATTCAGAGCAGACAACCTCGTAAATTTTTACGAAAATGGAAAAAAGGGAATTTCGTGTGCTCATTAAACATTACTTTTTACGTAAAAAGTCCATCACTTGAAACTAAGGAAAGGCTTGATAAATACTACGGGGACTCGGCACCATCAATTTCAATGGTAAAGAAGTAGTTTACAGAGTTCCGTTGTGGTCGTACCAGCACTAGTGACGCCGAACGTTCAGGTCACCCTAAAGAAGCGATCACGCCGGAAATCGTCGATAAAATCCATGAAATGATATTTGATGATCGGAGAATGAAAGTGCGTGAGTTGGCTCTTGCTGTAGGTATCTCAACTGAACGGGTACATCATATTTTACACGAATATTTGTACATGAGAAAACTCTCCGCGAGATGGGTGCCGCGATTGCTCACACTCGACCATAAGCGCAATCCAAAAAAATGGCCAAAATCCACGAATTGAGATACGAACTGCTACCTCATCCAGCATATTCTCCAGATTTAGTCCCCTGCGACTATTATCTGTGTCCAAACCTAAAGAAATGGCTGGGTGGTAAGAGATTTGAGTCGAATGAAGAAGTTATTACAGAAACAAACGCGTAATTTGAGAGCCTTGTAAAAACCTATTATTTGGAGGGAATAAAAAAATTAGAAAAACGCTGGACTAAATGTATCGAGCTAAAAGATGATTATGTAGAAAAATAAAATGTTTATTTGCCGCAAAAAGTTTGTTTTATTCAAAAAGTCACTGACTTATAATTTCCAAAAAAAGAATTTTACTGAGAATCATTTATTTTCAAATTGACTCAGTTTTCTTCAATTTTCATTCTATTCCCTAATGACACAACTTGCAGTAGAAAAACAACTCCTTTTCCACATGAAAGCGAACATTGGTAAGAAAAGAGTAGCTTAAGATACGTTAATGTCACAACTCAGCAATGCTATCATCAGCTCAGCAGTGGACTTCGCCTTTTAACACAAAAAAATATCTGAATTACTGAACACTTTTAGCTCTACAAAATGTACTTTAGAACTAATAAAGTGACTGAACCGTGTTTCACCATACATTTACTTGTAGTCTTAAGCAAATGAGTCAAATCTAAAAAATATGAATTATTGAATTACTGTGGAAACGACGAAGACTTTTTTTTGCTTGCTGGTAAATATTCCTAGAAAAAGGAACCACTCGTAAAAAAGAAGAATTAACGAACAACGGCAGAAGAAAACGTGCGACACGCACAAGAAGACAAATTTTTTAATCAGCGATAGAACATAGAAGTAAAAGAATTAAAATTTAAGTTTCTTTGAAAATTAAAATTTTGAAATTCAACTAAAATAAAAAGTAAACAAATTGAAAACAGAAACAAAACATTTATTCTATTGTTTAGTGAACCAACACTGATTAAAGAGCATTTGTACCTCTGCCTAGCTATTTTCGAAGTTTTCTTAATGTCAAAACTTTACACAAAAATTCAAAACATTTTTTTTTTCAGTCAATCATTTGAGTAAGGAACTGTATATTAAAAAAGAAGCACCCGGGAGTGTCGACAGAAGTGAAAACAGAATTGAATTTACAGTAAATATTTTAATGTATAGGAAAATCTTTCAAATGGTTTTTCTTATTCCTCGTTATATTTTTCTTTTCCCCTTCGATTCTTTTTATGTTTTATTTTGCAATCATCTTTTTCATAAGCTGAAGTGTGCATGTAGCCTTTATGCTAGACGTGGTGACCAATTTTTATTTATGTTTTCACTTTCAATAAATAAAAAAATGGAAGTAATGGCCGGTAATCGAACCTGAGTCGCTGGGCTATGACGACTTTACATACGATGAGCCCAGGAAGGGATTTTGCGCGTTACTCGAGCGCGTCAGAAAATCATATGGGGAGAAGCCTTGCACCCTGTAATGTACTCCTACCATATATGAAACCTTAATGTTGGGGCGTTCGTTGAGGGCAGCCCGTCAGATTAGTAAAAACAAAGTCGATCCTCGGAAATACTCGAGCGCGTCAGATTAAGAGACGGTAGGTTGATTACATCCAGAAGAGTGTATATTTCAATAATCTGACAATTTGAGCGTGGCCTTAGTAAGTAGGCGAGTCACAAAGATGTAAAAAAAATCGATGTTTTGAAATACTTGAGCGCGATTAAGTTTTTTTCTATTTTGAAGGTAATTTTATCATGATTACGGAAAACATACAATCTGACAATTTGGTTGGGGCGATTGAGGTAAAATCGTCAATAAAATGTATAATATATGATGGTTAATATCTCGGTTAATATTGATATTAGAAATTGGTCCAAAAGACCTTTTTTGTATAAAACTAAATTCTCTACAAGTTTGTAACTTACAATTTTTCTGTAGCTTTTGTTATTTACGAGATAACCGCGACAAAACGTGAATTTTATGGAAAAATCTGGTTTAGTGGCCCGTACCACCTGGCCGGTATGAGTAACGAGTTTGCCACAAAGAAAATTTTTGTAAAACGTTCAATTTTAAGAAAAAAACATCTTCGGTTAAAGCGATCCCATGAAATGCCGCTGAGCTATAGAAATTTAAAAATAAATAATCAGTTAAAATTGTCAGACTAAGAGTACGCCCCCATATAACTGTCAGATTATCATCCTGGAGAACGAAGACATCAAGTTGATCACTCTGTATAAAAATCTGACGCGCTCGAGTATTTCACGTATCTCGTCACGTATTTTTTTTACATGTTTAAAAATCAGCCATGACTTATATGGCCCCACTCAAATTGTCAGATTATTGAAATATACACTTTTTAGAGTACACTTAACATACACTTTGAAAATCTGACACGCTCGAATAACTTTTTTTTTTCAACCTCTCTTTACGCCCATTTGCCCCCAGTAATTCGTCAGATTACTATATATCGGTTATCAGAAAGGCAAAGCGCGTATACTCTATGAAAATCTGACGCGCTCAAGTACTTCAATTCGACTGTTTTTTTTTTTTTCATTTTTAAAAGTTCATACACGCCTATCGTCCCACTAAATTGGAAAACTGCCATACACATTTTTTCGTTTTAAAACGTAAACTTCACAGTCCAATAAGTCCCTATGACGCTTTATTATTATTATTATTATTATTATTAAAAAATCTTTATTTTTTCTTCTTCATTGTTGTACAATTTGAGATCAAATTAAAAGATTTACAAGCATGGTTTATAAGCCGGTAAGATTTCTACTCTTAACATTTTGAGAGAAAAGAAAAATTATAAATTTAAGTAATTATACATAGTTTGAAAAAAAGGGCTTTCAGTTTAGCTAAAACAAAACAAAGGCTTAAGTCAGTAACAATCTAGACATACCTAATGCATCAAATAACAAAAAAGTATATTAAATATAAATGCGTTTTAGATATCTTCAAAAAAGGCTTTTAGTTTAGCTAAAAAAAAAAAAAAAAATTTAATGACGCTTTAGTAACTGCAAATTTAGCATCATGGGCTCCCCTACTATTACCCCCATCGCAAAAGTGCCAAACGCGCCTAAAGAAGTTTTCACTTAAAAAAAAAAAACAAGATTTAAATTTCGATTCATGTGAAGAAGGTTGATTTCGATAAAAAAAAAAATATTAGGAAATTACGACCAAATCTAGCAAATGGTCATACGGATTTTAGAATTTCTGAAAAGAAAAATGATGAATTTGATTCAAGAATTTTAAGCTTTATATGAAACCTGAATTTTGTTTTAAATAAAAGGCTGAGTATAAATTGAATCCTAAAATTATTATTTCCAATCAGGGGTCCCACAACACGTTATTTATTTTTCTACTTTTTGACTGAGGTCAACATTTAAAACTCAGTTATCTGACACCGATCTCATTTTTACCACCAATACTTTTCCACATCTTTTCACAAATTCTTTCCAAATTTTTAGGAGCCAGAATGTTTAAAAGTAGTGCGAAACACTTTTCCAATTATTCACAGCCACAAAGAATAATCTGTTCATTGTTCATATGTGAATTCGTAATAAACTGCAGACGAATACCAAAAAAATTAATTTCAGAGTTACTGGAAAAGCTTAAAAATTTTGTAAGAAATGTAAACTTATCATTTGACTTTATTCTAAGGCACCCTGTAATTCTAAACCTTGCATATTATGTACTTGTCAGTAACCAGCTAATCTTATGTCCGTTTAACGTACCTCATTATTAAGCTAATAATCCACTAATCGAATGATGTTACAGTATACTTAAGCCTTATCTCACTTATCTTATGTACCTGCATGCATTCTCGTAAGCAACCATCTGAAATGAATAATTGTACACTTTTGATCAGTTGTAATAAAGCCTTTAAGACAGAAGCATCATCTTTTCTTGCATTATATTTATTCTTGCCATCCACTCAGTGCCCCTTACAATTTCTAAGACTGTTGTTTTGGAAACCAATGTTTGCACTAACATGGTATTCTGTCTGTAGAAAATCTACGGAAACCGTTAATGTTTCACAAGTCGACCATAACATTTAAGAAAATTCCAAATGAAAACCTCAACAAAAACTTTATTCATAAATCTGTGCCAAGGTCCCACTGAAATGCTTTCCGTTCATAATTCTTTTACATATCGCTTATTTTTCGGAAGGGTCGGAAGGGTGGTGAATGTAAATTTGAAGAAAAACTGGGAAAAGCTTGTTAAGATAACAATTCACCGTACACTTGAACTCACATGTGTTAAAATACGCTTTCATACACCAGTACCACATAACTTCAATGAAATGACTTGAACTACCTCTAACGTTGCCCTTCAATCTGAGATTTGACGAAATAAAGGACTCAGTCAGAGCTTAAGCTTAGATTTCTACTAAGAATATATACGATCATGGAATGATGCACTTTTAGTCCTTATACGTCGAACATTCATTTTATAATGAGGAAGGAGCTGGAATTACTGTGAAGCTTTTCATTTACCATTTTCTGTGCAAACTACTGAAAGGCTTTAATTTCCCTTTTTATTTCTTATTTGTTAGTTTTTGTTTTGTGTCCATTGATATACCAACCACAACGAAGTCCGTATCTTTTGGGGTTTTCTCGCTTCCTGCTCTGCTCTTCGCATCCACGACTTGGTTTAAATTTATGAAATACAAAACTATGCGGTTGGTAAAGTTTCTCAACAAATTGAAATACTGCTCTTTTAGTGAAAATTACAAAGAATTTATGTATTTTCGGGTGGGTAAAGCAGCGAGGAATGATTATCTAGGTCGTTGTTTTTGTTGTATCCCTCTCAAATGGGCTCCTTCAAATGGTTTGTTAGTTCTGATGTTTTATTTGTATGGTACGACGCGCTACCATGGCTGCATTAAAAAATTGCTTGTAGATACTTAATTTGAGTCCTCTATGTAAGCCCTTCCGTACTTATTTCGTTTTCTTAACAGTGTGATGATTTCATAAAGCGATTTTTTTTAGTTTTTATTTTTAACAAGTAATTAATTTTTTTAGTAACTCGTTGCTTCAGCATTACTCAGTTTTGCTTGTGTTGATTTCGTTGTAGAGAAAATTTAGTAATTGAAAAAAGTGTTGATTATAAATTGAGCTTCCTGGGAGAGATGGGGATAACTTTATGAAGAGCTGTTATACCATGAAAGCAGAATGTATAATAAAAAGAAGTTGTTTGAAGCTCTGACAAGTAGCGGAGTTAATTTAATTTACAACAGTTACATTATTGCACTAACTACGTTTGTATAAATTTTTGGTCGATGAGAGACTAGAGAAAAAATATTGTGATTTTGTGATTTCTTAACTGAACTGACATCTGATCGTCTAAAAAAGTCATTAGGATCCTAATACAGTGTGAAAAGTAAAAAATCTAACAAATGCGCCACGAGCACCTTTACTCTTCTTTATTTTTTACGATAAATAAAGAAATTTAGAAATTCCATGATAGAAATGAGGCGCGAATGTTTTGGTAAAAGGTAAAGAGATCATGCGAGATGCGAGTTACATATGAAATTGCACCATCAACATCAGAGGGACAAGCAACGGCTGACACAAAATCGTATCGGACTGCAGTGTCATCAATAAAAGGTTATAAAAATCAATCGAGAAGTCATTCAGGTCGACTTATAATACAAGCACAAGCATAGTCATACTGATTGCAGCTGATGACGGCGGACTAATTAATTAAATCACTTTTCTGTGTAATAAATTGTAAGGGCCTATGGCCCAAAATAAAAGAACCAAATAAAGTTTTTTTTCCTTTTCGGTTACCATATAAAATATAAGTTGCGTGGGTAAAGTGTTTTAGATTGTAAAGGTTTTTAGATATACCATAATAGATCACTTGGCAAAAAAATGTGAACGCATAAGAAACCGTTTGCAACTATTATAAATGGAAAGGGAATTCAGGAGGAAATTGCTTAAAGAAAGTGTTGAATATTATGGCAGATAATGATGCAGATAAGGAAAATGGCAATTTGCTACAAATCGGTACTCAACATTTAGGAGTCCGTGATAAAATCACATGCAAGCGCTAATGGTAAGTATTAAATTATTAAATTTTGAGGTGGACACTGGCGCTCCAGTGACGATAATGAGCACTACATATGCCAAAAACATTTTGGAAAAACCTGAGTTACTACAAAACTGCGATTGATTGCAATGGCGGGGTTGCAGTAGAAACTTTGCTCATCGCCAAAACGAAAATGTATCTCGTAAGGTCAGAACACAAAACATTGCAAAGGTAGAGAATGGCTGAGAATGTTGGACTGGCCGAGAATGTTGAGGAAAAGTATTGAAAGTCCAAATATCTTTAATCAAATCAAGGAGAGATTCAGCAAGTAGGTCAGTTGGAAAGTGCTTAAAATGAATACCAGATGCAAGCCCAACATGAGCGTTAGGGCTTTCCAAAGTCAGAAATTCGAAAACGCAATTGAAAGACCTATACAGCTTGCATTATGAACGTTAAATAAAACACAAAAATGCAATAGCCAAATAGATAAGAAGGCGTATGCCTTCTCTTCGGGTTGCAAAATATGCTATCAATTCATACCCACAAGGCAAAAGATTAATATTGATAGCGGCCAAAGAAAGCTGTTTGGCAAATTTTCTATCCGAATAAAAGATTACCTATTTTATCTGCAACACGAGTTCAAAACCACACTGTATGTTTAGAGTCTTTTGACTATGAGATACGTTTTCGAAGGTATAAAGAGAACAATCATGAGAATGCAACTATACTGGTGAAATTGACCAAACCGAATCCGAAGCAATAGTAAACTTGCCTTTCACAGTAAAAGAATTGAATGCAGCAACTTATGAAATTTAAACTTTATTCGAATGCCTCAAATACGGACGAACCTGTGAACAACAACATCGGAAGTGTTTTGGAAGGAATACGCGTTCACATTCAAGAAAAACTGAGATCAAAAATAACGAGCCAATTACACACAGGTCATTTTAGTTTACTAAAAATGAGAGCTTTTGTTCGGACATAATGCTGGTGGAAAACTTTTAATAAAGGTATAGAACATCTCGTAGAGAATTGTAGTGCATAGTCTTAGACGAAATCCTATTTTAGAGCCTTTGCATTGTTGGTTACTGTTTATAAAAATTTTATGCTGATCCATTTTTAGGAAAACATTTCTTTCTGCTTGGTGATGATGCTTTTGGAAAATGACCAGTACTGCGTATAGTTAATAATAGTTCAGCGGAAACCACAATCAAAGTTTGCGGACACATTATTGCTTCATCCGGCACGCGGCAAACCAAACGTCTTACTGAGCGACCATGGAAAGCAATTAGAATAATCAGACTTTAAGAAATTTTACCCATAACAACGAATGGACAAGCCGAACTTTTTGTACAAGACGTTTCAGAACAAGTTGTAGGAAGTAATTGGTCTTCAAAATAAGTTTTAAAAAAAATTTAATAAAATAATTCCATCACTCTGTCTAGCAATTCACCGCACAACGGGAAAACGCAAGACATTATGATGTTCAACCGACAAATCCAGGCTCGATTTTGCCAGGAAGACAGAAATGGGATTTCGAAACAATACAGGATAAAGTAGGTAGCATAATCTAAATTTATAAACTAGAAGATGAACGATTCTGGCGCAGACATGAAGATAAGATATGCAAAGTAGGACCAGATGTGTTGAAAAGAAGGTTAAGTATGGGAACTGAAAAACCAACAAGTAGTGAGTATGAACCATTTGCAACCGATAAGTAAGAACCATGCACCAATCTACGATCAGGAATCGTATGGACAACGTTTAGATCCGCCTTTTCAAGTCATGAAGATATTTCAACGGAAGAAGCGTCTGGTGTGGAACTACGTACTCAAACCGTGAATAAAACAAGATAACAGAAACTATACAAAAAGGACTGACGGAGTAGTAGAACACGAAGCTGCATGCAGTTAAATTCGTAATTTAAATTTATCTCGTCATCTATTGAACTTTGAGGTGTGCGGAGGTCTCACGCTTCGAATCCCAACAGAAACCAGAAATAATTTTCCATGGGTATCACTTTTGCGAGGAATAGGCAAAATTCATTACCAGGAAAAACGCTTTCTCGATAAACCGTTCGGAACCTGCAGAATATTGTAGGTCCTCTCCATTCTTTCACATTGCATGGTTGTGAGAAGTGCGCAAGGCCATGACTTTCCGTTCAAAAATATAATAATATAATTCAGTTTATTATTTAACTTTACTATAACAACCAGGAGATTGTTCCTATTCGACTAACGACAAGCAGTCGGTAATGAACTTCCAAACTCTTCATAACAGTTGAGAAATAAACCTACTTATCGTCGCATATAAAACTTGACTGCTGTATTCTAAGACCCGAAGTCTGATCGATGCGGTTTTAGACCAGAAATGTCCACAATCGACCAGATTTCCACATTACCGTAAATCTTGGAGAAAGCCTTAGAGTGTAATATCGACTTACACCTTTGAAATTCGATTTCCTGGCCGCATATAAATCAACAGATACGAGTTGTTCAGAGCCTTGATGTCTAGTTTTGGCATCTTAACAAAAGCTCGTTGTATGCAGAATGATTTCGAATAGTCCACGCAGCTCCTTCAAGGTCAGAAAGAACTCACCGAGACCTTTGATGTCGAAAAAGGCTTTCGAAGAAACGATAAACTTTGAAGCGATTTCTTTTACATCACACTAGAAAATACCCAAGCAACAAACAAGCTCTTTAAGAGTTGTACCAATTACTCAGCACTTAACTTGAACTTAATTTATACTTAAGAATACTATTCCACTTATTTATATATTAATAAGCTCTTTGTAGGGTTTTTCATATGGACACTTTGCAGAACTTATTTAAAACCTTCCAAAGTAGCTTTTGCTCAGAGGTCGTTGAAAATCTGTCACTCACTCTTCAAAAAAAGCGGTAGTGCAAATGAGAAGATTAATTTTTCTCGACGGTTTTCTCTTTTGCGCTACCATATTTTCAACATTGTATATGGAACTTATACATAGTACTATTGAAAACAAAAACGGTCCCTGAAAGCCACTATGTATCCGGCGGCGTACTACTAACATTCCTCTGTAATTTTTAGAGCGCCGGCGGAAACATAAATGGCTTTGAGCGACCGTTTTTGTTTTCTTTGTTGTTGACGAAAGTAAACCACACATAACATTTTCGTCTCTCATTCGAAGTTTATTCCATTTCACAAATACTGTATTCAATTCATATTTGGGTAAAAGAAAAAGAAGCTTATTATTCTATTGAACTGAAATAATTGGAAAAATTGGAAGCGTGCTCTTAAATTGTTCTTAAAAAGAGTGAATTAAGACCGCTTCGGTACATGCAGTTGGCTAATCCCCTTTGGTCCCTTTTGGGTTTTATCGACGTCTTAACGATTGGTTAACCCTTAACTGATGTGGTGAAATTTAGTTACGTATCTAATGAGGTGGGTCCATTGGACCCAGCTTTTTGAAAGTGAAAAAAAATAGACAAGTTTACATTTTTTCTTAAACATCTTTATTTTAACTTAAAAAAGGATCATTTGCAAAGGTATTTAAAGAAATTAATAAAACCTGGAACTTCATTTTCATCATAAAATTTCCACATAAAAAATTTGCCTTTAGACTTAGTAAAAAAAAGGCATTTCTAAAATGCACATTATAAATACAAAAAAAAACAAAAACAAAAAATTAAAAAGTCATTTTTCTTTAAGATTAAATACCATTCCTTTGTTCTTTCACAAAAAAAACTCAAATACTTTAAAAACAAAAATTTTGACACCAATCAAATTTGGGGCTTAAATGCATGATTTGCATACCTGCTGGGAGCATGTTAGGCAAATAGGCTGTGTGTATTATGCACATAAACGAACTGTCTTTGCACTTCTATTCGGTGGACTAAAAAAACACTCTTTTCTTCTATTTTTCTTTAATTTGGCGTTTTCGTCATTGCCTGTTGCTAGAGCCGTTTCAGCGGGTTCAAGCCAAAAAATAGTTACGTATCTACTGACGTGGGTCCAATGGACCCACGTGCATTCTGTAACTCACCGAAGGAGAGGATATCAAAAAACGTCCTTTCGTATTCAAACACGTCCGCTTATTTTAGGAAGGTATCTAAAGGCCCAGGTAGCTGCGATTATCGCAGCGGTTGCTGTACATGTTTGAAAATTGAATGTGGGTCCAATGGACCCACCACATCAGTTAAGGGCTAAGGCGTGAAAACTCTTATAAAATTGACACTTTAAGTACTAGATAAGAGGCAAATGTGTTGCTTGGGTATTGTTCTAAATTCAAACTTTGTTGTTCCCCGCTACTAATTTTTTGGATTAAGACTAAATATTTCAGTAAATAAGAATTATTTGCACCTAGAAAAACCTAAAAACTAAAACTTGTGTAGCCAAACTTAGGATTAATAAAAATCAAAATCTTATCTTAAGTACACTCTCGACTTCAAAAAAAAAATATTTTTGTTGAAATTTGTTAGCATCTCTGAAACACTATATTAGATGTTCGTTTAAGTCATAGTTACTACTGAGGTGACTTAAAATGAAAGCTTAATCGTCAGCAGTCGGAAGCGTATATACTCATACCAAAAGCGATTAGCAAAGGACAATTGATAAGGCATGCGACAATATCGCGTATTAACATTACTGACCAATATTTGCGACGCTTATATGTATATTATTAAAGTCATTGAAATATTATAGACAATAGATCTCATTTCAGGGGTGATTTGCCTTCAATCGTTGGATGATTGTAGATGAGATTCATCGTGGCATTTTCTATCTAATTGAATTCGAAGCCGAACAATGTGCGAATACCTCCATTAGACAAGCTTAAATGCCTACACCGCACATCAGCGTACTCTGTTTAGCATGGTGCATAATTTTCTTCAAAATCACGAATGTAATTTCAGCATTATCGTCTTAGGCCAAGCACTTGCTACCAGAATTAGTTCGAGCAAGTAAGTGATGAATTAATCACCATTCAACGGTAGATACTTCACCAAGTAGGTGGTGTTGCGGTAGGTACGCCAAGCCATTAGGTAGGTACGCCAAGCCATTACACATTACACATGCACCACAAATGCACTAAGCGAGGCATTTAAATGCAAATTGAAGTAACGAAGCGTTTACGCTACTATTACCTCCTAATAGAATAGCACGTGCACAAGTGATTGAATTTACTAACGTTAGCATTAGTATGTGACAGACAGTTTTACCAAAAAACATCATAATGGCTTACATCAGAATGCAGGCTTCGCATGCTTGTGGACAAGTGCATCTATCTGATCATGAGCATTAGCATACATGTGAAGTGCATCGTGCATGGCAGTTGTTCTGACAATTACCTTTTAATGTCCTGTTATCATTATGAATCCATATGAATGGATGAAAGACCGAGGATGTTTTGATTAATTATGAAAATTAGTGTTTGCTGGTGAATTAATGAAAGTTTAGATGTAGACAGACTCATGCAAACAGTTCGTACAATTACGAAACAGGCTGTGCGTAAAATTCATCATCAGTTTAGTATGAATTTGTTATCAAGGCTGGGGTGGTGTAGTGGCTACTTCTGGCAGAAAACATTACTCATGCAAAACAGATTAGCCAAATATGAATAGAGTAATAGCTTTTCTAAATAAATTACTTGTATAAATACGAGTATTAAGCATGTAGGAACAATTCGTGCGATCAAAACAATACAACTCCAAGGGCTCTTCACCGTTTCACTGTTAAAGGTGGGAAACTATTTTGTAGAAAAAGAAGAGAACTTTGTGTTTTGATAACTTTATTTACAGGATAAATCGTAAGTATTTCACTGTGGTTGATTCAGGTTCTTATATAAAAGGACATTCTTGATGAACTTTTGTCAGTTCCGTATTTGAAGGAAAACATTCTCACTATGCTTTTATTGTCTGAAAAGAGACATGTGGCATAGGTTATGTCATATGGGCGACATCTCTAATCTCCCATTGAGCAACGTCCAAATGGTTCAGTGAGGGTTCCCTACCGTTTCTGCTTTTAAGAAGAAAAAGTCTCTGGCACGATTCGCAGTGTTATTTTGGGGGCAGTGAAATATTGTCGAAATCAATAAAGTCGAATCGGCACCGGGGGACCTTGCAAGCCGCATATCTATTGAGTCACGTCTAATGAATATGCCGTCCGATACGACGATCCTAAGTTTAAAACTGTGTCAATAATACACAGTGGCAAACAATACCTGGGCGAAACGCACAATTTTTCCTGGAGTAAGGTCACTGGATCTCACTTGATCCTCTTTCTGATTTCAATACACAGTCAGTTTTTTGTCGGCTCCAGACCTGTCCATTCTAGAACCTGAAAAGAGAGACAATTGTTATCGGATCTTCACAAATTGCTCCAAAAGTGATAATGGAGTGGCAGTGAAGCTATTGTGTAGAGCGATAACATATGACTCCACACCTCATTTGGTATACTGAGGGCCGTCTTCCAAGTTTAAGCGTAGGAGAAACAAATGCTATAAGCTGTGTTACGAAAAAAACTTTGAAAGAGAGAAGTACAAAGAAGTCAGCAGCGACAGCCAAGCTGTGCTTAAGGCAGACAGCTTTCTAAGACTTGAACCAGCGCTTGATCTGCTGAGGTCCTCTGTGAGGGTTTCAACCAATGATTCATAACGCAAGATTAACACATGTTGATGAAAAACTAAACGCATGTTTCCAACAGGATGCAAACAAGAGGGATGCAAAAGTTTTGCTACCCCGTAGCTGAAAAGCAAAAGTGACATAAAATGCACTTAATCCAATCATCCGGCTTCGTTGCTCTCATAATTCTCGCCAAATGCTTACTCCGGATTCTTCGAGTCTTTTACGCACTTCTCTTTTGCTATTTGTGTGTTTAAAAAAAAAATCATGAAATGGGAGTCATTGAATAGGGGTCATATCACTCGTGGTGCAATATCATCCGACTTTACCCTATGCAAAGATCTTTCTCTGAAAGTGTCCTGCATTTTCTCGAATCGGGTTAAAGATACTCGCCGCAGATATGGTGAGAGCTGGTAACTTATCATGGCAGCGTATTCTGGCCTTTCTACAAACATCTTGAAAGTTATAACTACTATCTAGTAGTACAATGAACCGGTATTGACGTCAAAGTGCTTTAGCTGGTATTTGAAAAACCGCTTACAGAAAAAGGCCAAAAACTGGTTTTTAGTAAAGGAGTGTTAGCAAATTTAATCTTTTCTTACAAATAAGTACAGGTATCAGCTCTCACACAACACATACGTTGCAGTAAATGAAAAGATTAGTAAAATGTTTAACAGTTAAAACACTTTTTATATTTCCGCTGATGTAAATTTCAGAAGCAATGCTTCCATCGTTGCCAGTCGCACAACTCATTTATAGCTAATAATGTGCACCTGAATAATGGTGGGTCAGGGGGACAGTACAGGTAATGGCTTCAAAATTGGAGAGAAGATTTAAAATTTAATTTAAATTTGGTAAGGCAACAAATAGCTTCATTAAAATAAAAGGCTGCTATTCTTTCTAATGCTCAAGATAAAAAGAAATTGCAAATGAATTTGTTAACCTCAACTGTTATCCTAGGAAATTAGTTTAACCAACCAACCCAATCCCCAGTTCCATGAGAGCTTCACTCTCAACCAGTGACATCTCATAAAGTTTTGTAAAACAACTTTTCCAATATTTACACCTAGGTATAGGTACCTTCACAAAGACAAGCTAAAATAACATAAAACATTGAAAACTTTGACTGGCTTTGAAACTTATTTCACTTTTACAACTTTTAATAACAATTAAAAGGAGCTAAAGGCGGCATGGAAACAATTAACAAGCAACTTAACAGTTGCACCAACATAGCAATACATTCATAATCCTTTTGTTGGAGAAGAAACATCTAAGTTTCAAACTGCCTTCAATGGGAGGAGTTTTTAAACAAAGTCTTTTTGTTCTACTCTGTTCAGTATGACTTGACACAAAAGAATTTATCTTAATTTGGGTGGGGCATGTAAACACCCACCGACTAACATACAACGATTTAAAGAGAGACTATCACAAGAAATATCATCTAATTTGTAATGTTTGTCAAAAGTTGAAAAGAAAAATATTTCATATTAGCCTTAATGTTTAATGCAGAAAATCATTAAAAAAAAAACACATGAAAACTGTTGCTGTAATACTTTTTGGAATGCATGGCCACAATTAAAAAAGAAAAATATGTATTCAATGCATTTTGTATCTGCAAATAGAAAAAAGAAATCAAACTCCGAACAAAACAATAAAAAAAAAGATTTTGTCTGAACAGAAGAAAATTTATTTTCTAATTCAATAAAAAATGTATGTGGTTCGCGTTGAGTACAAATAATATATACAGTGAAGCCCGCTTAAGAGAAAAGGCGAATTGTCACAGTTTTTCTTTCACTTATTACTTAAGCGGAGTCCTGATAACTGAAAAAAAATTGCACTTAAGCGGATTTAAAGTTCCATTAAGCGGAGGTTTAATGCTTCATATACACAATAAACAATTTGTTTTTATCTTTGGAGTTGCCTGGAAAAAATTTTGATTAAACATCAAAAAAAGTTTAGTTTAGTTTATTTAATAACAAAAATAACATATGTACATATGTACATTGGAATTCATAGGTATGTAGTAGTACATAAATATATTACATAAATCAAATTAAACCACATTTGAGTTTTTGTAGGTTAATTCGAAGGCACATTGGGCAAAACAAAAAGTGTCCACTCCCAAGTTTGGCTTCTGATTTCAAATATGTACATATTTATGTTTTTGAATATAATTAGGTATGTTTTATTTATTTATTTATGTTTTATTATTACACAAAAATAATCTTACTTTTTTCAAAAAGTCATCAATTTTCGTTTGTGACAAAGTCTGAAAATGGCAATTTATCATTTTACATTCAATTTCATCTAAGATTAGATCTAGTTCATTATCCCCATCAAAAAACTGCTTAAGAACATTGAGAGATTTAAAAGCTTCTTTAATTGTTGCTTTCTGGATTCCCAAAATTTCCACATCCAAACCATTGTCAGATACAGATCTGCTAGCATCAAACTTTTCGAATTGTAGTGCTGCTTCATTAATAAACAGGAATAGTGCTTTTCTAAACCTTCTCGGATTATGAGATCTACCTATGTACATATTTAGAAGAAAAATTATTAGCAAAAGAAAAACAAAATGTGTTTAATCTTAGTCTCCACACCAATACAAAAAATAATTTTGTCTGTTCCAATCGAATTGAAAATGAAAGGGACAGTGATACGGTCCTTTGGTAGCTTCATTCCTGAAGGTTTTCACATCTATTTCGCGTCCGTAGATTCTTAAACATTATCCCGGATTCATCAGCATTATGCACGTCATCTGGGTTGTTGCTTTGACGAATGTTTGGCCAAAAATTTTCCAGCAGCAACTGTGTCAGCAGAATTACTTTCACCACAAATCTTCTTGAAATGAATATTTTCAGGTTTTTTCCACCGATCTAACCATCCATTTGTTGGCTAAAATTGTTCTGTTCGATAAAATTTTTTTTCACTTAAGATAGTTTTTTTCAATGAAAAATATGAATTTTAACTGAAAATATGTTTCAGGTATCCGGGTTTTTCACTTAAGCGGAGTGTTTAATAGGTAATTGGTTTACAAATACTCGGGGATGAAAAAATTCTTTCAGATTAGCGGGTTTTTCTCTTAAGCGGGTTTCTCTTAAGAGGGTTTTACTGTATATACATACATCAGTACACAGAAAATAGGTATGGTAAGCCATAACATAGATTTCCAATATTCTCTTTTTCAAAGCACACTAATTGCGAGATATTCATCAAATTTGAATTTTTTTACTGAGTGAAATACTCACAACAATTTAAACGAGAGCTTAGTGCCGCATTTATTAAACTATTCCTTAAAATTTTGTAAATTGGCATATGTTTGCATTTTGCACATAGTTACGAAAGAAGAGTAATTTTCGGTATATTTTGTTGATGATAGTTTTTACAATATAGTGCTACTAATTCTTAAGAGAGCTAATAGTAAGGGAGCCCAGGAAGGGATTTTGCTCGTCACTCGAGCGCGTCAGAAAATCATATGGGGAGAAACCTTGCACCCTGTAATGTACTATAATGTAAATACTCGAGCGCGATAAATTTTTTTTTTTTATTTTGAAGGTAATCTTATCAGGACTACGGAGAACATATAATCTGACATTTTGCTTTGGGCGATTTAGGTAAAATCGTCAAGAAAATATATACTATATATGATGGTTAATATCTCGGTTAATATTGATATTAGCAATTTGGTCCAAAAGACCTTTTTTATAGAAAACTAAATTCTCTACAAGTTTGTAATTTAAAATTTTTCCGTAACTTTCGTTATTTACGAGGAAACTGCGACAAAACGTGAATTTTATGGAAATTTTATGGTTTAGTTGCCCGTACCACCTGACCGGTATGAGTAACGACTTTGCCAAAAAAAAATCATTTTTGTAGAGCGTTCAATTTTGAGATAAAACATCTTCAGTTAAAACGATCCCATGAAATGCCGCTGAGCTATAGAAATTTAAAAATAAAAAATCAGAGTTTCCGTGTATTTTCAATGGGAAATCTTCACACCTCTTGATCGAGCACTTAAAATTAATATTAAATGCTCAAAATAAATAAATAAAATAAATAGGGTGGCGCTACAGAGCGAGGAGCCCCTGGGCCGGTTCCGAACGGCTAATCGAGAAAGCGCTTTTCATGGCAATGAATACTAACGGAGGACTTGCCAATTCCTCGCGAAAGGCGATACCCGTAGAAAAAACATTTTTGCCTCTGGTAGGATTCGAACTCGAACCTCTGGATTAACAGGCGGACATGCTATCCATCACACCACGGGTACCACTGCTCAAACTATCAGGGGTTTTTTTTAGTATTTTCAACAAAATTTCTAATCAAAATTTGTTAATACATACATATGTAATTTGTATTGCATCCAATAATAAAAAATAGAAACAACAAATAATTGTTACTTTCAAATTGTCAGACTAAGAGTACGCCTCCATATAACTGTCAGATTATCATCCTGGAGGACGAAGACATCAAGTTGATCACTCTGTATAAATTTCTGACGCGCTCGAGTATTTCAAGGTCACGTGTTTTTTTTTACATTTTTGAAAATCAGCCATGACTTATGGCCCTACTCAAATTGTCAGATTATTGAAATATACACTTTTTGAGTACACTTAACATTCACTTTAAAAATCTGACACGCTCGAATAACTTTTTTTTTCAACCTCTCTTTACGCCTATTTGCCCCCAATTAATCGTCAGATTAATATTTATCGGTTATCAGAAAGACAAAGCGCGTATGCTCTATGAAAATCTGACGCGCTCGAGTATTTCAATGCGACTGTTTTATTTTACATTTTTAAATGCTCATACACGCTCATTTGCTCATACACGCCATTTGACATGTCTTATATCTATATGTGTACTAGCTGAGCTGCCCGGCGTTGCTCGGGTCTGTAGTCTTAAGGCTCCCGTTCTCGTTCCTGTTTCTGAGGGATTATGTGTTATCCCAGTGCCGAAAGAATTTTCGAAATCTGTCCAGTAGTGTTTCTAAGTTTCCATTTCCAACCCCGTTCCTGTGGGAATCTTCCATTCCCGTGGAATATGTGAATGAAATATATGTAAGTCTATGTCACTGAGGGATAATGTAACATCCAAGGACTGAAAGACTTTTCATAGTCTGTCAAGTATCTTTAGGTTCCCGTTCTCGTTCCTGTTTCTGTTCCCGTGGGATTATAGGGACACTAAAATCAAAAGAAACTAACTACACTCGTATCAACTAAAACGTCTGCACTTATCCTAGTGCCATTTACACAAATCATTAAGGATTGAAGACTGTCAGATGTAAAAGAAAATATATCTGGGAACATTTAAATTTTTGTGTTCAAGTACATCAATAAAAGATCAATTCTAATGCTAAATAGTATAAGAGTTACTTTACCGTGGCATTTTGTCGAATTTCAGGACAAAATTCTCCAGCAGACTAATTAGCGGGATAAGAGGCGTTTTAAGGGACAGAAATGAGTGTGGCAGGACGTCTAGTACAACAGACTTATGTAATTATTTGAATTTCATCGAAAAGGTGTAACAATTAAACTGTCGACTATCGAAAATAAGTAGAAAATATCTTACCCTGCTACAATTTTCAGCTCTTCAAGCATCAGCTCCTTCCATTGCATAACACATCATTGAACGCTTTTCCCTCCAAAGCGGTAAAACAGTGAAGTGAAGTTTGAGTGAAATAAAATCCTTCATAAGCTTTGTGTTTTTTGCACTCTGTTTTCCTGAACAAAGTAAAATTTCTTAAAAATCAAAATCCTAAAAAACAAATGAATCTAATCGGAGGACTTAAGAACTCCAAAGTGGAGAACGTTTTGAGGATATTCTCTACTCGTGGTGACGGTAGTAAATTTGAATCCTAATCCTGCGCTTTTATAATTTCTATCGTGCGTTTTGTGTTCTTTCGTCTTGAGCGCTTGAGACCTTGAGAGTGCTTTTCCTAGCTCATTAACAAGTCGAATAAGTTCACCACTCCATAAGATAGCACTTCATTCGCAACGCAAAATGTTTATAAAAATATTTGTTGTGGCAATTTAGTTACCAGGCTAAAAATAAAAAAAATTATGTAAGCAAGTGTTCGAAAAGGGACTTAACACCAAAGTACAAAAAAAAAAATACCAGAAGCAAATAATTTAGCGGAAATTGATTTGAGGTTTTCTATAACTTTCAAGTTTCTTACATCATTTAATCCATCATTTGCGATCTTAAAACTCGAATTGCACATATTACAGCTAGCGCGTTCCGGAACATTTCTCCTCAACAGAAATTTTAGTTTAAGATTAAAACGCATGAAAATGTATTTGTTTAGTTAGCATAAACCGCATCACACATAAACTGACAGATGCGTATGAAATATGACGCAGTTCAATTAATGGATGCGTTTGACTTTGAAAGGATTTCGTACTTGATACTTATGGGTTGACTTAGAATGTTTTAAAAAAATATTTAAAAAAAACAATCAAAACTCTTTTAACTCTTTTCTCTTTGATTTAAGCTTGTAAGGAGAACACTTTTATAGTGGCGACAAACAGCATTTTGTTGTGTTTTGTGGGGAAGTCTGGCATCCCTACGTTATAATAACCAAAAAGTAAAGAGAATTTATAAATCCTGGGCTTAGTTTCAAATCTCATTTTTCTAATAAGTTTAAGGATATCGCTTCGTCTAACCAAAAATGGAGTAACTTGCATTGAAAACCTTTCGAATGGCAGTTCAGTAAAACACTAAACTCTTACGGCAACTACAGTTCATTTCAAAATTACTCCAGTTGATTTCCTCACAAACCATTTCAAAATAATTTAATTGAGCCGAAAATTTACAATTTACCAAAAAAAAAAAGTTTTATATTTGCCAATGACATCCTGCTAAACCAACCCACCCTACATCCTATATTATGTACAAGTAATGCTTTTTATAATCCCAAGGCTCAACGCTATACATAGCGACTGAATGCTGATGATGATTACATACTGAACGAGAGAAAATAAAACATAAAAATAAAAAAAAAGTAAAACTCTATTGGGCGGTGCTGTTGGCGGCGCGTCGGCATTTGCTCACGAAGGAAATTTCAAAGTGACCGACTTTTCTGCTAAAAGGAAGTTCAATTTCCTGTTTCCGTTCCTCATAGTCTACAGTTGAGAATGACGTCGTCGAAGTACTTACTGTGACTTACATTCCATGCAATCATCAAGGATTTTCTTATTGAAAATAACGTTAAACGAAATTGCTTCACTTTTTCCATTCGTTCGTTCTGCGTTTCAACTTCTTGTTGCTTACATCTTCTTCTCTTCAGCTTATGAAAAAGAAAATTGGAGAACGATTTTCCACTTCTTATGCAGTAGATTCAAGATTCAAGAGCACCTTAGGGCACAGCATCCAGCTAAGTGCGAATGGAAATATGTATATAATTATACACACGGCTGTTGAGGTCTTATTGTCCACTTGGGTAGGTGGACAAGAAGTTAAGGTGGCGGAAGACCGTTGATGATTATGATGATGAAGATTCATTTAGTTTTGGATTGCGTGGTGAGAGGATCTGTTATTACCTGACGGAGATTTACTGCAAGAAGCGTTTCTAGGAAGTGGTAATATCTTGGATTGACTCAAAAATGTCCCTCTAGCTCTTAAGACTCGAGGGAATTTTCATAACTTTTAATAACGTGGGCGGTAGGACTTGGATGGTCATAACGAAATGAGTTAATAACTTCTCAGAGACAAATTCATTTCGGACAGGAAATGGTATGATAACTGGACCCAGAGGCTTTCAATTGCAATCAGAAATATGAAATAGGATTCTAAGATGGCTGCTTTTGCAATCATAAGTTCTATATTAAATTTTATGTAAGATATGACTTTTCCTTGGAAAGGATGTTATCGCTTACTAAAGAAGAAAAAAACCATTTCATATTAAGAGAGAAATCAAAATATGCGCACAACCAAATAAATATTTAATACTGAGATATACACTAAACTGACGTGAATCCCTTCACTTCCTTTTATTCCTTTCATGTAAAGGCATCCGCATCACAATGCTGCTCCACAAGTTGAAAAGAAGGAATGCAAGCATCAACAAGACGCAAAACAACAAAAAGAGCTCACTGCTAAACTCTTAAATAGGAATGAATAAATTATCTTATCCTTTTTGGCGTTTAAAGAGATTGACTTTAGATACTTTTCAGCGAACACCAGAACAATTCATGCAAATGTGCAACAAAAACTTTAGCAAACAGATCATTAAAGACACTGGTGCTAAGATGTCGAGTCAAATGTAGCAGCAGATGGTGAAGATAAAAACTGCCAAGAGCGCAAAGAATCTTCTTCTTCGGAGTATAATTGAAGGCTAACAAAGAAAGTGATTTTTTGTGTCCAATTTTTTTTTTTTTTTGCTTGAGTACAAAAAACTCAACAAAAGGATAGTTCACTTTGATTGAAAGAACGAAGTCAAGCAAAGTTAATTTAACAGAGTAAGAAAGAAACGCATCTTGCTTTTGAAATGGCAATGCATTCTAGTCAACTCTTGAGTGACGGAGTTATCGTTTTATCAATCAACTATCTCCCAAGACTTTGATAGTTTCCACCAGCTCAAAGTGAATGAATTAAAAGACAGTACCTATTATTTAAAACAATGAATAAAGCGTGCTTAAGATGATTTTGTTTTTGTAATCAGTATACAAACTCGATACGGCACAAACGAAGAAAAGGAAATGTTCAAATATAACTCCATTTGTTTCTACATTTCTACTTAAGTAAACATTGCAGTTTGTGGTGTGTTTTTTTCTCTAGAGCTCCGGTATGCTCGTCGGGTCCAGAGTCGACCAAAGAAAACACGTAAGACTTTGGGTGCGAAGGTCCAATTCTTTTATTGGTCTTAAAGCTAGTCTAATATAATATTTATTAATTCTTATCTTTAATGCTGGTGATCGGTGGCTCCAACGCTGGTAGATCCTAAGTCTTATGCTGGCAAAACGGTCATCAAGTACGGGCTTTTAATCGCTGGCAAATGAACAGTCAAATACTGGCATCAACAATCAAATACTGGCATCTACAGGCAAATCCCGCCGCCGCCGTCGACAGTCAAATACTGGCATCAACAGCTTAATAGCCAGCAAGACAAAACCCAAAAGTCTTTAAGAGGCTAGAGGAGGTGGGGGATTTGTGCTAGGTTCTACAAGGAGACCTGACTAAAATTGGGAATCTTTCGGCACACTACGTACCCTTGGTTTTCCTCTAGTGGAAGTAGCCTGTACGCTAGATTGGTACTTTTCCAACACGGGCCGACTTCGACCTTCTCGATTTAACGATTTTTATTGAACAAAAGGATATTTACAATTGATACTTAATTATACGTTACTTAATTAATGGTAGGAGTGTTCAGTTCCTGTTGTCCTTGGAGTTAATTACGGTTGAGGATGGGGGAGTTCGGATTTTGTGTTTTGGCTGAGTCCACTTCTTTTGCGCATCAGCGGATAGACGCGATGGAAAGCAAAGTTAGCTTTTTTGACGACTGCAGTGGCGTTTTTTTTTTTTTTATAATTGGCGTGCACATCAAGGGGTTATGACTACCCTTATAATGTTATAAAAACACAGTGCGAGCATTTAGGAAAATAGGAGAGGATTTGAAAGGAGACACCGATGCACGTTGCTTTTGAATCTTTGTAAATCGTAATGCAGGGGAAACACAGAGCCAGGTAAAGCATTCCACATTCGGGTGGTGCGACCAAAATAAGAATCTCTATACTTGACTGTACGCCCGAAGTTGGGCTCAAGGCAGAACTGATGAGCATTCCTAGCGAGGCGGGTGTTGCGGCTAAATTGTTTCAACGGAGGAATGCAGCTGGCTGTTTCACTAGAGCACTGTTTGTGGAAAAAGCGATAAAAGAGAGAGAGACAGGTGACGTTTCGACGATGTCCAAGAGAATCAATCGATTCTATGATAGAACTATCACCTATCAATTTTAACGCTCTATTTTGTACCCTATCAAGTAGGCGCAAAGATGTTTGAGAAGCACCTGACCAGATATGAGAGTTATACTCCAGTTTTGGGCTGATGAAGGCCTTATAAATTGTAGCCAGATCAGAAGGGGTGAAGAACTTCCTGCATCGTCTCAAGAAACCTAAGCATTTAGCAGCGTCATACTCATTAGGCGTGCGGGTTGAAACGCATCAGTTCATTGAAGTGGACTCCTAGATACTTGACCTGCTTTTTCGGCCTGAGCTGTGTTCCGTCGGGAAGGTATACGCAGATGTTGTGGCAGTTTTTGGCTGATCTCGAATGTCTCCGTCGTTATATGGGTCTTCTAATGCAAATTTTTTCGACCTTCTCGACCTTGTTTTCCAGAATGCCTCATAAAATTATCTACACCTAGTGCGTGTCACTAGTCACACATGTGACAACAGTGGTATGTGTATTGGCTGGCGGTAGGGTGTGTATTTGTAACTTCGTTACAAGTTTGAGATGAACCCGGGGCTCAACCGCAACATTTTTTGCCAGCAATTTCGAGCTCTCTTCAGTTTTGCCTTCCAAGTCGGCTGAGTCCTTTTCCACTTAATTGTATACCATCCAACAGTAGGTTTTCCTCTTATACAATTTTCCTGCAATGCGACCATGTCTCAGTACAGCTCATAAAGTTCGTTGCTAAGCCCTATTGTTCAAAAATGGTCTCCACTGATAGGACCAGTGATCACTCAAAGCATTTGTCTTTCGAAAGGGCCTAATTTTCCGCTTTAGATAAGGTTCATGCTTTCGCACCGTATAGTAGGACCGGGATGATCGAGTTCTTATGCAACTCAAAATACAAAAAATAAATAGGGTGAGACCCTTGGTCTCCTCTCACATTTCTCAAAACCATGCCTTCTGAGGGAATGGAAGGGATCTACGATTTGTTGCCTAATATTTTTCAAAAAATTTTATCCCAAATATATATCAAGTTTTTGTTTCAAATTTTGGGCCATTTTTTTTTTTTTTCCCCAGTGCAGTGTCGGGTTAGAATAGCACTGCAGTGCCTCCCCGCTTGTCGTAAAAGGCGACTAAAGGAACAATCATATCTAGACGACTAACATCAAATTGAGTCTAGCGACACACATACCACCTAAAAACTCTCCCCAAGTATGCATGCAGATCCCGGGGTTTACACGACTTTAGATCACCGGTGTAGTAAAAGGGAAATCATACTCATTAAATGGAGCATGCATGTGTCGAAATGGATGAAAGGAACATTTTTGAAAAATGCGGCGTACCCCACAGGCGGATCACTAGTGTGAAGCAGAAAAGTGGGAGAGTTGTGATCGCTTCAAGATCACTACTCGTAACGCCCGAAATGGAAAGAAGAAGAAGAAGAAGTTCCATTTTTTTTTTTTTTTGTTTTCGTTTTCGAGTACAGATTTAAATATTCTTTGTCTAAAAAATTTAAGAATCGTAAGATTTTGTAAAACATATATACATTTTTTTACTGAACCTTTTCTGACCAAATATTCACAAATTTTGGACAGGTCCAATGTCCAATATAAATTATTAAAAAAGAGAAAAAATTAGTTTCTTTGAGCAATCTTCGATTTATTGAATGAAGTTAAGTATTTTCAAGTAAGAAAATTAAAAATTTACTACCAATTAAAATACTTTATAAATTTAATAAATAAATCAAGAAAGCTTTTTCAGTAGTTTTCTGGGTTTCAGTTGAGCTGCAAAAAAAGTCCCGCTGAGTCCTGCAGAAAGCAGACCATGGCTGTTGTCCTCAACGATTTCTTAAACCTTATGCAAAATTGTAGCTGCAATAACTTGCAATCTTCGGAGATATTTTAATTTGCCTAAGAAAGTCGTGTTCTCAGTATCAATTTCAATTTAAAAGAGTTGTGTTAATATTTTGACTGTTCAACAATCCATATATGTAAAGGGTCCGTCATCTAACGTTTTTTTTTTTTTTTTTCAACTAGTGTTTATTTCGTGAATGGTAACACTTAGCTCATATCTGATTTGACAGATAATTAGTTTTATTCTTCCACTGAACGAATATGGTAGTGTATACGCTTGATCGTGGTAATGTTGCAGAATGTGTGCGAAAATTGCGTACGGATTTTGGAAGAAGAGAAGCACCGTCAGCTCCGTATGTTCGTTATCTTTTGAAAAAAGTGAAACTGGCATCCTCATCTATACAACAAAGCGTGAAAAGCCAGAAGCAGTGCGTACACCTGAGAATATTGCTGCTGTGGCAGAAAGTGTGTGTGAAGCGCCATCAACATCAAATCACCGTCGTTCTCAACAATTGAACATTTCGGGGACATCATTGTAACGAATTTTGCATAAAGACCTTGGCATGACGCCATACAAAGTCCAATTGGTTCAGGAGTTGAAGACAACTGACCATCCAATGCGTTAACGCTTCGCTAAGAGGGCCTGCGATCGACTGCGACTTAGAGAAGATGCCGATTCTGCCAAAAAAGTCATCTTTTCAGATGAAGCTCATTTTGATCTTGGCGGGTATGTAAACCAGCAAAATTTTCGCATTTGGGGCACAGAAAACCAGCACGCATACATTGAAAAGCCGATGCACCCTAAACGAGTCACTGTTTGGTGCGGATTTTCGTCCAGAGGCATAATTGGGCAATTTCTCTTCGAAAATGAGCAAGGAGTGGCCGTTACAGTCAATGGCGATTGTTATCGGGCCATGTTGAACAAATTTTTTTTTCACAAAAATTGAAGAGGAGGATTTTGGCAACATTTGGTTTTAACAGGGCAGCACTACGTGCCACACAGCCGAAGCTACATTCGATGTTTTGCGCCCTGTTTTTGAAGATCGCATTATCAGCCGCATTATCAAACTAGCATGTCCACCTGCTGACCCAGAGGTTCGAGGTTCGAATCCCAGCAGAGGCAAAAATGTTTTTCCATGGGTATCGCCTTTCGCGAGGAATTGGCAATTCCTTCGTTAGTATTCATTGCCATGAAAAACGCTTTCTCAATTAGCCATTCGGAACTGTCAGAAAATTGTAGGTCCCCTCCATTCCCTCACAAGGGATGGTTGTGAGAAATGCGCTAGGCCCAAGGGCTCCTCGCTCTGATGCGCCACCCTATTTATTTTTATTTATTTTCTTATCTGCCACAGAGCTTATGTCGTTTGGCCACCTCGGAGCTGCGATTTGACTATTATATTATTATATTATTATTGAACTATTATTTGTGGGGTGCCGTAAAAGATAAGTGTTACGCTGACAAGCCAGAGACAATTGACACTTTAAAGGATAATTTTCGTGAAGCCATTGGTGAAATACACCTGCACACAATCGATAATGTGCTTAAAAATTGGACCGATCGTACTGCATGGCCAGCCGAGGCAGCCATTTGAATGAAATTATTTTTATTATTAACCGGAAGGATTGTACTTTCAAATAAAAAAAGAAATTTGAGAAAATATTCAGTAGTTTTTTTTCAGCATTTTCAAATAAAAAGAAGTAATTTGGCGGAGCTTTGAAAAGAAGACCATGAATCAAGGAACAAAAATTATGTTTTATGTTACTTATAAAAATTTTCCACGAAAATCTTATTTCAGCCAAAGATTGCGAATCTCCTTGTGCATCAATTTCAAATTCTCCAGTCTTATACCCTTGGAAATTTCATTCAAGAAGAAAAAAAAAACTGTGCCAAAATCTTCATCCGTCCAAATGGTAAGATTTTTGCCACGAGAAAAGTCGTCTGCATGAAAAGTTTGATTTTGACTTTGTCCTTACAATGACAACCATAAATTTGGAAAATAATAAACCACCATTAGGAATCTAAACAGGAAAATTAATATTAAGATTCAATTCAATTAAAACTCAAACTAATCTTGAACTCAAAACTGAACTAAACTGATTCTTAACATGACAACCATTCGAACCAAGAAGCACAATAGCATATTGCATAATATAATAACACCCCACAATTAAAGACAGTCTCTACATCTGCTGCAATTAAAATTCAATTTCAATTTCCTATCATCAGAGCAGGGCACACCATAAGCATCGTTATTATGATCTCGATACTTGATCCTCATTTCATCTTAGTTAAACCACAAATAAACACATTGTGGATTTGTATTTTGGTATTAAGATGATAATCCATATGGTGTTGTTCGATAGCACTTGCTTGCTGCTCATAAATTAAACATGATAAGCTCTCCGATTTCAAACTTGATTGAATTTAACCACAACCACAACTGCTCACACAATTCCACCTTAACCACACCATGACAGACTCAATAACTAACAGTTTTTGTCTCTACCTATGTGACAGCTCTGGTGCTACAAGAATTTAAAAAAAAACAATGAAAACTCTAAGCCAACTTGCATGCGGTTATGATACATTTCAGGTGTGTCTTTGTGCGGTAGCCAGTCCTCCCTTTCACCTACCACAATTGGTGCAAAATAAATTACCCCACTATGTGAGGACAAGCTCACGCAAGAGATTTAAACTGCTCAATTAATGTATGCAAGCAGGATATAAAGTCCTTCTACTCTTCTCCTGCAAAGGCTCCTGTAACACTAACTTTTAAAAGCTTGCATTCATGCACGTGAACTTTCTTGTATCCCAATGCAACGATTTAATTAATTGCTAATACCCATTCCAACGCATCTACTAATGCTAGTAAAAGACCCGGGAAGAGAATACCGACACAGAGTTTGCAAGGCTAGATGATTATCATTTGCATATGAATTGGGTGGAGACTGCAGAGAAGTTTCATTTAAAACTTCAATGGAGCGCTGCAAGAGTTCAGGATGTGGGGTTTTAAATATCAATGGAAGCAGACATTGGTTATGGTTACTGTTTTCGCAACTTTTTTTTTTTAATTTATTTATAAAATGTCCTCCCTGATAATGAAAACGTGAGAGAATATTTACATAATTATATGGTGGCGAAACAATTGGATAATTTTCCAGGAAGTGAGCGGAATTGTCTTGCAAAGGCAGGCAGTGGTGAATTTTTCATATAATTGCTACCTCTCGGTTATTATGAAAATTAAATTTTATTGTCATTTTTTTTCAATTCTCATTAAAGAGATATATTTTATGTAAGATGAAGGAAACTGGAAGATAACAGCGTGACCTACATACAACGTTGAAATAATCAAAGCATTTAAGATATTTAAGTTTTATTCGAACGGTTGTTGTGGTGAACCACTCAAATGTATGAGAACGTGAGTTGGTGTAGAGAAAAATTAGCAAACATTTTGATAAGAAAAAAAAACTTTTTGTATTATTTGCACTCACATCGAGGAATTATAATGTTATACGGCACAGTGCGAGCGTTTAGGAAAATAGGAGAGGAGTAAATAATAAACACTGATGCACGCTGCTTTTAAACTTTTGGGAATCGTAGTATAGGGGAAATACAGAGTCAAGTAAAGCACTCTAAATACGAGTAGTGTATTATCTCTATACTTTACTGTTTAAATAGAGGAATGCACCTCTCCATTTCACTAGACCAGTGCTTATAAAAAAAAAGCAATGAAATAGGGTGAGAATAGTATGTTCAAGAGAATCAATCGATTCTGCGATTGAACAGTGATGTATCACCTATTGCAACATCCTTTGCCACTCGTAAGCTTCGGTTTCCTTTAGAACACCACAATAAGTCGAGTTGAGCGCTGTTAGTGAATAGATGGGGGACTCTCTGTAAGCACAACCGCGTCATTTGCTTTGGGCGGATGTAAGATTTGTAATTAGCAGCCAAATCAGAGGGTAGAAGAACTTTCCGCATCGTATTAAAAAACCTAAACATTTTCCAGCATTTTTGGCGACTTCTGCCAGTATAGACAACTTTTCGGTTTCTTGGATACGTTCACCGTTTATAGATTATAGCAATGCAGGAATGCTAAATTTTAACCTAAAAAACCTTTATATACATTTTTTGTAGATTTTAAAGCGGCATTTGACACCATTAATAGAAGGTCACTGCTTTATAAACTGTCAGTAATTGGGGTGTCAACTAAATTCATAAGGGTCTACGAACATCTCCTACTTAATATGTCTGCAACAGTATGCTGTGGTGAAAACCAATCAAGACAATATAGTTCCGAATCGGGCGTCCCACAAGGATGTGTCTTTAGCCCCTTAATGTTCGCTTTTTTTATCAACGACATTGAGAATAATGTACCAGGGGGAGTATTTTTTGGAGATGTATTTGTGAAATTGCTGTTATATGCTGATGATTTGGTTATTTTTGCTGATGACCCGATGACACTTCAACTGCAAATAAATAAGCTAAAAAAATTTTGTGATCTATGGGACCTCAAAATTAACTCTACCAAATCTAAGGTTATGGTTTTTAGATCTCAAAGTCGTTCCGATAGAAACTTAAGGATCTTGACACTCGACGGTAGGAATCTTGAAGTTGTGGATCAATTTAAATATCTCGGTTTCATAATCTCACACAATCTGATTATTAAGGCTCACATAAAAAAAAAACTGGCAGTTGCTAAAGTAGCAATCAATACTATGTGGTCTCAATTTTTTGCGAAATCCTTTGTTGATTCGACTTCAAAGTTCAAAGTATTTGATGCCACAATAAATAGCTGCTTCTGCTATGGCAATGAAGTGTACGGATACCAATGGATGGAAGAAATGGAAACAATCCAGAGATACTTTTTTAAAAGAATATTTAAATTACCTGCAAATACTCCCAGCTACGCTATTTATGTAGAGTCCGGTCTACCTCAAATATACTTAAAAAATTTGAAAGCTAGCGCAGATTTCTTGTCCAAAATAATGAAAAGACCCAGCACCAATCTGCATAAAAAATTACTGTTAGTTTCTCTTCGCTGTGGTTATACCCCTTTCAAAAACTGGCTAGATCTCGCTTCGGCACATCATATTCCTATGAGCTTGAGTCTAAATAACGTAGAAGATTGGCGAAGTATTTTGTATGACTGTATTAAAGTGGTAGACGAAAGTTTGTACCAAACCCATATTGAAAGAGCGAGGGAATCTTCTTCCAGGATTTTTTATCGAAATTTAAATTTGCATCTACGCGAGAATAATTATTGTAGAAGAGACCTTTCTATCTCCGATATGAGTCTTATTTTTAAAATTAGAACGGAAATTCTTGAACTTAATTTTAGACCATATCGAACAGATATTAATCCTACTTGTTCACTGTGTAATCTAAGGCAAAACGAAGACATTTTTCATTTTCTAGCTGTTTGTCCTATTTTGCAAGAAATACGGCGACTCTATTTTAATAAGAGTTCTCTAACGTTAGAAGAAAGTCAAAGCATTTTGAATGGAGAGTATGGTCGGAAGTTGCTGGTAGGATATATTTCACATGCAAAGAACTACAGAAATACTTATTTGGATTTGTCGTGAGTCAATACACACAACTTAATTTTGTTTTAGCTAAACTAAAAGCCCACTTTAACTATTGAAACCAGAACATATTTTTCCCCATTGCATTTCTCTTTTTTCTTTTGCTTCTTTCTTTTTTCCTTTTCTTTAAAATCATTATTTTTCGATGTTAAAATCCTTTTTCTCTTTTTTTATATTTTATTAAACAAATTTATATTTTTATTTAATAATAAACTATTTTTGCATTCTATTTGTGTTTGTATAACTAATTTAACATTTTTTCCTTTAAATTATGTACAAGAAAAGATAAATTCACAAAATTATAATTTTTATTTTAAATAAACTAAAATTGTTATCTCTTCAAGATCTTTTATAAGTTTACCGGCAGACGGCTTATAAGCCATGCTTAAAAATCTGTATTAAAATTGTACCGATGTTATTTTTTAGTACCAATAAAGATTCATCTAATATAATCTAATCTAAATTTTAACGACAAATGACAGCAGTTTTTGAAGCATTGAAATCTACTCGGCTTTTACTACCCCATATAACAATGTTGTCAAGGTCAGAATTCAATAAGCTTGTCATTCGCTACCATTTCCGTTCCACATTTGAAGAGCAGGGACGTTCATTTGGAAACGAATATGAAAAGCTGAGAGTTGAGTCGTTAGCAAAACAATTGCGTAGATTAGAAGATTCAGACAAGAGGTAATTAATGAAGATGAGGAAGAGAGTCGGAGAAAAAACGGAGCCCTGGGGCACACCAGCATTTATAAAATGTGGATCAGACTTGAAGCCATCCATTGAACGGTCGGAAAGGATATTTCTAATCCATCGAAGAACAGACTCATTGATACCAAAAGCACGCATTTTCGATAAGAGACCCTGACGCCAAACTCTATCAAATGCCTTATAAATATCAAGCGCAATAAAACTGCTTTCTCTAAAACAGTGTAAAGATTGATTACACTTTTCGGTGAGATATTTATGCCAGTTGAGATCAAATCACCAGTGGATCCTTTACTTCTATAGCCATATTGTCGGTCATTAAGAAGCTTTCGTTCTTCAAGATATTTCATGAGTTAATCAACTGTTAATAGAAGTGTCTATGATCTTGGAAAGAAGGGACGTTAGTGCAATGGGATGGTATTTGGAAGGGGATGACGATTCGCCATTTTTAGGGTCGGACTGTACAAACGCAGTCTTTCATTTGCGTGAAAGGAGCCGAGAAGAAAAAAATAAATAGAAGAGCTTAAGCAGTGGTTATGCCAGCGTAGAAAGACACCCCTCCAGATTAACGGTGGGGATACCATCTGAACCAGCAGATTGATCTATATTGAGATCTTTGAAGACTCTCAAAACCGAGCGAGTACGGAAAAGTATCTGCTTCATTACAGAATTTCCAGTCTCAAGCTCGGGTGGAGCCAATATGCCATCGAGAAGTGTTGCGTGAGCAATAAATTGAGCAGCCAGCAAATTGGTTTAACCGATGGATTTAACATACTGGGAGTTGGGATTTGGGACCAATGACAAAGTTGCTATTATATAAGTAATAATAGAACGGATGGATCAGTTGATATTGTCATGTTCAAATGAGAGATTCAGAGAGCCCCGTCGAAATGGTATTGTCATAAACAACGTTCAGACAGATCATTAAAAGGAAAGGCAGACCAAAACACTCTTTATGCAGGCATATGTAACGACATTCGCCATTAGTTATCCTCAGAAATTGAGCAGTCCAAAAACAGCAGGATTCCGGACGCATTCAGATGTCAATGTGGATAAATAGTGGGAAGCCGTTAATTGAGAGGGTAATTTGATTCCATGAAAATCATGATGCACGTATCGAAGAAAACTTTTACTTTGAATAGCTAATCTTAAAATCAGCCGATTTTCACGACCACGACCAGAGTAAACATCTTAAACATATTAAAGACTTCATAAAGCTCCACCACCCAAACGAAAAATTTAAAACAATTTAATCAATGACATCCGTAACGAATTTCTTAGAAAGCCAAAAAATTCCAAAGACAGACATTTGCACCAGCAAACCTATATTTATAGCCTTTCCATTCGGTCATGAAGAGGACATATACAATTTAGCAGATTGGGAAGAAAACATAGCTAAGGAACTTAAAGTATACGATGAAAGCCTATTAAGTATAAGTCGCAGTCTTCCCAAAAATCCAGAAGGTTATTGATATTCACGCCCAAATGCTTTTTTGACATAGAGAAGGCCTTTGAGAGTGTCTGTATCGGACCCTCCCACGGAACAAGCAGACACACTTACCATTACACCACGGACACCAAACTTATAGCTCAGTACCCATTTTTCTATCAATATTGAGATGTGAGTATTTCACTTTTCAAGACCAAAGCTTTTCAGCAGATTTGATTTTCACAAAGAATAATTTATTTAAGAATTTTATTCAAAAGGTGTGGTGCGTGTCTCGTTATAGCAGGTATGTGAAACTTTGTGTTTTTAATCCTATAAACGTCCATTAAATTTTACTGGTATACAATCAACGGGGGATTGGCAAGTCCACCGAAAGTAATTTAACTGAAGTAAAAAGCGCTCTCTAACTTGGTCATTCGGAATGGGCAAAACATTTGTTGGTCCCCCAATTTCTCACCAAGGTATGGTTGAGAGAAATGTACTAGACCCCATAGCTCCCCGGGTATTCTTGTACCATTTACTTATCTACTTTTTACTTTTTTCTCATGCAAAACGTGCAAGAATGTTTTTCAAGAAAAAGCTCAAATTTGAACTGAGCCTGTGTATTTCCAAAACCTTTACCTTATTTCTTTTAGGATCGGACATATTCCTAAGAAATGCATGACGTCTTCTCTCACGGAAAGACTGCAAATTAATGGAAGATCCTCCCGGTGCGGAATAAAATTTAAATAAAGCAGCTCACCTCTCATTCTAAACATAGCTGAGATTAGCTTTTGGCTATTGTCAAACCGAAAGTAATTTGTTTCACAGAGATTGTGTTGTAGTACACTATAGATTTTTCTATGTACAGAAGTAGTCGCGTGGTTGAAATAATCCAATCTGAGTTTCTCATCTGCTTTTGATACAAGGTCGTAAAGCGCATCCTCGACTTCTCTCCCGTCATTTCCCTGTAGACTCAGGTTAAAAACAAGGCCACAATAATCTGCTAGCTCCTTCAATTTCCCAAAGTAAAGACTCTTCCTTCGAATTATATGCCGGCTTATTATTTTCGGTAGTCTTTCGTCTTGCATTTTTGAAACTTTCAAAAGATAATCTACGTGCAGATTGAGTGTTTTAATAAAAAGCGTGGCAGTCCGGTTTCGATATGTAGCATGTAGTTAGGCGTATTTCTCGGTAATAAAAAACATCTTTTAAGGTAGAATCTTAGCAGCTTTTCTACCGTTTCATATTCCTCATAACCCCACGCTTGAGCACCATACATCATAATAGATTCTGCAACTGCTATAAAAACTTTATACTTAACGCTGTGTGCAATCAGGTTATTTGCAAAGCATTTCTTCCAAGAAGCACATATTAGCTTTTACTAGTTTGTCTTTTAAGTGTGTTTCCATATTCAGGTTGCTTTTTATTATCATTCCAAGATATTTGTAGTTTTTCACCACTTCGATTGTTTCATTGTTCAAATGCCATTTCTCGTTCCCAGCCGCTCTGCCTGAACCATTTTTTAAAACCATCACCTTCGATTTGCTTAAGTTAACCGTCAGATTCCACAAGTTGCAGTACATATGAAGTCTGTTAATCGTAAGTTGCAGGGTTTGAGGTGAGTAGGCAAATAAAACAACACCGTCAGCAAAGAGTAACGCTTTAATCGACATCCCGGCTAACTCTATTCCTTCTGGAAGGTAGTCGGTTAGGTCATTGATGAAGAGAGCAAAAAGATTTGGGCTCAAGGGGCATCCTTGTTTAACTCCCATTGTTGTATCGAACTGATCAGACAAGTCTTCCCCTTTCCATACCGCTGCTTTATTTTCATCGTACAGGTTTTCTATGACCCTTCCAAACATTGCAGACATTCCCGCGTTGTACAGCTTGTGGAACAAGGCCCTCCTATCAATTGTGTCGAAAGCAGCCTTGAAGTCAACGAAGAATACATATAATTTCTTGTTTTGTTCCAAGAAAGTTCTCGCAATGCTTCTTAAGGTAAAGATGTTGTCGATAGTTTAATATCCGCTCCGAAAACCTGCCTGACATTACTTTATCGTGTTATTGTGGCTTATCCATCTACAGAGACGGTTGTTTAAAAAGGAGACAAATAATTTATATGAGGAATTACGGAAGGATATTCCCCTATAGTTGTTTGGATCGGATATGTCGCCTTCTTTAAGAATTGGAAAAATTAACGCTTCATTGAACTGCTGCGGTATGCTCCCAGTTCTTATTATATAATTGAATGCCTCAGTAAGTTTCTTAACAAGGTCGGGCGTTCTATATTTCAGCAATTCCGCCGGTATTTTATCCATTCCTGGAGCTTTTCCATCCTTAAGTTTGATTTCTGTTGAAGGCACTTCTTCATCAGTAAATAACGAGTCCAGAATGTCATTAACACAAAAGGGTTTCGCATACAGGATATTTGGGGCCATGATGGCAGGGTTTAGTAGTTTTTCGAAATGCTCTTTCAATAAAAAAAGCAGAAAGTTTGTCGCTGATTTTCAAACTCCATCCGTTTATGTTCCTTATTGTTTTCCAGAATTCTTTCGAATCCTTGCAGTATGTCAGCTTCAAGTCCTCAATTTCGTTGAATCTTGTTTTTTCTCTCTACAAACTTTCTTAAAGGATTTTTTTTCTTCGATATAACGCCTTTTAAAGTATGGGTTGTTGTGCTTCCGAAAAAGGATGAGCCATCCAAAGGATTTCCTCTTTAACACATTTAAATTATATCGACACAAACAAAAACTACTATGCCTACAAATTTCCAGTAAAGCCTGATAAAAATTGGAAATAGTTCCAAAAATGTGTTGTCTTTTGCATTTACTGACTCCTGACGAAAACTAGTTTTCAAAAAAAAAAAAAAAAACGATCAGTATAAATTTGCATACAAATTACGTGCACGGAAATGTGGAACATGTAAACATTTACATACACAGTTAATCTTAAATATTTACTTTCGAAAAATATTTATAACTTCCGTCTCTCTCACTTGCGGTTTTAACAAAATAAAAGTATATTTTACTTGGCAGCAAACCGCATGTTTAATTCGAATATTTTATCGCGATACCATACGAACCTATATGAACAAAAATGAACATTGCTTGTCCCCGAATTCATTGTTGTACCCAATATTTTACGCATAAAGAAAACAAAAAACACCCCCTTTTTTCAACAAACCCAAACCAAAGAACCCTATTTCCATTGCTTGTTTTGTAGTAAACCATCAGACTGGTCTCGTTTGGGTGTGGTGCGGAAGAGTTTCATAGTGTTGACAATTTAAAATTTACGGTATTATCCACTATCGAAGAGCAAACACCCCATAAACGAGGTGTCAGTTTTATGTCCTGATTCTGAGTTTGACCCCGTTCCTTTATCAGGCGAAGAGGCAGGAAACAGAATGAACCTAAAACCAGAGAACTCTTGTTGGTATATGTGTATACTTAACATAAATCAAAAATGTATTTAAATTAATTGTTTTCTCTAGCGCAGCCAAAGTAAGAAAGCGTAGTTTTTCCATGAAAACAAAACGAATATTCAAATAATTTCTAGTTCGCTGACCTCAAAAAGACAAGCTAGTAAACATTTTTGCAGCAAATTTCAACCACCAAGCAATTTCCCTATTCCACTTTGCCATTTTGTATATTTACTTTTTGTCTGCTTGTTTTATGCCACAGGAGTACCCTGTTGGTTCTTTGTCTGGTGGAGAGTCTTTTTCTGCACTGCCGCCACAACCGCGCTGGTAGTTGTTAGGCCGCTGATGAGCTCCTAGGTGACTGCTTGTGGAAAATGTGTACGGTCTTGAAAAATCTCTGTCCGTAAGGAGCCATCATGAAGTGAAGAATTTATATTAACGTTCTTCAGGCAAACAACAAGCCCGCCATTGGAATTTTTCTATTGCCTCATTTGTTGGAGTGAGACGGAATTTTATGTTTCTATGGAATTCAAAACTAAAAGAGAGTTTGATATTTGCTATTCTGATTTGTCTGATTGCAAAAGGATATCCGAAATGGCACGTTTCCGGAATTGAAAACAAGTTATTTGTCTTTTTGATTTGGATATTCTAGTTTGACACTATAAATGCTTACCATGCATAAAGAAGGTGTTCCGACTCTAAATCGAACATCACTGACCCGCATAACTGAAATTTTCATGGACAATTCCATACTACAACAGCATTGAGAGAAAAAAATAGGGACCTGAACGTGGGAGATTTTGTTGCGCAGGATTTTTCCCTATGTTTCTACTCACAGTATAACAGTTTCCTTTGTTGGAATGTTGAGGCAAATGGAACACACGTGATTTCATTTTCATCATAAATTCTCAAGTTTTGTTTCAGTTCTTAAGTTCTTTGCTAGGAGTAAAGAAACTTTGTTCAAGACACAAGGGATTCTCTGGGTGAAGTAAAAGGAGGAGTTGCACATTTACGGATAACAACATATTTTCTGTTGGAGTAACACATTTCCGATTTCATTGCACGAACTTTTAAAGTACCTCCAGCTATTAAGTTTGATCAACTGAAGATATAAGTTATGTACCGCAGTATTTTCATCACGTACGGTTCCATTTAATAAAAGTTTGCTAACTTGATTTTTTTTTCTCTGACAACTTAAAAATTTTATTTAAGACTAAGATTTGAGAGGCAATACTGCGTTTGCATTGAAAAGCAAACATCAATTTACTGTTGACTTTTCAATCAGATTTGTTTGCAATAAATTTTATCAGTAAACAATCAACTTTAATCAACCAAATTCAGCAAATCAGAAGAGATTTTGAGTTTTTTTCAATTTCTAAGAATGCGTTGGTTCTTAGCTTTAGCTATGATGTCAATCAATTTAGCAAAATTGAAATTAATGGCAAAATATAATGAGGTTTTATTTTAAAAAGATATCAAAGACGGGAAGGAATAACATCTACTATACTGACATATGTATGTAGCTATATATGCATGTATGTACATATACATATGTATAATGATTTGAACGATAGAGGGAAAACTTAAAATTTGACTTATTTTCGGGACATGTAATAAAAATTTGTTTTTGATTAAATCTCTGTCATTCGTTAGCGCAACCAATTTGATTGAATTTATTTTTGTTTTTTTTTATATATAATTAACTCGCACATCAAAGGGTTATGATATGACTATTTAATGTTATAGAACACAGTGCGAGCATTTATGAAAGTAGGAGAGGGTTTAATAGGAGACACCGATGCACGTTGCTTTTGAATTTTTGCGAATCGTAATGCAGGGGAAACACAGAGCTAGATAAAGCATTCCACATACGGGTGGGTAGGTATGAAAATGGTGGTTGAGTTTTAAGGGTTGATGATGACTTTGAATAAAACACAAATTTTTTAGGAAATCATTGCCATTTCATTTTATTATGATAATATTGGTATATGGTTCAATTATGTATTTCATTTAATGTACTCATTTTAGAAGTGAGTACATTAAGAATTACATTCTTTTCATTTGTACCTTAACAATGTGAAGATATATTAATTAATAGACATAAAATTGAAATAACAATATAAAAAAGTATACAGATTACAATCGCAAGAGAATAAAAATACAATTTAGTTAAATAAAGGTGTTCGATCGATTACTTTTAACAAAAGAATACAACATTTTTTTGAACTTAGAGTTTGCTACGCAAGTGCGTACAGGCATTGGAAGTGAATTCCATAATCTGATAGCGTGAACAAAGAATAGGCGTTTGCTATTTAAAAAGTTAAAATAAGGAATATTCACTGTTTTTGTTCGAGTTGAGCTGGGAAAACTTAATCTTTTAAATAGATAAGTTGATTGATGGTTTTGTATTATATTATGTAGGTTGATGAAAATCTCGATATGTGATCATATTTACGAAGTCAATATACTAAACGTACTGATGAGTTAAACGAAAGTTCAAGTCTCCGAAAAGAAGATGCATCTGGATTGCTATAAACTACAGCAAAATAATTGATGAGAGGCATGAAGAGAGCTTGTTCTAGCCTCAGTTTAGTTTGAGTCGGGATAACATTGGCTGATATGTAAAGCTTCCGTAAGCCGCAATAGATTCTCCTGACAATAAAACTTATGTGGTTATCGCACTATAACGTGCGGTTGATATAAATACCTAAATTATTGACTTCATCTACATACGGTACAGTATTGTTTTTCAAAATTAATACGGGTATGCTGGAAGTATCAATAAGGTTTTTAGAAATGATTATTGCTTTTGATTTGAAGGGGTTGGGTTGCAATTTATTAAGACAAGCCCAGTAGTCAATGCGCTCTAAATCTTCATTCATCCTAGCAACACAATCTTCTACTAGACCGATAGGTCTTGAAAGTTTTATCTGAGCATCATCTGCATAGGGATCCATTGTAACATCATGACAAACATCTGGTAGATCGTTAATAAAAATTGAAAAGAGGAGTGGACCTAAAATGGATCCTTGAGGAACCCCACTCAAAACTCTCATAAACGACGAAACACCAGAGTCAGTGCAGACGTGCTGAGATCTTCCTTCCAAGTAGCTTTTGACCAGAAGCAGAGATCTTCGTCTAAAATTGAAATAGATTTTGAGCTTACTAAGGAGAATCTGGTGGTCAACACTGTCAAAAGCTTTCGAAAAATCAAGCAGACACAGAATTGAGATGTTGTGTCGATCAAAATCATACCTCAAATCATCAAGAATTTTTACTATAGCCGTTGTACAGCTGTGATTTTTTCGAAAGCCAGACTGGCAAGATGTTAGTAGGTTATTTTGACCTATTTAATCGTTAATTTGATCACGCGTAACTATTTCGAAAACTTTCGATAAGCAGGGAAGAATACTTATTTATCTAAAAAAAAAATGATTTTGCACTTCTTTTATGGATTTTTACTGATAAAAATGCTTGAGTTTATGGGAAAAAAAATTAATTTTTTGAGAAATTGAAAAAAAAATTTTATGATTCCAAAAATTTTTTTCAATTTCTCAAAAAATTAATTTTTTTTCCCATAAACTCAAGCATTTTTATCAGTAAAAATCCATAAAAGAAAAACAAAATCATTTTTTTGCATTTTTTAAGATTACTAAGATCATGATCCTTTAATTTTTTTTTCCAAAATTTGATCGAATAAAACAGAAAAATAGCTTGATGGATTGAATCGAAACTTTGTGAGGTTTTTGTGGGGATATTAAACTGTAAAAGGCACGCTCAACATGACCGGTTTTCTTAACAGATCCAACTTGGTGCTTGATTGTTCCAAAACACACCAAAAGCTCATTTTTCTTAATTTTTTAAATTAATGTAAGGATTAGAAAGAAATTTTTTTTTTCGAAAAAAATAAAATGATTTTTATTGTAAATTTATTCAAGATTTCAAAACTCTCCTTGTTTTTCTTGTGCAATCACCGGTTGCTGAGATATTGATGGTTAAAGACAAACAGACCCTTTTTCATTCAAAAATCGATATCTCAATGAGAAAAGGTCAAATCGAACTTTTCAAAAAAGCAAATTCAAGCTAAACAAACAAGCTATCCAGTCCATCTAGTGGTTAAGTTGAAAAAAAATTTTCCAAGTTCATACACCAAAAAAAAGAACCAAAAAAATTTCGAAAAAAATATGTTCTCAGTATTTATTACGACTGAGCGAACTACGTAGCTTGAAGAAATTTTTTGTCATTAGATCTCAAAACTAGAAGTGTTGAGCTTCAAAATACTTTTTTGAAGTTCCTGTAAGACCATTTTTAAGAGAGTTACAACTACTTGAAAAACCCCCAAAAGTTTGGATTTTTTGTTTGATCCTTTAATTTTTTCCACTAGTGTATAATGCTGACTCATTAATTTGATTGAAATCGCGATAGCTAAATTCAGATGGACGGGACTGCAAATCAAAAGAGATATCAAATGTAGCAAACAATACAATAGATCATGGTATGATGGTATTCCTGGAAGACATAGCTGATTGAAAAATTTCACTAAACCCAAGTCTGAGGTAAGGATTAGGCCAAGAAGACTTTCTGAACACCCAGAACGAAAGTGGGTTGGCAAACAGGCATTAACAATATCCAGCCCTTCGAGCAGTTTTTCTTAAATGTTTGCGATATCGATGTGTCAGTCAAAAGGTTAACATTGAAATCCCCACAAACTATTATATTGGTATAATTAGTACTAAACAGACTGAAACGCTCAAAAAAATACTGTAAGGAATTATCTTTATGCGGATTATAGACGCAACCAATTAAGCAAGAATTTCCGTTATTATTAAGCACGTCAACTAAAATATATTATACTAGCTGACCCGCCCGGCGTTGCTCGGGTCAAACTTATTCAAAGCGTTGTTCCCACAGAAAGCTAGGAAAAAAAAAAAAAATTCTCGTGTCACATTGTAAATTAAAAAAACAATGTTAAGGGTAGATGGCCCTTATCACTTACGGGTATGAAAAATAGATAGTAGCCGATTCTCAGACTTACTGAATACGCATATAAAATTTGGTAAAAATCGGTAAAGCCGTTTCGGAGGAGTTCAAGTTCGAACACCGTGACACGAGAATTTTATATATATGATTTCGTAGTTTTTAGAGCAGTCAACCACTCTACACTTTAAGTCTAGTTTGCAATAAATAGCAGCTCCCCCAGCGCGCTTCGAGACTCTGTCATCTGTCAGATATGCTTTGAGAATTTAGGTGACATATATTCAAACCAGAATGTTGCCTTGTCAAAATGCTAAGCAAAACACGACTAAGGCAATAATTGTTCACGCTTTTCAGACTCATTTAACTAATTTACTAAGAATGACCCGAAGTACTAAAAACTGCATGCTCAAAAATTCTAGTTAAAGTTATTATATAATAATGCATGGCTCAAAATATTGGCCAAATAGCCACTGCGACCTCGGCGGCACATCTCCATCCGATGGCCAAACTTTTAGATGACGCTGAGGCATAATTATAAAATGTGCATACATTAATAAAATGTGCCGAAGTATATCATCCTTGAATCTTTGCTGGCTTATCGACGTTTACCTTTTCTCATGAGGGGGGAGGGGGGGTTTCAGGGGTTCAACCATTCTTTTAGAAATAGCAATTACTAAAAATGTTCGCTTGCGACAAAACATTCTCAAAACATCACAGAGCCCCTGCATAATGGTTCTCTAAAAGGATTCCCACTCTAACCTTTAAGGGGGGAAGCTGGTTTTGAGTTTGTAAAAATAAATGGGCATAATTTATGAATTTTTTGTGACTCAACAAAAAGATCAATAGAAAATCTGTGAAAGAGGTTTTATAATTTAGGTTTTAATATACAAATACAAATTTTTTCGTGTCAATTAAATCTGTCCAGCATTTCTTCGGAGGCACCTCATTTTTATGACGGGTCCGTGCTCGAAGATGTAACCTCCTTAATTTTGGTCCTCGGTCAAAATCTCGAATATATAACAACAGCAAGAGACGTACCTACGTAAGATTTTTTCGATATTTTGTTTTTTCGTGAAATGGTCACAAAACATTAAAATTTTCACTTGAAAAAAACGACAAAATTGTTGATTTAAAAAAAAACTATGCAAGATAGTCCTACGTACGTCTCCGGCAAAAGGTATTTACTGCCAAAATTTCGTATAGATCGGTTGAGATTTGCTCGAGATATTCAAAAAAAAGTGATTTCGAGAAAAACGCGTTTAAAGCTTTAAGTACTATAAAATCATATGGCATACCTGTGGGGCGCTGCTGCAGAATGGAAAGTTTGGGCATTTAGACATTTTTGCCGGCATCCATCCTTTGGTATGTTATTTTTAAGTCCCAAAAGTACCTTTTAAAACAAAAAAAATTCGGTTTCTTCAAAATGCTTCTTCCTTCAAGAGTGTTTTTTCCATTGTGGGTCACATAAGACTATTTCTGAGATTCGCTTTGTTTTAAGAAGATTAAAACCAGAGTGTATCTTATAATGAGTGGGTATTTATACGGTGCCCAAGCATATATTCGTAAAGAATGTGCTTTAGTTCTGTATGTACATTGTAGTGCACACTCTCTCAACCTTGCTATTGCTGACTCGTGTTCACAAGCAGATGTTCGAAATTGCGTTAGGATCGTGCAGTCTGTTGGTTTCTACTTTGGACATTCTGCTGAACGCACTGCTGTTTTGAATGGTAAAATTCGGGAGCTATTACCGGCTGGAAATCAAAAAACCCTGCTGGCAATGTGTGAAACACGGTGGGTTCACAAGCAAGAAACCGTTATGCGATTTAAGGAAATTTATCCAGCTATTGTTAATGCACCCGAAGAATTTCAAACTAGCCACAATAAGGAAACATCGAAGCAAGCTGTTCAAATGCTTAACACATTTCGATCTTCGAATTTTGTTATGTGCCTAGTGATTCCTCAAAAAGTCATTAGCTTTACATTTTCGCTATCAAAATAACTGCAAACAGTTAACACCGACAACACCATTCAGTCACGTGAATAAAATTATTAATGCTTTGCAACTTTTGAGAAATGAAGTTGACAAAGAGTACGGTCATCTATATAAAGAAGCAAAGGTGATGCTCGATGAAAATGGTGGTATACTGCAAATGCCACGTATCATTGGAAGGCAACTTAATCGCTCTAACACTCCTGCGTCGGATACATACACGTATTACAAAATAAATTTATTCATCCCATTTCGAAAGCACACAATTCACCAATTAACCTAGAAGTTTGCAAAACACCGCTAAGTAGTAAGTAATGTCATTGTCTGGTGTGTTACCTTCAAATTTTGCAGTCAGTTCTGAAATTTATGACGCAATTTTTATGTATTCGGCAGTGCTACCCGAAAGAAGTACATCCGTCGTCAAAGCAGAACTTGAAGTGTCGAAAGCAGCTATGACTATCTCCTCCCCTAGTCCAAAATCTGCTTTGGAATGCTTGGATAAGTGCGATAAAACATTATGTCCAATTATTTACAAGTTGCTACAGATATTGGCTAATATACCTGTTTCCACTGCTACACCCAGAAAGGACTTTTGCAAGCCTACGGAGACTTAAAAACTACTTGCGGAACACAACAAGTGAAAACAGACTGTATGGCTTGGCCCTTATGAATATTCACTACGAAATTGATATTGACGTAGATGAAGTAGTGGATATATTTAAAAACAAAAACAGAAGATTGATTATATACTGCATATGATATCAAATGAATCTTCTTTTTTTTTCATATAATATAAAGGTTATTTATTTCATACACTTCCAGTAGTTTTATTTTCTTAACTGCCTGACCGGCCTCATTTTGGAAAAAATACGGCCCGATGATGCCGTTAGCCCATAAACCGCACCAAACAGTCACTCTTTAAAAGTGCATTGGTTTCTCGACCATCACTCTTGGATTATCATTCGCCCAAATGCGGCAATTCTGCTTATTGGCAAATCCACTGAGGTGAAAATTTGTCTCATCACTGAAGATGATTATCTTCGAAAATTTATCATCCAATGTTGCCATTTCTTGCAACTCAAGTGGCTTTAGTTATTGAGTCAATTGCACCTTGTAAGCGTGTAAATGCAAGCCTTTATGCATAACGTTCATCAAAGACGTGTGTGAGAGGTGCAACTGTTGGGCACGACGATGTGTTTAGCTGGATGGCTCTTCAGCCACACTAATGCGAACAGCAGCAAAATTTTCAGCAGTACGAGCTGTACGCGCATGAACTGGTGTTTTAACAACTTCTACACGATTTTTCCGATTAAACGCACATTTGGACGATTAAACTGACCGAAATAATCACGGCAATTTGAAAAAGACCACTTAAAGCCATTTTGTCAGCATCCTGCGCTTGGAAGACGAATGCGTATATGTGCCTACTGAACCATGCAGTCGTATGTCATCACTCTCCACAAAGGCATCAGCGCAAGATTCGATAACAATCCTTTCCTGGCTCAGATTCTGGAGTGGTCAAGTTCTGAACCGAAGGAAAGTTGACTATTGTATTTATGAACCATATTAACATCAAGCAGGGAAAAGCACTGATATCGCCTTCTATACATTCACTTTTTCACTTTAGCGGTTTTGAAAATGTTCCTTTAGTGTTGACTTAGATAAGTGGATGGAATTTTCGTGAATGCTTGAATGCTCTCAAACTATTTTTTGACAAGTTAAGCTCAAGAAAACAAACTTTTTGCCTAAGCAAATAGTTTTCATTTATGTTTATCTGCTTGGCTTTTATGTTGCTAGAACGTTTTCAAAACATTGCTCCCCTTCTAAAATTTAAAAAAAATTATGGGTTCCACTGGTTCTACGATTTGAGAAGGTGGTACGCTAAATGGAGAGTATAGACGGTGATAGCATTAATTTCCCATCCCTGATGAGTGATGATACTATAATTATATTTTTGACGCAGTTTGCAATAGTCTTGAGAGTACACCCAATGATGTAGGTATTAAGGGGAGGAAGATTCATCAGTGCGTCGAGAGCAGCACCCGGAGTGATGGGGAAGGCTCTAGTGTTCCACAAAACAAATGACGCATAGAAAATAATTGGTTTTATCATAGCCGTATAAATCCGAAGACAGATCCCATGTCTTGCCAAATGCTCCTTTACATTGCCAGACGACTGACAGGGCCTGGGCAGTTTTCGACTCAACAACCTCACTTTTAAGAGGATTGACGGAGAGACCGTTTCTATCACACCAGATCTCAATCAGTTTTAGCGCAGTCTGTGCTCTGGAAAAGTCAGCTTGCAGGCTAAATCCAACCGAGAGCACGGTGACATAATTGCTTCGGCATGTACGTTAGATCCATTTTCAGGTTTCCAGGAAGAGAGTCGATCAGCATGCACCACAAATTTACAAAAAAGAATTACAATTGAACCAGTTTTTAGACGAAGATTGTGCACCACTACAAAGTCTTCGTCCAAATATAGATTTAAATTCTTTCGTATCCAGGGAACTCAATTAAAAATTCAACGGGAAAATTTATGGTTTTGCTTTTATTGACTATTCTGCCAATCGCCTGGCAATCAATTTTGAATCGTGTTTATAGTTAATTACGTCAGCATCAAGGTTATTTCTGCCTAAATTGAACGAATACTGAACCGATTACTGTGTAAGTAATTACTAACGATTTCCGGAAATACACTAAGTTAACATCATCACACACCTGGGAAACCTGCATAAGCTTGTTTCTATCGACTCAGCAGGCTCAAATGAAAGCACATCCCTTTGTTGGACATCCGACACCTTTCCACTTTCGAATATTCCATAATCAACCAGTCAAACATAATTTGTGAATGCCAGCAATAATCAGCGGGAACCGATATTGCTTTTCTAAGCATAATTATTTGGAACTGGACAGGAAAGTTCATGAGGGACTTTAAATGGAACGAGTTGTGACTTTTGTTAAACATTATTTTAATAGAATAATAAATAATTTGAATACGTTTTGACTTTTTGTTTAATATAGAATCGCACTGTTTGGTCAACCCCCATGTTGGACGTTCGCGTTTTTGAAAAGGATGTGTCCATGTTCGTTTGACCCCGTATTTTGAATTATTGGAGTTATAAAAGGTCGTCTACGGTCGTGTTGATTCGTTTAACACCACTTTTTGCAGTAATTTGAGTTCAACGTGTAAGGGCATTGTCAGAATTCACGCAAGTTTTAAATGTATGTAACCAATTTTGTCATAGAAATGAAAAGTTAAAATAAAGTTATTTTTTAATCACACTACTTGTAGTAAAAAAAATGGTTTGAAATTTGCGCTTAAATAAACAAAGTTACTAAAAAATCGAATTATTTTAACTTTGCATTTCAAATAAAATCTTCTAATTCGCGCAAGCTCTGGCAACACCAAGAGATTTTCAACTGAAATGACTGCAATGAGGTCATTTTAGATTGACCAATTGGAAAACTTTTCTTATCAGATTTTGTACGAGCTCTCTTTTCCCTTAAATTAGTCAAAAATGAACCAACGAACCAACAGCCAACATCAATACTACCTTCTTTCCACTCAAATTACTCAAAATACGGTGTTAAGCCAACCAACACGACCTGCACCGTGGGTCCGTTTAAAGAAGGAGTAAGTTTTGTTTTTGTGACGCAGTATCGCTAATGACTCTAAAGCGGGAAATACACGATACAATTATTATCGTACCGATAATAATCGTACATCGCATGGAAGATTGTATCGTGTGTGTGCATGAAGTGAACCGCTGTACCGATGTCGCAGTGTAGAATGCCTTGAACTCAAAACCAAACTCGATCGTATGCGATCCAAGTTGCATACGATAATTGTATCGTGTATTCCCCGCTTAAAGGCTACGTACAGATTAAACTGGGATTCTAAAAATAAAATAACGCTCCAGCCAGTTTAACTTTATAACTGCCAGCCCGGCCTTAAGGTTTCAAAAGAAAAAGTCTGTTCACATAATGGCAACTGGATTATTGGATCACCTTGTTAGAAGTATCGGATTAACGGAGGAGAACGTTAAAGAAAGTCATATACCCAAATTTAGTGCTATGGGTTTATGGCACCATATTGTTTTACTATCATGTCTTCCGCAGTTAACAATTTTTACATAATTTTTTTGATAAAATGAAAATTAATGGCCCGAGATGGCCGCCATGGGGGACACCACACGCACTTTTGGTGAAAAGAAAACATGTCAAAGAAATGAAAGAAACCACATGGCTTAAAACATTTCAAGGACCTACAATTTTATACCGATTCCGATTGGAACTTCGAACGTTTTAATCGTTTAAACGATAAATTTAAGGCCTGCAGACTTTCGTTGGACAGTATTTAGTTACTCTGCTATACTGCAATAACCATCCGGTTCATGCATTCCTGTAGTAATTCTGATACCCAAAAAATTGTTATCAATATCGACATAACATGGTGCTCGTGTCGTAATAGTTGGCATGTCTGCCTGTTACGTAGAAGGCTCGAGGTTCGAATCCCAGAAACATAGATAAAGAGTTCGCAGGTATCTTTCGCTAGGAACTAGCAAGTTCTTCGAAAATAATTACGCTTTACCATGCCTTTGTCTCAAATTTAGCCGTTCAAAATTAGCATAAGCTCGAAATGCGGTATGCCAAAAGGTCTCCATAGATTTGTGGTGCCACTCATTTAACAAACAGTTTCCGAAAATTTCGTGAATAAATACTCAAAACTCCGCCTTATCGACATCAATTACGGCGTCACCTCGAAAATAGGCGCGTCCGCGTGGACAGCAGAACTTTTTACTGTATCATTTGAAGTGAATAAAAAAATTTGTTTCTTTTAAACCGTAGGGTAAGGCGAGGAGGTCTCGACATGTAGGAGGTTTCATCAAACTCAAATTTCTCGCTTATTTGAAATTTGACTGAAATGACAATATCCTATATCCAACGCCTGAAAGCATGGCCTACTATTTTCCTCTATACTGCTCAGTTACTGTCAGTGTATAACAAGTTCATTCGCGAATTGTTTCTTGTGAAGATCAGATGTAATATTGTGTCGTAAGATCGTAAGGGATATTTTTTTTGTATTAAGTTTTTTTAAAGTGCTGTGTTGGTAGTAAAGTAAAGTAAGTAAATGTTTTTTCATAATTATAACCTTTAGACGTTAATATTAAGGTAAAAAAATTTCTGAAAAAATTTATAAATTTGCACGTGTTAAAGGAGGTTTCGACATGTTTTGGGTAGGAGGTTTAGTCAAAATGTCGAAACCTCCTCCTTTAACTCTGCTTGTAATTTTTCCCTTTTTTATATTAAAACTTTATAAATTTTCAGTAAAAATGCCAAATATCTATAAAAAAAAAAAGAATCCTGAAAAGATATTTGATGAAGAAGCTATGCTAGAAGCCGTGAAGTCGGTACTTGAAAAAAAGGAAAAGCTCGCGAATTATTTTAATTATTTTTTTTTTGATGAATTCTGAGCTCTTTCCGAAATTTTTGGAACACATTGCAAAACAAACTCGGTGTTCATTACAAGATCCAATTATGGTTTTATTGGATAATCATGTGTCGCATTGTGGACTCGATTCTATAATTTTTTGAAGAGAGAATGGTATTATCTTATTATCTTTTCCACCTCACACATCGCACAAGCTTCAACCTCTCGATGTATTAGTGTTTGGACCGTTTAAGAAATACTGTAAGTAAGCATTTAACAATTTTCTTGTCAATAATCCGGGTCGTATAATTGGAATCAATGATATTGCGGAAATTGCTTGTCAGCCATTCTTGAAAGCATTTTCCCCGGAAAATATTATAAAAGGGTTTTCAACAACTGGAATATTTCCGATGAATGATGCTATTTTCCAGGACTTTGATTTTCTAGAGATTGAAGAAACGGACAACAGCCTAGTGAAAATTGCATCGCCAAATCGAAATCTTCAGCGGAATTCCAATGAACCATATGAGCAGCTTACACCGGAAGTGAATCGGCCTTGTCCGGAAATACAAGAGATTGAAGAAACGGGGCACAGCCCAGTAAAAATTGTATCGCCAAGTCTAAATGTGCAGAAGGATTCAAATGGTACCTATCAGCACCTTACATCGGAAGTGATTCGACCTTACCCGAAAATGAATTCAAAGAAAAAGAATCTTAGCAAAATTTCTATATCACGGATCTATACCGACACACCCGAACAAAATAGAATTGTGGAACTAGCCGAACAAAAACAAAAAAAAAAATGAAACAAAAAGGGATTGTGGGAAAGAAAAAAGTTACAAAGCCAAAACACGTAAAGAAAGTGCTTGCATCATCCTCCTCCGAAAGCGAGACCTATAGTGTTAGAAATTCGGACCAATCTCTTGAATTTGGTATAGATAGTGATGCAGAGATAGACGTTGAGCCTACCAAGAATGTCACATTTTCCCAAGATATTAATGCTGAAATTGGTGACTTTGTTCTGGTCAAATTCGAAGACAAAACACCTTTTTATTATGTCGGTAGAGTTGAAGATGTAGATATGAAATCGGTTATGTGTTATTTTATTAAATACTATCGTCGGCAAAAAAATGGCAACTATTTTTACGAACCTGTAGTTGAAGATAAAGGAATAGCAATGAGATCTGACTTAGTGGCTAAATTAACGAGTCCAAAAGACCTTCCGGGAACATCCAGGTCCAAAAATAAAATCTGTTTTGATTTTAACTTTGGTGATTTAGATGTTCGTTAATTTTCTTACTATTTTCCATTAATTTATAATTTAAAGACTGCTTTTAATAACTTTAAAAAAAAATAAAATTTAAATGGTATTTATTATAAATAAGAACTAAAATTTTATTTAAGTTTATTTTTTAATGACTGAATTTCTTGTTTTTTGTTTTTTTTTTGTTTACGTTTTATTGTCGTTTTGTTTTGTTTTACTATCTTTTATTATTTCTTTTATTGCTTTTATAAAGATCTAAATGAAAAGAAAGAAGAAAGAAAATAAAATATATATTTGTTTTCGTTTTTTTTTAATTTATCTTTTATTTTTTTTCGCACTGTCGGAACCTCCTATGTCATGATAAAACCTCCTACTTAAATGTCGGAACCTCCTACAAAGTAGGATGTTTCGTCACTTTTTCTTCATTTATAAATTCATAATGAACTCTGATATGGAAAGTAATTCAAGTATTAAAAATTGTTTTTGTATAAGCTTAAACCCTAATAAAGCTAATTTGATGTAAATAGAACTTTGTTTGTTAAAGCAAGTTCTAATTTTTTGACAATATCCGTTAACGTGTCAGAACCTCCTCGCCCTACCCTAAGCAAAATTAGAACGAAGGAAAAAAAAAACATTGAAATGGATTATTGTAAATCTTTTTTGTAAAAAATTAAAATTTAGGTAAAAATATCTCTTCATCTATATTTTTTTTGTTAAAAAAAATAGTAATCGATAAAAGCAAAACTCCTTCATTCAAGTATTTGTGAATCGTATTTCAAAGACGTGTGTTAAATCTCATCAAGATCGGTTCAATAGTTCTCGTGAAATCCATTGAATTAAGAAACACAGTTTCGAGTAAAACGTCTTTTAAGTTATGAGCGCTAGGGCTAGCTGGTTTAAGGGGTGCGACTTCTTAAATCCAAAACTATTACTTGGACCAACTTAAGAAGCTTAAAAATTAAGGACAAAGTTCTTAAGATATTGTTGGTTTTTTGTAACCTGACCCCTTAAAAAAAATTCTGTACGCCAGTGTAATTTTCACTTCTTTTACTATGCACACTTTGTACATGTCCGAATCACTGCAACATAATCTACATAATCTCTGCAATAGAAGTATTCTCGACAGTATTGTTCGACATCACACGATCTTGCAAAACCATCAAGATTTTCTTCATTGGACGTCATCGGCAATACACCAAAACTTCCTCAAATGTTGGCCACACTCTCTTTTCTTCATTTTCAAAAAACTTAAGGCCAAACTAAAACCACTTTATTAAAATCTTGTATACCTATAATATATGTAAATTACATTAAAAAGAACTTTTTATATTTGAAATCTTTTTCTCTTTCAAAATATATCATCTACTCGTACTCTACATTTGAATCCTTATACATCTTATATTATTTAAACTCAAAACCTTAACAATATTAACAGCATCATAACAAAACAAGTAAACAAAATAACATTGTAAGCATTTTTATAACTAAATTAAATTATCTCTCATCATGTACATGGGATTGGGCGAGTCGACATCTTCGAACACCATATCTTCTTGAGCTTCCCACCGAACACTACGAACACTGTCTTGCCTGCAAGCAAAAACAACAATTTAATGTGATTATATGTATTTTTCCAGATTTTCATATGTTAGCCAACCTGGTCATTGTTGGCTGTGAGGATGGTGGCGGTGGAGGTGCCGTTCTTGGTGGAGTTGTTCGTCGAGCACTGTAATTGGATTGAATAATATTTTCTAATACATTTTTCTTTTATTTTTATCTTCAATTGAAAGGCTCACTGTGATCTAGAAGTACCCCAGTTTCCGTCCTCGGATCTTAATGTCTCAGCGGTTGGTGTTCTAGTTAGAGGTGTTCTAGTTAATCTAATCAAAAATGAATACGAGATTGGCATAAGAAAAGAAGGATATATTTTGTGTTGAATTAGCTCTGGCTAGAAGTGATAATTTGCAGTACATGTGCAATGTGCTAAATGTTCACAACTATAAAATTAATTGGCACTTACCCAGTTTAGAGGCTACAAAAATAAAACAGTTTTTCTATTATCCTTTAAAAGTGTCTAGCATCTAAAAAAAAATTCAAATTTGCTCTGCTTTCCGAAACCAAAACAAAGATTTTTGTTACTGTACGATCTGCAAATCACCTGTAGCTCAAATGGCAAAGCATTCAAAAGTTGATCACTTTTTTGATAGACAAATTTACATAAAAAAAAAATAAAAATACTAGGAAAATGGTAATTGGGTTTGAATTCAAAATACGTCCAATCAATCGAAATGAAAGTTGCTAGAGTGATTGTAAAAGATATTCCGATAGCTACATCACGGAAGAAAAACGACGACTTTTTTATTGAAGGTCCTATGAGCAGAGATCACTTCTTTTCCAATTGTGTAGACCAAAGAACGCATCAATAAGCTTCCTGATTTTAAATTAGTGTTCGCCTGGCGCCAATTTCTAGCTAGTATATTCGCATTTGTATGTGCTAAGAGTTTGACGTCTCTGATAAATCTAATGAAATAGCTTAAGGGACTCGAACACACAACATGACAATAGCTACCACATACGATCCAGTAGTACGGAATATGCTTGTATAAGCTTGCGATGGGGATCGTGTTGTTGTTGGACTGTGTAACACGACCTCAATCGTGCCATTTTCATTTCAGATGCAGTTTCATGGTGCTGCCATAGGTGGAAGTGGCTGTCAGCCAATGAGAACATTTCCTGACACACTTAGGCCGCAAGGGCGTGTCTTCCTATTAGACAGTGTCCCGTAAGAACACCTATGGTAGAACTTAGATACAGGCGGTTCAGGACTAACAAACTCTTCCAGCGTTTTGAGCCTACACACGGCCAAACTTTTTTGGTTGCAAGGCAGTTGTTACTCTCAGCCCATCTAGTGTTTGTTATCCTTCAAGCGTCTTGTCTAAGTAAGAGTTTACATGTAGCGATAGGTGCACCAATGTTGTTCCATTCTGAGCGTAGGGAAGTGGTCGTGCCCTTTTTGGCTAGTTCGTCTGCCATGCAGTTGCCTGGTATGTCCCTGTGCCCCGGCACCCATGAAAGGTGAATGTTGAACTGATTTGACATCTCTCTCAGAGACATTTCACAATTTTGGACAGTGATGGAGTTCGTAGAGACAGGGGCAAGAGATTTAAGGGCAGCTTGGCTGTCCGAGAAGATTCGAATACCGTTTTCATCAAACGTGACTGAGATATTTCGTTTTATACTTTTAAAGAAACCAACACGAGCTACACGCTACAACATATGGCTGCTGACTCAAATGATAGCAATGAGCTATTTTTTTATATATTTTTATATTTATTTTATATATTAATAATTAATAATATAATATATTTTACATATATTATATTTTTACATATTGACCAATAAAAAACACATCTACCCTTTTCACAACAAATGACTGAGTGGATTCGTGTTAAACGAACCAACACGAACCGCATAACTTATTTTTTTCCCTCCAATCATTCAAAGAAATAGTGTCAAACGAACTCGCATCAACAACTACTTCTTACTTACTTACTTACTTAAGGTGGCGCTACAGTCCGGGTCGGACTAGGGCCTCAACCAACATGCTTCTATAGCCAGCTCGCTAGCTGCCTCCAGTTTTGCACGCCAAGTTGGTTGAGGTCCTCTCCTACTAGCGTGCGCCACCTGAATCACGGTCTTTCTCTACTGCGTTGTCCCTCGTGATTAGTTTCGAAGACTTTTCGGACCGGAGCGTTGGTGTCTATTCGCTCTACATGACCCAGCCATCTAAGCCGATCCTTGACTCGTTTGACAAGGTCTGTGTCGCTGTACAGCCCGTACAGTTCGTCGTTTAATCTTCACTCTCCATCTATGCAGGCGGGACCAAAAATCACTAGAAGAATATAAAGCGTTCTAATTTACCTTTGACAAGGTTCATGCCTCTGCGCCATATATAAGAACAGGGATGATAATTGTCTTATACAGGGACACTTTAGTTGCTCGAGAGAGGACTTTACTACTCAATTGCCTTCATAGTCCGAAGAAACAGCGATTGGCAAGAGTTATTCTTCGTTTGATTTCAGCGCTGGTGTCGTTGTCTGAATTAGACAAAGGTAGACAAAGTCCTTAACTACCTCAAAGTTTTAGCTGTCTATCGTGACGTTCTGTCCAAGACGTCGGTGTTTGGTATCCTTTCTTGATGACAGCATATACTTGGTCTTGCCCTCATTGACCACTAAACCCATCTACTTTGCTTCCGTCTCAATGCTCATAAGCCCGCCATTGACATCACGCTGCGTTCTTCCAATTATGTCAATATCGTCGGCATATTCGAGCAAGTGGAAGGATCTTTGAAATATTGTGCCTCTTGTGTTGACGTGGGAGTTTTGCACTATTCTTTCAAGAACGATGTTGAAGAATGACGCATGACAGTGCATCGCCTTGCCTAAAACCTTTTTTTGCATCGAATGTATCGGTGAGATCTTTTCCGATTCTGATCCCTGATGGAGCACCGTGCGTTCTCCATCGTCATTCGTCATCCTACACAATCGGACAAGTTTGTTAGGGATGCCAAAACTAAGCATGGCTCTATATAACTCCTCTCTATAGATGCTGTCATACGCGGCCTTAAAGTCGATAAAAAGGTGGTAAGTATCGATTTGAAGCTCCTGGGTTTTTTCCAAGATCTGCCGTAGTGTGAAGATTTGGTCTATGGTGGACTTTCCTGGTCTAAAGCCGCACTGATAAGGACCTATCAGGTTGTTGACGAATGGCTTCAGTTGCTCACACAATACGGCAGAGAGGATCTTGTACGCGATGTTAAGAAGACTGATACCTCTGTAGTTGGCGCAGTTCAGAGGGTCTCTTTTCTTGAGGATCGCCTGCCGCAATAAACAATTCGGCAGTGAGGCCATCAGCTCCAGCAGCTTTGTTGGACTTTAGCTTGGATACTGCTGTCTTCACTTCGTTCAGGTCGGGTTGGCGGAATTGTTGGTCTACGTAGCCTTAATCGAATGGTTCTATCTCTCTAACGCCGGAATTGGGTTCATTATCGCCGTTATAGAGCTTGGAGAAGTGGTCTTTCCATAACCTCAGCATTGACTGCGGTTCCACCACCATGTTCCCTTGATCGTCTTTGCAGGCTTCGGCTCGGGGCTTGTAGCCCGAGGCTGTTGTTTTTACCTTTTTACAACTACTTCTCCCCTTCAAATTAATCGTGTAAGCACGTATTGGGTATATTTATTCAAATGGAATTTTTTAGAAATTTGGAAGTTAATTTTATATACACCCACTTATCTCCAACCGTACTAAATACAAAATTTCAATGGAACATAAGTTGGTTAGTTCATTTTGTCAAATAGGAGCTTACACATTTCAGATCCTGTTGTCAGGGCTTTTGGCAGCAGGATGTCGATTTTTTTATATCTTGGCCTTGTTGTCTCCTTCACCATTGGTTACCAAGCCACAATATTGGTCTTTTCCCCCAGTCTCAACCAAATTCTTTTGAAAAGAGTTTTCTCACTCCTGCCAATGTTTCTTTTCTCCTCAATATAAAAATTGAGATTGCTTTTACCTAAAAGGTTACCAAACTTTACCCAAAAAAAAAATCCTCTCTAATTTAATTCCAACCGAATTTGGGGCTTTCTGAAACATTTTTCAACTTATAACCCGCGCCGGTATTTAATCCCTTTTGGTTTCGGTCCACAGTATCCTTCTTCTTTTATAAATCAAATAATAAAAAAAAGGGAAATAAAAAGTAAAATAAAATAAAGTCAGTAGTAAGCATAATATGAGTCCCAAAATCGTAATGAATTACATTGGTATGTTACTAGAATACCCATACAAATGACTGCTGGTACTCCGCACTCGGGTGAACTCTTTCAGTTTCCTTTGCAAAGAAATCATATTCAATCCAATAGGTACTCCAATGGACCACAATAGCAAGCATATAAATGTGAAGAACCACAGGGCATTTAAGTAATCAACAGCATTGCGACACAAAAAAATCCGATTCGCATCAAATATGTCGAAGAGTGGGCGACACTGTGCTGTTGAATCTCCCAACTGCGATGACATTGTTGCTTTATTGCTGGTTAGATATCCTTTTAGTCTGGTGGAAAAAAGGGGCATTACATACTTTTACTTGTACAGCTCGCACATTCTACAATGTGTAAGTAAATATCGCTGCTGTTCAAATCCTTTTTCCAATTATCGATAAAACGACAATCACAATGACGAGTCTAAGCCCGATGAATAGGATAAAATAAGTTATATACGAACCTTTTTGTGTAAGCCAAAGTCTGATTGCTGCATATTTCCACAGCAGTTTTATCAAGATATCCCTGGATATTCCGTAAATGATTGAGCGTTTGATTGACCTGCTTAGCCCACGGGTCTCTTTGTAGTTCTAAAGCAGTCAAGTGGTAGAGAATTTCATTTTGTAATTGTTCCAGTGGTTGTAAAATCGATGCTTGCAATCGTTTCGACCGACTCCCAAGAGTAGTCATTCGGGATGATGTAGCCACGTCCTGAATCTGGGAAATGAGGAGAGATCCTCAATATTATGATTGAATATGAGATGAAAAGTAACATAAAGCTTCATTCGGACGTAATTATTCCATAGCAAAAGGGAGGGGGTATTCAATTTCAAAATAAGGCATCTAGTTTTCAATTTAATGTAAAAAATTTGTATTGAAAAACCCACCTGTAACGCCACTCGTTGCATCTGATCAATAAAGGTTGCCAAGTCCTTTTCTGGTGTAGGTGCACTCACACTACTCCGATATGATGTCAAATTGAAATCCGAGGTATGCAACATATTATCCAAGATGCTCTGTATTGTCTGTGTCAAGGATAGCAAAGTGCGTTCAGATACTCGAATGGAGCTTATTGCTGCATTCACCTTCGGGAATTGTCTCAGATCTACCATCTGTGTTGTATTGACAAACTCATCCAATTGAAACACATTGTACGATGCCTGATTGTGCTCACAGCCCCTGTTTGAAGAAAAGAGCAAAAGAAACCCTTTTATTCAGCTGGCAAAGTCATGAGTTGAAGGAAGGCATTTGCAAAGTACTCGTACCTAGAGTACGTATTGTCTGTATGTACGTAAGGATAGTGTAAGAAGTTCTTCACAATCTCTTTTATGGTGTACTCCATCTACATGAAGTTCAGTTATAGTAATTAGTTTGGTTTTGCAAATACACCATTGACGAAGGGCTTCTTACTTCTTACAGACAGTTTACGGAAATACATAGAATTTTAGCCTTCGTTTGATAACTTTTGTTTTCCATTGTCATTCACAGTATGGTTGAAGGTTGTGATATTTGTCTGGGTACTAGAGTGAAACGGAGTTGGTAGTGGTGGCTTATTGGGGCTTTAAATGTGTCACTGGAGGTTCGAACAGAGAATACTTTGTCATCTTATTGAGTTGAATAATTAACAAAATTTACCATGAAGAGATGATGTGTGTTTTCGATTTGAAATCACAATCAAGAATCAAATGACTTAGTTTTAAGTGAACCCCAATCGTAGCTATGTAATATCATTTACAGCATGACTTCAATTTAAATCTCCTCAATTTAAATATCTGCTAGGGATATTAAAGGTAGATGGGGGTAGGAAGTCGACTCTGCATCAATAAACCAATTTGGTAATTAAATAATATTTCCATGAGTCTGTTTGAAATGCAAACATCTCTGTAATTGGGTCTAATTGATTTAAACAAACTGGTAAATCAACATCAATTAACCCTGCTGCACTATTTCACTACATATCGCTTTTTAAACAGAAACAACAATCTCGACTTTTAAGAAAGGAAGTCAAACCGGCAACACATGGGTGTGTACCTTGAATTAGTGTACAACTTGGAACTACCAAAGTTTTGCTAGGGATTTCGAAGTGAAGAACAAAGATTTTTATGATTTTGCATATCTTCGGAAATAAAAATCCGTAGTCCAAGGACCCCGTTGACAGCAATCGAAGTTTTCCTGCGAATACAATATTTTGCATTTAGCTCATTCACCGTTGAAAGATATCACTGATTTGACTTTAGGTTCTTAGAGAAATAGGGGTGATCTAAGATATCCCAGGACTTAATAGTATTTGCAATAGACCAATCTCTAATTCGACTTAGGTCTTCATTGATTCTTGATTGAGTGTCAAAGTTCGTCAAGCTGATGAAAAGTCCTGGCTAGATAGCGTTGGACGTCATCAGCATATAACTGAACAGAAGTATGTAAACAGCAAGACGGTATATCATAGATGAACATGTTCAAGAATAACGGACCAAGAATTGATCCCTGTGGGACTCCTTGGATAACATGCTAGGCGGTTTAAATCTTATCACCAGATACAACTATTTGCTATTTACCCTTAAAAAAGATAATTCTAACTTATTTATTTTGATGGTTGCCATAGTTGGGGGTGAACCTCAGCCTCAACCAACATCTTTCAATAACGATTTCGAGGCCTTCCCCTTCCGTGATTTCCCTGCAATGTGCTTTCGAGAACTTGTTGAGCCAGAGATGAGAGATGATGCTTTGATGTTCCTCCGCTGTACTTGACCCAGCCATAGTAGCCTCGCTATACGTACTTTTCTATATTCCATGTCGGAGTACAGCTCATATGACATCACGCTTGCTTCTTCCATTACGTCAATATCGTTTGCGTAAGCTAGTAATTGTACAGACTCTTGAGAGATTGTTCTTCTGGTGTGGACGTTTCAGTTTCGTACAATCTTTTCAAGTATGATGTTAAGGGAATCGCATGACAGTTTGTCGCCTTGCCTAAAACCTTTTTCAACATCAAAGGTCTTGGTGAGTTCTTTACCGACATTGACAGAACAGCGTGAATAATCCAAAGCCTTCCTACGTAGTCGTACGGGCCTTGCTGTCATGCCGAAACTACACAACATGGCACTGTACACTGTACAGCTCGTCTCTGTAAATACTATCATAAGCGACCTTGAAATGGATAAAAAGATGGTGTATATCTTATCTATATTATATTTACGGTTTTTCCAAGATCTGCCGCATTGTGAAACATTTGTTTTGTTGTGGACTTTTCTGGCCTAAAACCACGTTGATAAGGACCTATTTCTCTTCCATACGATACTAAGGTTCCATTCATCGGGCATATTTTCTTCCGACCATATCAAGCAGATCAGCTGGTGCAAGCTTCTTTTCAACTGATCTCCAGCTGCCTTGAAAAGCTCACCTGTGCGTCTGTAGTCTTAATTGATCTACATATGGCCAACTCAACTTCTCCTAAGTCGGAAGAACGGCATTCTTGATCATCTTCCAAGTTAAATGGGGCATTCTGCCTGACAGCAGAATTTATGTCTTCATAGCAGTCTGCAGAAGTGGTCTTTCCAGATACTCAGTAGTGACTGAGTCTGTATTACTATGTTTCCCTTCTGGTCTTTACATGCCTGAGTTTGGGCCTTGCCACCCTGGCAAGATCTTTTTATCTTTTCGTTAAACTTCCGAACATCATTCCTGTCATGGCATTTCACAATATCCAGAAACGAGCGCTTCTCATTCTGCTTCTTTTTCTTTTCGAGAATTCGGTGTTCTTCCATTCTTTTGTCCTTGAAATCTCGTCATACTGGTCGAAAACAGTCCTTGTTCTCTTGTGCATCAACATTTGTCGTGCTTTTTGTTTGGGTGCATTTGCTTGCCTGAATTTTTCATCGATCCATTGGTTTAGTTTTTTGACCAGAACGTCAGAAGCTGTGGTTCTGAATTCTGATAGCTTGTTGGCATTGCTGCCACTGGTCTTCAATGTTCAATGCTGGTGGCATAGCATTCAAGGATAGTTGGAGGGACACTCGATTGGAGAAGGCACTGGCAATCTCTTGGGATTATAGCCTTTTGACGTCATATCGTTTTGGTTCACTCGAGTCGTTAACAGGATATCGCCATTCGTACCATGGCTACAACAAGGTAGTGGTCCGTGTTCTAGTTGGCCACTCGGAAAGTTTGGACATGGAAAAGTGCATTGTGTCGGTCGCAACATTGTTAATTTGGTTGACGGTTGATTGAACTGGAGCATGCCATGTACCTTCATGAATTTGGAAATGCGGGAAGAGTGATCACGCCATGTACAACAAGATCATTCCCCGCAGCAAAATCGATTAGCCTGAGTCCGTCTTCGGAGGTCATGAAGTCTGTGCTAACCGATTGTATTTCCAAAGATGTCCTTCTTCACTAGTTTTGTATTAAAATCACTCAGAACGGACTTCACGTCATGTCTGGCGCACTGCTTATATGTTTCATTAGAGGAGCTCGTAGAAAAAATTTTTGAAGTTCTCGTCTTTCTCTTCTGTGGGGGCGTGGGCGCATATTACTCTAATATTGGTGCATTTAGCCCTGATACGGATGGTCATTATTCGCTCATTAACTGGATTTTGGCTGATTACCTTATCCCTGAGTCTACCTCTAACTACAAAGTCGCACGCAAATAAGCGTTGTTGCTGATGTTGTCTGCAGCAGTTGCCATAGTAAATGTCGCAGTATTTCATTTTCTTTATGCCCGGCCAAGTCTATCACACTTCTTGGATGGCGGTTATGTCTACATTGTAGCCGTCCGCTAATTCTCCAGCTGCACGTAACCCGTTAAGGGATCCTACGTTGCACGTGCATATCCGGAGGTCTTCGTCCTTTTCTCGTTTGCTTGGCACTTTAACATTGAAATCATTATTGTTATCCGCAGCTGTTATTTGTTTCGGAACAGTGCAGCTTTTACGTGATTTTGTAGTTAGGTCGGTCCTTTTGGAATCCCTTTGCACATAAGGGACCGGATAAACCGGTTTCAGTACTCTGCTCTACTTCTCATCTTCAGTACCCTGTCCTGGTATTGATAGATCCTGAAAGACCTTTAAACCAAATATATCGGAGAAACTGGTTCAGCGGTTTCTGCTTTTATGACAGCTCAAGTCCACCGTTGGTTTTGTAAGTCAAATTCATCGTCTGAGACAATTCCAAAAACCTCTGGTAGAGCAGAACATTAAAGTGTTGGTATATTTCTTCTTCGGCGCTTTTTCAGCACTCGCACTTACTAGTTAAGCAGGTCATTTCCGGGTATCCCAGTTGCCAGTTGCTACCACGTGGTAGCACGTAAGCGTAATTGATATATACTATAAGTCGTAGGTTGACCCAACCAGAGGCTTCCCGAATATTACACGCCTAATCACTACAGACAAACTATCCTACACATTTATTAGATGAGTTTTTTAGTTGATTTATTAGATCAAGAAGAGTAGGAGAGCAAATTTTTAATATCTCGCTTTCAAACCAAAAGAATGGCACTGTTAGAGTAGGGCTGGAGATCAGTGGCAGACCCTTACACTTTTTATATATTTTCATTGTTTTCAATATTGGGAAGATACAAAGCTGTTGGTTCTATTCAGAATTTATTTTTATTCTCAGAGCCAAAAATGAATTCACCAATATGAACTCATGTACAGCAAAACATCTTACACATTCAATTGCCTGGCCTATGCATAACTACCTATCTTTATTGACTCATTACTCGTTATCTGTAAGACTCTGTCAAAAAAACTACCCAGGAATGTCGCAAAGTTAAGTGGTTCGTTCGTTTGCGTATGTGTGTGTACCATCCAGTCAATATTGGAGAGTGTTAAATTTATCAATTTACCTCAAAGCACTTGCCAGTGTTACATTTACAACCGATCTGTTCTCACCGGCCGGCCGTAATAGCTCTCCGATTATGCCCGTTTGTGGTTCCTTTGCGTACACAAAGCCTGGCTTATCGAACAATTTTCCAAGCATCGCATATTCACGTCCTTCGAATAATGGTCGACATAAAAATACTTCGCTATTACCTCCAATCGCAAGTGTTCCGATACCAAAGATCATCATCCCTAAACTGCCAATAGAGACTATAACCACACACATGACCATTAAAACGGCTGCTTTGCCGTTCGAATTGCACAGGAGACAGCAGAATGCCATCAACATGAAAATTAGCACCCATATTATAAGCACAGCCGAAATCCATCCAACAGCCCAGTATTTGTTTGACCAGCTCTGCACAACTTCATATTGGGGCTCCAATGCATTCCAGGTTCCGCGAAGTCGGTCAAGCATCGCCACTATAGTTGTCGTCAACATGTGAGCATTTGCTGTCGTTTTGTCCTTAATGCGTTCCAATTGCTCTAGAGTATCTGTAAATAATAAAATGGGTACACATGAGGACGATGCCTGTCAAATTGTCCGAAATATTTAATGGCAGATATGACAATTTGGTCGGTGTTGCCGTCTGCAAAAAACAAGCAATATTATTCACAGAAATACACAAATGTTGCGCCTTTTTGAGTCAAAGGACACAAAAGTGGCCCGCAACTAATGTTAAACTAAGAATGTTTTTTTTAATCGAATTCATCTGCAATTGGTTTCGTCTGTTGTGTTTGTTCAATTTCATGTCATAGACAAACTGAAATAAAAAAGCAGCGGCAACACCTGACCTCGCTCTGGATACCCTCAACCAATTTCGATAATAATTAACCCGAGCTCAGATATAAGCCCTGTCATGTCATTTGTTCACTTACCATTGCGTTGGTATACAGTGTCATGTTTTACTTGGCTTGGGAAATTTCCAAATATCGACTTTGATATCGCCACTTCGGATGATAGATTCTTCACTGTTGAACCAAATTCCAATTCACCTAAGTAGCGCATCCGGAAAATGGTCTGGTCCTCTTGTAACTATTATTGACAGTGATGATGGAGTCGTTATTGTCGGTCATGAAGTGAACAAAATGAAAGAGACAAAAATTTAATATGTAAAGCCAGTTCCGGGACGAAATAGTTCTGGTTGTGTAAGTGTGCAAAACAGCACGGAAGTTATTGATGATGTTTTGGAAGGACAGCTTGACTACAAAGGCTAATGAGTTACCGTTTTGAGTGCATCAATAATTCCATTCTCTTCAAAGCTTCGTATCCGTAGAGTATCACAAAGTGGTCGGTCGCGAAACGTGCACTGGCGTTGCAAAACAGATAATTGTATCTGCAGCTCTTCCATGCGCGCTGAGGCCTCTTGGGATATTTTCAAAGCACGACCCACAGTTTCCTGGAGCAATAGAACTCGATTTATGAGCTCAGTATTGGCTGAAAGGACAAGATGCTTGGAGTCAATTCACAACAATTGCAATGTGTTGTTAATATCTATACCAATGCTGATCCCATGTAAGGAGTCATAGGCTAATTCAATGCCTGTGCTTGCTGATACTTCAATTCGAATAGGCTCCCCCAGCAAGACGTCCACATCTAAATTGATGTAAGCACGGTGAGGTTGGAAGAAGATAAATTTATATATATATTTAGCCATAAAGCGAACCTTCTAAGTCCTTAATAACTTTCTCGATGCCAGCGTGAAAGCCATTATCCAGTTTGTGTTTAATTTGTAAGTGTGTATCCTTCAAAAAGATCCCCATATCATGAACGGTAGACTTTACCATTTCGGGTGTCATCTCGACTGTTGTAGCCAATCGACTATTGGCGTAGAAAATGCAAAAATCACTTAACCTGAAATGAGAGACAGGACAAGAGAAAGAGGGGAATGTAGAAGTATATTACCACCAGCTAAGTGGTATTAAAGAAGATTGTACCGTTTCTGATGAGGGGGGGTGGGTTAAATTTACTGTAACATCCATGCAAGAGTCAAAGCTAATTAAGTGGAAATTAATTGAGTGGCTGGGCAATAATAAGGGTTTGATGTGGCTGGAAGGGATGTGAATTAGCAATGCTCAGGTTGAGCTGGTTGTGTATTAACTGAAATGGTTAATGGTTTTGGCTTTTTGACGTCGATAAAGGTGATAAATAGAGTCATTAAAGAAAGTCACTCAATGTAATGTTTGAAACGAAAGTGTTACAAATTAAAAGGACTTAACATCTATCTGCTGGAGCTGGGTGTTATTAGCTTCTGTTTTACAGCTTTTAAACGGTTTTAAGCTGAGTTCATTACTAGACTCATTGCACACCGTTTTGTTAATATTTTTTTAAAATTTGTCACTCTCGCGTTAATTCTACTTTGAGAGCAGTAATTTGTTTTTTGACTGTGTGTTGCTTTGTTTTTTAAAAACTCACTTTCCCTCTTTTTCTAGTGCTTGTCCTTGTTTGAGTCTATCCCATTAGATCTTGCATATTGAGGAATGAAGATTATGTTCGCAAAAAGAAATCAATACGAGGATCAAATATTTCATTGATATGATTGATAACTTATAGTTATGACCAAAAATTTATGCATTCGTCAATTTGTTGCAATAAGCAAACCACACTTCAATATCAGTCATTCTAGCACGAAGGATGATGCAAGCCTTTTGTATGGGATCCAGTGGAATTTAGGACTGTTAATGGTTTTATGGTTTTCTTTGCATTTCCCGTGGCGTCTGCAGTTAACCCAGAGGTTCGTGGTTCAAATACCAACAGGTGCTAAAATGTTTTTCCACAGGTATCGCCTTTCGCGAGCAATTGGCAAGTCCTCTGTTAGTAAATCCCTTCCTATGAAAATCGCTTTCTCGATTAGCGGTTCGGAGCCGGCAAGAAATTGTAGGTTTCCTCCATTCCCTCACAAGGCATTATTGTGAGAAATGCACTGGGCCCTTGGGCTAATCTGTCTGTTGCGCTGCTCTATTTATTATTTCTCTGTTTTGCATTTCATATGCGGAGTCTGTGCCTGTTAAAAGTTCCGCATCCATGAATTAGAATCCATGGTCACAAATTTTTTTCATTCGTGCCAAGTTTCCTATGAGCTTGACCAACAACTAAACGCAAACTACGTGAATTGCTATAGGACATGTCTTACTACTGTGAGATCAGTTTCTGAGTTTATAACAAACATTCCAACTCACATTCAAAGGTTTTGATATTCTAGCTGTTTTGAAGGACTTTACAAAAGAGGAGCTCAAAATAATATGGCATAATCGATGCTCAAACTTGGTACGATATTACTGATTTAATGGATTGAAGCAAACAGCATTAAATTTTCAAAGCTAAACCTCTTTTGGTGCATATTTAAATTAATTGTTCCTCAGATTATATTTCATTCCGGAATTTGGGAATCATGCGAACAGGAACGGGAGGCTTTTTTCATCTCTAATCATGGTTCGTAAGGAAATCATTTAAAAATGAGGTGGTTGCATCTCAGAGCTTGGAAACAATGCGGTTTCCATAAAACCAATTTTAAAACAATTTTTCTGTTTCTAAATTCAAAATTGGAACTTTTCTACAGTTCTTACGTGTTTAACTCGATAGTTGGACCTATTTTATTAGATAAAGTATTTTCAGTTTGACAAAACTTAAATATTGTGTTCATTCGTTGGCCTTTATCGAGGTTTCCTTGACATCTCTATAAACTAAAATCTGAATTTTCGGTTCTCAAAAAATGGCCAATCATGAAATCACAACACATCCCCGTCATTTCAAGAAAAAAACATAACGTTTAGTCAGTAGCGGTTTTAGGGTAGGGCGAGGTTGGGCGATGGCCCAGGGCGCGATCAGGGCATACTTCGAGGTCTACTTAGTCGTAAATTCCCTAAATGAAGCGGTTTTTTATGTTGGCAACACTTGAATGGAGCACAGAATTCAATCAGTTCGATCGGAGTTCATTTTACCGGGAATTTATACCTGTCAATGAGTCAACTGGTGAAAGACTGACTGCAGTTATTTTTAATATTTAACTGGAATTGAACGATTGTAGGGGTCAGGGTTATGACAACGGGGCGAATATGAATGGAAAATATATTGGGGTTCAAAGGAGAATTCTCGACATAAGCCTCTTAGCTGTTTATGTACCGTGTGGCTGTCATAGCTACAATCTTGTACTATGCGATGCCGCTAAGTCATCCGTATCGCTGTTAAGTCAGTCACTTTGTTTGGGGTACTTCAGAGGTTGCTCACATTGTTTTCAGCTTCTGTTCATCGATGGAAAATTCTAACCGATCACTTGGGACTATATACTATAAAAAAGCTCAGTGACACACGTTGGGAAGCAAGAATAAGCAGTGTTACAGCAGTCTGTTATCAAATTAGTACTATCCATGATGATTTAATTACTTTGGCTATTGAAACTCAGAGAACTGATGTTCAAGTGTCTCATGAGGCTGCTACTCTAGCCGAACAGCTAAAAGATTTCAGCTTCATAGTTTCATTGGTTGTTTGGTATGACATACTTTTTTCAAATAAATATTGTAAGTAAATCTCTACAGTCAAGAGACATGGATCTCGGTAAATGTACAAAAATGATGAAAAAATGTTGCAATTTCTTGGAAGACTACAGAAATACAGGCTTTAAAAGTGCTATTTTAACTACGAAGAAGTTGGCCGAAGAGCTAGAAATTGAACCTGTGTTTCGAGCTATAACAAGAACTCGACGTAAAGCTGCTGAAATTGAATGCGATGACCCTATAACTTCTCCAGAAAAAAAATTTGAGGTAGAATTTTTCAACTGTCTTTTGGATACTACATTAGTTTCAGTCAATGAATGGTTCGAACAGTTAAATGAATACTCGGAATCTTGGTCTTTTTCGTACAATATTAAACAGAAACCCGACCTTGTCAAGCTCTGTAGTGATCTCCAATCAGAATTAACTGTAGACTCTAAATCAAACATAGATGGTTGTATGTTGTGTGATGAACTTGTAAGTCTGATATCTTATTTGATTAACTTTGCTAGTCCGGATCGGAGTTTTTCAAAATTGAAGCTGATAAAAACCTTTCTTCGATCAACAATACCTCAATCTAGATTGACAAACCTAGCAACTTTGTCAATTGAAAACAAAATTGCTGAAAACATCGACTTTGATAACCTTATAAAAGAGTTCGCTGATAAAAAGGCAAGAAAGTTAAATTTTATTCTGTTAACAAGAATGACCTGGGAAGACGAAGAACTTTTGAGAGATGATTCAATTCACTTCTATACAGATGGGTCAAAGACAGAAGAAGGGGTCGGCTACGGAGTGTACTCAAACCGACTTAACGTAAGTCTCTCATTCCGCCTCCCTAACCATTGTAGCGTGTTCCAAGCGGAAATTCTGGCGATCAAGGAGGTCCTATCATGGCTAAAAGAAAACGTGATATCCTCAACGAATATCCGGATTTTCTCTGACAGTCAAGCAGCACTCAAATCACTCGGTGCCGTTTCCACGAACTCAGTAACCGCCCTTAACTGTCGCCTATCTCTTAAGGAGATGGCTGAACAATTCAATATTCACCTTCTTTGGGTGCCGGGGCACAGAGATATCATGGGAAACTGCAAAGCCGATGAACTCGCCAGAAAAGGAACCGTTCTACCGCTCTCAACCAGCAGGTTGAATATTGGTATACCAATCGCTACATGTAAACTTATGCTAAAGCAAGAGGCAATGGATAGAACAAATCATTGGTGGAACAGCATCACCACGTGTGTGGCAACAAAACAGTTATGGCCAGGACTAGATCCAAAACGCACAAGACATTTGCTATCCATAACCAGATTGCACTTTAGCTCCGTAATCAATGTCATCACCGGACATTGTCTGATAGGAAGACACGCCATAAGACTCGGCGTTCCCTCTAATGACTTCTGCAGAAGTTGCCTAGATGAGGAGGAGGAGGAGACTATTCAACACCTCCTCTGCTCATGTCCTGCACTCTCCTCAAAAAGAAAACGGCATCTAGGAAAATATTTCCTCGATGATCTAAACGATCTGGCAAACACAGATATCCTGCATCTTTTCCGCTTTATCAAAAGCTCCAAATGGTTCCGTTAAGTGTGGTTCTTCCTCACTTAACTTATTATGGTATCACAATGGACCTAATACTGGTCTAAGTGTGTCAGTTGTTTTTCTGGCAGCCATTTTTAACCTAACCTAACCTAACCTAAATTTTATTAGTTTTTTTTATAAATGGTTATTTTTTATAATAAATAATTATTTTTTCTAATAAATGGATCTTTCATTATTTTGCTTTTTCTTTTTACGGTACGAGGTTATTTCAAAATTCAAATCATAAAAATTATGTTATTTTCCGATTGAGATAGGTTTTCTGTTGAGGGAACTAAGAAGTCTTAGTAACCAGTTGGCCTGTGTCATCCGTTCCAGCACGGGCTGTATATAAGAATGCTGAGAAACCAGTGCTATTGCCTCCTGCGTTTAGTGTACTTTTGTACTTGTATATGCAAGGGTATTACTAGTAAGTTATAAGCTATCGGATATAGATATGTTGTTTACCACAGTCGGTTAGATTTAATTGATAGAACTTTCTAAGATTTTTTGCTTGCGATTGAATTGAGGTCTTGATGATCTTCTCCCCTGATGTTTAGCATTTTTCTTCAGACATTGAGCAAAACCTGGCCTGGAAAGCAAAAAGTACGTCACAGTCTATACACTCAAAAAAATGTCTTGAAATAATAAAATTGTGGTACCCATGTCGTAATGACTAGCATGTCAAATCCCAACAGGCTACAAAAAAACTAGTTTTCAACGTGTATCAACTTTCGCGAGGAATCGACAAATCCTCTGAAAGTAATTAATTCATTACCATGAAAAGTGCTTGCTCGAATAGACGTTTGGAATAGGCAGAAAATTTAAGGTCCCCTCCATTCCCAGACAAGGCAATGGTTGCGAGAAATGCACTAATGTCTGGGGCTCCCCACCCCTATGTGTGAGTGCTTTTCAAACATGTTAATGTTAACTACTATGCCACGGAAACCATTTGTGTGACTGGTCTGGTGCGTATGGTTCATATTGGCTTTGTTATGGATGGAGGCGCAATTTGCCTGCTCGAGTTGTTTGCTTGGTGTATTTTGAACGGTAGCGAAATTTGAAGCTTCTTAACCACGGCTATGGCGTCAATTTTATTTAATTTCAGTCAAATCATGTCGGTGACAGGTATACTCTATTTTTTAGATCCACTTTTCGAATTCTCGACATCGACACTAGCGGAGGATGAAAGCAAATTTCAAACAAATGAAAACTAAAATTAGTTCTTGTGAAGTGAAGTTAATGTGTTAAAAGGATAGGGTATCAAAAAATTCAAACGCTTTTAATATTTTTGTAGTTATCAGAAGCAAAGCAACTTATTATGTTTAATACCAAATTTATGTTCCTAACAAAAGGAGAGCTTTTGGAAATGAATATTCTTTCCAAATAAAAAATTGACTATTGCTTTTGCATTTAGAACCTAACAATTTGTCAATGTAGAGGCTTGAAGCTCTCTCAATTTTACTTCATTTTAAGTAAATCAAAACAACGGCTGTCCGTTTCGCTCTCAGTCGTTACTGAAGTAATTATTCACAGCAAAAGTCCCAGTGTTCTGTACTGGACTTATCAATTGACATACAGACACCTGTCGAAATGCTTTGAAATATTTGCAGTTTTTAAATCAATACAAATACAAGTTTTTCAGTAAGAAAATCTGATATTTCAAATCAATTACAAAATTTTTTTCCAAGAAAAAATGGCGTTTCGTCCCAGTGTTTCTGTATTGGACTTATCGCTGACACATACAGACACCTGTCAAGACGCAATGTTTATACTCTGTGATTACAGAGATATATATATTTTGTTTTTAGTGCTAATCACTACCTATGCTACTATTACAACGACAATTGCATAGTAAACTTTTATGGCCTTTACTCCAAACAAACAAAAAACACGATTTGTCTCAACGCAAGCGTTGCAAATGAAACTTGCCAATAGACATTCAGGCACCTGTCGAACAAAAATTTTTATATAGTTTCTGTAATCATGGAGTAAAAAAATTGCGTCTTGACAGTGGTTTGAATGTCGATTGACAGTCCATTTTCTGAACGCTCAGACAAAACTTAAAATTTGTTTTCTTGGAGTAGAAGTGTACCATTAAAAGTCAATCGAAGATGCTCTGACAGTTCAATAAATTTTTTTTTTATGACTATTTATTTATCTAGATTTACGATTATTAGAAGATTGTTGAGTTCAAATCATTCGACCACAAATTGATTCCTTTGCAAAGACTCCAAAATTGCAGACGACCAGGATCATTTCAAAACAAAAAAATATGCTCATTACTGTCGAGACTTCAGGTTTGCGACTTTACAACTCTGTTCAGAGTAAGAAGGTCTGTTAAACAAAATTAGAAGTTCAACTTACACAACTGACACTTCTTCACAGGTCGAAAATAGCAGCTGAAGCATCTAGACATCTCAAAGCGGATAAGCTGTAATCAAATGGTCCTAAGTTTTCTAAACAATTTTAGAACTATTATTTTAAGGAGCACCTATTCTTCCGTCTCCTTTATTTCACATTCTGTAATTTCATTTTTGTAGCAATGCATTTCGTTTATTTCTCGAAAGCCGTTTGTTTTTCTTTCCAAAAGCAAAACGAACAAACGAAAAATAATTGACAAAATCTGAATCGACTCAGACGAAATAACAAAAAAAAAAGCGAAGTTGAAAAGGCAGAAGGATAGATACCCCATTTTTAAGCATGGAAATCAATTCAGAACGTATGATTTTCCCAACAATAATACCATGCTTACCATCTCCATTCGCATAGTACTTACGCAAGGATTATAAAAAAAAGAAGCATTGTTACAACGGAAGCCCTTTTTTTGGAAATTAGCCTGTTTTCTTCTGATTCGTCTAGTGCCATCAATGGATCCACTCGGTTACTAAGTCCTTCAGCCGTGGAGTTGCGACCACAACACCAAGCGACAGCAGCTCCAAACGGTATAAATGCTAAGACTGCAAACACAGTCATGAGTGCAATGAATCCAGATTCTATTTTAATCGCCTGCAAAAAGAGTTTTTCAAACACCAAAAAATCATTGGACTTTCCGTAAACTCTTTACGAGTTATCAGCGCACTTACATTCGTCGTCAATTCTACTAAAGTTAGATTCGAGTAAAGTGCATCTCGGACTAATTCTGCAAAAAGGGAGAGAGAAAAAAATTTGTAACATAGTTAATGGGGCAATGTCACAAGTGTTAGAATGAGATAAGTCAAATATATGTCCACTTAGCACCATGTTCATTTTTTACCTGTCCTCATAGTAAAGTGGCCATAAGACACAAGTTACCACCTCAAAAGGCTCTTGTAAACTCTTGTGTCTGTGTGTTTTTTTCTTTTTATTTTCTAAGGTTTTACGAGAGATATACTCACCGAGAGGTAAGTCTTCAGGTGTGATAAACGATAAAAAATCACTAACGTAGGTAAAAAGAAACGGCCCCGGACCTATATCCATGCCCGGGATGCTATACGTGAACGTGGTTAAGTTAAAATCCATGGCTAGTTTAGTCGAAAGTAAGCTGTGGATGAAAAGAGATAAAATGAAAAACAAAAAAGTAACTAATGAAAGCAGAATGAAAAATTTAAAGGAACATTTTTGCTTATGAAATATGGTAAACGATTTTTTTACCTTAGGCTCCAACACTTTTATATTATTTTACCTAATGCTGAATGTGGATCAAAAAGAAATGCATTCATCACTTCAAGGAATTCATCTTTGTTTTTTCAAGTTGTTGCTTATTTACATTTTCGTAGTGTCAAAGGAAATCTCATGAGAAAATTAGATTAATTTGTCAGTCGAGCACAAAGACAAAAGTGGGAAAGTCGTGGTAATAATTCACTTGGTTGTAATCTGATTAACTTATTAAGTCAGTCTATTTTTTAATATAATCGCATACACCATTTTTGTTCTTGTGTTTTTAGAGTCAAGAACTGACAACCCACGCTCGTACCATTAAGATTCGTATGAATATTAAAAAGAAATGTATCTGTCGATAGAAAACATGGTTTTTTGCGAAAAGAATTTCACATTCTTAGCTAAACTATACCACTAAGTTCGAGTTTTAGAAGTGTTTTCCCTTCCCAAAGAAAACACACACGATAGGTAATAGATGGATGGACTCAGAAGTGATCTTATAAGGGTGTCCAACGGAACTGAATTCTCATAACTGAGATGGAAATAGACAAGACACAAGAGTTCTTTCACCAAGTGTTTACAAAATGAATGATCTTGGTAGCGTTTGGGCATTTTTCCACTAAATGAAAAATCGCTGTCCCAAGCAAATTTTATGTAATAAATTTAAATTTTTCTCAACTTTTTGTATCAATAATGACATTTATGACATATGCATTCTTGGCACGCCATATCTTATTTAGTTATTTAATAATGTTATATTTGAATAAATAATCCCCAAACACCCCAAAACGCAGTCCCCTGGTACGTCCCTTTTCCAGAATTACAAGTCTTGTTACCAATATTAATTTTTTTGTCGTTGATAACTGAATAAAAAATATCCAAATACATAAAAATAAGATTAAATATTTTTATACTTCACAATTATATTTTTTGTGGTACCCGTGGTGTGATGGATAGCATGTCCGCCTGTTAATCCAGAGGTTCGAGTTCGAATCCCGACAGAGGCAAAAGTGTTTTTTCCACGGGTATCGCCTTTCGCGAGGAATTGGCAAGTCCTCCGTTAGTATTCATTGCCATGAAAAGCGCTTTCTCGATTAGCCGTTCGAAACCGGCAGAAAATTGTAGGTCCCCTCCATTCCCTCACCAAGGCATGGTTGTGAGAAATGCGCTAGGCCCAGGGGCTCCTCGCTCTGTTGCGCCACCCTATTTATTTATTTATTTAATTATATTTCTTACAATATAATTTATTCAAAATATCTATGTTCGAATGCTGTCCTCAAATTTTTGAAAAGTCCCCTGTTAAAAACTGAAAACCGCGCTGAAGTCAAATTTAGTTTTGGCGCGAAACATTTAGATCGTAAGCCTTTTTTTTACTTTTTTAACAGTTTTAATTACGACGACTTGTTTAAAATAATTAATTATCTAGTATGGAGGCACATCTGTTTCGTTAATCTGATATGTTTATGATGTGATAAATGATTAGTTGTAGCAATTTGTCTTTGTTTATATTTTAGTTTTTTATTATTATAAAGACTGACTTTAGTGTCATACAATTATTTTTTACAACAGTCCCCTGTCAGGGTTTTGCATAAAATCGTCCATAACTAAAAAACAAAGAGGAAAATGTGTATGATTTTTAAAGATATATATTTAGTATGCTATTGACCTTCATTTAATTAACAAATATTCTTAATATTTCATAAAATTTGCTTAGGACACCCCTGTATGGACGAATTTCCAAATAGCAGAGAAACACCCATTTATTTTTAATTGTTTATATATTTATTTACTTATTTACATATCTATTTATTTACCTATTAATTTATTTAATTATCTATTTATTAATATATTTGTGAATTTGTTTATTGATATATTTATTTCTTTACTTATTTATTTACTTATTTATTTACTTACTTATTTATTTGTTTATTTATTAATTTGTTTACTTATTTATTTATTTACTTTTTTATTTACTTGTTTATTTGTTTATTTGTTTATTTATTTATTTATTTACTTACTTACTTATTTATTTCTCTATTTGTTTACTTATTTATTTATTTGTTTAATTATTTTTTTATTTTTTTATTTAATTGTTTAATTAATTATTTGTTTATTTATTTATTAATCTACTAATTTATTAATTTATTATTTTATTAATTTATTTATCTATTAATTTATTCATTTACTTATGTATTTATTTATTTATTCATTTATTTATTAATTCACATATTTATTTATTTATTTATTTAATAATTTATTCATTTATATATTTTTGTACTTATTTATTTATTTTTTATTTTGTCTTATTAGTTAATTACTTATTTACAACGCGACATAAGACGGCTTAATGCTTTGAGGAAATTGAACTTTAAATTCTTAAGATATCGGTTAAATCTTATCACGCTTTCTCCGACGCGACCGACACGGCGACGCGACGGTGGCCTAATGGAGGTTTAAGAATTTTGATAACTTCGATCTTTTTTTACGTTGGCGGATAACAACATTGCATCAACGCAGAGACAATAGATTCTAGTCTTGTTTTGCTTTAAGTCTTACATAGTATAAGACAGCGAAGCCTTTCGCTGCCTGTATGATTAGGTCTTTAAAACTACGCAACGGACTTTAATATATGGTTTCATTTGAATTGATGGAGTGATATAAGTGAAAGGTTTATAATTATGTATATTTCATCCCCATATTCCCAAGGGAACGGGACTGGAAGAGGAAAATATATAAGATCATAGAAAATACTGAACCCATTTCAAAAAATCTTTCACCGCTGGAGCGCTTTATTATCCCCAAGTAACACATATAATATTTCATCCCCATGTTTTCACGTAATCGTAAACAGAAAGTCAAAAGCGGGGAATACACGATATCGCATACGATCGAGTTTGGTTTTGAGTTCAAGGCATTCTACACTACGACATCGGTACAGCGGTTCACTTCATGCCCACACACGATACAATCTACCATGCGATGTACGATTATCGGATATCGGTACGATAATTATATCGTGTATTTCCCGCTAAAGACCACTGGATCGATTTCAAAAAATTTGTTTCAAAGAATGTGACCACATTTTGCTTTGGAAATTCTTTTCTTAATTCAATGAATTGTTTTGAATATTAAAATACCAGTGCACTATTAAACTAGTAAATATGGAGTGCGCGTCTTTTTTTTAAGACAGTGCGAAAGTCTTATATTTAAGTAAAGTTATTTTTACAAGAACCTTCATTCATTTGGAATATTATAATGGACAAGGAAGAATCGTAATAAAATAAAGTAAATCGAGGCTTTCTCCACAGTGCAGTGTTGGTGTAGTTATTCAAAGGATCTAATATTCCGGATTTGAATCTTGTGAAAACTTGAATCTTGTGAGAAAATCATTATGAAGCTTTTCAGATTTTGAATATTCCGATTTTTAAATCATTTTAAGCGGTTTCTTGCAGTTTACAGATACAAAATAAAGTATTTTTATTAGTTTTTGAATTGCATACATGTCTTTTTTTTTTACTAAACTAAGAAACAATTTTTAAATTACCTTAAGATATTTGTACTGCTGCTATGTATTGTTATCTTTGTGAGATCGATGGTCAAAATACGACGCGTTTGTTTGCTTGAACGCTTTCACTTTTGTTTTTCTAAATAAATCAAGAGCTTTATTTAACACAAATAAAAAATTTATTTATTTAAAACTCACTGCACTATTGGTTTTATTCAAAATGAGTTTTTCATTTTCATTTTCATCTTCATTGTTTAGTATTACTTTCGAATTAATTGTTCTCTTTCCAAACAAACTTATCCACTTAATTGGTATATGCTTCTTTTCTTCTTCCTTGCGACGCGCTATAGTTGATTATATTGTCGCTTAAATTTAGTTAAGTTTATATTCAAGTGAATAAAATTAGAGTAAATATTTGAAAAGCTTCTGCATTATGAAATATGAAAGTGCTCGAATAGGGCTTTGTCGAATTATATATATCTCTTCTCAGAAATACAGATTCACATATGATGATATGGATGTTGTGCGGGAGGTTTCAAGTCATTTCTAAACCGAAGATAAGGTTGGCGGCTTGTGCTCAGTAGAACTCACTAACCACTATACAATGCTTCGAGCAAATCGAGATCACCTACCGTGGCTCAAAGAAAGCGTGATATCCACGTCAAATGTCCGCATCTTCTCAAGGAGATTTTTTTTAAATGCCATAAAAAAGGCAATTAATATTTTTATTATTCATTTTATAAAGATCTTTAACAGTATTTTAAAAATACAGGGGCCGAATCACCGCTCACGTTATCGAATAATACGTGACTGAATTTTATGAGTTTGGGACTTCCACCTACGTTATCGAGCAATATAGTAACATAATTAGAAATTCTATCATCACTTATCGAACGCAATTTGAATCGTAAATGAACAACCGACTGTTTTTGAGTAAACTAATGTCAATTTCGAAAGAAAAATATCACTCACTCACTCGATGACTGATGCGGTAATGCGGTCCCAAAAAAAATTCGAAAGCTGGCTAATAGCCTGCGCCCATACCTACTCTGCTTAGAATATAATTAAAAATAAAAAGATTATTATCTTTGCATTACGCCGCTATCGTTGCACAAAATGGCAACTGACTGAAAAAAAAAAAATTTGTTCTCCTTTTCTTGCGTTCTTACGATTATAAATAATAAATAGGGTGGCGCAACAGAGCGAGGAGTCCCTGGGCCTAGCGAATTTCTCACAACCAAACCTTGTGAGGGAATGGAGGGGACCTACAATTTTCTGCCGGTTCTGAACGGCTAATTGAGAAAGCGCTTTTCATGGCAATGAATTTAATAACGGAGGATTTGCCAATTACTCGCGAAAGGCGATACCCATGGAAAACATTTTTGCCTCTGCTGGGATTCGAACCTCGAACTTCTAGGTTAGCAGGTGGACATGCTTACCATCACGCCACGGGTACCACGATTACGTTTATTTAATTTGACTTTGCTAATGCATGGATTGGATCTTCCTTGACTCCGAATTGTTAAAAAAAAAAAAAAACAGTTTTTTCAAATTTCTAAACCAGAATACTCGGCATAGTTGCGTGACTGCAACCATAGTTCGTTATTTAAGGAGATCGTAATGTCATCACCAGAAAAAAATTGTCAAAATTTTCATTGTTTCCTCAGGGAAAAAGAGGTAACTGTTCCGCATCTTCTAGCCACACGCACCGCTATCTTTCAATGACGTAAATTAAATTTTCTTATGAACATAGGCATTAACTGACTCCATAGATTTATTTAAAGCTCCGAATGGGTTAAGTTGTGAGGTAATTAGTTTTCCTGTTTCCTTAAACGTGCGGACATTTTCCTGTTACTTAAAATTTCTTCACATTTAAAAACTCAAAAGAGAGATTCATTTCATTGATGTAGAAGGGCTAAGTCTTTCTTTATGAAAACATTGGTCGCCATTAACAAAGTTCTTAATTTTTATTGGTTCCAGCTTTGAAGCATTCAGACTTGAATACTGCCTTTTTTATTTGCCTATATTTTTTCAAATCACTGTTAAATATTAAGAAAAATGTAAGGAACCCCACTCACCAGTCCCCTGAATGCCTGTACCAAGTGTCAGCGAACTTATCGAAACTAAAACGGAAAAGTGTTAGAGAAAGTGTTTTGACGTGTCGTGTTTCTACGCACCTTCTCTTCAAGGGGATTGATTTTTTAAGCCATGCACACTTATTTGCACAAGACAATCTCAGAAAAATATAATGTAACGTCGACTCAGAGCTACATACATAAATATGCAAACACTAACAATGAAATACCAATAAGCAATAGCGTTTCATTGAACCTTAGTGTTGCATAAATGAAGTGACGAACAATCTTAGCAAATGTTTAATTCATATGGATAAGCTTTTAATATTAGTCATTTCAAGTGGCTTCGATTAGTGGGCTCATTAATTTCTTTCATTATCCGCATATGTATAAAAGCTAAAGAAGAACACATCTCCTAGAATTAGTTGTACTCAACTTTCTAATGGTGTTCAATACTTAAGCAGATGAAATATCCAAAGAACAAATCTCATATAATGGTATCTCTTTTACATCAGCAATGATTAATGAACACACACTTCTCGAAGCCTACCTATCCACATATCACTGCACAAGCAAAACAGAAAAAAAGTATATTTAAGCTAGGTACACTTCCATGGTAATGCCAACGGATATCCATCATTCCGTCACATATTTTCTTAACGAGTTTCACACTGTAAATCTCTTCTTGTTAGTGCTTGACAGTACTTCATAGGTTCATCTCCTTGAATTTTCATTAGCAACATACAAACGCACGCGTGTAACATCCTTGTGTGAACTATGTTATCAATTGCATACGTGCATGTGCATGCCACATATGCATGTAACATTTTATACTACACATACACAGCCAACCCTTTGGTAAAACCCCTCCTTTTATCTTGATAAATGAAAACTCATAAATCGCATAAGCTGGTTAAGTTCGGAGAGATTACATTCAATATATCCTTGAAATTAGCATTGAAAAGCTTAAGAGCTACCAACACCAAGCTACCCGCATGTAAAGTTTACTATATGTTATGCTGCTGTTAAAGCAAACTCAACGACACTCGACGTGCACTTTCACTTTCACGAGAAGCCATTGAAGCCTTATACGTGTGGCCTTAGGGGAAGATAAAAAAAAAAACATATCTAGAACAAACCAATTTACCGATTTGAAAAGAATTTAAGAACTGGGTCGCGTTATGAACTGTCGCTTCACTTTACGAAGGCGTATACCTTGAATTTGCTGTCCATGTGTAAGAGTGAAATCCGTATCTCCTTTAAGATGCCTTAAAGGACGTTCATTGAATTTACAACTGCGGAACTCGACCTTAAATATATTAAGGATACGCTGAGCATTTTAATCATTTTTATTTTATTTTTATTTTTCAAATAAAATTTAAACCGAACGCTCACAATTTCTTATTAAATTATCCTTGTTAATCCTAATTCGTTATAAAGGTGAGAGCATTGAGGCTCTGATTTTCGTTGGCGAAACCCACAGGAAGACGATTTACACTGTATTAATGGACAAAAGGTAGAGACTTAAAGAACACGACAAGACAGCACGTATCTGGTGCAACGTTAAACGAACGTGAGCACGACAACTTTAGAACTGAATTGAATAGAAGAAAAATCGTAGAAAACACGTAACAATTTTCACTGTGTGCCGTTTTAAGTCACTAGTAATTATTTTTTACAGAAAAAAAAAAGAAGAAGAAAATGAAGCTAGGGACTGAAATTACACACTTGTATAGACAAGTCACAAAGCATAGTATTGAAAAAGAAAATGCAAAAAAATTAACACGATTTGTACGCTTTTCATTGGGGTTGGTCTGTTCGTTGGTGATTAAAAGTGAAAACATAGTTTACGGTTCCTTACATTAAAAAAAGAAAAAAGAAAACAAATAGCGCAAGATTATCAAAGCAAAGGAACATAACCTCAGAGAAAATCACTGACGAAGCATTTTGTGGAAATTCTAAAGCATCAACTTCAATAGCCTCATTAAACTGCACTAAAAGCTTTCAACCAGTTGGAAACTTATCAGAAACATAACTATCTGTAAGTCTTTTATAGAAATGAAGTTTATAACTAAATCGTGTCCAGTGTTACTTGTTTCGAGGACGACGACATCTCGGTTTGGTTTGACTTGTGAATAGGCAGACTGTTTTACTTAATGCTTAATGAAAGTAGTTGCATAATGCAATCTGAAAGGTAAAAGATAAGCCGTACTCGCTCATTATGATGATTTCAGTATAGGATTTTCTACTTACAAGAGCTCTGTACTCGAAAAAGTACAAAGAACGCAACTCTAAAATTTCTACATATTACTTCGACTTTATAGAGATATCTCACAAATCAAAAACAAAGCAAGGCAAAGTATCCATTAGACTTCCGCAATTAGGTTTAAGCCATGAGGGTGTGATTAGATTTTTTTAAGTTCTTCAGTGAATTCAATTTTCAAACCAACCCGTTTATATATTTGTATTTGAGGAACTATAGAAGCATGAAGTCAGAAGTTTGTGTTGATTGTTTTTTTTTTAGTAGGTGTTGAATACTTGTGAATACCCTTTAAAGAATGCTGAATACAAATTTTGAGTGACAATTTGAAAATAAAAGCAATACAGGGCATTTGCGAAGAATTTAAAATGATCTGAGCATAATTCTGTGGGGGTTCATAAAATTACACAAGATATAAACTACTGGTTACCTAATAGTCTTAATTGAAAGTAGCTGTCTATCTTAACTTTTGTTGGAACTCACAGTCGCAGAAGAACAATGGCCTCAACCAATATACTCCTTCAGACAGACCGATCAAAAACTGTGGTCTCATCCAGTTAGTTACTTCCTTAAAGTACTTTCAAGTGAAGAGCGATTTAACACTTCACTCAATGACACCACTTAAGGGAACTGTGGTGTCTTTTTCCAAATGTACAACTTGCGCCAAATATGACCCCAAAATCTTGTTATTCTGGAGGAGCAAACTTCCGCATAATTTATGATTATCTGAATAGAATTCACTTTAATTTTGATAGTCTAACTGTAGAAGATGCCACATCCGCGTTCTACAGAGAAATACATAATGCTATATCCCTCTTCGTTCCCCTTTCTAGACTTAAAACTTCTTCTACTTCCCCACCTTGGTATAACCATAGGCTCCGTACTCTAAGAAATAAAAGGAACAAATTTTGAACAATCTTCCTTCGTACTCGATCTCCTACTGACTATTCAGCTTACCTTGGCTCTTATCTACACTTCTGTGAGCTTTTCAACACCCTTTACTAACGCTATTTAATCGAAATGAAATCTAACATTGTCAATGACCCTCAGTCTTTTTATAAATTTGTCAACCACAAAAGAAAATCTGACGGATACACTTCCTCCATTTCCTTCAATAACGAAACATCATCCGATGCACTCGCCGTAGCAAACTATTTCGCAAATTTCTCAAACAGTCTTTCACGGATGATTCTTTTGTTCCTGACTCAGACTATTTCTCGTTTTTACCGAGTTTTTCTTTTGATCTATTGCTTCCACGTTTCTTTGACTCCTATCTAATTGAAGAGAAGTTAAATCATCTAAATGATGATTAAATTCCAGGCCCCGATGATATACCTGCCATATTTCTTAAGAAATGCTCCTCCACTCTTTCCCTCACCCTCTCAAAAATCTTTAACTTGTCCATATCCTTAGGAGTTTTCCCCAAGCTTGGAAAACGGCGTTTATAACCTCTATACACAAAAAAGGTCCTAAGTCCGACTTGAAAAATTATAGTCCCATCGCTATCGCATATACCCAAAATTTTCGAAAGCATATTGTATGAAAACTTAAGTTTTCGTTGCAAATCTCTCATCTCACTTAGACAACACGTGTTCCTCAAAGGCAGGCCAACAACAACAAACCTCGTTGACTTTGTCTCATTTTCCCTCTCTGCCTTGGAGAATGGAAAGGAGGTCGATGTAATTTCAACTGACGTTAGCAAAGCTTTCGATAAAATCACCCACAAACTTATTCTTTTTAAACTTTCCATCCTCAGCTGTGAACCCATTCTGTTGAGATGGATTTCTTCTTATTTAGAAAACCATTTTTACAGCGTTCGGTTCAGATCCGCCTTAGCCGCTTTTTAGTTACATCAGGTGTTCCCCAAGGCAGCCATTTAGGCCCTCTCATCTTCATTCTCAGTATTAATGACATTAAAATGATCATCAAACACTCCTCCATCTCTCTCTATGCGGACGATACTAAGTTTTATCGGGTAATTTCTTCTTCTGAAGACTCCTCCCACCTCCAACAGGATCTCGACAATTTTTCAATATGGTGCTCCAAAAACAGACAGGAGCTAAGTGTTTGTAAGTGCCAGTCAATAACATTCTCACGTAAACACATCAAATCTCCTCCCCGTCTCTATCTTCTAAACAGTCAACTCATTTCCCTCGTTCAGATGATCCGTGACCTTGGGATTATTTGCGACCGTGAGCTGAATTTCTTCAAGCTTATCGACGATATCCTTAAGGCAAATTAAGCATTTGGCTTCGTTAAACGATGGCCCAAAGAATTTGCAGACCCATACGTAACCCGATCCCTATACATTTCTTTTGTTCGTCCGCTTCTTGAATACGCTTGTCGAGTCTGGTCGCCTTTCCAACAAGTGCACATTGCAAGAATTGAAAGCATACAACGCCGTTTCCTAAGATTTGCTCTTCGAGATCTTAATTGGAGTCAGTGGCGTAGCGTAGGGGGGGTTTTGGGGATAAAACACCTTCCAACTTCAAGATGGTTCCACGCGAGCATCATTTCAGCGGAAAACTAGTGAAACATTTTTGACACTGCTAAATAATCACGCTAGCTAAATCACAGCAGATGTCGTTAGTGTTTTAGTTAAGAGTAAGATATTGGCTAGTGTAACCAAAAATAAGTGCAATCATTATTATCCAACTTTTGTATAGAGAATTAATGCAACTAGCAGTCCATGTATCATAAGTCAATACAATGCTTCAATCACATTGATCTATTACGCCAGTTCCACAAAGTAAAATCTCACTGAGCGCTCAATGTCACTTTGACGGAGCGCAAACAGTTTTGTGGAACATAATTCTCAGCTCAACTGTATCCTTGTTTTCAAATTGTTACTCATCATCATCAGAATGTACAACGAAAATTCGCTGATGCTGAAAAAATAGCCGAGTCTATAGGAGAAAAAATTGAAGTTTCCAGGATTGTGCATCGTCAAAAACACCGACAAAATTACCAAAGCAGCTCAGCAGAAGATTATTACCGTATATCAATATTCACACTTTTCCTGGATCACTTCATATCATCCATATCTGACAGATTTGCGAAACACAAAAAAATTTTGTCAATAATCGGAAATACCATCCCTGAAAAATTGGTCAGGAAAGACGTTGAGAATATTGATGAAACCGTGGAAGTAATAATGAATCAATGGCCAACAGCGACTGAGGCAGCTGCTTCAACCGTATTAAATGAAGTGTAACGTTGGGTTGGGCCAGAAACTCAACCAAAGACATTTATAGAATCATTAAATCTTTGTAACGATGCACTTTTTCCAAACATTTTCAAGTTTCTGAAAATAAGTGCAACATTGGCTGCGACCATTGCTAGCAGCGAGCGTAGTTTTTCCACGTTGAGGCGTCTAAAATATTGGATTAGGAATTCTACAGGCGAAGATAGGCTGAATGGGCTTGCTCTTATGAGCATTAACAGGCACATTGACATTAAGGTGAAAGAAGTTATCGAATGATTCGCGCAAAGCAGAGAAGAACTGATTTATAATTTCGTGTATTTTCATATCTTCTTATTTTCTGCACTTTATTATTGTATATCAATAAATTGGAAAAAAAAAATCCCCCGAAAAATTTCCTAGCTACGCCACTGATTGCAGTAGTCCTTTGATATTACCTCCTTATCAAGACCGAATCAAACTCCTCAACCTCAATACGCTGAAAGATCGAAGAGAAATATTTGACATTCTCCAGCCCTTAACGAATCCATTTTTCTAAATACTAACCCTCGTAACACTCGGAATCCCCGTCTCTTCTATCTTCCCACCCATCGAACCTCTTACGGCTCCAATGAACCCATCTCCCGAATGCTGAGGAATGTCAATTCCCACTCCTCTTGTTTTAACTTCAATTAAGTACTCCGCAACTTCAATATGACGCAACTCCACTAGACATAAGTTCATGCTCTGATTGTGCATATTCCTCTTTGATATGTCAAAGAGGAACACACTTCCATAAGAAAAATTTTTTTAAAAGAGTGGTGTAAAAATAAAAATTCGCCTTTCTTTTAGCTTCATTATTTTATCCGTGAGTAAAAAGCGAATAGAAGCGAACGAATTTTCCCTTCGGATAGTATGGGCTTGTGGTTGAACATAAAAAATTCACACGAACAGACCAGAAGAAAGTAGCTTAGAGCAAAACAAACATTAAGAAAGTAGATTTAGCTGTTATGTGCGCATAACAAAGTGAACTGAGTTTCCATCATCCTATGTCACGAATTGGGAGACAACGTGAGCTATGAATCCATGGAAAGCTGAAATAAGTGCCCAGGTTTTGGATCTTTGTTTTTCGGTAACTCAAAATGATTTTTCCTTCAAATAAAAATAAAATAGAATATATACATTTAGCGTATCCATTATGTTCTTAATCCTTTCTAAGAAGGAAAAATAACTTTAAGATCCCATGTGCATCAGAGTCATATAAATGCTGCTTCAAAATGGCAACAAAAGACATGGGCCTAAATTCTTTTCTTTGGTGGGTCTTATTGCCCCTTCTAAGTGGAAACAAAGCCCGTGGGTGTTATTTCCATTTTTTGAGCAAAAAGACCCACCGGTCTTACTGCCGCGTGGCTTATTGCACTGCACCTGTTTTTTAACATAATATACTTAAAAAGATTGTACAGAGCTCAACCATCAACACCAGAGGAACAATCTTCCAAAATTCCGTGCAGTTAGTCGCCTACGCAGACGATTTTAACGAAATAGGAATTGGGAAGAATGAAGCGTGATGTCATAGGTGCTTTTGCGAGCATTGAAACGATAGCAGCAAAAATCTGTTTGATGGTTAATTGCAAAACGAAGTATATGTTGTCATCAAACAAGGACAGCGAACATCGACGAATCGGACAAAACGTCATAGCAAACAGACATAACTTCGACGTAGTACAGGACTTTGTCTACCTTGGATCCGTTATAAAAACTGAAAGTGATATCAGTGTGAGGATCAAACGGAGAATAAATCTTTCAAAACGTTGCTTCTTTGGGTAAAGAAGAAAATTTTAGAAAGAAAACCCTCTCTATAAAAACCAAGGTAACCCTTTATAAGACTTTAATCATACCAGTCCTGTTTTACGGCGCGGAAGCGTGGACTTTATCAAAATCGGATGAGAAAACCCTTGGTCGCTTCTAAAGAAAAATACTCCGAGTGCTGTTTGGTCCCGTATGTGAAGACAATTCGTGGAGAAGATATAACAACGAACCATATGAGCTGCACTGCGACATTGGCATCGCGAGACTTTGATGACTGGGACATGTGGATTGGAATGGACACCAACGCTCCGGCTCGGCAAATTTTCTACAGCATATTGCAGGGAAATCGCAGAAACGGGAGACTTCGTTTTAGGTGGCGCAATCAATCACAAAGAAGACCTCCACGGACTTAAAGTGCGAAACCAGAGTGAGCTCGCCTGAAATCAAATCCGTTATCGAAATATATGGGAGTTGCTTCAGCCAACCGGTACTCTTCATCAGACCAGCCATCATGGTCTAGTGATAATCAAAAAAACCACGGTCGGCCACAGGTACTCGCGGTATCTTTCGATAGCAGAATTGCGACATCAAACCTTCTAACAGTGCTTATGCGTAGTTGTGGTCTTAGGAATATTCGCCTTTTTTCAGAGCCCATGTTAAGCTTTGGAAAATAGTTGCACGATTAGTCTGAAGACCGTTCAGTTAACTTTTGTATATTGAGATGTGGAAAACCAGCGCTTGCTAAGCTGTGTTAGCGAAGCTGAAGTAATGATGAAAAATCTTTTTATTTTACTTTAAAGAGCGTAAGGAATTTTTAAAACAGCTATGGTTTTCATTGAACAATTACGTGTTTTCTTTAATATTTACATTAATAGTTCTATAAACAAAAAGCTTTCAATTAGTAACAACTTAATCTTTTTCGTCGTAGAGACAAACAAAATAAGAATTGAAATTTAGTCTCGAGTCTTCATTGATTCTTAGTTTCATTCCAGCAGAAACGTTCTCTCAACGCACCTTAATGCTTTAAGTTGAATTCCATTTCAAAGGAATGATTTTGATAACAGGGCACAGTATAAACCATTCACAATGATTAGTACAACAGAGACCGTCCCCACGTCCACAGGTATTACCAAAATCTACTCAAATGAGTGAAAGAATAGCTAAAGTCTGAGAGTAAAAGTAGAGCGCTACATCTTTCTTAACTTATTTTACTCGCTTTATTAACAACATCTACTGTTGTCACTTTTCAAGTAGATTCAATCTTAAAATGAGTTAAAAAAGACCCCACCTCTTATACTTTTTAATTAGTAATGGATTGGGCAAAACGTAAAGTAACTCCACCGTCGTTAAATTTCGACTGACCACATTCAATACTTCGTGCCACATTCCTATTTGAGATTTAATGGTATTTCGAAGTAAGCAAACTGGATTTTCATTACATCTCACTGGTGTCCTTATAAAATTGAAAAAAAAATTTAAACATTATATTATCTCAGGGATGCTTCTTCTTTATCCTTTAATCTTACGGTCTCATTTTAACTTCATCTCAGGAAATACCTTTACAATCCCTTGGAAAATGACACGCTGTCTTCTTCCACAAAGCGCACTGAACCAATAAGTCATAAGTAAACCCGCTCTGTTGATGAATGATAAAAGATTCGGTGACATCTTACCTTGAAAAACAGCATAATACTGTCATCAAGAAAAAAAAAACTCTTGGGGCAAATATTATTCATGCCAAACTAAGGAAAAGGAAATTTTACGACCTTCTGAATGAAAGAAAAATGAAGAAACATTTTGTATTCGAAAGCTTCAATGACATCAACACGCTGGGCTATTTTGTTATGACAAAGTTACGGTTCTACAGCAGCTATTTTGTTTTTTTTTTTTTTTATTTTATTCAAGAAAAAGCCATCAAATTGAAAATGAATGTCAAGCTCTTTTGAAGAAGCAGCTTGCTCCTTTCAGCTACGATACACACAAAAGGTGAGTACTAACAGGTAGATGTTGAATTTTATATGAAGAAACGCTAGCATAACAAATTGGAAATATGTGTGTGCCAACGTTTTATATTTATGTATAGTTTAGTTTTGTGAATTTATTCCGACAAAATTTAATTTTAAGACACACCCAAACACACACATCGTTATGTGATGACAAAATTGTTTTACTTGACCTCCGGTGAAGGAGACACAATTTTACTTTATATCCATGCATTGTCCTCCCATCGTTAAGTTTACGATTCTGTTTTATAGAATGGAAAATATTGATAAACAGCACGTATACTCGTTAGGCAGATCCTGTGTGTCGTCTATTCGACTCAATCGTTAGTCAATTGTTTTCCTTTGGCTCATCATTCATGATTTTTATCTGCACACTTGTCATGTTTTCGAACCCAGTTTCTCCTACAACAGACTTAGCAGTTTTGATTTGATTTTGTATCCTTTGAAACATGGTGTGAAAACAAAGGAAAGGATATTCTTCATAAAAATCTTTGTATCAAGTTTGGTGCATCTATCCTTGGGCTTGCAATGTGATTGTTTCCGATTAGTCAGCAGTTTGTATTGAAAGCTTTATAAGTGCAAGGAGAAATGACATCGTTCAGTTGTAGGTATTGTCCTTGAGTATAAAAAAATAGCGAAAAGGTAACGAGTTTTTTAGTTTCACTTCAATTTTAAGGCCAAAAAAACCAATGAAGATCTTTACTGTGAACTTGTAATTGACATTAGCACTTGGAGTTTTTTCTTCCAAATCGCCTGAGGGCTTCCAATCCAGATAAGATTTAAACACTATGTTTCTCCGCAATTTTGAAAGACTAGTGTGATCAAGGTTTAAAAAGGTATTTAAAAAATATTCGTAAGTTAACATCATATTTCTTGCTGACAAACTTAATTGGGTTGATATGCCCGCATTTTTTGAAGGAGCTATAAATGCTCCTGAAAAGAGAAACCAGATAGGCGCTGTCAAGGTAGGTAGTGCCATTCTGTTCACAAACTAAATTAGACCGGGAACAAGATAGCTAAATATGGACGAGGCAGCGAAGGTTTGTTTTATGTATACCGTAGGGATTTAACTGAAATTGATATTAACTTCAGAAGAGTAAATGATCATTATGCGATGGACGTAAAACTAGGGAATGATTGATTCTATGTGCATAGTTCCCATTTATATAGACTGCAGTCATTGGAAATCTGACTTTGACAGGCTGTGTGAAGCTCTACAAGTTATCGACGCAACGAATTTGATGCTAATCGGGGACTTCAATGGCAGAATTGGCTTGTCATAAAATAAATTCTTCAGTAAACAATGGCCTATCCTCAATCCAAACCGAAACTCAAAGGATTCACTTTGTGATCATAAAGGCAATCAAATTATGGAACTTTCAGATGCATGTAATTATAATAATTGTTCTGAATTGTAATTGTTGTTCTGAATGGAAGCACCTTCAGTGATCCAGACGGCGTACTAACATTTATAAGAGGACAAAAAAGCTCTACAATTGAGTACTGTTTTATATCTGGAGTGTGGAACAATGTTGTAAGTGTTCCTATTTTAGAGTAGGAATTCAAACGTTCTCCGATCACATGCCATTAGAAGTAACTTTTACAACATCTGAAGGCGAACTACCTTTTGGAACAAAACGTTTAAATTATATTCCAAAAATACAATGGATAGAAAAAAATAAAAGCAAGTTTCAGGAAAATATGAGAAACGAAATAAGAAAGTTCGAGGAATCAAATGTGCGTGCAGACATAACAGCTTTGACGCAAATCAAAAAAGAATCCAACTCTCAAAGACATCTAAAAAAAAAAAATTTGTCGTAAGCAAAAGTGGTTTTACTCGGAGTGTTTGAAAGCTAGACAGATGTCTTTTAACTTTTTTGGAACTTTATCGTTCACGAAACTTGCCCGTGAAATGAAATGAAATGTTCAGAAAACTTTACTCTGAGGCAAATAAAGAGTACAAAAATATTTGCTTTGCGAAAAAACAAATTTTTGAGTAAAGAAACTGTTTCTGTTATCAACCACACACGCAGTTCCACTGAATTTTGGAAGGCTGTTAAATTTCTAAATGGATCCACAAATATAATTGCTCTAGGAATACAAGCAACAAGCCTAAGTAAACACTTCAAAAGTCTCCTTAATATAGAGATTAACTCTCCACCAATGCAGTATGCAGTCCCGTTAATTTTTAACGATTATTCAGATGCACCATTTTTAATTCATGAAGTAAAGGAGGTTATTGAAAAAACTAAGTTAAATAAGTCACCTGGAGATGACCGCATTCCTTTTGAACACTTCAAGCACGGTACAGAGAATTTTTTATCCCTGCTTACAGATGAATTCAACCGAATTTTCCAAAGTGCGATAGTCCCAGATAGTTTCAGGAAAGCAATAATTTTTCCACTTTTCAATAAGGGTAGCCACGATGAAGCCTCAAGCTATAGAGGAACATCTCTCCTTAATACATGTGCTAAGTTGTTCGCAGGACTTATTGAGAACAGACTGTCAGAATGGGTAATGGAAAAGGGCAACTAACAGAGTTTCAAGCCGGTTTTAGAAAAAATTAATTATTCCACAATAAATCACATATTTTCGTTGTACAACATTGCTGATGCTTATATGAGGAAAATTAAAAAATTATATGTGTATTTGGTTGACTTCTGTGCTGCTTTTGTTCGTGAAGCGTTCTTCTATAAGTTGCATACTATCGGTTTATCCAATTATTATCAAAATTATAGAAATCTTAAAATCTTTGTACGCAAATAACGCAGCTTACGTATGGGATGGAACGACAGTCTCAGAAGAATTTCACACTAAAATGGGTCTCAAGCAAGGATGCTTCTTGAGTGCGCTGCTATTTATATTATTTATTAACGATATAACGGATGTAGTCAAAGGAGGTATAAAGTTCGGGGGTGCAACGACACCAGCTTTCATGTACGCAGATGACATAGTTTTCTTTGCAGAGACGGTTGAAGGGTTGCAGTTCGCTATGAATAGGATTAAGGAGCATTGTGAAAGCTGGAATCTTAGCGTCAACCTTTCAAAATCGAAGATAATGGTGTTCAGAGGGGGAGGTGGCAAGCATTCGAATAACGAGAAATGGACTTACAATCTAACCTTAACATGAACGAGTATTTTGAACAAAAATTAGTTGAGTCAAAGAGAGCAATCTCATGAGTTCGGGAACGTTGCTTCTAGAATAATGCCATAGAACTAAGTGCCAAACTGAAGCTTTTCCAATCTACGGCAGGCACAATCTTATTATATGGATCACAGGTTTGAGGATACAGCTCTTTTGATGCAATTGAAAAGCTCCTGCTACATCTGCTATATCAAGAGAATTTTTCATCTCCCACGAAACACTCCAAACTATATGTTGCACCTGGAAACAGGACTGCCACCAATGATATTGGAAACACTTCAAATTCACTCTAACTACATAATTAAGGTTTTTCAAATGAACAACGAAGAATTTAAAAATTGTATTAAAAAGAGCGATCCAGCCAAAAGGACACATGGCCGCAGAATGGCAAAGTCTGGTGAATACATGCACTGCAGCGAAGATTTTATGATCACAGATAATAAGCAGCCTGCTATACTGAGAACAAAATTTAATGCTCCTTTAAGGAAATTTGAACATTTCCTGTACGAAAAAAATGTGCCCGTTCATCAATTTTTAGAAGTTTCTATAGCCGTCTAGTCTTCTACCTCGGTGACAATACTTACTTACATAACTTTAGTTCACTAAAGAAAATCAGCGTTATCCTTAGAACGAGAGGTGAATTATTAAATCTTATTTTCACTCCCCACCGTCCCGATTTACCACTATTATGTAGCCTGTGCAATTTAAACGACCGTGAAGATATATTTCACTTTATTGCAGCTTGTACAAATTATGAAGGAGTTCAGAGTGAGATATTTTAGAAAACAAAATCTTAATGAAGTCGAAATGTTTGACATACTTAACGGAAATTATGGTTGAACTGTTTTTTATAATTTTACTAACGCTGCTCTTAACTATAGAAACTGTATAATAAATGAGAATTTTTGAATCGAACAATAGGTGATTAACTTTGTATTATTATGTCACAATTACTAGTTTATGAAAAATGTGTTTTTGTGTTTTTGAAAATATAAATTGTTAATACTGAAAACGAAAAAGACTTGAGTTTGTATAAGTAAAAGTATAGTATATGTTATTATGAAATGAATAAAAAGTCAACTAAAACTAAAACTAACTAACTAGACCGGGAACACTCGTCGCTATTTTTTGTCGGTTGGTTTAAAATTAATTTAAAAAAGTGAACGTCTTTAGGCAAGATCTGCAATGAGCATTATTTGCCATCAAAGACAAAGAAGAAAACTACTTTAAAAAAAAAAGTGGAAATAATGAAATTTGCAGCCGGATATAGCCATTAATTCAAATAAGACGCAGAGAAGGTACGAGTTGACTATCTGTGTTATCAATTTTAAGCGCAGATATAAATGATATCATAAGCAGACTCAAGGCGTTTATTTTTAGGAAAAGCTGTCAATTATGCGACTTGAATCTCCGAAGAAATGCGTAGCCGATGCGATAGCACGTTTTTACTGTGTGATGGTTGGTGTTTTCTATCATTTGTCAAACCTAATAAAAGTGAACAAACTTATTTTGTTTGCCAAGTCCACACAAAATACGTAAAACTATTTATAAAGTTAACAAAGAATAGTTAGTATAAAATTCACAACATTCCAGAAGAGGTAAGCATAGAGTAAGTATTTTAGTTGTCGTATGCTTTTGACTTTAAGACAAAAAAAACTACAAATTTCAATACTGGATTTGCTCACAAAAGTAGGCAAGTAATTTCTCTTTTGTGTCTTCGACTCTGTTTCCATTGTTTGGGTAAAATTGACAGGAGACCTGTGATCTATTTGCAAGGTGAAAAAATTTTGTTTCAATACAAAAAATTTGTTCAAAAATAAAAAAGCTAAACTGTCCTTCGGGATAGCACGAATGCATGAAGTGGTATTGTCTTATACTTTTGTTTTGCAGGAATCACTTTTAAGTCATTGATGCCAAATTTTACAATTTATAGAACTTGAACTTTAAAATGAAGTTAAAGGGATCAAAATACGCCACTTAGAAGTATGAAAGGAGTGGCGTAACAAACCATCGACAAGCGCATAGCTCACCTGTCCAAAAATCAGCTAACAGAAACCTAAAATGTTTTTCCAAGGGTATCACCATTCGTGAGAAATTGGCAAATCCTCGGATAGTAAATTCATTGTCATGAAAAAGCTTTCTCGATTACCACAAATGCTTAAATGCTCTTTTACCATCTTTAGACAACATAACGTTCGGTCAATATACCCTTAGAAAGACAACCTCACCTTTATGGAAACAGTATTTTCCTGTATCATTAACACATTTTAAAACTCATTTCTCTTTGATGGCTACAAGTTATCTTTTTGCCAAGATAGTGTCAGTTTCATTCAAAAACAAATAAATTATGAAAATGAGACGAAGAACTCCTTTTCAACTTCTCCCTCTTACTTCCACTGAGCAAAGATAACTCTTCTTCACAAATTAACGAAAATAAAACTCCCCCAAACATGAACTCATGTTACTTTTCCCGATAGAAACTTAAAGTTTAGCTCTCTGTGGTGATATAGGACACTCTGCGCACACTACACCACCCGCCAACACTTGTTCCTCGTTTGCTTTAACATAAAAGGAAATATGTCATCAGCGAATTAAGTCGATTTAACTCTAAAAAAATATCAGATTGCGGAAGGTACACATGTATATAGTTTTACCCACTACTCTATTGCCAGAAGTACATTCTAACAACTACTAAAATAGCAGCCATCCGTTGTTAAAGGGTAGCACCCTGTTAGCAAAGACTACACACAGTGAAGCACTTACAGAAAGCAAAGCAAAATGTATATATGTATATTGTCAGTGGTGCTTGGTGCACAGAAGCGGCTTGACACTAATGGAATTATATACCACACAGAAAACCCATGCTCTAAAGTGCAGCGTACAAAATACATAGTCGCTAGACGGGCGCCCCTAAAACACACCAAAAAGCCAGTAACCGGAAAAGAAATAAAAGACTGGCTCTACAGTTTAATACCTTTGCGCTAGCTAACATTTTTGTTGCCTCTTTTTGGGAATTTTCTAAATGAATCGTTATCATCGTCGTCGTCGTTGTCGTCGTCGGCGGCAGCGTCATTTTGAGCTCTGGAAAATGCAGCTAACGGATATTTTTCCATTGGTCTGATATAAATTACGTTAAAAGTGAGCTGGACATATCGACCTCATAGTGTGTTTCTTCATTTCTTTATTTTTCACTCCGGCAAAAATTAAAACAGGACTCCCACTGCTTGTGGTGTTCTGACAATGCACTTGGCCCACAAGAATGGAACCGAGAATCTGGAATCGTAAAAGGAAGTTGTTTGTTCCTGTCAGGTAGACAGATATTAATGGTTATCTCCGATAGGGTACTTTGCTGATAGTTCCAAAATCAAGAAAGTGTTCTGCTTGTATACCCATCAAATTGATTATTGTATGCAATAAGGTGTAGCAAAGAATAAAATTTTTCACCCTGTTTAGTTTTTGGATCTATTTTCTCTCATTTTAATGACCTTGGTCTACTTTTGCCAAGCAATACAAACAATACTTCAGGAATTTTCTTTTGATTATTTCAATATCACAATGTGACATCAATTTGTCTAAATGTCCCTTCAAAACCTAATGTAATCCGATTACACAAAACTGACAAGCCAGAGCTGTGCACAGAAAAGCTTTGGTCATGGGACTTGTTTTGTAGTTTATTTGTTTATTTCTTTGATTTGCTGATGTTCACATACATAACATTGAAGTTCGTACGCTGAAAATTGAGCACAAGGACTAATAAACTGGAGACTTTTATTTCTCTTTTTTACGTACAATGGAAATATTTCCTTTTCAAGTTTACTCAATTAGTGATTTTATAAGCAACTAGCTGACCCGCCCGGCGTTGCTCGGGTCAAACTTATTCATAGCGTTGTTCCCACAGAAAGCTAGAAAAAAAAAAAAAAATTCGCTTTAGTTTGCAAAATTTAAAACTAATAAGAAATGTAAATAGCAATTATGAATTAGATGCTTTTGAATCATTTTACATATTTAAAAACAAAAATAATCTAATGAATAGTGATGATGGACCAATCAAAGATTCAATATTCAAAAAATTTTTTAATAGATTCAACTCAACTCAACTGTAATTTTTGTTTAGAAACATTTTTGTTTATTATTAGTTTTTTGACAAATAATTTAATTTAATTTAATTTTATAAATCTCACTGACGATGGAAGCATTGCTTCTGAAATGTACATCTGAGGAAATAAAATAAGTGTTTAAACTGTTAAAAACTTTACTAATCTTTTCATTTATATATTTATAATTAAAAATTTCAGAGAACTTCAGATAGAAGCCATTTTCAGAAATAAGAAATTTGAAAAATTAAAATAGATGCAGCGTATCTTCACTATCCTCACTCTTATGCATGATTCGATGGGCGGAACAACAGAAATCGATTTCATTGAAAATAAATTATTAGTAAAATTTGAGTTTTCTTTGTACAGAAAATACCTTCAAAGCAATAAAGCTTTGAGTAAGTGATTGGAAGTGTTTATTAAGTCATTGTGATAAAGCAAAAGAAGTTTTAAAATAAAGAACTGGATTCCAATTCTTTGGTCTATGCTAAAGAAGGTGTTACATTTTAAACTAGGTTGTACTTCGACAAATGGAAGGATGTTGAAACATGATACATAAGAAGTAAAGAAGAAGAAAGAAGTAATATACTTCGGAAGTGGGACCCTGAAACCTAAAGACCAAATCAAGTTTAAAAAGCGCCCAACTCCAAGCAAAGAGCGCATAAGGAATGATTTGGAGGCTGATGAAATATCTGCCCTAGCTGCTACTGAAAATTTAGCAGAATAACTTGAATAAGGATGCCGCCATCTCCAAAGTAGAGCCTCTAAAAAGAAAAAATACTCAGCTTTTCATTTATCAACAATTCTTAAAGACGGTTTATTGTGGTTGACTACCAAACTCTAAACAGGTAATCAACAATTATGATGGTTTTTTTCAGAAAACAGTTCACTGGAAAACGACCCCGAAGTACTAAGCCGACCCGCTCTCCGTAATACTTTGGTTTTGACTCTTGGCCGGTCAAAACACGTACTCTCGAATTACCCTGCTGAGTGTTGAATTGGTTGGACGGGGATAGATCAATTAATGAACTACTGAAAATAGATATAAAAAGGTACTCCACTAGGATGAGGCCATTGCGAATATTTCCGTGCAGGAGTGCGCATGTGCGAATTCTTGTATAAGATATCTAAGAAAGTGTTAAAAATAACCGTTTTAATTAGTTTGAAGCACACATGGGTTCCGGAAAGACTTTGACAGCGACAGGAAGAGCAAAAATAGATGCTTTCAAGGAAATAGGACTCTCAGGCCGTGAAATAGCAGGGAGACTTAACAGGAGAAAGACAGTTGTAAGCAATTATCTTGCTGATCCACAAAACATTGGCAAAAATCAAAAATGACGCACGGGAAAAGCCACAACATCAAGAGAAAATCGGTTGATTCTACGACTTGCTCAAATTCCACTCTACCAGCGACTATGATAAGGGCCAAAAGCGGAGTTTCAGCCAGCATAACAACGGTTCGAAGAATAATACAAAAAAGTGATACTATTCAAAGGAGGAAACTAGAAAAGAAACCTGTTTTGAAGCCAGTCCACAAGGAGCATCGTAAGGATTTTGCAAGACAGCCTGCTGATTGGAGCAGTGAATGGAAACGCGTTGTCTTTTCGGATGAAAAAGAGTTTAACCTTGACGGTCTTGATGGTTACAACTTTTATTTCCATGATATTAGAAAAGAATAGCTTATTTGAATAGTAGAATTGGAGTTGGCTTTTTTGTCCACAACAATGAACGATAATAGCTACAAATGTTTGCTGGAACGGTCATTTTCAAAAATGAAAAACATTTTTGGACCTCTGACTTGGATTTTTCGACTAGACAATGCCCCAATCCACACTAGCAGGGTTGTCAGAAGCTGAATTCAAACAGAAGACGTGGAACTTTTGTCATGGCCGCCATATTCACCGGACTTAAACATTATGGAAAACGTTTGGTCATGGCTATCTCGTAAAGCTTATGAAGGTGGCAGACAATTTGAGGACAAGGACACCTTAATTGATATTATTCGTAGTGCCCGGGTCCAAATTTCATATGATTAAAACTGTATGATTCTATTCCAAACCGTCTAATAGAGGTTATATCCGAAAATAGCGGACATACTCATTATTAATGTAAAAAAACAGTATTAATAAATATTATTAAACCATAAACTGTAAACATTTCACTAATTTTTTTGTTTTTTCTAAAACTTTGCATGTGGCCTCATCCTAGTGGAGCACCTTGTTATACCTTTTTTTAGTAGTTCATTAAATGATCTTATGAAATTCCGACGGTCGTTTGGAATTAACGCTTTAGTTTCATGAATTTGTTATGGGAAAATACGTACCTATATTAACTGGTAATAAACTTTTCCGGGTACAAAACTTCCACCAGTTATAAAAAGCTAAAATCGATTGCAAAATTTGTGGCCTCATCCTAGTGGTTGGCAGGTACATACTTACAGTCCATTCACAATCTTTTTGTGAGAGTTAAGCTCTTAATACTGTTTTGAAGTATTTACAGTCCCATAATAAGACTTACTTAAGAGCTTAAGTCACTTTATACATATATGAAAACCCTGATAGGAGTTCCGTTTTAAATCTCATATAACAAGAAACTGTGAAGAGTTCAAATAACAAAAGTCTTGTTACGGGATCTTTATGAGATCATTACTGCTTTAAGTCTTATTATAGGATTTGCATAACCAAAAGCATATTAAAATATACATTATTGCGAAGTCGTTTTGTTTTTTTTTTTCGAAGCAAAATGTTTAAAGTAGTAGATAACATTTCAAGCAAATTCAAACAATTAATATGTTATGTGCATCGCCCTTGATTTATCAGAATCATTTCAAAATATATGCATTTTCGCACACTATTATCAGTTTATTGAACAAGACATACAAACAAAAATTAGATAGTAGTTTGTTTCTTTCTTTAAAAAAAAAAAAAATTTAAATGAGAAAGGTATATGACTTTTCCAAGATTAGAAACATTCCGTTCTCGTTCTAGCTGCTCCTTTAGGAAGAGACGCCCTCTCATAGCAAGACTGAGCAGAGCCTTATAAGATTCTTTCCAGAGGCATTTGATTCAATATCTGTCATCTCATAAAAAGAACTAAACTATGTTAAAGAAACAACAAGTATCGCAAAGAGACTCTAGTTCTAGCTATGAGTATAGCCAGGAGCCTCCAGGCCAGGCTTATATCAGTCTCATAACAATCTAGGAGAACTCTTCATGAAACTCCCAGAAATAAGTCTAGTAAAGCTCTTGGAGCATCTTATTAGAGTAAAAAATGTTACTTGCGTATCGCCTCCATCGAATCGCTTGTTCTGCTTATTTATTTACAAGAAACCACCAGAGGTAGACAGCGGTGGAATATGCTCAGATTTATCTGAGTTTTCCAGATTTTTCATTATTTTCCAGACGATCAGATCTGGAGAGTCATTCCAGATCTGAAATCCAGATTTTCAGAGATTCAATAATGTGTTGTTAAAAGTTTGTTTATTTATTTTTCATTTATCTACAAGTAATTTGACAGCTTACAGATATAGCACTCCAAGAATAAATTATTAAAATATAAATAAGTACAGTAAATCAGTCTTAAATTTACTTCGACTAAGGATTGAAAAATCAATTTCTGAAGGGCACTTCATTGAAATCAGTTATACATCTTGATAACGTTTCATTACATCCATAAATTGTTTTATGCATTTTTTGAAATAGGAAAATTCTTGTTCTCGTGAACCTGACAGGTACATGAATAGGTAATAGAGCAAGGAGTGTTGGACACTTTATGTGGTAGCATAGTAAGTCTATTATGAGCATCACACCATGCATTTTTCTTCTTGATTCCAAGCAATAGGCACCTAGCTTTGTAATCAAGACAAAAACCCCAGCTCATTTTGTTGGAAACGTATTTTGTAAATCTTCTTTGAACCGATTCTACCCTGTAAGAATTAAATTTAAACGCGGGACTCCAGATTACATCAGCGTATTCCAAAAGCGATCTGACAAGAGATGTATAAAAAGAAAGTAAAACATAAGGATCTCGAAAGTCTTTGCCATTTCGTTTTATGAATCCAACTAACGAGTTAGCTTTTGGTACTAAGAAATTAATGTGGTTTTTAAAATTTAGTGAGGAATCAAGAATAACACCTAAGTCTTTAATGTTTGAGACACGATCTAAGACATTAGATTCTATTGTGTAATTGAACCGAATACTGGTACATTTTCGAGTAAATGAAATAATGTTACACTTTTTTATAATAAGTTTCAAGCAATTTTTGTGACAACAATGTGAGAGAGAATCAAGGTCAGATTGAATCAATTGACAATCACCTAAGCTGTTAATTGTCAAGAATAGCTTGAGATCGTCCGCATATAACAAACACCTACAATACTTGAATGCAGATATAATGTCATTGATAAAAATTATGAAGAACAATGGACCGAGGTGGCTACCTTGGGGTACACCCGATGTGCACTGAATTTCACTTGAAAAAGAATTTTAAATTTTAACATGTTGTTTTCTACAAGAAAGGTACGAGGATATCCAACGAAGGAGTTGAGAATGAAATCCAAACATCTCAAGTTTAGCAAGGAGTATTTGGTGGTTTACAGAATCGAATGCCTTACTAAAGTCAGTGTATACCGCATTCCGCATCGAATTGAAAACCACTTTCCATAGCATTAGTTACAAAAGAAGTAAAATTTGCCAGATTTGTTATAGTAGATCTACCAGATACAAAACCATGCTGTACTTCCGATAAATATTCGCTTGTGAGGAAACCTAGTTTATTTTTCAGGATACTTTCAAACAATTTGGGAATTGCAGAGAGTTTGCAAATACCTCTATAATTTTGAATATTACATTTTGAGCCTGATTTATGGATAGGAACTAAATAAGAAAGTTTTCAAAATTCCTTCTTGAAGAGACTTAATAAATATCATATGTAAGGTAGTGCGATTGCGATTTCATATTATGGTATCCCCGTGCGTTATCCGCAAATGCATCAAAATGAGCTTGAAGCGTCCTAGAAGGGCGGATATGTTTCGTGGTAGGTGCATATAATATGGGACCAAAAGAGTAGCTATTTTTATTAGGTTAATGTGCGTAAATACCGAATTGAACACTGATTAGACAATAATCCATTGAATAATCTTTTTGTTTGAGTCGTTTTGCTTGTCTGCTTGTCTCTTTGGACAAAATACCACTTCCACCATGGGATAAACAAAGCGATGCAAGGGTCTCCATTTTTGATCTTGAACTGTCGACGACCCATATACTCTTATTCTTGAGAAATAAAACGGAAAGTTCAATGATTACCTCTATTTTATTCTCATATATTTATACAAAGTCCCCTATTACATGATGTCTCACGAGCCCAGTCTCACATGAGTGCGAAAAAGAAAGGAGATGTGAGGAAATGAGATGCACAAAAAAATTCCCGATGAGTACCGTGCCGATTTTTAGCAGTCTCATATTGACGTTTCTCTTTTCCCATATTCGTTTTTGTTATGTTGCTTTAATGTATTTTTTGTGTTGGTCAAATGGGCGTCAACTGAATGTTTTTTCATTTTCGTTGTGGCCTTGTTTTTTATTTTTCAAATCAAAAGTTGTAAAACCAATTTGTTATTTTTGTAATTTTATCAAGCAACTTACTTTATTTAGAGAAAAATAAAACTTTGAAATTTATAAAGTGACAACAAGAAAAGGATTGAAAGAGAAATGAAGAATTGTCAAATTTGTGACGTGAGCCTTCAAAATTGAACATGTAATAGTGATTGTCTCACGGGATGGAAATTTAAAAGGATCGTCAAAAATGAGACATGTCTCGTGAGACATCGTATAATAGGGGACAAACAATCAAACGCTTAAAATTCCAAAATTTGTTTGAATTTTATATTTTATTTTCAAAATCAAAGTAGCTCTTTCGATAAAACTAGTTTTGTTACTCGAAACGAGAAACCATTTCAAAACTTGAACGAGTTATTCTCCATAAATTAATAATAGCGTTTTTGTTTTTGAAACTAATTTTGATTAATTTTGCAAAAAAACAAGTTTCATTTCTAGTTTTACGACTTCTCAACAATATGGCTGTAAGTTTACTTTACTTTAAGTTAAGTTTACTTTACTTACAGCCATATTATTGACTCACTTCAAAACTAGTTTTTACATAGAACTAGTTCTCAAAAGTTTCCTAGTTTCAAGTTTTGAACAAATCGGTATTATTCAAAAAAAAAAAAAAAAAAAATGACGTATAAAACCCGAAATCGTAAAACTAGTTTTTGATAAAAGTAGAAATTCTTGAAACTGGAAATATCTAGTTTTAAGGATTTCAAAACAAGTTTTGAAGTAAATAATTTTAAAGATGGCGCGTAGAATGATATTCCACGAATTGGGGTGTATCCTTACGAAATAGAAAATTAAAAAAGATTACGTAACTTATTTAATTTTTATATACATATGTATGTATTTCTCGTTCAAGATGCTAATAATACTCGTGCATACAATCAAACGTTTGAAAATTACAGATTTTGTTTTGAATTTTCTATTTCGTTTTCAAAATCACAGCAGCTCCTTTGATAGAACTAGTTTTGTTGCTCAAAACGAGAAAAGATTTTCAAAACTCGAACGAGTTTTTCTTCAGAAATGAATAATGCCGATTTTATTGTAGAACTAGTTTTGATTATTTTTTGCAAAACTTGAAACGAAACTAGTTTTACCTGAAACTAGTTTCATTTCTAGTCTTACGAATTCTCCTATAATATGACTGTTAAGGTTTTAAGTTTACTTTACTTTACTTTCAGTTTACTTTACTTTAAGTTTAAGTTTACCTTACTTTAAGTTTACTTTATTTTAACTTTAAGTTTACTTTAAAGTAAAGCAAACTTCAGGTAAAGTAAACTTTAAGTAAAGTAAACTAAACTTAAAGTAAAGTAAACATAAATTTAAAGAAAAGTAAACTTAAAGTAAAGTAAAGTTAACTTAAAGTTAAAGTTAAGTAAACTTAAAGTAAAGTAACTTTAACTAATTTTAAGCTAACTTTACTTTAACTAGAATTTTAAAATAACCGTGAATGTAAATTTTTCAAATGTTGATATGCAACCTTTCGTAAGCAATCTAGAACTTTTAAAAAATAAAATTTCGTCAAAATCGTGTAAGCCGTTAGAAAGAAAGTCGGTTTTGAAAAAACGGTACTATGGAGGCTAAAGTTTTTAGACGTTACTAAATTTTTTTTACATCATTAGAAAGTCAACCTAGATAATTTATTATAATCCCTCATATGAAACTTTATCGAAATCGTTAGAGCCGTTTTCGAGAAAATTAATTATTAACAAATAGGTCTTGTGTCATATACCGATATGTATTTCAAGACCTAGAGACGCAATTCTAAAAAGCCCTCTATAGACTGCCACCTAGACACTAACTGCAAATTCTGAAGAAAATCGGTCAAGCGACTTAGGCTGTAGATCCATGTACGGACAGACAGACAGAATTACAGAACCCACTTTTTTCGTATTCTCTATCATCGTAATGTCATGTTTAATTGTTATCTCAAATTTTTTTTTCTGCACAATTGCAAAACTTGCCTTATAGTGTTATAGAACCTATAATTGCAAGTAAAATTACTATTAAAAACAGGTGAGAGAATACTTGGACTCTTGAGTAGATCTTCCCACTCTTTGCTTTCAACTTTACTTTTACCCTCACAATTACAGACATTTCCAGATATTTCCAGATTTTCATACTAGGATTTCCAGATTTCAGATTTTTTTTTATTCCAACACTGGGTAGACAAACCCAGTCCAGTGCCAGAAAAATAATTACACGAGAAAGCCGCAAAAGCCGACCCGTACCAGTCCGCAGTACCTTCCGCTCGGAAGTAAAGGGAAACAAGATCCCTATCTAACGCTCGAAGTATAAACCGGAAAAAGTTCCTTACGCACTCAAAATAAATTTTTGAATCATTTAACGTAACGTTCACATTTTCAATAGCGTAGGTACCTAATTATCGGATTTACTTTGTTGAAAATTGTATAAAGTAAAGGAGTTTGTTATTAATTTTTTGAATAAACAAAAGACTATTCACTGGTATTTTAATATTATTATTATTATTTATTATTATTATTATTATTATTATTATTATTATTATTATTATTATTATTATTATTATTATTATTATTATTAATAATGGATTTTTTTTGCATGTTTAGAAATAGGTGCAAAACAGGGTTGTCTTCTAAGCCCTTTGATATTTTCACTGTTTTTGGATGACATAAGCAAACTTCCTACCGGCAGGAGTCATTGTTAGGGCGGCCGTGGTGCAGTGGTAGAGTGTTTGGTAGAGAGGCCGGATGCGTGGGTTCGAATACCGCTCTGGGCATCTACTTTTCTTTCAGCCTCCCAGTTTCATATGGACGCCGCCCTTGAGGTTATATATGTGAAATGACTAACAACTTATTTCCAACTACTGCAACACAAAAAAAAAGGGAAGGCTGCTAATCTGGTAGTACAATGGACTGGATATTAGGTCTGGGTTTCTTCAGTTCTTCAGATTAGCATAAGGCTCCTCTTTCAAAAAAAAAAAAAAAAAAAAAAAAAAAAAAAAAAAAAAAAAAAAGTCATTGTTAACAAAATCAAAGTAACAACTTTAATTCAATTTTTGCAGACGGCCTGGAATTTTTGGCAGAATCACCCAGCTCTTTACAGTTTATGATAAATAAACTAGAATAATACTGCAAATACAACAGTCTACAAATCAATACGACCAATTCAAAAGTCCTAGTGTTCAGAAAAGAATCAGGTCGCTTAGCAGGGCACGAAAAGGGGAAATATGGTGGGGAAGATTTGGAAGTTGTTAAATCATATAAATACTTAGGTGTTTTGATAAAACTTTCCGATTCGAAAAAGGCGATAAATTCGACTTGGTGGAACTTAATGGCAAATGCTAGAGTTGGAATTCCATCGAAAATAAAAGTCCGTAATGTGCAATGGGGGGGGGGGGGGGGAGGCAAATACTATGAAGAAGTAGAGAAACTTCTGTGGTTTTTCCTCAAAAAACTCTATCGGCTTCCATCAACCACCCCAAATTACATATATAGTTCAAACTAATAGTGGAATGTCTCCCTTACTTATTTTTTATCTTCAACTAAACATGAGTTACATGACAAAAATCCTTAATGAGGATGATAATATTCGAATGACCAAGGCTCTTACAAAAAAAACCATAAGGACGAAAACCCTTTTTCATAGACTGGAAAAATATATCTGAAAAATTTATCCTGGATGTAGAACAGGCAATCAAAATAAAAAATGTAACTCAAGCGGAAGATTCAAGAACACGGGTTGTTTACCGACAACTAGAACCCCAACAAGTAAACTATGCTAACACCGGACTAGGTACAGCACAAATATCAATGGTAATTCGAGCGAGAGGGGAACTTCTCAAGCTAAATTATTTACCACATCGTGAGGATATCGCATTTCGGTGTACACTATACAATACTGGAGAAAACGAAGACGTGGTACATTTTCTTGGTGTTTGCCCAATATTGAAGGAGATAAGGCGTAGTCATTATGGAATGGATCTTATGACCATGGATAATGTCAAACGCGTACTTAACGATAGCGAAAATTGGAATAAACTTGCCTCCTAATGCAACACTACTCTCAAGTATAGATCAAGAATAATGGATGAACATTTTTAAATGTGTGTAACGCTGCTTTTACTATTTATTTTTTCCTTTTTTTTTTTGAAATGAATAATTATGAATATTTATCTATTATACTTTTTTAATTTGTTGTCATATTTCGGCCAACGGCTAAAGCCATGCTTAAATGTACCAAATGAAAAACATGTAAAAAAAATCTATTAATGATTAAATAAAGTATCATAATAATAAATATCTTCCCATGTAGTAGCAAGATTAGTAAGACGAATAAAAGGCAGCGAACCTATTTGCCGTGTCGGACTGCTCATTTCCAGAAGTTGGGCCGTCGGCGTCGCTGCCCAAGTTTTCGAACTTTCTTGGAAAAGAACCATGGGCCCCCTGAGTATTACTCCAGCTGGAAACCAAAGAAGTCTCACAGGAGATATCATATGACCTTCAAGAGTTGATAGAATTAATTAATAGGGTGGCGCAACAAAGCGAGGAGCTTCAGGGCCTAGCGCATTTCTCACAAGCATACCTTGTGAGGGAAAGGAGGAGACCAACAATTTTCTGCCGCTTCCGGACGGCTAATCGAAAAAGCGCTGTTCATGGCATTGAATTTACTAACGGAGGACTTACCAATTCCTCGCGTAAGGTGTTTTTCTTTGTACAGGCGTTACCCGTGGAAAAACATTTTTGCTCCTGTTAATATTAGAACCACGAACTTCAAGGTTAACAGCAGATATGCTAACCATCACTCCTCGGGTTCAAAAATAGATATTGGGTTTATATAACTCACGATTATCATCTTCAACTCATATGAGGAAATGATTTATCACAAAGTCTACACGCAGCTGCTATAGTTACCGTTTTCTCAAAAATGTTAAAATTCACAACACAGTGAAAAATTTTATTCTGTCTGATTACAAAAGGAGTCACATGGTCATAAACAAAGCTATGAAAACATCGTGGCCAAAACGTTTCCAGGGCCTAAAATTCTTATGCTGATTACGAACGGTTAAGTTGGAAAGCGTTTTTTATTGCAAAATATAAATACATTCTCGGAGGACTCGCCAATTCCTCGCTATAGGCGATACCCGTGAAAATTATTTTTTATGTTTTTGGGATTCTAACCTTCCACGTAACAAGGAGGCATGCTAATCTGTACGCCACGGGCCCTATGCTCACGTGGTATCAACTCTATCTAAACTGTTAAAAATTCAAAATTAAAGGCAGCCATAATGCTGCCACCGAATTGTATATTATCGCAACCTTTCTTACCTTGTATTGTTACACAGTTTTCAAAATAATGTTTCGTTCGCCTTATCTTATGTTTATTTTATCACAAAACACCGAGGAACACAATTCCTATCTGAAAGTCAAGTACCTAATGGGGAAGTCCTATCTTTTTGATTCGATTTAACTTAATTTTCGCTACAGCAAAAACTTAAGTGCATTTTATGCCTCGTGGTTAAACTGCGTTTTCTGGAGAACTACCAATTTTGCACTTACGTCGTTGTTCCTTCCACTAGAGATGCAATATCACACCTGGTGGATGAATCGTGAAAAGATACACAATCTAGTCAATCGAACCTTCAACATCGATAGCAAATCAGATATATTAGTTAAGGAACCTGAAGTAAATAAGTAACACAGGTTTATCTTCTTAATCAACCAAATCTGTTTTTCTTTAATTGCACTGGGTATCATCAAAATATCGTATGTAAAAAGAGAACACGTTACTTGTCACTTAAGTTCCACCCTTCTTCAATTCTAAAGAAAAGCAGAAATGGAACTTAAGTTTCACTTGTTGTTAGTTTCTTTAGTTTCAATGAACTCCCAAGCAGAAATAGACCCTCGTCTGCACACAAAATGAGCAAAGTTTTGGCGATATGTATACAGTTTTCCTTAATGTTGGATTCTAATGCCTCCTTTTAAGTCAATTCCACTCGGATGTATGCTTTTGGTTCCCTCAAACGCACTATTATTTTAAATTACCAGCAATCAGTTCGACCATTAAAAGTTTTGCTTAACTGTTGCCAGAATCAGTTGCCTCTTTCCACCATTTAAGGACTTAAAGTTATCGATTGTACCGAAAAACATACAAGTGAAATTAGTAAGCATACAACCAAAACCAACTAGAGTAGAATTTTCTCTTTTTGGAAAAGTTTTCTCCTCGAATGTTCAAGTGATAACTTGGAAGTGTTTAACTTCTCGACCGGAAGCAGTGCATTCTGTGTCTATACATGCAATTTGGGTGAAAACGTGGCTTTTACTGAATTTTCGCAACTTCTTTTGATCTCATTAGCGTCGAGTATTATTCAAAAAGTATTTGTATATATATTTGACTGTGCAATGGCATCGAACTTGGTCTTGAATAAATGATTTATTATTATTTTCTTTTCAGATCATGGCAAAGGACATTTCTTGTGACCCAATTTATTGTTTACAGGATGTATAAATCTTTGTGGTGGTTCTGAGAAATTGGTTCATTTTTATGCGGACCCAACTACAAAACTGTATACATAAGCGATTGTTTAAGTATGTGTTTTATAGAAAGGATTTTCAATATTTATGTAGTATGACTTTGAGGCGGAAAACGAGGAACTTGCTCATGAATTATGGGACAACATAAATAAGCTTATCTTTGGCAAAACTTTGGCTAGATTGTTCTACGAATTGGAATCAAATCTAAGGTAGAGATGCTATGCAACTGAATTCAAATAATATAAATTATTGCTGTATGTGTAGTAGCAATAGTAGTAATAGTGTAGGATCAAGGAAAAGACTATCTCATAAATTATTGATGTTATTTATGATTTGTGTGGTGGTTCGCAGTTGAAAATTAAATAAATTTTATTGGGTTAAGGAAGGATGTTGCTGTTAACAGTTCGTGTAAGTCTTTTGATGGTTGTATTTTCTTTAAAGGATGCAATTCCAACGCAGGGTACTTCATCAATGTGTTTGTTTAAAAGAGTTTAAAGAATGTGGTTGTGAAGGGAAAGGTTGCCATTGGATTACCTGCTTTACTTGATTATGAATTTAAATTTAAATTCTGATATACTAGGATATTATATATATTCAAAGGATTTCAGGCTTAAATGAACAGGTTGTCTTAATTGTAAGGTAGTGTCTTTTAGTGCCACCAACTGTCTTCCGCTTATTACTGATCAAATTTTGAGCTTGTGTTCTTGAAACAAGTCCAAAAATCGTTTTGAATTTTTCATATTGAGTTCGAAAGCACTCCGCGTTTATCAAAACGCTTCAAGCCCACCTCAATTTCTCTGTCTGCCGCTGTATGAGTCAGGAAAATCATTTCCCTAGCTAAATCTGAAATAGCCTTGTGGTTGAGTGTTGTAAAATCATAACTTCCAAAAGATTAAAACTATAATATCGGGATCCCACGTTAAAGAAACATATATCTATACACTCAACCAAATGAATATCACTTTAACCCTGAAGAAAGAAAGTACATTGACTATCGATTGCTTATAAAGTGTTTTTGTGTTCAAATCAACAGAAGCCCTTGCCAAGTATTTTCAACTTCAAGTGTTGGATGCAATCCAAATCACTATTTCGCTACACAAACTGTTTCAACTTTTTTTTTTTTTGGTTACTAAAAAAGTCCAATGATTTTTATTTCCTTCTTAAGAGAATTAAAGAATTGCGGATAGTCATGTTTAAAAAAAAAAAAAAAAAAAATTTGAACTGAAGAAAATTGGCAACGCATTTCTACCACTCCAAGTGTAAACAGCTTTCAATGACACATTTTAAATGAAATGTCTGGTAAAGTTATCACCCTTTGCAAATAACAAACACAGGAATAAAGTTGAATAGTCTGGACCTAGGAAATAACCAGCTTTTGCATTCGCTTTGACCTACTTTTAAGAAGCGTAGGAACATCGTGGGGGCTTGTCAAATGCTCTTAAAATATATGAAGCATGTTAATACTAAGGCTTATGAGTTTTGTTTTTTAATGTTCTTACCTCTGACAGACGTGGTGGAGAAGCAAAAAGGAAAGTCCAAACTTAAATAGGAAGGAGTTATAAGCAAAATAAATGTTTGTGTGCTCCCATTGTGTCTGTGTTGAAATGTGATACTCTCACTAGATACATAACTGTAGACATCTACCGGTGTAAGGAACGGTAGAATCTAAGCTAGCGAAAGTAAGAATGGAAATGTTAGCAGAGAGTTTATTCATACATAAAAAGATTAAATAGTTTCTTTGTGTTTATGAATAAAATCTTATGAATGCGAAAATCAGAACAAAAATGAAACAGAATTTTTCCTTGTACCGAAGTAAATTTTTTTTATTAAGTACGTATACGCCAGAGTGCTACCAAATACTTTTACGAATCACATAGTTCAAAGAGATTTTAAATATCGCAGACTGTTGGTGAGTCCTGATGAAAACTGTTTTGGTTTTGTTAGGAAGTTGTGTTATTAGAATATCGAAGGCTTACTTACTTATTTAGGTGGGCATTACAGTTCCACATCTTTTGATAAAAATTACGATTTCGGGTGAGCCCTCTCCACTTTTTCACTATGAGTTGGTTGAGATCTTCTTCCTCTTGACTACACCATCTAATGCGAGGCCATCCCTTTCCGTGATTTCCCTGCCATGCGCTTTCTTAAGCCCGTCGAGCTGTAGCGCTGATGTCCTTCAACTCTACATGTACCAGCCATTGAAGTCTCGCGATTCGTACTATTCTAGCTATGCCCATGTACAGCTCAGACAGCTCATTGTTGTATCTTTTTATCCACACATTTTCCCCATATTGTCTTTTGAATCGAAAAGAGTTTCCTCGCCGATAAAGCAGGAGTGGGAAGATCAATTTCTAATAAAAGGCTATCTTCTAATCTCACACTCCCAAGGTTGGTACGTTCCTTAATCGTGCATTCAAGAAATAGTTGATAATTTGTGAAATTGATATTAAAGGACACTTTGGTATTTTTAAAGAAGGTTCTGTTTTTTTTAATTGCCTTCTCAACGCAAAAAAGCGTTTCCGTTTGACAGACGAGGTCCTGTACTACCACCAAGCTATGTCTGTTTATTGTGACATGTCCAATTCGTCAATGTTCTCTATCTTTGCTTGATGACATATACAATGCTTTGAATAAGTTCTTCGTTTTGCTCTCATTAACCATCGTACATATTTTTTTCGCTTTTATTTTTTTAGCTTGAAACTTCAACCAGAACATTTATGCTTTCAATGTTCCAATTGGCGACTATCCAATTTCGCCAAATCTGTTGCATTACTTTGACTTCTGTGACAAGCGAGAAGAGGCTGTAGTTATAAGATATTCTATTTTAATTGTGCTGGTGATGCAGTAGTTTAAATAAAAATGGATACGACTGGATTACACGAACTTGTGATTGTGTACAAAGTAAAGGGTGTTTTTTAAGACGTGTGGCTTTCAAGAAAAAGTAATTCGTATATAATTTAATGTTATGGCCAAGAATTTAGCTTTTTTAAAAGAATAAGGTTTGCCTTTATGTCTAAAAAAAGATTTCAGGTAAGTAGCCCAGCCAAGGGGCTTAATTTTCTACCATTTTTTTTTTTTTTGTGGCATTTGTGGCATGCGGCTGCCTGTCAGCAATAACGCTCCGAATAATGTTTTCCAAGACGTCAATCGTCTCGGTCTTATCTGCGTAGACAAGCGACTTCACATAACCACACAAGAAATTGTTCAAGGGCGCTGAATCGCCTGATCTTGGAGGCAACTCGCAAGCTTAAAACTCGAAATAATGTAAAAGTTGGCGTCAACAGCGATTTCGTTGGGAGACAATTTACCGAACGTACGCAGTGTAGAGCGGTCGTGCGGTTTCAATTCTTCCACGATAATATGACATACCAAACTGAGCATAGTTCCAAGAGACAACTGTCAAAAAGACTTACTTCAAAAGAGTTTTGCCAGATTTAAAACCAAACGTCTTAGAAACCATTCATTACAATATCAAAATTTGAGGCTCAATATGAAGGTTTTGTTTTTCTAAGTATCATTTTGAGGATATCGTTTTCTATCCTTTCAAACATATGAGTATATTATCAAGATTATTTCAGTACTCGTTCTCCACAATACAAAGTGTTTTGCATAAGATGAGACAAAAGCTCAGGACAGGTCGTTTGGGTCAAGACAGAAAAAAAAAATAGTATTAGATGGAGGCCTATGTCCCTCTCTTAGCAATTTTATAAAAAGAAAGTACTTTGTCCAGAAAACGCCTTTTTGCCAATCAAATTTTTAAAAAAAATATTTTTCATTTTCTTTTAATTTCTAAAAAACCTAGGTTAGGTTGCATGGGGGTGCAGCCACAACTGGCAGCACCTCACTCGGATCTCAAAAATCCATTGTGCTCCCCGGGAAAAACAGAGGATGAGGAGGTGGGAGGATTGGAGAGGTTGAGGGTTGGGCTGGTGATTGGTTTATTGAGGTAGGGAACCCCCACTGAACCATTTTGAGCCCTGAGTAAATTTCAGGACGTTGCTCAATGGGAGATTAGAGATGTCGCCCAGTTCGCCGAAGAAGTATTCTCCGAGGGTTTTTTTCCTAGTGTGGGCCAAGCTAGGATGACACTCACAGAGGAAGTGGAATGATCCTTTTTCTGCCTCCTTATCTTGGCATCCTCTACATAAGTCGGATGTGCTAATGCCCTTTCTCATCATGTGGGTACCCAACGAGTTGTGGTCCGTGAGAATGCTAATCAACAGAAAGAGCCGAGGTCTGCTTAGCTGGAGTAGAAATTCTTTTTCTTTGAAATATCTGGCCAAAGGTTTCTGGAGACTCGGCATGCTTCTAAAGATGACCACGTGTCATTGGCGGTTTTTAGAAAATTATGTTTGATTCTGTTTTTTTCTTGCTCTAGTGGCTTTAGAACTGAGGTGTTCGTTTCGCTGGATTCAAGTGCTGACCCGATTTAAGCCAGTTTATCCGCCATTTCATTACCGATTATGTCACGATGTCCTGGAACCCAGGTTAAACTTACTGTGTTTGTTTCGCTGAATATTCTTAGGTTACTGCGACAGCTGTCTTCTAGCCTGGATTTTGTGGTAATGGATGAGATAGCTTTAATGGCCGCCTGACTGTCTATGAAGAAATTTTTTTCCAAAAATTCTACTACAAGTGTAGAAAGCGATTTGAGCTTTCCTTTCTCTTTCTTTTAAATTTTCTTTCCAGTTAAGTTTACGATCAAGGACAATTCCGAGATATTTTGCCGTACCAGATAAGCTTATTGGTATACCATTAATGGAGGGTGGAAGTATATCTGGAATGTTACGTTTTCTCGTAAACAGAACAAGTTCTGTTTTTGTAAGGTTGACATTTAGCCCACAGTTTTTTGCCCAGCTGGTGTATTATAACAAGGGTTGTTGTGAATTTTCCCGAAGTCATGATGACGATGTCATCAGCATAGGCTACGGCTTTTATTCCATACATGTCAAGTTTAACCAGGATTTGGTTAACTACTAGGAGCCAGAGTAGAGGGGATAACACTCCTCCTCTCAAAACCTAAGAAAGATTTTCTCATTCGGTTTTCTGTATTTGAATCAAAACTAATGAGATCATAGATTATTTAAAAAATCAACACTTAGAAAGGCGAAATTTTGCTAAAATTTTGTTTAAAAAAAAATAAATTTTTTTCAAAATTCTGACTTTGAACCGTGATTTTTAAAAACTATTCTCAATATAAACATGAACCGCAATGTTAATTCAAGAACAAAGTAAAAGCTTTCAAAAACATTATATTATGCGGTGGTAAGTACCTTAGTTGATTTTTAATAGCTTTTTTAGATAATTAAGTCATTTTTTATTTATAAAATTTATTTACAAAGTTGCCCTTTTCTCTAAGAGGAGAAATACCCCTACATATTTGATTGTGCTGACCCAACCTATACATCCTTAGCTTTTGTCGCGTCTGCACACGAAAATTGAATAAAATCACATTAATATTAAAAAATGAAATTAAATATTCCACAGACTTATTGCTAAAATATAGAAACGCCATTATCCTTAAGAAAGATAACCAAAATCATATGCAATATAACTTGCATAAATTTAGTCGAAATCATTAAAATCGTTTTCGTGCAAAACACGTTTTATTATAATGGCTAAATGGAAGGTGCAGTTATTTCAAGACCTAGAAACCGAATTCAAAAATCCCTTCTGTTCCTAACTGCAAATTTCATGAAAGTCAGACAAACGGTTCAGGCTGTAGATACATATACGGACAGACAGACATACAAACAAGCAGACAGAATTGCAGAACTCTTTTTTCGTATTCTTTATTATCAATATATCATGTTGTAATTATTTCTTAAAGAAAAAATTTCTGCTTGTTCTGCTTTAAAAAAGTCAAGTAAGGAATTCTTTATACAAAAATAAAAGTTATCAAAAGATCGACTACTTGATAAAGCTGTTGACTAATAGAAACAGCTGCGAACTTTGTATTTGTTCCCACTCGAGGACTTTGTTTTTCACTTCCAATTTTAAGGGAGTCTTCTTGAAACGATTTTTGAAACTATTCTTTACTGTTTCTTAATTCACACACTTTTTCATTCCTTTCTACTCCCATAGAATGATTGTAGAGAACAAAACTAATTTTCAGCCTTGATGAAGAATTCAAGAACTCTACAGGTGGCAAGTAGGTACTTACACCAACAAGTAGTTGTGTGTTAACAATGGCTAAATACTTGAACAATAATGAGAAACTTCAACAAACAATCAGCTTCCACTTTTCACATCCTTTTTTTCTAAATGAAACAAATTCTACTGTGTATGTATTTTTTGTTGAAGAGCTTCTCTCACTTGGCCATTTAAAGCTAGCCACCCAAGCACAAAAGTGTAAAAAGTGAAAGTTGAAAAATTGCGACCCATCTGGGTGAAGTGGAAAGATACGAGGTTGAATAATGATTGTCATAAGTAAGAGATTTACTAGACGCTTTAACTTATTGAAATGTAAATGTGTGCAAAAAGCATCATGCTACATTTATTCCTGAATAGAAAACACCTGTTTACTTGCATGAATAATCTTTAAATTTATTAATTAAAACTGACTTGCCATTCAAAACAAAAACTAATTAACTTTAAACAAAAAAAAATCATACCTCATATCAGTTTCTACTTCCAGCGGAATCTCTAAAGTGGTTTGAATTTTTTTTCACATTTTTGTCTTGGAGTTATAGTTCCTATTAATGCAAAAGTAGTTTAGTATTTATTGATGCACTCGGTACAAGAAATAGATGGTGTTTATCAGAGCATGAACTTTCAGTGCAAACAATTGTCTGACGTCTCTATTTTCAGGTCCTTTTTTACCCGTTCATTCCACACTACGTGAGGAAATAACCGCAAAAACGTATAGGGATCTAGTCATGAACGTCGCGTCGTTGATGTAATAAAAGATTCTTTAACACAAAATAAATCATTACTCGTCGGTTTTTCGTTGTTAACCGTTCGAGAGATTTTGCCACGTCGTTTTGGTACTTCATTTTTCAAAGGGGTAAACATGAGCGTGTGTGCTTGAGATGAGCACATGCTCAAGGAGTACTTAATTGTTCAGGTGTTATCTTAGATATCATGTTTAAAAATAAAAAAAAAGGGATCTCCTTGGTGTTGGAGTGCATTGTTGGCATTCATTCGTTTTTATATACTTCAAAAGCCAGATAGAGCTAAAATGTCTCAAAGAAAATTATTTTTCAAATGAGGTTCTACAGACCTCACAAGAAGTAAATTGATATGAGCTTTCTTTACCGTAATTTGTAAAAAAAAATCAAATATTGGCATTTCCTCCCTTTTCATAAAAAATTCCAGTGGATTGTTATGCAAAGTTAGTTTTAATTTTCGAGTTCTGTTTTGAATTCATTCGAGTACGGTTACAGTCAAAAATCTTTCAATGAATTGATTTTTGCCGCTTTCTCACCGTAATCGAACTTTTAGGATTTAAACTAATTAAAAGGAGAATTGGTTTCGAGAGGTAAGAGTTGTAGCAAAACACATCAATGAAGAAATTTGATTCATAAACTGACACAGATCGCGACTTAAGAAAAATTAAAATGATTGTGTTACGCACTTGTTCTCGTAATCTTAGCACAATATTTAAAAGCTTCGAGATGTACCTATGCAAACTCTGAAACTTTTAGCTTTTGAAAGCACATGCAAAATGAAGATTGATTCGCAACAGTAATTTTCCAATTAATCAAGTACAGCAAACATAGTTGGTATTAGTGTACAGAACTGTTTGTAAAGAACGCTACCGTTAAAGAAATATAAAGTAACAGATCTCGAGAAGCATAGTTTCCTTCTCTCAACCTAACAAATCTGCAAATGTTGCTTTTTCCGATCTGCTAAGTGGGAAAGACATTTTTGATTACTTTCGCAGGTTTTCTAGCAAAATTTGATACCCCTGGTAAAAGTAATTGGATGTTTTTGGAATTCGTGCCTTGAAACCTCATATAATAAGTAGACATACTCACCATTACGTTACAGGCACCAAGTTAGTCATATGTGCCTAAAATTTACTTTAACCGATGACAACTCTTTCTTTCAGTTTCAAAAACTGAAGTTTGAAATCAATTGACTTTTATATTTAAATAAAAAAAAAATAGGGTGGCGCAACAGAGCGAGGGGCCCTAGGGTCTTGCGCATTTCTCACAACCATGCCTTGTGAAGCAATGGAGGGGACCTACAATTTTCTGCCAGTTCCGAACAACTAACCGATAAATCGGTTAGTTCCTCAAATTTTAAACAGAGATCTCAACAAGACATACAGACTTGTTGACCGATGTGCTCTACAACTACTGAAAGTGAATATGCAAAGGCTCTATATATTCTCAAAACAATGAATTCTAGACTGTAATCCTTTTGATGTCAAACGAATAAGTAAATAAATAAATATATTAAATGGCGTTTCTCTCAACCAAACCTTGTGAGGAATGGATGGGATTTATTTCCAATTTCCAATGGTTAAAGTAAAAAAGTGCGGAAAGCGGAGAAACAATTGGATGTTTTTGTGACTCGCACTCAGAACCCCTATATACGTCATAAGCAAACATTGTAACCACTACGCTACAGGCACTAATATTTTGGTAGCCTAGACATAATCCAACGACGACTTTTCTGTAATTCTGCGACATTCCTCTGTTGTTTCTTTGATAACTTCAAATCGAGGCTTTTTTGTTCATTAACAACTCTCGTATCAGACATCGTAGTCATGCGATTCATATTCTTCTTGTTCGGTTCATGGAACCAGCTCATAAAGTTTTTCAGTTAATTTCTTGTCAAACCTCGTTGTTTGCTCAGACAGGACATTGAACGAGGGTTGTTTCCTCAAGTTGAACTTCTCCGAAGTCGGTTGCAAAAATATTTCTGAGTCCAATTTAAATCGCATATCAAGTCTGACAGCGGGATTCATTCCTGATGTGATAATGCGAGGTGGTGTTCGCAGATACTCAACAACGACTAGTTCCGTATTATGAGTCTATGTTAAACTAGTCGTGCTTGAGTTCGAGGTTGTCCTCTCTTACGTAGAATACTATTATCGTAATTTCTAATTTTATTTTTGTTTGGATGAATTTGGGTATATTCTTCGATTTTTGAGTTTAGTTATTTTAGTTTGCTTCTTAAAATAAAGTGTGTTTTTTTGAGGTGAAAGCTTCTATAGCATCGTTAATCGTTTGGGTTTGAAATTTTATGATACGAAAAAGTGTCAATAAAAAGAAAAAGACACATAAGGTACGTTCAAGTGTTGTGCACCAAAATCGGCCCTCAGCAAATTTTTAAAGAGTGGGGATAAAATTTCTTTGAGAGCGATTGATGTACATAAAAGTACTCAAACGTTTTCTTGACATAAAAGCTACACACATTTAAACGTCAACGTGATATATCAACCGAATTCATCCATCTCTTCACTAGCAGTTACATCTCAACCTCAAACAGCTAGACTCAAACATAATTTTCTAAAAACCGCCAATGACAGGTGTTTATCTTTAGAAACATGCCGATCCTCCAGAAATCTTTGGCCATATATTTCCACTTGGCTGTACCCCTCATCCAACCTTACCTAACCTACATCTCAACCATGTGAGCATGTGCAGCATGGGGAAATTGTTTACTCTCTCATGGAGACAGTTTTCTGTCAAAAATTAGTTGTTTTTAAAATACTCGAAGAAAACGTGTGGTATAATGTGGATGAATGTGTTTAAATGTGCGGTTGTGGGGCGTATTCGAACGCTACTATAAACTCATAATATTTACGTGAAAGAAAATGAGTAGCAAGGATTATAGAGTGTTTCTAGTTTTGTACTTCTCTTTGTGCTATGCCCGAGTGGAGGGGGTACTCGGGTGTACATATAATTTGATGCTGGGATAATTACTGTAAAGGTTTGATCTCCATATTCTAACGGAAGCTTGAAACGGAAACGAAAACTTAAGAGCTTGTGGTACCCTTGGCGTGATGGTTAGCATGTTTGCCTGTTAACCCAGAGGTTCGCGGTTCGAATCCCAACAGAAGCAAGAATGTTTTTCCACGGGTATCGCCTTTCGCTTGGAATTAACAAGTCCTCCGTTAATCAAAAATTTATAAAATAAAAAAAATAAATAGGGTGGCGCTACAGAGCGAGGAGCCCCTGGGCCTAGCGCATTTCTCACAACCATGCCTTGTGAGGGAATGGAGGGGACCTACAATTTTATGCCGTATCCGAACGGCTAATTGAGAAAGCGCTTTTCATGGCATGAATTTACTAACGGAGGACTTGCCAATTCCACGCGAAAGGCGATACCCGGGAAAAAACATTTTTTTGCCTCTGCTGGGATTCGAACCTCGAACCCCTGGGTTAGCAGGTGGACATGCTAAACATCGCACCACGGGTACCACGAAAATTTCAATCAAACAATCAAAAATTTATTGCTATAAAAAGCGCTTTCTCGGAATAGGCAGAATGTTGTCGTACCCTTCTAAGACACAAACTTGGTTCGGATTGCACTGACGCTTATAATATTTTTTTTTTCTCGATGAGCAGTTCACCCAATAGTCAAATGGCCTCCACCAGAAAGAGTTATGTCATGTAGTCAATATTTCCAGTGAAGGCCTCTTAATTTTTTAATTTTTAAGAAAGGAAATATTGGCTACAGCATGACACATTTCTTGAAAATCATTTATTTCAAGTGGGGGCCCAGGGTCATATCGCGTAAACCCATGTTTCGTTTTGTTGCTGACTTCATTTAGTGAATGGTGCTCAACTTATTGCATTCGCCGCTGGTTTTCGTTGAAAATCACCGAGCTCATAAAAACACGTTAAACCTTAGCGGCACAGCTACCACAGACAAAATATAAGTAAGCTTTAAATACAGCCGAAAATTGTGTTATACTTCTGGGGTATACATACATATACCAAAATATTAAAAAAAAAATTTAAGTACTGTCCCAACCAGCGTTAGACCCTTGCTCCAATCGGAGTGAATCTACTCCAGTTTTGAGAAGAAAAATAAATTTACTCCACCACTCCGATTTTTTGAGATCTACTCCTTTTTTGCACTCTGAAAAATTTTAAAATTTTTAAGCCGAATCTCATGAAAGTAAATAACAATCCAGTGTTATTCAATTTTGCAACGAACCCTGATACTGAAGCTGAACTGAATCTAGAATTTTATACTGTTCTGAAAGATTCCATTAATTTTTTTCTTCGTTTCTCGTCCGTTTTTCATTGGCAATGTATACATAACTGTGCTTATAAGTTAAAAGAGCTTAAAAGTCGACATAAGTGAAAAATATCACAGATTTTCCATTTTGTCTGCTTTTCATTTAGTCAGGATTCCGTTACTATGTGACAAAAAATAGCCGTTAAGTTAAAAAAAATCAAAGCAACTTATGTTTAAATAGACAAAAAATGCATTTGCACAACAGCTTATATCATGATATAAGCGCTTATTACAAGTTGAAATCAGAGGAAATGATAGCTTATGTAGACAAAGGTTGTTTTGAATTGAACGTAAGCAAATCGGATCATTAGATAACTTATATCGACATAAACCTAAAGTTAAGTTAAAAAAAAACCTTTTTTTATTAGTTGTGTGGTTGTTTTTTAACAACAAAAAAATATGTAATTCAAGGGCATTACAAGCATGTGTCCTGAAAAAAAATCGTAAGTCTAGTACCAACAATTTTAAGGCTATCACTAAAAATGTCGAAGAAACTAGTTCACAAAACTGCTTTTGATAAAAATTTACTAAAGCTCTATTAACTTATTGGCACAGATATATAATAGTAAATAGTAAACTCGATTTCCCATTTAACAATCTTTGTAAACAAATATTTACATACGTTAGTTCAAATAAATCTTTTGTTAAATAGAGTTATTGAAAACCTGAGTTATTTTTTCGTTTTCAAATCCACTCCGGAAAATTTCGACTTACTCCGCTTTTTTTACAAATCTGCTCCGAAATTCTAATACAGAGGTTCTAACCCTGGTCCCAACCCGCGAAAGAAAGTGATGGTAAGCATCATTGCCTGTTACGCGGGAGGTTTGTGGTTCCAATTCCAACAGAAACCAAAAATGATTTTCCACAGGTATCACCTTTCGCGAGGAGTTAACTAGTCCTCTTTCTCGAATATCCGTTTGGATTTGGCAGAAATTTGTAGTTCTCGTCCATTCCCTCACAAAACGTGAAAAATGCGCGACCCTATTAGACCCGCGAAAGATTTTCTTATTAAATTCTGAACACATCTCATATGCTATCAAAAATTTCTACATTTTTAACTTGAAATCTCTAAATATAAACTTCGAAACCCAATGTAAAACGGAAAATTGTTCATCGCTAGTCAAAACAACTACACATATTTCACGGAAACCTTCAAAATCTGCCGGAATTTTACTTATCCTCCATCAAATGCAGTCCCTTTCAAGTGGTTACTGTAGGATAATTCGAATGGATTCCGATGATGGATGCGTCTAAGCACCACATGCTCCATGCAGAGCACCAAAATCCTTGTTAGAATAGTTATTGCCCATTACAAACTCTCAGTCGTTCTACCGTTATGCCTCAATTGTGGCAGCATAAGAAGGCATTGATTGTGTGGCAGAGATTTCTTGCTGCAATTTTGGAATTTATTTCAAATTTCATAACGTGCACAGAGTCGCAGTGACGGCTTTTATTGCTGGTTGGATGAAAATAAAGAATGATTTAACTCCCTGAACATGCGAATGCTATGTACTTTAACGGAAGATGACGGTTTTAGGTTATGGCTGGTTGTGTAAGTTTGATCAAAAACACCGTTAAAGAGTGAAGTCCGTTCTGAAATAATTTGGAATGAATTGAGCTATGGTACAAATTGCGAGAGATGGGATAGATTCGAAATTTGAAAGACATTCAGCACTACAAATTTATCTTCATCTGGTCACTCTGACTAAGCCCAAGTATTTACGTTTTTCGGAATAATTACGAGTATATCGATGAGGATAGACTTGGTAACCAATAAAATAGGGTGTTTTTCATACGGTGCGATAAAAAACTGATAGGTTGGGTCAAGACAAAAAAAACCCCATGCGAAGGGCGTTCTATCTTCCTCCGTTTAGATGGGAGAGGCAGTTTTATAAAAAATTGATCTAATCTTTTTTTAATTATTGGAAATCAACTAATAGGGCCCATACACTACGCATGCATGCATGCGCAATCAAGTGATTGCGCATGCTGATTGAAAGTGTATGGTGTTGACTGAGTGGTTGTGCATGCGGCATGAGCAAAATCAGAATTTTCTGATATTTTCTTGTTTGCGCATTCATGCATGTGTGGTGTGTGGGCAAAATTGTTCAGTCAAGTGATAAAATTCGAATGACGAGAAGAGCAGCAGCGGAGTTTTAGCTTGACATCGTTACAACTTGTCTACACTGCTACAAAAAGACAAATGAAAATTGCGCAGTTTGCATGAGTAGTGTAGGGCGAAAGCAATATTGCGCAATCTTCTAATTGCGCATGCATGCATGCGTAGTGTATGGGCCCTATAAGCCACATACTTCCACATACTATAAAGGTTTCAAAAACTAATGCTTTGTTCTTTAACTAGTAGTTTCACTTTGATTTATCAAAAGTGTTAGAGTAATCAAAAGTTAAAGTCAAATTTTTGTCATAAAATTTTGACCAGTTTGCTATATTCCTTAACCCTGCAGCTACACGATCAAGATATGGTAAGCCATCAGCCCACATATACACTATGTCAAATTCCTGTTCGTGTTTCATGTCATTATATATTTATATATTATATATTTTCAAAATGGCGCCCACAAAAAATTTGAAATTCAAAGTTTTTTTCCAAGCACTCTTTTCTCTTTTTGAGGGTATTTGACGAAGCTGTCAATTTCATGGCTACTGAAACTGCTTCTAGGGTGGCTTTCAATATTCCATACCAGCTGGGTTTCAATTTCGAAAAGTTTGGTTGTGTATGTAAGAAAGTTCGAATGTATTGTAAATGGCTTACCATATCTTGATCGTGTAGCCCCGGGGTAAGCTGTGCATTTTCATCCCTAGTTTGAATTTTAGTAAAATATAAAACACATTGATTAATCCTTGAGTTTGCAGCTCTGCACCATGCAATGCTCATGTATTGAAACCCTTTTGATAAATGCATCCAATTTGTTTGATGAATAGTTCCTTCTTCGTTCAGTATTGGTTTTCCTTTTGTATGAATATTAAATCTAGAGACCTACTTTTCTTCACAAAAGCTGAGTAGGAAATCTCTTTCATTCAGTATCATTCATAGCAAAAACTAATTCATTTGTGAATCAAGTGAATTTAAAAGAAATATGAAAAGCTTTATATGGCGTGCGATATTCAAAAGAGGTGTGAAAAGGCAATCACTGCCGTAAACCGGCAATGCACTCTAGCGGAAAATTGAATATTATTGTATTGCAGATGCGAGATTTTAATAAAATCTAAGATAAGGTAAAGAAAAGTTACATGAATGCGAACATAAGACGAAGTAAAGTTTTATTTTTGTGTGGTGAGGTAATCATTATTCCTTCGAATAAGCTCAAAAGTTTTCATGGTTTTCGTTGCAGGGAACAAAGTATCAGCAAAAAAAGGATTTTAAGTTAACGGTTCATAATACAAGAAGTTTCAAAAAGGAAAATCGAATCAAGTAAGTTAGGAGTTCACATGTTCCTTGAAGTGGCAGCATACGAAGGAAAAGTGTTAGAGACAAGTGTGTGCCGTTTCAGATTTCAGAATGCATCTCTTTCTATAATTTTTGTGTTCTCTCTATTTGGGTTCGTTGTGGTGTCATTTATAAAGATTTAGAGTGACATCAAAATTAAAAACTATGAGCAAAGATGAAATGCAGAGCATAACTACAGGCAAGACTTTTGAACTTGGGGCTTGTGGTAATTCAGCAAAAAATACAGACTGCCTGTTTCATAAACTCTTTTTTATTTTAATTATCTTACATCTACTTACTAGCTAACTTAAGGGTTTAAAACTAGCTTATGTAATGACTTAATTAACTCACTGACCTTAAGCGGGTACTCTAAATTACTCAATAACTAAATACTAAAGCCTTTTGGCTTTAATGCAACCGCTAAATCTATTCTTTTTTATGGAGCTCAAACGTGGGGTATTAAAAAATTTGAAACTGTGGAGACATTGCTGCGTTTTTTCTTGAGAAAAATCTTTTTTTTACCGATGGATACGCCAAAATACATGTATCACTTGGAAACTGGACTACCTACGCTCTTCGTTTCAACTCTAAAGTTAAATGCGGATTATTTGATCCGAATTAAAAAGATGGAAGACAGTCGATTGCCGAAACTGGTGCTTATGCATGCAGTACGTAGAAAATCGTTGTTCTACAAAGATTGGATTGACCATGCAGCTAACTGTGGATTGATATAGACTTAGCCGAGGCAAATGCACAGCAATGGAAAATGGCTCTTTATGAAATTATACAATGTATCGACGAAAACGAGAGATATGCATTCATTGAACAAGCAAGATCATCAATAGCAAGAATAACATATGCTAAGCTTAACTACAATTTAAATGAAAGAAATTACTTCACTGATAATAACCCAAGAAAAGTTGTGAGTTGCATTTTTAAAGTAAGGGGGGAACTCTTAAAACTCAACTACAGACCGCACAGGAACGATTTAGAAGGTATCTGCTCTCTTTGCAATATGCGTGCTGTGGAGAACGTTTACCACTTCATTGCAATATGCCCAATTCTGATGGAACTTAGGAGAGTTTTTTATGAGAAGAACTACCTGGAAGAAGAAGACTTAAAACTTATTCTAAATGGAGAAGACTGGGTTCGGCTATACAAATTCACCACTGAAGCGATGTCTTACAGAAGCAGAATTATGTATGAAAACTTTTAAACTCAAATTAAAGCGCTTTGTTCTCAGTATCTAAATTAGAATTACCAAAATAATAAGCAAAAAAAAAAAAAAATTATATGTTTTGTTTTCACTAAACTAAAAGTCATTCTTTAAACTAAAAGATGTATTCATAAAGCTCTTTTATTTTATTTTTTTTTTCTGTACCCAAAATACAGTACTTGTTCTGTTTTAACTAAACTAAAAGTCAAAAAAAAAAAAAAAAAATCGTTTTAACTAAACTAAAAGTCATTATAAAAATTCAAATAAATTTTATTTAAACCAAAATATTTAAAATTACTGGTCCACAAATTTTAATATGTATGAATCAACAATTATTATGAATTATTATGAAAGAAAACACTGTAATAAATCAAAAAATTATAGAATAGTCACTCGGGCAGACGGCAGTAATGCCATGCTCTAATTTATTCAATTTATTAAAGCGCAAATGCAAATGTAACTTTTTTTAAGGAATGAATAAAACAATCTATCTATCTATCTATCTATCTAAAGCCTTTTGGCGTAAACATAAATTATGACTTAATTTACAAAGAACTATATCTGGAATTAAAACTAGGAAAACTTTAGTCTCGCGCCTGTTCTTGGCGTTGGTTGGAATCCGATGTTCGTGGGTGTTCTATGTTCGAATCACAGGAACATGCTAACCACAAGTATGGCCTTTCGCAAGCCCTTCCTCACAGGGTATGGTTGAGAAAATTCGCTTGGTCCATGCACTTCTGAGTTCTACTGTGCCACACCCAAATCAATTTCAGATCATTCCATATTCCGTTGACCATGGGAAAATGCCAATGAAATTTGAAATAAAATTTTAAATTCTCAAAAGAATTTCATCTTAAAAATAAATTCGACGAAACAAGAAAACTATTAGCAACAAAAAGTCAATCGGGATTTGAACAAAAGCATTAAAGGCCTCAACCCATATAATCCGTTGCGTTCGTTCGCTCTCGGATTCACCTGACAGCTCGATTAAATACACACGATCTTATGAGAGGTGACCCATAAGCATCGGATGCAACGGACGCAACGCAAAAAGTAGCCCAACTTTTAACTTTTTGCGTCCGGCAGAAGAGAGACATGCGCAGTAAGAACCAATTTGAAATTTTCTCTCTGATGACATGCGCAGTAAGAACCAATTTGAAATTTTCTCTTCTGCTAACATGAGTGGTCTTGTTGAGTTGAGACACCGCAACGGATTCTATGGGTCACCCCAATCCGTTGTGTACGGTAAAACTCACAGCTGGCAGGTGAATCCGGCAGCGAACGGACGCAACTGATTCTATGGGTCGGGGCCTTAAGTCCTTTGCAAACCAGCGCGGTTGGTGCGTGCGATGTGATTTCTGTCAAAATAAAACACATGTAACCTTATGGAGTTGCCACTTAACGCAATCGCATCGCATCGCACCAACTGCGCTAGTTTGCGCAGGGCTTAAACCCTAAACCAGCGCTGGCCCCAGCTAAAGTAACACCCCGTTCAAGATTATAGCAGAAAGTGTGAAATTACTTATTTCTCATTTACATTAACTACAATTATTGTCCACGCTGAATTGAAAAGTGAAAGGTGCTAGTACCATTTTAATCTGACATCAAATTTACCCAAAACTGGGGAGTCATTCCGTAACGTTTTAGGCGACTATCGTCTAGTTAGTTTTAGGAACTATAAAACGTGTTTAAGAACCTGAAAAAGTTACCAACATTTTACAGAGACAATAGGAAAATAGCTTTCCATTAACCGTTGAAGGTGAATTTTTTGACGATACAATCGACGATATATGATTGAACGATAAATCGTCAGAAAAGGTATGGAATTCGGAACCTGAATAAGATTCAGTTAAAATGAAGAACTGCAATTTTATGAATGCAGCCTTCATGTTTGCTGAGGTGCAACAAAAACGTACCTAATATCGTCGTCTTACATTTTCTATGCAAAATATTTGACATACAAAATTTTAATGTTTTTTACCTGTACAGACTACACGGACTCATCTCTATGCATAAATAAACCATATTTTTCATCTATTAATTATAACGCTGGTTCTCCACTTGCTTTTAAAATCATAGCAGAAAGTAAAGTTCGTATAACTTTACCCAGGGTTAACCCAGGTTACCTTGACAACTCTATAAGTTGTCAAAAAACCTAGGTTTTTCAATCCTCAAAAACGCTCAACACAAAATCACCACACATCCATGTCATTTGAAGAAAAATACATGCCATTCGACAGCCTTGTTCATTACCTAAACTCGCCCCACCAAAAACCTAAGGGAAAACTCAGGGCAAACCCAGGGCTCAAAAACTCAGTTTGACATTCAGGGCGAGTTAAGGTTTATCACAAAAAGCATTGTGGCGACACAACAGGGCGACCCCAGGGCTTCAACGAACGAACCTAGTAATTTGAGAGGTTTAAGAAAGTAGAGTCGCTGTTAAGCTGTAGATAATGCAGAGAGTCAATTCGACCCCCTTTTCCTGAAACACCCTCAAACTATTTTTGTGGTGAAATCAAAAATAGCGTCTTATTTGAATTAATGTCCTTATCCGGCTGCAGTGTAGTTTCATTATTTCTACACATTTAATGAAGTTTTCACTTTGATAGCAAATATTGTTTTTTGCAGCTGTTTTGAATAAAGCTTTCAACATTCTTAGCTGTTACAAACCCAAAAATAGCGAAAATGCGTAATTTTTTTTTTAAATTGATATCTAACAAACTAACAAAATAATGGTGACGAGGGTTCCCGGTCGTGGGTTCTCGGTCTAATTTAACTTGTTGACAAAATAGCACTGCCTTGCCGCAGTTGACACTCTGGTCCTTTTCTGTGATTTATACACGCTTTGCGGTAGCAAGAAGTTATCCAAGATCAGATCAACTTGCACTACCGAAACTTGGTGCGATTAATTTGGCTTTCATATTCTTGAGATAAAAAACTGCTACTCACTAATTTGAACGAAATTTCAACAGTTCGTATTGTCTTGATTTTGGCAAGCACCACTGCTGTTCAACAAACTAAAAAAGTATCAAAATCATAATGAAATACGTTTGAAATACGCTCAACGCTTGGTTCGTAGTCGTGGTCGTGACGTCATATTGTGAATGGCGTAAGTATCATAAGACGTAAGAGAAGGAGAACCAACAAAAAACAGTCGCTTTATTCACACGATCTTTCATAAAGTCGACCAATGTGTACTTCGTCTATGAACACAGAGTAGAACCTGAGAGTCAACTGCGACGAAGAAGCTTCATTTCGTCTTCAAGTCAAATTTGACCGGGAACCCACGTCACCATTTTATTGTCCGTTGGTTTAAAATCAATTTGAAAAGTTAACGCTTTTCGGTATTTTTGTGCTTGTAACAGTAAAGAATATAGAAAACTTAATTCAAAACTGACGTAATAAACATTAATGGAACTAGATATAGCCGTAAATTCAAATAAGACGCAGTCTTCGAATTCGCCACCGAAAAAAAATTGTTGGCGTTTCAAGCAAAGAGGTTACGAACACAGAGTAGATAATACAGAGTATCCACTTCCACCCCTTCAACCCGAAACACCCGCAAAAAATTTTTCAACATGGCGTCCTATTTCTGAGTTTGAGGCTCTGTGCTCACTAGTATGAACTGTAAAAACTTAACAAAACGCCTGCATCGGTATGAAATTTTTTACTAATTTTTGTCTTTTTCAGTGAAATACTGGTCAAAATGGAAACAAAAGTTATTTCCTGCAACTTAAATTCATTTTTCTAAATTCTAGGCTGTATGAAAATTAAAATATATCGATTTTTTTTCCAACCAAAAAAAAATTTTTTACTTTTCAAACTCAACTGACTTTGATCTGTGGGAAGTGAAGGCCAGTGCGGGCATCCGGTGCGGGCATCCGGTTTAGTTTAGCTTGTAGGCAAAACGCAGTGGTTATACTCTGTGACTGACAGTAGTAGTTTCGAAAATTTCGGAGTTGCGAAGAACGCGAGCAATGAGTGTGGGGAGTTTAAGGCTATGTGCACATTGTTATTTTCTGTGAAACTTAACAAAGCGCCTGCATCGGTATGAAATTGTTTTACTAATTTTTGTCTTGTTCAGTGAAATACTAGTCAAAATGGAAAAAAATGTTATTTCCTGCAACTTAAATGCATTTTTCTAAGTTTTAGGCTGCATGAAAATTAAAAATCATCGAATTTTTTGCAACCAAAAAATTTTTTTTTACTTTTCAAACTCAACTGATTTTTATTCTCTGAAAAATCAATGGCGGCCAATGGCGGCTGTGGTAAACGTGGGTTCCCGGTCGTGGTAAACGCGGGTTCCCGGTTTGATTTTAGCTTGTAGGCAAAACGCACTACCTTGCTGCAGTGGACTCTCTGGTTATACTCTGTGGCAAAGAGGTTACGAATGGACTCCCTGTATTATCTACTCTGTATTATTATTTTTCCATAGTCTGGTTATGTTAGCCCAACTTACACTACAATGTGTTTCTTGTACTATAATCTAGTACAAAAACTTTGACGTACAGCTGTCAAATTCAAAACCAGTAAAACCGCCAACAAAAACCAAACACAAATAATTTTCTTTTCGTATTTAAATTTAAAATCTCCTTTTGCTTTGAACTGCTCGATTAAATTTGTTCAATTTTATTCTAATACCAAAAAAATGGTTACCGAATTTTCAATTGAAGGTGCCGATAAGCTGTTCCTGTTCGAAAAGCATCGTTTACAGAGTTTCAAATCATGGCCCTTCGCAGACGATCAATCCTGCAGTATTCAAAAGGTGATAACATTTCTACTCTTTTTTTTAAATGAAAATAATTATCAAGAATAAAATACTTCACAGATGGCTGAGGCAGGATTTTACTGGTGTGGAAACGACCGAGAGAATGATACTGCAGCGTGTTTTGTTTGTGACAAAATTCTAGATGGATGGGAAGCATCTGATGACCCATGGTCAGAACATATTAAACACGCTCCACAGTGCATGTTTGTCAAATACCAGAAGCCTGAAAGAGACTTCACAGTAAGTGAAATCAATTCATAGTATTTGTCCAGCAAGCTAATCACTTAATCTTAAGGTTGAAGAATTCTTGGACCTTTTCGCAGTAGTCGTCAAGGGAAATCTCAACAAAATTGGCATCAATTTGAAAAAACGCATCAGACAGAGCTATGAAAAACACATGACCAAGTTCTTGGCTTCATGTTAGGTGTCTTTTATTCACATTGCCAAGCATTTACTATTTAAATAAAGTATTAATTCAAAAATCTTCCACCTAACTTGTGCCCGTTTTCATTCGACTGCTATCCCTTTTCTCAAATTCGAGTTTTTGGTTCATTGTTCATTTCCGTGCCCTAAAACAACAGGTTCACCAAACTTATTTGAGATGAAAGCAGAAGCCATGGCATTTACAACGCTTGAGCAAAATTTACACTTTCGATGACGAAAACGAATTTCTTTGCGTAGTAAAATTACAACAAGTTGTAAATTGTATTTGATGTGAGTTAAAAATATAGCAACAAACAAAATCTTATGAATATATAAAAAAAAACAAAGCGTCAATTGCAAACTTTACAGACTAGACTTTCAAGTAGAGGGCCACTTTCTACGATTTGCCTTTGTGTTTCACTTCGAACTTATACAACGCCAAGCCAAACTGATGTACAAACGAAGAGAATTGTCTGGTTAAGTAGGCCACCGTGAGGAAATCGTATTTTCCATTGACTTGGGATACATCACAGGTTCCCTTAAGATCATCTTTGGACGTGTCGAGATCACATGGATGTCTGCCAAACGGATTGGGTAGTGCCTCCGTCGACAAATGTGGATAAAAGACTTTAATGAGTTCAAAGTCAATCGATGTTAGATTTGATTTGTAGGCCACTTCGTTTAGTTGGTCACTCAAGCTCGCCGGGATCGCAAGATACAAATCATATTTCAATTTCTGTGTCCGAAGTTTACTCTCGCAGTGGCTGAGAATGATTTTTAGTTTGAGAATCAACTTGGTCAGGTCGGTGCTGCCGTACTCGTAGAGATAAAAGTCTTTTCTGTTGCGATACTTTTGACCAGTCTGCCGATTTACGCGAGTAACACTGGTACTCGGAATGTTGACAAACGTCAATGGAAAGCTGTACACATGGCTAGTGATCAAATGCATGTTGACGTCAGGTGCTTTTGTCTGCATTGATGTTTCAAAATGCTGTGCCAAAGGGAATACTCCCGACTGGTGAACGAAACCAAAGAAAATCACCAGCGCTATGTTCATAGTGTACCACGTCTTGAGAAGGTATCGTGCACTCGCTCGACTGCAAAGACATTTCTCGTAGAAAAGTCTCAGAAGCGGATGATCTTCTTTGAACGGGTAGGAGGTGCAAAATCCAGTGACTAGCTTGGGAGAGTGCAGAAGGATAATTGGAAATGTGAATGGAATCAAAAAGCGAGCCTCCTGATGATTGATGAGCGACATGAAGAACACTGGAGCGAATATGGCTGCTGACATCAGCCCGACAATCGATTGGGCACGAGGCAGTCCTTGATATTCTGCCTTGAAGAACCGCAGCATCTGTTGTCCGAAGGCAACCAGTGAAATAATTCCTAGAATGTTGTACAACAGTGGAATGTTAACCAGTAAGTGAATGTATCGAGGATGCAGTCCATGCTGCGCAGTCTTGGTTGGGTCAATGTTGTATTTGATGAAATTCCATGGAATGAAGACAAAGTTATTTATTCCCAAGTCAAGCATGTGAATTTCGCCTGGTGTCAGGTACTTGTAGTAAAAGGAATCAACAATCGTGAATGTGATGATCGCAGGAAGCGCCGAGGCACAGAACAGAGCCATTCGAAGGTTGAAGTGCTTAAAGCTGACGGACTTAGTGCCCATTCCGCGAAGCATCCAATAGAACACCATTGGAGCTCCGAAGAGGAGAAAAGTTGGCCGGTTGAATACACCAGCAACGCAGAGAGTGGACATCAGGAGGAGGTGGTTGTAATTGTGCGCAGGCAAAGCGTTCTTCAGCTTCCATATTTTCACCCGTTCTCCTATGGAATCGGCCTTGTCGTAGCGTTCTTCAAGAAACTCCTTTTTATAGATCACTGTATTTGAATGAATCATGCATTCTGAAACAAGGTACAACAGGACGGAGGATATGGCCATTTCAATTGAATTTGAGAATGTGCGTGTACCAAAGATCAGCATAACATACGAGCTGCCGAGAGCCAAAAGACGAATCTCATAACGGAGACTGTAGAGCTGGCAAACCTTGTATAAGCTCCAATCGTTTGCAAAAGACATTAAGCACATAACAAACCGTGGAAACACAAGGTATGTGTAACTGCAGATAATGTCGATTCCAAATAGTCCACGTAGATGAACGGCTACTATTTCAAGCAAACTCAATGGAATTTTTAGAGTTAGGAGTGGAACAGCTACGCTGCGTAGTGGGAAGGTGCTATTGAATTCCCAACTTCGAACATGCTCTAGCTGAAAGTGTTCTCCTGGAAATAAAATTAAGCGCAATGAAAGGACCGTACTTAGTTACATATGTGAAAAGACCTTACCGACGAAAATTTCTGTGGATTGAAAAAACTCATCAGGATGAACGTAACCAAGTTGTGGTATAAAAACCAAAACTATGCGAAGGACAACAAAGAACAAATATGTACACCAGTGCTCGTCAGCGGTTTTGTGCTTTCTCATGAAAGACTCGAAATACCTTGCGACTTTCATTTTGCTTATATTTCATAGACCTTAACTAGCAAATTCGAGTATAATTTAACTTTTAACCAATGTTTTTGAATAAAAAGTCCATCTTGATTAGATCGACGAGATTGCAATTTTTTTAAATTTTGAAGTAAGCAAATCGGAATCGGAGATGTCAGTGTCAAATGTCATTTACCCGATGGAGAAGTGGATTCAGCGAGCAAAGCTACAAAGGTGTATTCAGAGCATAAAATAGTATAAAATAGTGGGACAAATGGTGGACTTTTATGGTGGATTTACATGCATCTGCAAGTGCAGATGAAAATCGGAAAAGACACAAGATGTAATATTCATACTTGTCTGATAGAGAGAGAACGAACTTCCTAGTTATGGTTTCATTTGCAACCATAATCCTATTCGTCTCTCTTTTTAACTTTTGTGCTTTGTAATCTTCATCCGTCTCGCTTTACTTTTCTGCACTTCCGCAGTTGCAGATGCATGTAAACCCAGCATTATGCCATAACTAGGAAGTTCGTTCCCTCTCTATCAGACAAGTATGAATTTTACATCTTGTGTCTTTTTCCGTTTTTCATCTGCACTTGCATATACATGTAAATCCACCATAATGGTGGATTTACATGCATCTGCAAGTGCAGATGAAAAAAGGAAATAGACACAAGATTTAAAATTCTTACTTGTCTGATAGAGGAGGAAGACATAAAGTGCAGACGTCTAGTTATAGAATGCGGAAGAAAAACTACCTATAATTTTTCTGCTACAGCCATAATTGTATTCTTTCTCTTTTCAACTTTTGTGCTTATTTATAATCTTCATCCGCCCCGCTTTACTATTCTGCACTTTAAAATTCTTAGTTGTCTGATAAAGAGGAAAGGCACCGTCTGCACTTCCTTTGCTACAGGATGCGGATAAAAAATTATAGGTGCAGTTGAACATGTTCATCTGCACCCATAATTTTTGATCAGCAGCCATAATTCTATTCGCTTCTCTTTTTAACTTTTGTGCTTTATAATCTTCATCCGTCCCGCTTTACTTTCCTGCACTTCTGCAGTTGCAGATGCATGTAAATCCAGCATTAACCTCCTTCAATTTGGCAGCGCTATTACACGAAATTTGATTTTTATTGTGCAATTAATTTCTGTTCTCGCATTTTTTAAAATTCGCAAAAAAAAGTTATTAACAATTTAAAATTTAGCGTAGACTTGGCAGCGCTAGCAATGAAATTGAGAAATTTTGTTGTCAAACGATTGGGGATAGTTTGGAAAAACTTGGAAATCAATAGTTTTGCTAAGAAATGCAGAAAACATAACACTGGTGAGCCGCTGTACCTTTTTTGAATGGAAAATTGAGTTTCTACAACTAAAGTCCTGCGCAAACCAGCGCGATTTGTGCGTGCAGGTTTTGGCCCAATCACTCCGTCACGCGTTCGACTTCAGCGGCCACAACTGACAACTCGATTAAAACACATGTATTCTAGTGTCGTATTACATTCAGACTGTTTGCCTGCTGCGTGTTTCGTATATTTTCCTTTGAACCCTCATCCCGACAGTCTCTCAGTATTACACTCAGACGTTTTGCGGCTGCGGGTTTTTTGACACTTCTCTTTCATTTTTTGTTCTCACCCACAGATTCAAAGTGTGAAAATAAATCAAAGCAGCTCAGCTTCATTATTTATAAATCCACAAAAAAAAATCTCATAAAGAGCAAAATTTAATTTGAAGTGGTAAATCATTTAATTATATTTTGCAGCAATGATTATTGACATCATGGATATTGAAAATACATGAAAATATATGAAAAATTAAAGAAATTGTCCGAAGACATACTACTTCTTCACTCATGAACATTAGAAGATACAATAAAGCAACGACAAGAAACAAAGAAAGACAAGAAAAAGAAACGTCAAAAACCATCCAAGACAACTGGACAATCCTCAACCCAAAACTTTGCGGGTTGAGATTTTTTAAAGTATTTCTATTTCATCTGCTTTCTCTTTCGCACTCATTTCCGTCTTGGCAAAACAGTCTGAATGTAATACGACACTTATGGGGAATGGCCCATACGCGACGGATTCATTGGGCCATCCAAAATGTTCACATATTTTAAAGTTGAAGTTGAAGTTGAAGTGTGACGGAGTGATTGGGCCATAGCCTTGCGATGCGATTGCGTTAAGTCAAACCCCCATAAGGTTACATGTATTTAATTTTGACAGAAATTTGGAAAACCAAAACAGTTCATGAAATCTGTAATTTTGGTACTTATAACTAGAAATTATTATTCCACAGCAATGCCATCCCTGTTTCAACTGTGGTTAATAACGACAGAAAAATGTTCTTTTGTTGTTGTCCCCAATGGAAATTTTTACCTAATAATGTGCTGATTATGCCACAAAAAAGCACCTTTTTAAAAGACTGAAAAGTCTAGGCACAACCTTAGCAATGAACCATTCAGTGCTGCAAAACAAAGAAATTGTAGCAGATTGTTCAATCCTAGAGTAGATTCAGCAGAATTTGACATCTCGCAAAGAAAGAGAACAAAAGGAGCAAAAGAAAATGCATTTTTCACTTTTGCAGTCAAAAACTCAAAAATCAAAGTTTGTGTATTCTTACAAGCAGAAGGTCGTCTTCTGTGTTTTCATTAAAAATAAACAATAAAAAAATATCATTACCCTTTCCCATGGTTACATAAAAGGTTTTTACAAGCATATTATCCCAACTAATTTTCGTGCTATTCAATTTTTCATTCAATTGTGGTGTTCTTGGATTTTCTTTATGCCCGTGCCAGCGTCTAATCACAAAAAGAGTTTAAACAAACAAAAGAATAGAATCACTTCTGAATACATATGTGTCGATATATGTAGTATACTTTATCTTAAAACTTTGTGCTAATTATTTTTTATTCGTTGTGAATGTTGAGTGCTTTCCCTACGCAATATTTTAGTGAGTTAAGTGCATTATATTGTAGCCGATTGAAGGTGCATTGAACTCTGGTTGTGACCCGTCATCGAGATTTAAGCCGAAATCTCATAATAATTATTCATCTAAGCGTGACAAAAAAAAAATAGAAATTGGCCTTGAGTTTTTGAAAAACAAGCTAATATGAGTGTTGAGTTCGTTGACTGTTTGTCTATGAGAAAATGCGACTAAACTCTTGCTCAGCAATAGGCGAAGACGGATTATTATTCTTATCTCAACCTGTCAAAGGACAACTTCATTTTCTCTTTGCACTGCATTAAACATTTCATCATTAAACACGAACAAACAAGTTTATTTTCCTTTTTGAAGGCACCTGCTCCAATAGAAGTTACAGGTGAGAATTATTTTTTTTTGTTCTGTTGATTAGATTTTATTGCTTAGATTGGATGTTGCAAGGACAATCGTTGTTCTCTCCATAAAAAAGAATATATGAATAAATTGATACTAGAAAAACCGCGCCTTAAACATTTTTTGTGGTAAATGCACGTCGTGGATGAAGTTGCGCATAACTTGTTAGAGGTTTGCTTTTCTTTTTTTTCTATCTTTTGTTGGATAGGAAGGTACATAGGGGTTGGTGGGAAGCATGAATTTGATCACATATCAACAATACAATGCATTGAGTGGAAAATAGTAATGTTCTATGGTGTGGAGAGATGATGTGTGTGTTTTACTTTTATCGTTATTTGCATATCGGATTACTTTTTTGCGCTTATTCGTCAGCACATGGCATTTTGTGTTCTTGTGGGGTTTTTTCTTGGTAAAGAAAACGACAGCATGAAAACAATGCAAATGTAAAAACTAACCTACCCCACTTTTATTTATTATGTTTTCATTACTTATTTAAATTGATTGACAATAGCATCAGCATTCGTACAAATCTTTACCATGGTGGCTGTCAGCTTTATAACTGTGTGATTTCTATGGTTGCTGGTTTAAGGATGCTTTCAATTTGGACTCCATCCAAACAGGTTAAGCCTAAAATGATTGAATAAATAAATAGCGTGGCGCAACAGAGCGCGGAGCCCAGCACAGTTCCCTTCTAAGAGAATGGCATTGACATTGAGAAAATACTCTTCTTCGAATCTTGAAACCTCCCAGGCGAAAATGCTAACCATTACACCACGGTTTACTTAATTTAAGAAAAGGTAAATAAATAGATGGGGTGGCGCAACAAAGGTCGGTTAACTTCGGGCCTAATGCCGATTCCAAACGGTTACGCAGTTAACTTAGGTTCATTTCAGTTTTATTTCATTAATTATTTCGAGAAAGAAGTTTTCGAATATTTAGAGACAACCCTACTGCGAAAGCCGAAATTTGTGCAAACGGGCTAGAAACATCTGTAATGCTCACAAATAAAAGGCCAAGTTTTTACATGACCAAAAAGTAAGGCAAAAAATACTGTTGTGTCCAAAAGGCAGCAAACACTTTTGGTCTTTTGTTAAGAACGTTAAGAACTCGACCACGTCATCGGTCCCAACGCTCATCTTCAATGACTCTCCATATGTTAGCTCCATCGACAAAGCCAATTTGTTGGCAGCTTAATGTCCTGCCAACTCGACAGTTCCGCATGGCTCCACCTGAGCTAGAGTCTGCAAATTCTGTGATGAAGCAGATATTTTTTTCGCACTCGCTCGGTTGCGAGAGTCCTCAAAGATCTCAATATACATAAATCCGCTGGTCCAGATGGTATCCCCACCGTTATTCTGAAGAGGTATTCTTCTACTGCGTGAACTTTTCTGTCTATCTGATTCTTCTGGGATCTCATCTTGAGGCTCTTCCCGAGCAGATTGAAAACTACATTTGTGCAATGTCCCTAAAAATGATAAATCTTCCTCTAATTCCACTTACCTTCCAATCGCACTTTCAAGGTCATGGAAACGTTGATAAACTGTCAACTCTGGAAATATCATGAAGAATGAAAGTTTATCAGTGACCAACAGAACGGCTTTCGTAGCAAACGGTCTACTGGTGATTTGATGGCTTATCTCACCGAAAAGTGAAACCAATCTTTACATTGTTTTGGAGAAAGTAAGATTATTGCGTTTGATATTTCTAAGGCATTTGATAGAGTTTGGCACCAGGCTCTTTTATCGAAAATGCGTGCTTTTGGTATCGATGAGTCTCTTCTTCGTTGGATTAGAAACTATCTTTCCAACCGTTCAATACAAGTTGTGTTGGATGGCTTCAAGTCTGATACCCACTTCATAAATGCTGGTGTGTCTGAGGGCTCCGTTTTGTTTCCGTCTCTCTTCCACATTTTCTTAAATAATCTCTTGTCTGAAACTTCTAATCCGCTTAACTGTTTTGCTGACGACTCGACCCTCAGCTTTTCATATTCGTTTCCAAATTCACGTCTTTGCTCTTCGGATGTGGAACTTTAACGGTTGCGTATGATAAGCTCACTGAGTTCAGACCTTGACAGCATTGTTACATGGGGTAATAAAAACCTTGTAGAATTCAATGCTTCGAAAACTCAATGCTGTTCCTTTGTCGTTAAAGCTAAACGTTCCCCCATTGCCATTATCTATTAATGGTTCCTACATCCAAGAAACCGAAAAGCTGTCAGTACTTGGTATGTTTGTAAACGACGATCTTCGTTGGAATGACCACATATTCGAAGTCGCCAAAAACGCTGCTAAATGCTTAGGCTTCTTGAGACGATGCAGGAAGTTCTTCACGCCTTCTGATCTGGCTACAATTTATAAGGCCTTCATCCGCCCAAAACTGGAGTATATCTCCCATATCTGGTCAGGTGCTCCTCAAACATCTTTGCGCCTTCTTGATGAGCGTTAAAATTGATAGGTGATAGTTCAATCGTAGAATCGATTGATTCTCTTGAACATTATTACATCGTTACCTGTCTCACTCTCTTCTATCGCTTTTTCTATAAACAGTGCTCTAGTGAAGTAGCCAGTTGCATTCCTCCCCTTTGGGGTGACCGCCACTGTTGGCACTTGTAAGTTATTGTGAGGCACCCCCACTATATTTCAATATTTTGCGCGTTTTTTGATTCAATTTTCATAATTAATGTGTAGTTGGAAACCCTGTACCATCACATATATTAAGAAAAGCGAATACTAAAGCCTTTTACTCAGCCTTATGATTTTGATATCGTATTTAGCACACATTCGCAATCCAGTCGTGCCAATATCTTTTAGATCCAACGAGAGCTAGAACTGTACAGGACAGCATATTAAAACTTCAGACCAATCGGTCGAGTAGTTTTTTTTGTGGCCCCCGTAAGACGAAAAAAACTGGTTTCGAAATAAACGCGTTCAAAGTTTCAAGTATATTCCCATATTTTTCAATAAAATTTATCACTCGATGTAACTATCACCTAGGACCACGTTAAACTAACCAATTTAACTGTTAAAACTAAAATATTTCCCCTTAAATTTATACATTGCTGCTAGTCAGGTATCAGGTATAAAAACCCTAGCAGCTGCAACTAGCGAACAATAGAGCCCGACTTACCGAGTCTCCTACTTACCTGACCTTCTAATTGGCTGTCGATCAAATTGTACTGTAAAAAAAATAATTGGTTTTTCGATAGTTCTAGACCACCAACTACTCTTAAACTTATAGTGTAGCCCAAGTTGCTTTTGCATAAAACCATGTTAACGATTGCTTTTCCTGATAAGTGCAAACATTTGTGAAATATATTCAAAGAAAAAAAAAAAAATGTAGTGCCACTTGTCCCAAGTCTTCGCAAGTTTTTCCAAATAGCAGTAATACCATATGAGGAAAGTTTTTACCACAATTTTTTCTAGCACTGCTTCATTTGTGTTCGTTATTTTCCTCTATGGTTTTGCGTGGGAAGTTCCAATATTCTCACCTATCTCTTCAAACGCCATGTTTGCATGTTTATTCGCTTATTTGATATCCATCATGATCTTGATCTTGACAATGAAGATCAACACATGTGCATCTTTTTTGGCATCACTTCAGTTCAAATTACTGATGAAAAAATAAAGTGACAGTGCAAAATTTATTCAATCAAAGTGACAGTTTTATTTATTTAATTTTGAATTTAAAAGGAAAACCAATTTTTTTATCTCGGTGTATGTACATTGTACATTGTACATACATATAAGATTCATAGAATTATCCCCCGAGGAAAAATAACCAGACAATCTGTCAATTGTCAAGCGAATATAGTTTGTGAAAAAATGCAACTCAACAGGTGTGCTCCTGACACCTCCGAGCTCCGACTCAGCTGGTGGTAAATTGTTTTTGAAAGCTATTAAATGATCAAGCACTTTTTAAAAGTTTATTCATTGGGCAATGTTAAGGGGGATGTGGGTGCAATAGTTTTGAATGCACGTACATAAGTAAAGAGCCCTCGTAATTCAGTGCGCCAAAAACATTTTAAGTATAATTTCCTTTTTGGGTTAAACAGCTGAAAGTTGTATAAGTTATTCTCTTAAATAGATAACAGTTTTGTTTACAACTTAGTTGTTATTGCATTACAAAAAATATAATTTTTTTTTTTTTTTTTTTTATAATAAGCGCGCACATCAAGGGGTTATGACTACCCTTATAATGTTATAAACACAGTGCGAGCATTTAGGAAAATAGGAGAGGATTTGAAAGGAGACATCGATGCACGTTGCTTTTGAACCTTCGTGAATCGTAATGCAGGGGAAATACAGAGCCAGGTGAACTGTATAGCAACTCTTTGATACCTTAATCTTAAGGTGCGTCCACGCTATGCCACGCCCACACTATACCGACATACATGTCGATCAGAAATACCGAATTGGTGTGGCCTTCCTACCTATCGAAAGCTGACCCAAAACGAGTGAAATAGATCCGATGGCTGCTCGGCTTAGTGTGGACACACCTTTACAATTGATCTTTTCTCAAAGTAATTTTAACTACCGATTTTTTGCTTCTTTGAGTTAGTCTTTCAGATTTTTTTTGTTAAAAGTTATATGACAGATTTATAAATCAATTTGAAAGACCTTGGGAACGTCATTGAAAAATCCAAAATTTTTTCATTCTATTCGGAAAATGTAGATTGTGGTGGAGCTTGAAGTGAAATAAGTAAACAATAAGAAAACTGTGCATCTTACAGGGTTTTGAACCCACTCCCTTTTACATAATAGCCGTCTATGGTTTAATTTTAATTCATTTGAATTTTCTTACCTACTTACGAGCTGAAAATGTGTAAAACTAGCTTAAATATTGGTGCTTATCATAAGGCGTCCGCAACCAATTCAGACTATACGAATTCCAAACAGGAAGCATCATAGGCGCCTTTGTTAGGAATGCTTTGCTACGAACGAAATTTGTCACTATTCATAAAATTATTAACAATTTATAAATATCGGCTCATTGATTCATTGCGAAGATGTTTTAAATCCTTTCTATGTTGCATTCTTAGCCCGAAATTGTTATGACGGGCATTGTGATAGGAATGAAACTTAACTTACAAATTTTTAACTGGTACTCTAAATTAAACTTATGAAGTAAATAAATCAGAGCAAGTTAACATGTGTCCCCAGTGACGTAGTGATTAGCATGTCTGGAGGTTCGTGGGGTTTAACCACAGCCCTCTGAGGGTAATAGATTACACACTGCCATGAAAAGTACTTTCTAACTTAGCCGTTCGGAATCAGCATAAAATTGTATTATTTTATTTTACAGTATTTGGGTACTCAGAAATTATAGAAATTTCACATGAAAAAATGATTTCATGTGGTGGTTTATGCGGAAAATCTTTCCATCCCCTTTGTGTTGGTGTGACTAAGCGATCTCTAACTCATTTAAACGAATACCTGCGCAACTTTACCTTTTATTGTGACGAATGCAAACAGATCTCGCTGTCTTACATAATGCTGGCGATAAGGTGTCTGAGCGAAAACATAAACCAGATGACAACTGATATGAAGTCATACCACAAAAAGGGTAGACAAGAACTGGCCAGATTCGATGATGTTTTGAAGAATGCCGACGAGTTGAATTTAACCAATGCTCAACTGCAGAACCAGAGTAAACTCACAGCTCAAAAACAACTCACAAATCAAGCAACTTGTCGCTCTGACTCAGGTCGTCTCAGACATCTCTAGCGACAATCGAATTGAGCAGAGCGTTCAATCATTCAAAACTGAAATTCGCAAAAACTCTGAGCGAATGTCTATCCTCGTTACAAACTTCTTCAATCCATCAGCTGAGTTCTCTGAAAACTGCCGTAAACTCTGTTGAATCTCATCTGCAAACGATCTCACTTAACCCCACTCCCCTTCCGTGTCAACATGATTCATTGCTCTCTGAACTGGCTGATAGATTCGTAGACGTAGCCAATGATCTTGCTTTAAATAGAGTATTGATCACAGATCTATCCGACGAAGTAAGAGCGGTTTCGTTCAAAAGCAATACACCTGATCAGCAACCGGAAAGACCAACTGAACCCAACATGTCCATACTTGATGAATTAATAGACGCCAACCTCACGACAACAACATCTCACACAGCTCCTACCGCCCCCTCCGTAGCCGAATTGGAACCCACCTTTTCCCCTCCCACCGAGCTCACCATAAACCGTTTGGGATCCTCTTGGACTATTTCTGAATGGAATACAAGGATCACAAAGCTTAACAACAACAACACTTCAATCTTTACAGTGAGGAACACACCTGTATCAGCTGACACCCTGTGGCTAGAAAGTTTCTTCCTTCGAAACTACACCATAAAGATTTCTAACATCCAGAAGATCTCTACTCCGAACTCTACATCATTTCGGATTAGCATTCCCACATCTTACGAATGGCTGTTTACAAATCCTTTTGGAAATACCATAAAAATTGGAAAGATGGTAATTGCACGTTGTAAGAATAAAAGTAATAAGCTTAGATTAATACCTGTTCCCAAGCCCGCTAAAATACCTTCGAACCCTAATTGGTCTTTTAAAACCCACATAATGCCTAGTTTCGTTCCCTCTTTCCAAATTCCCTATATTCCTCAGCATGTCCCAGCTCAACAACCCAAGCCACAACTCAAGCCACAACCAAAGCCCCATAAATCAATTCAATCCAAAATCAAACCCAAAGACGCCACTTATCCATCCACGCTTCCTAAAAGGGTGTCTTTCAATATTGAAACTACTCCATCTAATTCCCCTGTTCCAAACCCACAAATCTCTGCCCCTTTTCCAAGCTTCGACCTAACGTCTGGAGCAGAATACCCTAATTTCGTCAGTTCCCACATACTCAATCCAAACTCTTCCCAGTCTCCTCAAGGATCTTCCCCCTACATTGACCCCCTCTTACCCCCCGTAGTCAAACTCACACAGCAAAACACTGATTCAACTGAATCGCGTTACGCTCTCTCGAGACTTAGAGACAAAAAAACTTATGAGAACATACGAATCTTTTTGTCTTATCTTCACAACAAATCGGACTCCCTTTATTTTGGAGAAAGGAAAATTATTGAGCTTGATATTTTAAGGCATTTGATAGAGCTTGACATCAAGCTCTCTTATCGAAAATTCGTCCTTTTCGTATCGATGAGTCTCTTCTTCCATTTCCCCTAGTAAACCCAAAGAAAACCTTTGGCCCATCCTCGTGCATCGATTTCACCATCAATTGAATCATAAAGTTATTTCAAATTGATATACCGATAGTACAAAATAAACAAAACAAACAACAAAAGAGCAGCACTCAAACATCTGTTTTTGTATTTTGAAAGATGATCTGATGTGCCTTATCAAAAGATAAAAACCAAGAAGAGCCCCCATGCTATAAAATAATAAAAATAAAAAATCAATTTCAACGATTGTTTGATTAATTGCTCATACCAGCATTAGTTTTGGTTTTCTGGTATAATTACTTTGTGTGTGTGTTGATTACTGTTTGCTTTTTATCTGAGTGTCGCTATTTTGCCGGTTGTCGATACCAATTATGGATTAAATGGCCATCAATTGACATACAGGTGCACATTTGCCAGCTCTATTTACAGCCAATTGACACGATTGCAGTTTTTATTTACTTAACTGTGAGCTGCACATTAGCTCAGCTGGCAGTAACAATCACAAATATGTAGTTTGATACACCAAATAGTTGCGTGACATGTACCTACATATATTTTTTGATTTATCAAGTGCGTAGGAACACATTCAACACATTAAGCCATCTGATATAATAAATTGATAGTAATAGAGTAACAAAATGTAATGATTCACCATCGGCTTTACGCCTTTGCTTCTATTTCTTGTCGTAGTTTTACCAGACAAAGAGTCTAAGTCGCAGTCTTCAACAAGTCTGAATGCACGAGTAGTGAGTAATCGTAACCAAGGACGCAATGAAACAAAAAGACAAAAACTATCGACAAGTGGTAAAAATAAAAAGCTTATCAGCAGCTGCTGTTTATTTAAGTTTTCTGACCGCAATTTTAGTAGGGATCCAAAATCAAAGATATTTCACACTGTCGTTATTGTAATGTAATGAAAGATTTTTCTTATCTAAATTGGTTACTTCTCAAGTGTTTTAGATAAAATTGTATCAAATGATCTGGAAAGAATTTATCATCAAGTTTGTAACCAAATGAGATTCACACAATGACCACATGGGTTGCATTTTGGCGGGAAAAAAGTGGAATAGGTGGGGAAGAATGTTGAATGTAGTTCTCAAATAAAGGGCTAGCTTTCGGACTTTTCATTCTTATCTCAATCAGTTAAGGCCATGTCTCCGTGGACGTTAGAACAACGCGTTTTTGTGTACGATTGTTTTGTGAGACACAACGGTTCAGTCTCTGATGTCCAAAGTTGCTTTTGTAACATGTTTCGAAATCAGGCTGTGCCTTCTCGAAGCGTTATCTTAAATTGGATTGAAAGACTTGGTTTATTGTTCAGGTTTGTACTATAGACAGTATAGAATATGTAATTAGTAGAAGCTTTTTCTGCCGTTGTAATTGTGAATTACATAGCGAAGATAGCTTTCCTTTTACCATTTGTAAGTGAAAGGAAAGCTAGCAAAAAAAAAAAAAGGCTAGGTCGAAAAAAATTGCGGTTTTGTGAAGAAATTGTTCATAAAAGTCGAATGTCATTTAGTAAAGTAGGAAAGTATTTGATAGGAGACACCTATGCACGTTGTTTTTGAACTTTTGTAATCGTAGTGTGGGGGAAAAACCGAGTAGGGTTAAGCATTCCACATACGGGTACTATGAATATCTATACTTGTCTATACGTCCGAAGTTAGGCTCATGGTAGAACAGATGAGCATTCCTAGCGAGGCGAGTGTTGTGGCTGAATTTTTTCAGGAGAGGAGAGTTTTGGTGGATGTAGGCTTTGTTCATTGTAGCTGGATCAGAAGGGGTGACAAATTTTCTGCATCTTCTTAAGAAACCTAAGCATTTAGCAGCATTTTGGGCGACTTCAATTATGTGGTCATTCAAACGAAGATCATCGTTTACACACACATACCAAATACTGACAGCTTTTCGGTATCTTGGATGCAGGCACCATTCATGGGAAGTGGCAATGGGGTGATATTAAGCCTTAGCGACAAAAGTGACAACATTGAGTTTTCGAAGCATTGAATTCTACTTGGTTTTTACAACCCCATGTAACAATGTTGTCAAGGTCTGAATTCAATAGGCTAATCATACGCAAACGTTCCAGTTCCACATCCGAAGAGCAGGGATGTTAATTTGGAAATGAGTATGAAAAGTCGAGTGTTGAGTCGTCAGCAAAACAATTGAGAGGATGAGAAGTTTCATTCAATGTAGATTGTTTATGAAAATAAGAAAAAGAGTCGGAGACAAAACGCAGCCTTGGGGCACACTAGCATTTGTAAAGTGGCTATGAGACTTAAAACCGACCAAAACAATTTGTATTGAAAGTGTAATTTCTAATCCAACGAAGAAGAGACTCATCGATACCAAAAGCACGCATTTTCGATAAGAGAGAGCATGATGCCAAAATCTACCCAATGCCTTCAAATATAAAGCTCAATAATCTACTTTCTCCAAAACAGTGTAAAGATTTGTTGCTCCTTTCGGTGAGATATGACATAAAATCATCAGTGGAGTCTTTGCTACGAAAGCCGTTCTGTCGGTCACTGATAAACTTTCGTTCTTCAAGATATTTCAACGTTTCCATGACAATGGAAAGAAGGGACGTAAGTGCAATTGAACGGTAAGTGGAAGCGGAGGAAGATTCGCCATTTTTAGAGACGGACTGGACAAATGCAGTTTTCCATCTGCTCGTGAAGAGCCCAACTAGTATAGATAGAAAAGCATACACAGTGGTCTTGCCAGTGCAAAAGAACACCTCTTCAGAATAATGGCGGGGATACCATCTGATCTAAAAAATATCTGCCCCATCGCAGAATTCACAGGCTTAAGCTCAGGTGGAGCCAATATGTTATCAAAAAGTGTCGAGACAGCAGTAAATTGGCTTCATCGATGGAGCTGACATTCGGGGAGACGTTGAAAACGAGCGTTGGGACCGATGACGTAGTCATGTTCTTAATGTTCTTAACAAAAGACCAAAAGTTTTTGCCTTACTTTATGGTCATGCGAAAACTTTGCCGTTTGTATTTGAGCATTACAGATATTTCTGGCCCGTTTGAACACTTTTTTCTCTTTCCCTAAACGCCTCAAAACTTCTAATTTGTTTGATGTTAAAAGAGTTGAAGCCCACGTTGAGAATTTAGAAGAATGAAGTGCCTATACGCAGAACCCGAGCCTTGACCAAGGTAGATCATTTATCACTAGTGTTAAGAATGTATACTTATTTTCTTTGAGTTTTCTTGCATATGTGCAGAATTTATTCTGAGGTATGTCTGATTTAGGTCCGTGTATATCTTATCCTTGATTTTTTAACCCTTGCATTGTCTGGCCAACTTTAATTAGACATCTCCTGTACAGCAGAGTGAATCGAATTCTTCCGTACTCTGCAGTTGTTAGAACAAATATTAATTTTTTCGAGTCTCACAACTGCGTATCCAGATGTACTACTCTTAAGATGTTTTCCGATATGCATACCTACTTTCGTATCCAAATCAGTTTTAAATATATAAGTACTATCAATAAAAGGTATTGAGTCTTACCGTTCGCGTACACCAAAACCGAATTATCGGCCGACATCGGGTCGGAACTACTCGGACGACTTTCTCGGACGATCGTCTGCATACACTGCATCCGATCTAGGACGGTGCCGGTCTGTAGTCTGACTTTGTGAAATTTTAAGTGAAATAATTATTTTTTATAATTGTTTTTTTTAAATTGTTATTGTATTATATTAAGCAAAAATTATAACAAAAAGAGAATTACTGAAGTTAAAATCCAAAATTAATAATCCTCTTGGGCACTTTGTTAAACGTCCACAACATATTCTTCCTCCTCGGTATATAATTCAACCTCCTGGTCATATGTTGATGTTTGCGATTGATTCATATGATTTGTAGTTAGTGGTGGGTGCTCTTCAATATTGAGAATATACTTGGGATATGGAATATTTGGTTGCAGTTCTACAGAGCTGGATCGACTAAATTCCTCCGGACAGAAGCTGTTTACAGGAGAGTATTGCGGTTGACGATTTTCTTCCTCCAGGAACACATCCAATAATTTTCTTTGAACAGAGATCTTTCTATTACGTGGCACTTCTTTCAGATATGGAAGTAAACTTAACAAAAAATTTCGATCTGGGTCTTCTGCCGATTTATCAGTGGACCTACTTTCATATAATTGAAGTTTTCTTTTTTCAATCTGCAGATATTCTTGGTCGACGTCAAAATTTTTTCTTTTCCTTCCAGATTTTTGAAAATTAAAATGTTTGTTTAGCGCTATAGGCACTGATTTTTTAATCGTTTTTTTATGTTGTTGTGTTTTCGAAATTTCAGGTTGGGACACTGTTGTGGTTTCCTGCAATAAAGGCGGGAATGCAGGCTGTGATACCGCTGACGGAGAATATAAAATTTCTTCAAATGGTTGCGAAGCCGCATTATTTTCTTGGGTGGGACTCTCTATTTCGGGCAAGTTTCGACTTAATTGCTTGGGAGCAATTTGTTTTGATAGGAATAATAGTGAGTCGTAGTAAGCCCAAGAAGATTTTTTATTTTCGGCCGCAGCACCAGATTTCTCAGGTCCATTATGTTTGTTGAATTCCTTTCGGAATTGATCCCTTAAGTTGCTCCATTTTTTCTTTACATCTGGAACAGTCAGCTCCATCTCTGAAGACACTTCGGTTCATAGGCTTTTAGCAGTATCTCTATTGTTGTAGTTTTTGGAAAATTTATCCCAGAGAGGTGGCCTGTTGTGTATACAATTTATCAATTTTTCGTTGTCCATATTTTTTTTTCGTGAACTTTATTTACATATTTATTAAATGCTTGAAACTTTATAATTCAACCCGACAACTGACGAAAAATCCAAACATGTTCGGATCATGCCGGCTTATCGGTTATTAATTATTATCGGGCGTCATCGTACGTCATCGACGATGTCGCTTTCAGTGGTGTACGCGCTCTCTTTTCTTTCTATGTGTTTGGTTCGATCGGCCGAGTTCGGCCGACAACGTCCGATCATACTTCGGCCGATATCGGATCGGAACTGTTCGGACGACAATCTCGGACGTTCGTCTGCATACACTGCTGCCGTTCTCTGACGATAACTGACAGACATCCTGTTATTGAATTTATTTATTTCAGTTCAATTGAAACTTTTTTCCATAAATTTTTAGTGACATCTCTATTATTATACGCCTTAGAAAACTTATTCCACAGTGGTGTCCTACTAAAACGAAATTTACTAACTTTTCACTATCCATTTTGTACTTCTATAGGCAAACTGACGTCCGACGTCCGATAAATCCAAACAAATTCGGATTCGTCTGTTGATCGGATGAAGTCGGACGACATCGGACGACATCTGACGTTGTCGGTTGTAGTGGTGTACGTGTTCTCTCTGTTTAACACATGTTTGGTTCAAACGTCAGAGTTCGGCCGACAACGGCCGATTATAATTCGGACGATGTCTGATTTAGTGTACGCGAGCCGTTAGCCTAGAAAACACTTTTCTTCTAGAGGGCGTCTGGAGAATAGAAGTTGCCAACAGTTTTTTGGAGGTTTTGAACTAGAAGTATAATTTTTTATTTATAGAAAATGAGTTCTGCGAAAGTGTTTCAGGTATATTAACTTTACCCTTTGGCTTACGTGCTCTAAAAATCACCAAACATGACAAAAATGTGGTTCAACGAATGCATTGGTGCGAAGTGCGATTGAATCTTAGTCAGAAGGCCATGACAAACTTAGGTTTTTTACCCAAAGTTTCACTAATTTCAATGGCAAAAAAGACAAATGACTCGCATTGGTGCGCCATAACCGTAGAACCCAATGTTTTATTTTGGCTAAAAAATGCATTTTTTTTTTTTAGTTTTTTACACCAAATGAGAAGTTGTTATCAAGGTGCTGATTCACAAACAATAAATAATATTAAATCATCGTTTGTGGTTTTGGTGTTTATTTAAAGAACAATAATAATCAATCTAATGCAGTTAGATAAGATAACTGTTTATTCCCTAAAGAAAGTATTGGGGTTCATGGTAACAAATTTGGTTTCTTGTTCTAGGGGAATTTTTCAAAGAGCTAATTTGTCGATATTGATAACTCGATTTGTTTTGTTGATTTAGCATAAAAAAGATATGGACTTTGTTTGATTAATAATGTTTTTACCTTCTTTTCAATGTCATTGTAGGTAGGTTCTTAAGTGTGACTGATAAAAAATACAGTCACTGGAGATTAAATTGGCGTATGCACTTATTTTTTCATTATAAATTCATTCAATGCCTTTGGTTGGAAATTGTATTTACGGGGGTTTCATCAATAATCACATGCTTCGCTGAAAATTATTAGATTGTGCTATTTTCAGCATTGGGGTGCAAGCAAGTGGCGTAATGGTTGGCCTGTTACGTGAAAGTTTGAATTTTTGCACGAGGACTTGTAAACTTTTCAGAGAAGACTTTTCATTGCCATGAAAAATATCATCATCAGTTTTATTAATCTCTCCTTTTTGAATATACAAAGAAAGAATAAAAATCTCAGAAATATTTAACTGGTTTTCCTGGGCTATCGCCTTTCGCAAGAAATTGGCAAGTCCTCCGATTAGTAATTTCACTGCCATTAAAAGCGTATTCTGGATTAGCCGTTCGGACTCCGCAAAAAAAAATACTAAGCAATATAAATAGTATTCAGAGGTAACTAGTTAAATCTAATCGTATTATTATATTGCTGTGTTAAATAAGCTGGGTATATAAGCTAATTTTACACATTTTTCTTAACGTGTATAAGAAACTGAATTAGTAAAAATAATTTGAAAACTGTTGTCGATTTGTTCGCGCCATAGAAAGTGGTCATCTATTGTAACTCCCAGATATTTGAATGATTTTACTATTTCAATTCCATTCTCTTTTTGTCAAATTGGGCATGTTGGGTTTTGATGAAAGATACGTATTCTCGCCTCTTATGCTGACTTGGTGTGCGATTATGCATAAGTTTCGTTTTAGTGGCATTTACGACCAATCCAAAATCGTGACACCATCAAGAATCTTCATCAAACTTCTGTTGCATTATAGAAATAGCTGTTGTTAGACACTTGTGTCTTATAACAATGGCTATGTCGTCAGCGTTTGCAAAATCGATGTCATTCTTAAAAACTTGAATAAGCGTATTTGTAAACACGTAAATAAAAAAAAAAAATAAAGAGGACTGGACCAAGTTTTGAACCCTGTGGTACACCTTGTGTGCCAGCTCTTTCATAACTCATTGCCCTTGCAGTTTTAACTTTTAAATTTCTTTAAAAAGAAAAACTCTCCATCCATTTCCATAGGGTCGCTCTGATTCCAATTTTATAAAGAACTTCTAGCAGTTTTCCGTGACTCAACGTGTCAAATGCTTTGCTGAAGTTCACGCAAATGATCAATACGTAAAATAAGTTTTAAATAAGGCTCATGTTAACCGCGTTACAGAATTCTCCAAGAAGTTAAGTTAAACGATAAACGCATTTTTCAACAACGGGAGGGATTGAAATTGGCCTATAGTTTTGAATTTATTTTTTTAACTTTCTTCCTTTATAAATATCGGCCGAATAAACGATGTCTTCAAAACTTTTGGAACGCATCCTTGGATCAGACTTCTGTTGATAAAATTGCTTGTATGATTGGTGTTAGAGAACTAGCATTACTTTTAATGTGAGGCTCAGCAGTTGAGTTGGTAAATTTGTTACTATGAAAAGCGCTTTCTTGATTAGCGGTTCGGAACGACATGAAATTGTAGGTCCCTCCCATTTCCTCACAAGGAATAGTTGTTAGAATTGCGCTAGGCCCTGGGGCTCCTCCCTAATCATTTTTTAACTGATGGTTTATTTTTACCCCATAGTTAAAATGAATTAGAAATTAATTCAGAAGAAAGTTATAATTCCTTAAAAATATTGTGGAAAACGTAAAATGAAGTCTCGATACCATAAACCAATGTAATGTAATGTAAACTGTGTTTTTAGAATTGAAAAGTTCATTTTCAGCATTGCGTATCATGAGTGTTAATTTGATAGGCTGAACATCAATTTTTCTTTCAGTGTCTCAGTTTCATCTGAATGCCTTATTCAGATTTTTATTTTCATCTACTGGAAAGGCTGCAACCCTTAAATGCAAGGCTTTATAAGTAAGAGCAAACATATTCGTTGTTGTTCAAGTGGCTACCGACTGTAGCTCATATATTCCAAGACCTTCTTGATGGTTTCTATAGTTCTTGGTTTGTTTAGATGATATCGGCCTCAAGGGTTTGAATCGCTTCTTAATTGTTGGCCTAAGATTAGTCTTTCCCGGTTGTACACAAAAAATATACAAGGGGATTAAGTCGCAACTCCGTAGGGTCCAAGTACAGTGGGTGGTTCATTTCGGCTAAAACCTATTTTCTAAAACGCATTGTTTGGACCAGCACTCACTTAAGAAACAAGTTCTCAATATTTCTCAAAGTTGTTCAAGCGAAAAGCTAGAAAGCTACTCATTTCGTGGTACTGACTTTTTGTCAAGAAACTGAGCGTCAAACAGCTGTCAGAAGTCAGTGTCAAAATAACCTATGAAAAGATACGACAAGATGGCTCACCCGTAAGAAAAATGTTGTTTGCTTGTAGTTTTAAAATCTATTGTGATCAGTACCTACACTTGGTAAATGTGAATAATTTTAACTTGTACGAACTCTAACTTTAACTTTTCTCTTTTCCCCGTCGTAAGAAATCCCGCACTTGCACTTTTTTCGGCTTAAGCTTATCTTCTTTCTGTTCCAAAATTCATACATATGGTTAGGTAACTTTTTGTCCTACCGATACCAACAAATCGATAATACTTCTAAAAAAGGCCTAAAATCTTGCCGTGATGGTTAGCATGTTTGCCAGTTACGTAGGGGTTTCGGGGTTCGAATCCCATCAAATCGGCATAGAATTGTAGGTCCATGGAATGCATTACGCTCCGACCGAGGTTTCCATAGCTTGTTGCGCCATCCTACGTTGGTCGGTTTCCATGAAGGATCGCAATTAATTTTAAATCTTTTGTTTTTTATAACTTTGCGCAATTTTTTTTTCATTCACTATTTTAATTTTTTTCAGAATTCACTTAAAACCACAGGAATATGTCTTAAAATGTTTTTAGAACTCATCTCACAAAATTAATTAATTAATAATTGTTTTCAGGTCACTTTTTTTTCCATTTTTAGAGGTGTCAAATGATATTTGTCAATTTTGACGTCAACAGTGTTTCAGTTTGTGAGTGCTTCTGGCTTCGCTTCCTCCTTCAAATCAAGAATCAAATTTCTCTTTTTTCGAGGAGAGGAACTGTCATTTGATGCCAATGGAACGGTTTGAGAAGCGTTCAGAAGGCTTCCGAACGACCAATGGAAAACGACATAAGTTTCCTCTGCTTAATGATAAGTACAAGATCAAATAGGGGTTTTACTCCAACATTTCCATTGCGTCAATATGTTAACTATTTGTACAGATACTCGAAAAATTGTGCTTCTGGTATAAACGATTAAGTCTTGTACAATTTATCAAATAACTACACAAAATAAATCTGCAATTTGTCTTAGATCCTTTTTTAATAATAAATAAAATTGCTTGTTGTTGCGTTGTTACTTTTAAAACTATTCTATTTTAAATCTCAATTTATTTTCAAATTTTATAACATTTCTATAATTTATTACATATTTCAATTTGGAATTAGCCCCATCATGAGTTACCACAGCCGTAGTTCAAGTGAAATAGAGACGACAACCCTCCGAGATGTACTTCCGAAATTCCTGAAAGATTTCATGAAAGATTTCTGTTTCGCTGATGTAAAAGATGCAATAAAACACATCTTCAGCGAAGAAGAAATGCGCCGCATTCTTGCTGAGGTATATTCAAATCAATCAATCATTTTCAAAATTAATCAATTCGAATATTTTTTAGACTAATGAAAAGAAGCAAATCCTTCAGATTTTCTGGATCCTATATCAAAGGGAGAACCAATTAGATCAGTTTCTTCTAAACATCACTCAATGGTACCCATGGTTAAGTAGAATGGTGATTGCCGAACGTGATGCTGTTTCAAAGGGTACCGAAAAATATTTAAATGCCGTACGGGTGCTACGTAGTGGCTTCCAGAAGCATTTTGATTTGAATGTTCACAGAATGGAGTATGTAAGTAGTCTTTCATTTCACTAAACTCGATAAGAAATGTTCAAGAGTTGATTTTTTTTTCTTTTTCTTTTCCTAGTACTGGCCGATTCGTTTGGCTCTAAAGAAGCTAAAACCATTTAATTACCTGGTGCTTAGTGGTGAACTGGGAGTTGGGAAGAAATGGCTTGTAGTTGATGTGTGTTCTGAATATGGTATCTTAAACGCAATGGGACTAAATATATTTTGGCTTGATGTTCGCAATTGCAATAGCCGCGAGGAAGACTTTAGATCTTTGCAGCAATTTCGCCTCCTTCTAGGCGAAGATGATTCAACAATGACATGGCGTCCATCAAGCGAATTCGATGGCGTTAATAATAAAATCCTTCATCTTCAGCAATACATTCGTGATCGTTTGCAACACGACAAATTCAAAGACTGTCTTTTGGTTCTCTCCGACGTACAAAACTCAAAAACTTTGAAGACTTTTAATTTGGGTTGTAAGACACTTATCATTACGCGAAATAGGCGTATCGCCACTAGTCTTTCAGAATCAACTTCGGCTCATGTGTCCGTTGATCGTGGACTTACAACTTCCCAGTGCTATCAACTTTTTGAAAAGGTGTTTCAGCGTAAGCGAAAAACATTCCCAAAAGATGCTTCGGACATATTCCTTCAGAGCAATGGGCAACCATATTTATTAAGCATCATTGCCAACAATTTGAAACTCAACAAGCAAAGCAACTGGACAGAGTGGATCAAAAATTTGCAAAATCTACAGTGGGAAAATTAAACTTACTGTTCCAAATTTAAAATTAAAAGCTTTTCAATTCCAGAATAACTGACAATAAGTTTACAAAAGTAGTGGAATTGTCGTTGAAAGTTTTACAACCTGGTGAAGTAAATTTGTACAACATTTTGGCAGTTTTCCCACATTCTATCAAGATTCCGCTAAAGGTACACATTTTTCTTTGTTAAAATAAAGAATTTCTTTCAAACTGTTCTTATCTTAGCTCTTAGCTGCACTTTGGCGTAAACCAGAACGTGATGCAGAGCACATTCTTGCTAAATTTGACAAATATTCTATAATTAGCCGATCGTATTTGCCAGATGAAACTGTTGCATGCGTCTTACCATACATCTATAGTTCGTACTTAAAAGCAAACAAAGCCATAAATCAAAAGGACATACACAAAAACATAGTCAGTTATTATAAGTATGTTTAGTTGTTTTGTTTGTTGGACTTTCTTATTGTTATTTTATCGGATGGCTCTTACTCTTTTTTTTTGCAGAATTGTGGAAGCCTTACAAAATAGGAAGGAAGTAGATTTGTTCTCCTTTAATAATGACTATTATTTCTATCACTGTATTGGGTACCATTTGCGTGAGTCTGGCCAGTTAGACTTGTTTCCATGTCTGTTTTTAGACTTTGGTTTCTTGGGAGAGAAAATTCGCTCGGATGGGTTTGCAAATACCATTGGTGACTTGAAGTATTACCGCAAGGAAATAGCAAGTAAGTATTTTTTGAAAGAACTACAAATGCTGCACCGTGAAAGACAAGCTTTTAAATAAAACTATTTTCATAGACGGTGATCCATCTAAAGAAAGACTGATTAACGAATTATTAGACTTCTTGCCAAGCATTGAAGAGATGCTTTTCCGTTCTAAAGATACTTGCCTTCTTCAGTACGCACTTATGGCTGAAGGACTCGTTAAAGAAGAGGCAGTTAGGCAAGCTACTGTGTTCCAAGACAAAATGTGGTTTACAGAAAAGTAAGTTGAGCTATTTATCATAAATTTTGCATGCTAACACTTCACTTACTCGTTTAGGGGTCACTTTCATCAGCGCCGCCAGATAGTTTGTCTTCCGGACAAACCAAAACTTATAAAACTACCCGAACCCGATACTTGCGCTATTGCACTCGACAACAACGATGTTTTGTTGGTTGATCTGTCTCTGGACTATAACAGTGGTCCAGTTTATCTTACCGACAATCGGTATCCAATAATCCAAATGGAACTTATTCTCAATGACAACTACATTATAACGCTGGACGTGAAAGGAAACCTAAAAGTTTGGTCCATTTCGGATGATCGTCGACGCAGCGCAAGTCGCAAGCGAAATAGCAGAACGAAAGTAAATCCACTTAATATCCTCCAAAGTCCAGAGATGATGAAACGCAAATGTAAACAGCTTATACAGAAAAATACTGTTCGTGGTGCTATCCAAACATTCCATATTGAGTCGTTCTATCGCGGAGTCATTGATTTACATTTGGCTTTTGCTAATGGTGATATATGCATTTATGCATGGGACGCCCAGCGAGAACAGTTTGAAATCAAAACATTACCAATGCTGCCAACAAATGTTCCCAAAATATGTTACCTCTCAAAAATCCTTGGCAAATACTACCTGGTTTTAAGTAACTCGGGTAAATTGTTTATTTACAATTTGCGAGATGGCTCGCAAACAGCGCACTCTTTTGACTGGCAACAACCACAACAAATCGTTTATATTGGGGAGTACGTTAAAAATTCCGTGACGTACATTATGATTGTATGTCGAGAAAAGGTGTTGCGTATAAGTTTCGCTCAGCAACGTTTTGAGTTCTTGAACGGAGATCTAGAAACAGTGTACAACATTCAAGACAACGACAATGGCAATATTTTTACATGCGCTCGACTTTCTCCCGATGGATGTTATTTGGTGCTCGGCACAAAGAAAGGCCTTATAGTCTTTAACACTGACCAAAAATCGGAGGTACTCCGCGGGAATATAAGTGAAAGTATTTCCTGTGTTGATATTTACCCGTTAGATGACAATGTGTTTAAGTATATTGTTGTATGTGGATCGGAGAATTCAAAGGTCTTGAACCTTTTTGCTTTGAGGCTTTTGGAAAATAACACAATAGTTTGGTCGCATCGACTGAATCATATGAGATGTGTTCAAGAAACAGAAACTAATAATCCTCAATTTGAACCAGATGTCTGGTTGCAAGGAGATAAGTTATTCGACTTGAGCTATGATGATTCCGTTCTACTTGTAGCCGCTGATTCTAAGAATAGGGTAAGTAAGTCTTACACTAACAAATGAATAATGTTTCAAACTGTTCGGGTTTGTTTTTATTTCAGATTCATCAACTGTGTACAACGAACACCAAAAATTGGTCGATAACGCTACCCCCAGAGACTCCAAAGAAAATTACAGCAATCACTGCTTTTAATCAAAGCTCATTCTGCGCATACGAGAGTGGAGATATTTTCAATATCACCAAGGAAATTTTCGAGCCAACTTTTACAACACAAAGCATAACATTCTTGCAAATGATTAACGAAAACACATTGGTTGCGTCTTCACAGCTGGCAAAGCAGAGCATTGTTCGGCGTATAGATGGAAAAAATACTGATGACATGCTCCAGAAAGTATTTGATATTGCAGTTTTCAAATGTTTCACGTTTATGGATGCTTATTTGGTTTTGGTGAACCCGGAAGGACAATTTATTGTAAGTTTGGAATTACTTAAATAAATCTGCAATTAATTTGTTTTATTCTTTTTTTTTTCAGATTGTAGACCTCAAAAAAGACTTTGAACTGTTGCAACAGGTTACAAAAGGACATCGTTTGCCCCTATTGGGTGGTTGTGATTTAAAAAACAACTATTTGTTTTTGGCTACAGTTCACTTCCAAGTTTTTGTAAGTATTTTTTAAATGAGGGAAACAAATAATTTCAGAGTTAAACAAAAAACACTTAAATCAATAAAATCTGAAAAGAAGAACACAATCAACTACAGCTATGTATTTCCCAACAATTAGGACTTTACTGGGTTGTTTACAAGTGAATCAAGGTAATGTTGACTGACAAAACAAATTATCTTTAAAGCACTTGTTACGAGTTTTGTTGAAACAAAATTAATACTAAACCATTGGATGTCAATTGGAAAATTTTCGTTGTGCTTTTTTTCGAAATTGCACGTTAATCTCATTTTGTAAATCCTTCGCACATTAACTCTGTTTATTAATAAAACGAGACGAGTCGTTTTGTAGGAATTTGTTAGTTTGTTAGTTTTCGTTGTCTACGCCCGCTGTCTACGGTTCATTTTTGTTTTGATAAAAAGAAACCTAAACAGTTCAAATAAACTATCATTTGAAAACGAAATATGATTCTATAAAGTATGCTTTTTGTTTAAAAAGTTATTCAGCTACCTTATAATAAACCAATAGCTAGTGATATTTGTCTTACATTAAGTAAGTACTTTGGAGGTGGCGCATTACAATTAGGGGAGAACCAACTATCTTTCGGGTGACTCTCCAGTTTTGTACTCTAAGTTAAATCTAAGGTGTCGCTCGATTTGCTCAATCTTATAGAACAATGAGAGTTATTTGCCCACCTATAATGATTTGCAATCATCGTAGTTCTGCGATTCTACTCTTCTAACTATGCTCATGTCGCGTTACATCTCATATAGTTGTGTGTTAAATATTCTTTTCAAAAAAGAGTCTTCCCGAAAGGGGCCAAGGATAACTCCTTGTATTTTTCTTTTGAAACGATCAAAGGTTTCCACTTTCGCTTCAGATCCTTGGCTTTTCTATAGAGGGTTTGCTTCTCTCCTTCTTAGTACAAATTAGCAGCGGTTGTCAAGACCGTTGGATCTCCGCACTGATGTTTTTGCCGTGTCTATAGCGAATCCTAGGTAGACGAAGTCCTGTATTACATCGAAGTTATGTCTGTAAATTGTGACATTTTGTCCAATCCTCGATGTCCTTATTTCTTCTTCTTCCTTCCAGCGTTACGAGCATCTTGATCTCGAATGGATCCCAGCTCTCCTACTTCTCTGCTTCTTGCATGTAAACGTGGGGTCCTTGTTCAATGATAGCATACAACTCGTTTTGGACTTAATAACCATTAAACTCATTTTTGCGGCTTCTGTTTAAATGCTCGCAAAAGTACCTATAAAATTACACATGCATCGTCCCATCACATCAAAATAGTCTGCGTAAGCGAGCAATTGTTTAGACTTTTGAAAGATTATGCTTCTGGTGTTTAGAGCTCTCCAAAGTTATCTTGGAGACTTGGAGTCGGACTTTTGCAGGGATGCCCAAACTAGCTAAGGCTCTGTAAATACGCTCTGTAAATATTATAAGCCTGGGCTTTTTCCAAGATCTGTCGTAATATAAAAATTTGTTCGATTGTGACTCTTTTCTGACAATTACAATTGTTGACGTTGGGTTTCAGAAGTTCACGTTTTACAGGAGACAAGATCTATGATGCCAAATTAAGAAGCCTTATGCTTCTATTGTTGGGGCAATTGTGAGGGCCTCCCTGTCTTAGCATCGGACATGCGATGCTGAGGTTCCATTCATCGGGCATGTTGTTTTTCTAACTATATTTTATGCAGATCAACTAGTGCATGCTCCTTTCGAACTGATTTCCAGTTGCACATACAGTTTTGTTTGATTTAAACTTATGTCAAGCTAAACTTCTTCTAGACCGGGAAGATAGCGTTTTTGTTTAACGTTCAAGTTTTCTACAGACAGAGGTTTGTGTCTTCACAAACTCTGAAGCTCTGAAGAATTCAACAAATTTAATCTTTCTTTGTTCTTTACGTTCATTAACCCTTAAAACAAATTCTTTTTAATAATATTTTTTGATACAGCGTTATAAAGGAATATACAGCTATTGAATATTTTAAATTATTATTTTTTGCATTCATAAAATTGTTTGAAAGAAAATGGACATGAGAGTGCACTTTCATTTTAATGATTCTTTGTACTTTTCATAAAAAAATGCGGAGGTCCATTTCACTCCTTTTCGACAGGAAGAGGGATAAAAATAATGTGTGGGCAATTCATACACAGAAGTGTGAAACTTAAGAAAAAATTAGGCGACTGCCAAACCTGAACAAAGAGGAGACGAATATATGTAATAGGAAATATTTGTATTCTACCACATTATTAATATTTTAGTTTTTTTAGTAGCTTTTTGTACAGTGGAGATCGAGGGCACGCTACCATATAGGGCACGCTACCATATAGGGCACGCTACCATATATCGCACAGGGAGGAGGCTAAAAATATGAAATAATGTGTTATTATATTCTAACTCATCCTCTTACCGACTTATCTCTGTACATTTTCTTTATCATGACGTATTTTCGTTTCATCGAGTTTGACATCACAACGATTCTAAAGAAATTTCAATACAAAAAAATTCCGAAATCAATTAATTTATTGATTTTTTAAGAACTCCTTGTTTACCTTGAGATTGTCCTGCACATGCACATATTAACATACACAGTAGTTGATGCCATATAATTACACCTGAAAAATAATGGGATATCCTTTTTTTATTTAGATGATAAAAATGTCATTAGTTGTACGTATCTTTTTTTTTCTCTGATATTCCTTGCTCCATCAGCGTTAAACTGTCTAATGTCGAATTCCTTTCAAAAAAAAATTTACTGCAGTCGACTGCATTTAGGAGGAAAAAAATCGACTTGCCGTCGATCTCTTTTTTGGGACGGATTTGCACACAGATTTTCACACAGACAACAATTTTGACAGATCGAAAACGGCAAACAAAAACATCAGCATATGAAAAAAATTAAAGGAAAGAGAATTGTTTTGTATTTAGTTGTGAATTTGGAAAACATTTGGTGAAAAAAAATATAAAAATTGTGTGCTTAACAATACGAATGTAATTGTTTTGTTTCATCGTACTTGTTTTTCTTCATTAGTCAATTGGACACACATACATTCATAAAAAAGAAAATCGCTACTTTTTTAATTTCCTAAATACCCAAAAAAGAATCGAATTTAGTAGCGACTGCAAATTGGTGAAAGGAAATCGACATAACTGTTACGTGAGAGGATCGTGGTTTGAATCTCAGAAAAGTCAAAGAATAAAAACATGTTTTTCACTGGACCACCACTTTCGGTTTCTTACTTAACTGTTGTGAATCGGCAAGAAATCGTAGGTCCTTCAAATTTGTGGCACCACCAAGGATGGAACCTCAAAAGTTTTAAAAATTTTAGCGGTTTTTTCTAAGTAGCGGCCAGTTTTTTTATGTAGTTTCAGTTTTGTTATAGTAGTATGTAAATACATACATACGTCTTCGAAGAATTAAGGAACTTATTGCGGCTCAAAAAGGATAAGCAAAACATTGAAGAAGTATGGTATCAAAAATAAAAGAGGTGTAATAACTTTGTGTTATCAAATATTTCATAATTTTAGTTTTAGTTTAATGTTCTTGATTTAATTACTCAAAATAGTAAAAGAAAGGAAGATAGGAAGAGGATAAGATGAAAAAGTAACGTTTTTGTTTCATGGATCCGATAGTATTGCAAAAGCATTGTACACATACATATAATACCTTATGTGAGCATGTGTATTGCACATATTATGTTCTGCACACATATATTCACAAATTGATATTATTCAAGGGTGGGGGTAAAAACGTCTTGGCCACAAGGTAAAATTAAATAAAGAGCTGTTGGTCAGGTTAAATGAACAATTTTTGGAGAAACGTTTTTTTTTTAAATAATTTGTTGTTGTGTTATACATACATTTATTTAGTCAGTCCATCACCAGTGCAAACTAAACAATTCTATAATTTTAATCGAACAAATCATTGTGTTTTTAACTAACTCACACATATAAAAAAAATGTAACTCCATGTTAGTTGTCATCTAACTCACAAATTTTATATTCTTATCGATTTTTCTTATTTATAGATTTATAAGTTTCATCTCAGCGATGGCAGACTTGTTATCGAACCTTTCATAGATCATGTTATCACTGACACTGGAGAGACTGACAGAGTTTCATGCATGACTAGCTCATCGGATGCTTCACTATTTGCTATTGGTATGAAAACAGGAACAATTGAGGTATATTTCAAATTTTAGAAACGTTTTATTCTCATATAACTCACACAAAACTCCCAACCCTTTTTCCCTTTCAGATATTCCAAATGGACAAATCTTTGAAATCGATAAAGTTCATTTATCGTCTGATATCACATACGTCTCAAATATACGATCTCAAGTTCTCGCCAACTAATGATGTACTTGTTAGCTGTGGAGAACAACTATGCTTCTGGCATGTGACGCACATCCTTAACAATCCCTTCGATTCGGGCACTAAACAAAAACGTCGAAGTTCACGTTTTTCGTCTCACAGTCCGGTTGAAGAAGCCACAAATGCTATTGCTCAACTTAATCCTTCAGCCGATGGTGAATCGTATGTGCTACGAAATCCATGGTCGAACAAACGAGGCCCTATGGAGAAACCAGAATTACTGTCGTGCATTAAGTTTGTTGGAAACAAGGCTGAAATCTTCTACGCCAACGACGATTTTACACAGTTCAATACCATAGACAACGAGGGTGTGTATTATCATTTATGTGTGCATGATATAAGTCGAAAGACAAATAGCATCGACACAAATGGCAATGGCCATGCTGAAGGAGATGATGAAGTGATTACTTGACGCTGCGGTCGTTATTTTCCTTATTTCAACCAACCGCAATCGTCTATCTGGATGGTAGTCTACTATATATTAATTTATATGTTCTACGTAAATATTGCCTACTGTGGTGAATATTATTAGTTCTCATTTCGTTATGCATTTATATTGTAATTGTATATATATATACATAAAATAAGTTAAAAGTTACTAGTTTTTGTTGTAAGCTTTGCTTTCATTAGTTAAATATAAACATTAAGTTCTAAGCCATTCCCAATCGATCAAAAAACAAAAATATTTTTTTCTTTTATTTACTTATTTCAAATTCAACTTGATTTTTGAAATTTTTCTTTCTTAAATTTTATCTTAAAGTATTATGCTCAATGCTCAGTCATTGTAATACGGACAATTGTTTGAGTTGAAGGAATTTTCAGTAATTATTAATGAAACGTTCCACGAAAGTATTCCCGTTAGCTTATTTTTTGATGTAGAGGTACAATCAAAATTCAATTAGGTATTCAGATTTGTGGATAATACTGTCGTTGTATCGAATTAAATAGTTCGGTTAGTTATTTTCAAATTTTTTCATAAATTCTATTGTATTTTATGCAATTTTAATTATAAATAGAATTTCGGATAACAGTTTAGTGCGGCAAGTAGCCGAATTGCAGAGGCCCATGACAGGTTTTTTTTCTACAGTTAGCGTTGGTCAGCTTACTGGAAATACTGCAAGTTAACTGGTTTTACAGATGTGTATTATCCATAAAAGGGTCTCGATTTGAATTGGTGGTATATTAGGAAGACTCGATAACATGAGATGTAACCAAAGTAAACGAGATCCTTAATTTTGAAAATCTTAGCACTTTGCAGAGGTTCTTAGAAAAAAAAACTAAAGACATCGACTCTTGTCTATATCTGTTGCGTTGATTAGAAAATGTATAGTTCTATTTTAAATTTATGTTTCATTTTATTTTACATTTGACTTTGTCAACTCATAGTAGACTTTTTTTTAGTAAAATTTCGTCTTCCTTTTTTATTACAATTGTTTTATTTTCATTTATTTTTAAGTAGAAACAAAAATCGAACAAAATTTAAACAAAAGTTTGAAGCAAACTAAAATTATTGAATCTATTGGCTTAAAATACAATTTTAATTTTAAAAGCAATAAAAGAACAAAATTGATAATGCGATTAGACTGAACAAAGAATAAATAATACGTCCAGTTTTTTTTATGACATAAAACTGTGTGATTGCAATTTTTTTTTAAATGGTGCTATTTATAAAAACTGAAACAAGTGTCATATTCAAAAACATCGACCAGCAAAAAAAAAAAAGAAATAAAAATTAACGCACAATCTGATTAACGATATCAAATATTATGTATAACTTTTATATAATAAAAACAATATTCGCCATAAAATATTTTATTAATCGTAACTAAATCGAAAATATATACCAAGATAATTCGAGAAAATTTTTAAACTGTATTTTACAATGTAAACAAAATATTTTAATAAAAATATACAAGACAAAATTTTTGAAACTTTTATACTCATTGTAGAGATTATGTGAATGTGAATAGTCAAATAAAACAAATAAAAACACTGACACTTTTGTTTAATTATTTTCCTATATCAAAATAAGATTACCAATTAAAATTGTGGCTGTGTGGCACGTAGCGCCGTCCTGTTGAAACCAAATCTTGCCAATATCCTCCTCTTCAATTTTTGTGAAAAAAAATTCGTTCAACATGGCCCGATAACGATCGCCATTGACTGTAACGGCCACTCCTTCGAAGAAAAATGGCCCAATTATGCCTCTGGACCAAAATCCGCCACAAACAGTTGGTGAATTCCTAAACGCAGGCCTTGCTGAGCAAGTCAAATGAAAATAATCACAAATAAAATTTGCAATGGAATTAAAAGTCTGCAAGTGTTTTTTGATAGCTGCACATATTCACTTGCAATTGCGGGGAAAAAAGCAATCTGGTACGTTTTGGGACATACTGCTTCGAAGGGATTTTTTTGTCGGCATTGATGAACTGTGTGCTTTGCATAATTTGTGCAAGACTTGCGTTTAGGAATTCGCCCAGTGACTAGGGTTGCAACATCGTTGTAAAAAACATCGATGTTGGAAAACATCGATGGGCTCCGACTAACATCGATGTCAAAAAAACATCGGTCATAACAACGGTACATCGATGTTTTTCCGATTTTTTAATTATCTTGTCAATAATGAAAAAAATTGGTTTTATTTACGTGTACTCTAGCTAAATGTGGAAATTTACTAGTCTTACCAGTTCCAATTTCAAAAGACAAATTCAAATCGACAGGATTCATTTGCAAATTGCGATACAAAACATTTATTTGAACGTAATTAATATTACAAATATTCAAATTATTTGATCAAATCCAAGAATTTTGAGATCGAATCAAAAAAAGCTTCGATAGTCTTGTCCCTAGAAGTCTATTTCTGTCCTGAGTAATTCTTGCCCCAGCTCCGTTCTCGGAAGAGACAGACGTTACAACGATGGGAAGATAAAGCATTACAATTTTTGCATGCTTTTTAAAAACAGATTTCATATGATCTTCTTTTAATACACTTAACTTAACGTAACTTTGACAACTCGTAAGTCACAACTCAAACGAAACATGAATGAGGTACTTTGCATTCCTCTATTTCTGGCGGCAATTGAATTTTAGAATTGATGAGTTTATGACGGGTAAAGGAAAGACAGTAGACAAACTTACCTGATTACTTATCTATTTCGCACTGTCCCGCCTTCCACGACAAAGCAGGAACGGAATAGTGCACTCATTTAAAAATTAAACTACAATTGTCACGAGTTACGTTTTATGTCTGTGTGAATAAATCCTTGAGCCGATTCTTACAAAAATATTTTTTAAATGAACGGGTTGCCCTTTTCTTAGAATTCGTTCTCATACCGATTAACTTACAAAAGATCTACAGGCTCTTGATTGAGTGATCAAAAAACTTTTTTGTTCAAGAATTACACTTTACACATGTAGGTAATGTTCAAGGAAATGAATGTGCTATGCCGATGTTTTCAGTTTTACCTTCGATGTATCGTTTTTCAAAACATCGATGTTAACATCGATGTCTATGACCGAAACATCGATTTTTTGAAAACATCGATGTATCGTTTTGCAACCCTACCAGTGACTCGTTTTGGGTGTATCGGCTTTTCAATGTATGCGTGCAGGTTTTCTGTGCCCCAAATGCGACAATTTTGTTTGTTTAATATTAATACCCGCCAAGATCAAAATGAGCTTCATCTGAAAAGATTTTTTTTTTTCGTAAAATCGGCATCGGATTTTCAAAGTAATGTCGCAATATTTCCCAGTGTTGTTCAGGCATATACACAACCATATTCGTTCAGCGGAAGGATAAAACTCAGACATGAGCTAAGTGTTACCATTCACGAAGTAAGCACTAGTTCAAAAAAAGCGTTAGATGGCGGACCTTTTATAAGAAGACAAACAAAATTGTTATTGAACGGAAATTTGTATTTCAAAAGTCGACGAAAAAGGATTGAAGGAGTGGAAATAATTGTTTAAAGAGATTGATTAGATGGGGCTTATTTCATTCTGATACATTCTAATAACAACTGAAAAGCGTGGTGTCAATGTCATCTGCACCTGCAGACGACGTTCAGATCTGAGCTAAAATATGTCAAGCTTAGGTTCATCTATGTCGGGAGAACGACATTCTTGATCATCGTCTAATTTGAATAACACATTCTGTATGACTGCGAAATTTGTATGCCTTCATGGTAGTTAAACCGTCTGCAGAAGTGATTTTTCCAGATTCTGACCCCTGTTCTGATTTTCGTTTGGATACCATATCCTCTTGTTTTAGAATTTTTGCGGTTCTCAATTCCGAATTCGTACGTTTTCAATTCGCTTAACATTTTGTTCGCGGAATTGAATCCGGTTGATGAATTCTGGAGAACATTATTTATTGAAAAATAGTAAATATAAAAGGTCGAAAATCAGAACAGCCATGTATCTTTACCTGATGGTCTTTAGAAACTTGAATTCGAGGCTTCCCACCTTGGCATGATCTCTTGGGTTGTCACAACGCTTTGTTTTTTTTTTTTTTTTTTCATTTTGAGAAATCGTTGTTTTTCCCTCCTTTTCTCCTTTTATATCTCCTCTCACACAAAAACTTGCGCTTGTTATTTCGTTATCTGCATTCTTCATCGTAACGTGGGCTTAGTTTCAGAACTCAGAAGCCGATTAGCCAAGTGAAACACATCACCTCCAGAGTACGCTGCATATATTTAGTTCCTATTTAATTCTCAATCTTAGTCTATTATACTCACATATTAACTTCTTATTGTTCCACCTTCTCACTTTTATCATTCAACTTGATTCCAAGGACAAGAAGCAACATTTGATCTTCTTACACATAGTCATCAATGATTTGATGAATGGTTTCTACAGTTTTACTTGCTATACTATCTACAGACTTGAGACCAGCGTACTTTTTATAAGTATTTCAAAAGCCACCAAACGGTGGATGTTGCCACAACAGATTCTAAAAGTTCTCCACACAATGTGACACCACTCTATTGCAAATTAAAGTACATAATACTTTCTGTATGCTTTTCCAATAAATTTTCGTTACATATAACGTTGTCATGTCACGAGTTATAAGACAATTTCCTTAAAAAATTTCAGATGGTTATTTCCTATCTCCAAGTCTGGCTGTATTATGTCTGTACACCAAAAATAACTTGTCTATTGATAGTCATCAGTTGCTCTTGAGTAAATAATACAATTTTTTCTCCAATGAAGAAGAAGGTGTAGCTATGTTTTATTCAACTTATTTTTGTTTCACCGTTCAACCAAATTCGTGTTGTTTTCTTGATGAAAGACAAATACCAAAGGTATTAATTTTTAGTCGCCTTAAGGTGATTAGAGGTGAGGAAAGGCCATTGAAAGGCAATTATCATTTCGGCTTAGCTATGAGCCAGTCGACTATGCTTTGATAATTACAAGAGAACATTTTGTTGAAAGAAATTATGGAAAGTATTCAAATAGCATTTCATTGAGTTTGTTATGGTTGATTGATTTAAAACTATTGTGTCTTAAGAAAGAAAAGTGAAGTCAATGAAAAAAGGGAGGATTTCAACTTAAAGAATCAAACATATTTCAGCATTGGAAAGTGATTGTTCATGTTTAAATGCATTTCGTCTACTAAGTCAGTGTTTGTGATCCATTATTAGTTTCTGAGTGTGAAGCTGATGAGGGCACGTTAACCGAAACCAAAATGCATCCAAAAAGGTTTTAAAATAAAATATAACGTTTTTTTCTATAAACTAGTTTTTATGTTGTAATCAATAAGGAACTTTACTCTAAAGCAAAATAATAAAAATAATAAATAAATAATTTTCAGCATGAATTACATTTAACTTAGTAACTAAGCAAGTCAATCGGAATAAATGTCGGATATACACTCACGGTCACACAATTAAGTCATTTTTATAAAATTAGGTTTACATATCCATATATTAAGTACAAATTACAACGAAAGCAAAATTTGTTCAAATTCTAAATATTTACAATCACAATCATTAAAAAAAACCAAAGAAAATAAATTCATTCAAATTCAAATGTCATTTTACCGTTTATTTGACACAGCGGACCGACACACCATGTGAAGCACGCCCAAACCATTATAGAACTGCCGCCATGCCTAAAGGTCTTTTTGGTGTATCTTGGGTTCAGCTCAGCATTTCTGGGACGTCTAACATACGGTTTGGCATCATTTCCATTATGTTGACCTTCACCTCACACAATATTTGTTGATGAGAAATGATGTTTTTTATCATATTTTGCTTATTTTTTTCATGTGACTTAATTATATCTCCACACTTATTTTACATTATTGATTTTTTGTTAAAGAAGTGACTATTGTCATAGTGGAATTTATTTTCTTTGGTTTTTTTTAATGATTGTGATTGTAAATATTTAGAATTTGAACAAATTTTGCTTTCGTTGTAATTTGTACTTAATATATGGATATGTAAACCTAATTTTATAAAAATGACTTAATTGTGTGACCATGAGTGTACCTCCGAAATGATATTAAATTACTCATTAGAGAGGGAGAGCATTTCTACCGACGTCGACGATTCCAGAGTAACCCTACTGTCTACAATAAAAGACAGTACGTATTCTCACGTAACAGGGTTAATACCACAATTAGGAATTCAAAGCGATCATTTTTACTGGGCAAGTGGAATGCCTCACTTAGCACTCGTGAGCTTTTGGAACAACCTTAAACTGATAGGTATAAAAGAAAATAGAAACAAAAGTTAATGTCCTTTCAACCCTGAAGTGATGGCAAGGGCTTTAGTTCCAAGTCACTCAAGTTCAATAACCCCACAATGAATATTTGATATGCCTGATACTGAAAGTTCGTTTAGTTTTACCTCTATTGAATTAACCAAGATTGTAAATTCTATTAATGCTGTTAGATCTAATGCTGTTGGCCTTGATAATGTTTCACCGAAATTCATTAAACTTGTTTGTCCCTTAGTTTTTAAATATTAACTTCATATTTTTAACTTCCTTTTATATAGTTCAGTGTTTCCGGGCAAGCGGAAGAACTAATATATTATCCCAGTACCTTAAAAATATAATCCTTCGGCACCATTACAGTTTAGGCCCATTAGCATCCTTTCTTTTCTGGGTAAATTACCTGAAAAATTATGCATGACCAGATACAGTTATATCTAAATGATAGGCGCTTGCTATCTGTGTGGCAATCCGGCTTTCGTAATCTCCGTAGCTGTGAATCTGCAGCAATTAAGGTCACCAATGATATTCGATTTGCACTTGACTCGGGGAATTTAGGAGTAATGGTTCTCTTGGACTTCTCTAAAGCTTTTGACAGTATTGACCACTCAGTTCTTATATCAAAACTTAAAAATAAATTTGATTTTTCCAACTCCTCGGAAATAGGAAGCTCAAGTTCTTTTGCCACTAATCTTGGAATTCCTCAAGGCTCAGTTCTGGGTTCGCTGTTATTCTCATTGTTTATAAATGACCTTCCGGATGTTTTATCTAATTGCCAAGTTCATATATATGCAGATGATGTGGCCATTTATATATTTCTTCCAATTGGTTTGATGGATGACTGCTTTTTTAGATTGATTGACGACTTAGATTGTGTATTTGATTGGTCTAGCAGTAATAACTTAACACTTAACCCGTCTAATAATCTCTATAATCTCTATAGAGAAGAGCCTGGAGACTTTCCTCGGGTTACTTTCAACAATGAAGTCATTTCGTTTTGTTAAAGATGTTACGTACTTAGGCTACAAGATAAATTACAATTTAAGCTATTGCAAAGCAATTTCTGGCGCCATTAGGAAAATTTACTCGGGACTTCGTAGTCTACGATCTTCTTCTGATCTTCTGTTACCAAATTTAAGAATACAGCTTGTTAAATCCCTTATTCTTCCGAGCTTCACATACAACTCGTCTGTTTATCCATCTTTGGATTGTAACTGTAGAAATAAATTCAGTTTTGCTCTCAATGATTGCGTCCGATATGTTTATTCTATCCCTAGATACTTTAGTGTTTCACATCACGTAATGATATGTTTTGTCTGTGTCTGGATAACTATTTAAATTTAAGACTGCTTCTGAAGCTCCATGATGTCATCCTTCGTAGATGCCCTACGGATTTAATTGAAACGCTCAACTTTTTGCAATTGCAAAGAGGATTCTTCTTTTACCTCGTTTTTCTTTTATTGTCAAATTCTAACTTGATGCTCTAAAAGATTTGAATCTCAACGTATCACTGTTAATATTGTATTATGGAATAGACTAAACTAATACTGGTAGTTTTCTGAACGTTTTCATTCAAACGGAGTCAAAGCATGAACTCAGTCAATCAATATCCAAAGTTTTGCCAAATGGTATCCACAACATATTAAAATATTTAAAAAAGGTCTAATTAGTTTGCTGGAAAATAAACATCCCCCAGCGAGTATTATCCAAACCCCCTTTTAAATAATGTAAAGAAAGCCAACAGATTTTTAATTAAATATCCCAATAAAAAAAAAACCAACACAAACATATATGGCAGGAAAAAAAGAAGTATTCTAATTTCTGATACAAGAGAAAAAAGAAACATAAAGAGCATTTAAAAAAAATGGAATGGAATTTCACATTAAAACGAAAATTCAATTTGAGAAGAAAGCTCTTGTTTAAAAGGAGGATGAATTCTCTTTTAGCTTTTGGTTTTTTTTTTGTTGAAAAGAGGACTGGAATTTTGTTCAAATTTTAATTTTAATCGCGTGTGTTGTAATGAACTATGAATAGAAACAAAGCAACGCAATTTCTAGCAATGGTTCTTGCCATCTTTGAACAATTAACTCTTGTTAAGGTAGGTATCCTAAATTTATTTAGCTTCGATTAAATATATGTACATGTGTGAGTAGGTACACATTAATTTTTCTCAAACTAAGGATGCCTCACGGTCAGACGAAGAATTCTATCATATTGCAATTGAAGGTGGACCGTGCTTATTTCTTGAATTACGTAGCCTTTTTTGAATTCTGAGCTCCATGGAAAATTAGTTCTTACATCTTTTGCTTTCAGAACTCAAATCAATTAAATATTCACTAAAGTTCAAGTTTCTATTAACCCCCATATCGTTGAGGAGGTTGGTTAGAATGTTTTTCGTGGCAATTTCTAAATTCGTTGATACCCGACTTGGAAAAATTACAAAAATTGTCATAAAACTTGTTGGGTCACCCAATACAAAGTGCAATTGGTGCGATATTTGAAATAATTTGTAACATTGACTGTAAATCACTTATTGGGAGCAGCGTTTTCTGCACTTACTTTTGAATAAAAAAGCTCTAAACTCAGTTGAAAATTTAAACTTCTGAATTTTCTGAGGATGCTTTTTATCGAATGCTGAGCTACTAAGCTCGTTGGATCCAAGGTGGACTAAAGTAGCGAACTGCGGTGATGTTGTTTTAAGTTTTGTTTTTGAATCACAATTTACGTCTCGTTTGATGAATCCTGAAATGGGACTAGAACATTGACTAAATTATTTGATGTGAGATAGCAGGAGACACTAAACTCACAACAAAATTGCACTGGACACCAAATTCACAGAGAGCTAGCTCTGGACTCTAAATTCATAGTGAGATTTGGCAACTAGCCACGGCGGTGAGTTGATACTGCCTCACCGTAGACGGTCATTGTTTCATCGTTGGTGATATCGTCATCCATTAGCGTTATCTTATCTATGTAGTTCGGTTCCGGGTATCTATTTTACGCTGCTATCATTCTAATAAAGGAGTTTGAGTTTCAGTTTGCACTTTCCTCTCGGAATTATCGTAGCATTCATAGAGTTTTTTGTTGCTGACGATTTTTCTGCGCAAAACTTTCCTTTCGATTACAGCCAGTTTCTGCACTCTAGTTTTGAGAAATTGTTGAACTAGCAGGAAATCAGTATTTTTTTTATAAGTAACGCGCACTTCAAGGGGTTGTGATTACCCTTATAATGTTGGAAAACACATTGCGGGTGTTATATTCGTAGATAATGGCAATGGGGGATGGTTCAGCGTTAACGACAGAAGACAGCATTAGGTTTTCGGTGTTTTGAATTTTAACAATGCTGTCAAAGTCGAAATTCAATGAGTTGGTGTAGACAGGTTGTATTAGTTGCTTATACAGCAGTAGTTTGGATTTTTTTTGGCTAGTTACACTTCTAATGCGCTACACCTACAGCGCATGAACGCAAAACTCTTTTTGTTAGATTTTTTTTTTTAGATTAAGATTTGTTTTTATTTCGCTAAGTTTTATATACTATTGACTAAAAACAAGATTTATAACTAACTATTACTAGATTGTTGGCACAGAAGAAGCCTAACTTATTTCTACTGTCTAAAGGGATGGTTTTTGTAAAATAAAATACATATTTTTGTTTACTTAATCTGCTACATATAAATAAAATAAAATAAAAATAGCGTGACTAAAAGTCTTGAAAAAAATAAAATAAAAATACTATGAACTCCAGGTCTCATCCCCTGTCGTGTCCACTGTCTGCTTTTTTGTATTGCAGCTTGATTTTCTTCATAGTTGACGGTGAAATGGTGAACCAGACCGGGCCGGGCAGGCATATGTGATGACGGGCCTGATGAGTTGCTTGTACAGGAGTAGTTTTGTCGCTTTGCTGAGTCCATGCTGCTTCCTAAGTAGAGGATATATCAGGTGAAACGAGAAACTGGCGCGTTTCACAATAACTCTGGCGTGTTTGTTGAACTTCATCCGATGGGCGAAGTTTACACACAGGTATTTGGCACTGTCCTTTGTTGTGACAACTGTGTTGTCTGGAAATCCGATAGTGATTTTCCAACTCCTTTCAGCGATTCTTCTTCGGGCCCATGTCCTTGTCTGTGGTGGTCGGAAGCAAATCAGTTCCGTCTTTGCTGGCGTTGATCTTCAATCCCCATTTAAGGTATTACTTCCAGAGATTATTGACGTGCTCCTGTACTCTACGGGCTGCTATCTCAGGTGTTGAAGATGTTGAGTAGGTAATGGAGTCATCTGCATACAGCTTAGTCCTTGTGCCTGGTGGGTTTTCTGGAACTCTTTTTGTTTAGTTTCTTCTGCCTTTTTATTGCCCGTTTACTGTGAACTTGTTGTGAGAACAAACTTAAATGGAAAATTCCATTTGACCATTGGTGCTGTGTGTCACACCACACTTTGCAGTTATTGTTTTTGATGCGGAGTTTTCTGTGCAGGAAATGATTATTTTAGTGGTACCTATGTATATATGTGGTAAGAATCTGAAACGTAAAGTGTTACTCATTCAAGTCATCGTAACGAGTATTAAAGCGCATTTTTGAGAACATCACGCTGAACCGAGTTATCACGCATTCAATTTGGGAGAATGGACACTTATGTGGAAAGTCTCCTTAGTTATGAAGACAAAAGAGGCTACAGATATAAAAAAAGAACAATTTTAAGGGAAGCGTTTCTATCACACGTTTTTTCCAAGCGTTGATAGGGTTTATGTCTTATAAAAATCATATCCTTACTTTGTGTAGAGTCTGTTACTTTCTCCTATATTCTTACCCCCAATCCTAGAAAGATGAATCATTGAGAATTCCCGTGCACAAAGTAAAGAAACGGAACAAACATTGATGTGAACGGTTGAAAATTTAAAGGTGGAGAGGGCCGTGTCCTTGCATTTTTCTATCAACCGTAGCCTTAAAGGCAGTGAGTCTACTATTTGTGGAAGATTTTGAACTGTTACGGTTAAGCGCCGAGCATTGCACCATAACAGCATTGATGCAGTAACCGTTTATTAGACAGATTATAAAGCTAGATCTACCATCTGGTTGGAGATAGCGGATATAAAACATTTTAGATTAAATATAAGGTCGATCCCTTTGATAGTTAAGTAGAACCTCAAAATTGCTGAGGACGAACTAATGTTTTACACGACACGACTATCAAGTCAAAGTTTTTATTGCTGTCAAAGATGCTGTCCCAATCTGTCTTTTCCGTTTATTTTTAATTCCCTCTGTTATATGACCATATTCACTTTAGTCGTACAATGATACTGCGCTAGATGATGCTTAAAAGAAAATTAAAGGTAGGTACTTCACAAAAAAGTGAAATTCAAAAAAATAAAACCTGAAATTTCAGTTTTTAGGAGAAAAACGAATGAATGCAATTCTGTGTCTTTTTCCGTGACAAAACACAGACCTGCCACATCCCACTGAGTAAGTCCTTGCAGGTCTCTACATGAAAAAGAGAATTCTTTATATCTGCCGGTAGTACAAACCAAATATCTGATTTCATTTTCATTTCAATTAAAATGAAAACTTAAATAGACAGAGAAACTATGCTAGGGAAGTTGCAGCTGACCATCCTCGAAAGAAAACATTTTTACGGTAATTTATTTTCATAAAACAGAAGCAAATGGCACCTAATGTTCAAGTTTTGTGTAGCACGTTCTTATGAAATGCAAAAAGTTATATTGAATTTTTCATCATAAACATACAAATTACTTCTATAAAGTTTTACCCATCCATCCGAATGATAGAATGAAGTTTCTGGGAAAAATGTGATATATGAAAGAAAACAGTAGAAACTACCATTTTACGTGCACTTGAGATGGTTAAACTCAGACACCGGAACACAATATACATGCACTCGAACACTCCCTAACCAGTCTGCAATTTATATATGCACTAAAAATTATATCCTTTACTTCTGGTCAAACTCAAGCATTTTCTTCACATCGTTCCGGATATTAAACGTAGAATCAGGTAACCGCACAAACATGCTGCCATGGAGAACTAGAGCCAACATACATATTATATTTATTGTTGGAAAGACAGGTAGAATGGATTGCTGATTTTACAAAATGGCTTTTCTCTGTTCATAACTACGTATGTAGGAAGCTGGGTTAAATGCAAACAGGATATAGTGGCGTAAATGGATTTGAGAGCTTTGGGAGCGATAAATATGTTATTTTTAGTTTCTCCTGTGCTTGATAAAATAGATTTAAGTTTTCACAATCTTGTATAAAATATGATCGATATTGTTGAAGCAGGTTGAATTGATAGTACGACCAGCATATTTTATATTGATAAGTAAATTTCTTTAACAAGTTCTATGTATAGTAGTTCTATGTATAGTAGTAGGATTTTGAAAGAAAATCAAAGCCGTTCGAGGCAAAACAAAGACAATTTTTCGAACAAAGTCGCATACTGGGGGTCATTGGCGAACAGCGAGCAGAGACAAAAGTAGTTTTCTTTTTGGGTTTTCAGCTGTCTTAACGTAAGGTAATCTAGAGCGATGAAGCAAAAATATTCATCAATAACGAAAAATCCGATAAAAATTTAAATGCATTTCAAATTGTGAAACAAAATATATATATATAAGTAAATAGGGTGACACAACGGAGTGCGAGGCCTGCCACCCCATGCCTTTTGAGGGAACGAAAGCAATCTACAATTTTCTGCCGATTTCGAACGGCTAATCAAGAAATTGTTTTTCATGGCAATGAATTTGCTATCAGAGGACTTGCCAATTCCTCGGGAAAGGCGATACCCGTGGAAAAATGCTTTTGTTTTCTGTTGGGATTTGTACACCACCTTCCCGCGCAACAGGCAGATATGCTAAACAATGCGCTACGGGCACCTGTTGAAAAGAAAAAAAGAAAAAAAATAAGCAAAAAAGAAAACTTAAATAAAATAGTACACATACGCCACAGTGTCCGGAACATTAACCTTGAAGAAGAATCTTTGTTAATATCGTTGCGAAACGTTATTGGCTGACTTCATTGAGAAAAACATATCAAAAGTGGTTATTGAGAAAATAAATTATAACGCTTAAATGTAAACATCGGGTTTACCATGCAGGAATTGAAATCTTTGTTTTTGAAACTCAAACCGTTTCAGACATTTAAAAATTTTTACTATTCATAGTATGAATTTTACTATGATAGTACTTAATATCACCGCGAGCACGTTTGCAGTGGTCGATTCGATGGACTTAATTGGACAGGCCTGCTAGGGTGAGAATTACGACCAAAAATCGGAGTTAACGCTTTTGCGGTCTTATTTACTTACTTAGGTGGGCATTACAGTTCAAGATAAACCTGGGCCTCATCCAACATCCTTCTATAACGACTTCGATTTCGGGCGAGCTCTCTATAGTTTTGCATTCTTAGTCGGTTGAGGTCTTCATCAACTTGATTGCGCCACCTAAGACGAGGTCTACCCTTCCGCAATTTCCCTGCAATGTGCTTTCGAAAACCCATCGAGCCGGAGCGTTTGGGTCCATCCGCTCTACATGGCCCAACTACGATGCGTACTCTTCTGGCTATGCCCATGTCGCGGTACAGCTCATACAGCTCGTTGTTATATCTTCTTCTCCACACATTGTCTTCGTATACGGGACCAAAGGTCATTCGGAAAATTTCTCTTTCGAAACGGCCAAAGGTTTCTTCATCCGTTATCGATAATGTCCATGCTTCTGTGCCTTAGAGCTGGACTGGGATGATCGAGGTCTTATACAAGGTGAGCTTGGTTTTTCTGGAGAGGGTTTTGTTTCACAATTGCCAATATCCCAAAGAAGCAACGATTGGCAAGAGTTATTCTCCGTTTGATCTCCGCACTGATGTTGTTTTCCGCGTCTAGAGCGGATGCTGGGTAGACGAAGTTCTGTACTACCTCGAAGTTATGTCTGTCTATTGTGACGTTTAGTCCAATTCGTCGATATTCTGTGTCCCTGTTTGATGACAGTATATACTTCGTTTTGCCCTCATTAACCATCAAACCCATTTTTGCCGCTTCTGTTTCAATACTCGCAAAAGCACCTATGACATCACACTTTTTTCTTCATATTACGTCAATATCGTCTGCGTAGGTGAGTAATTGTACAGACTTTTGAAAGATTGTTCCTCTGGTGTTGACGTTTGAGTTCTGTAAAATCTTTTCAAGTACGATGTTAAAGAAATGGCATCACATTTTAACGCTTTGTCGAGAGCTTTTTTGACATCAAACGTCCAGGTGAGTTCTCTACTGACCTTAACAGACCAGCGTGAATTCTCCAAAGTCATCCTGCACGGTCGTACGAGTTTTGCAGGGATGTTCCGACTCTAAATTTTGCTGGAAAATTTTTATAATTTGCAGACGTTGCTCCTTCCTGTACTTTACCATAATAAAATTATTGAATTGCTGAATTACCCGACAACTACAGTTCGATGATTAATAAAAGGGTGCGTTCACAAACTAAGTTCAAAGCTGTTAAGTCTTTTTTTAATCTTTAGTTTTAGGTTCTCCAAAACAGTGCCTATTTTATTAACATTTACAAAATCGGGGTAGTCTTTAACATGTGTTTGTGTACGCGGTCTTAACCCGCTCCAACTATTTTCTCTCATAGAAACTATAAATACAACTTGTGAGACGCGAAAAGTTAAAGTTATTTTACATTGTTTTTGTATAACAAAGCATTTAAGGATAGAACTGTCCAAGTTAACATCTCATTCATCCTTCCCATTTCTATTTAAAATATGGCTTGAGAGAAGTTTTAAATATCTGCTTCCGATTTCTGCCACCTGCTTTCCTTGGGTTACGACATTCCTTATGACACGAGTATCTACAGCTACACACACACACTCAATATTTTGTATACAAATTCCATTTAACCACAAAAGGCTTAAACTCTCTACATTGTGGATTCATATTATTGTAATAAAATTATAATTCCTTTTCGGCCAGATGGTAGTCATAATGGAATTGCGGAACTGTGAGGTTTAAGTTAAGATATAGGTTGATAGATACAAGTTTGTTTGAAATGATAAGCTTGTTAACAAAAGTTATTCCTGGTATGTGGTACATTTTTGGATAGATCCTTGAAAGTCTAATATGAAGCACTTGTGACTCTACTTAGCAATTTTGAACCATTGGTACATTTAACGTAGTGAACAGCAAGCTTAATTATATTACACTCTACAAGTTTATTAAAGGCATTCAAATTGTTTAGAACTTGAAGAGTTTTGAGCTTAAATATACTGAATCATGGGTGAGACAAAATAATCTCATTTATTATTTGGACAAAATATATTGGCATAGCAAGCAAACAGCATAAGCTTGATAAACGTTCATTGGGGTGTATATGTTATGTATATATGTATACATACAGGGGATTTTTTTTGCATAAAATGCGACAGATGCTTAGAACAGACAAGTTGCTTCAAGACAAGGATATCAAACTTAGTTTGGACCAGAGGGGTAATTTTACATTTTTTTTAACTATCAATGATCTAAGCTCTGAGTTAAACTAAAAATCCCAACATGATAATTTTTAGTTCAGTTTATAAGAAATTAAAAAAAATTAAAGGTACCTATATTTTAAGGAGCACGACATATTCAAAATTACACAGGACTCTTCAGAGGAGATTTTAATATTTTTACACACATTGCACTTGGTTGTCAAACGAATTCCTCCATGTACTTACCATTTTCTATACTTCGTAACATTTAAGAAGTATGTAACTGAATGCCATATGAAATAAAATTGTGAATACAGCAATGCCTTTTAATATAAAATTTATTTAAAGCACTATTATTAATCATTTGTCGTTTTAACAATACGACGCAAGACTATTTTTATTGAGCTTTGATAACAACACTTAATCTGGTACAATCTAATGCAGAGAGTGATTTATTGTTTTCGGCACAACTCATAGGAACATTTAGAACAGACTCGTACACGGATTTATGGATATTCTTCCAAAATTGAAGCTAAAAAGAAAATTAATACTTTAAATGATTTTCTTTACTTTTTTATTTCAATACAATGACCATCCGCTTTTTTACCAAAGCTTTTGTTGTTTAAAAATAAAAAATAGTAAATTTTACATGAAATTTTAGCAGTTTTAGATCTGCGATAGTTTTTTTTTTCCGTAAGAAGATTGAAAATCAACCTTTAATGAAATAACTGAACAATGTAAATTTACAAAATTAAAATCTCAACAATTATGCAATAAGTGTAATTAAAGTGCATGGATACATTTATATATACACATTTAAAGTTGCATAAGACAAAAAAGATAAAAAAATGGAATAAACAAGCAACAAGCCGATTATTACTTTCGAAATTATAACTGGGGCCGTCATAAGTGAGGATTATACATCAATGCAAAAATCACTAAACTTATGCATAAAAGTAGTGGGTACCGATTTAGTCCAAAATTGGCTGAGTGCTACCCATTTTCTGATCCAGACATTTACTTCAATCGAAACGTTCTGCCAAGGATGAGAATTTTAGATATTTTGGATCTATGTCAATAGTAAAGCCACTTGTGATGACGAAATACCAATCATCGAGTAAGCACAAGGCTCAATGAAATGGAGAGAAAATATTGGCCTCCTCTGTGATAGAACAATGTCCACTGAACTGAAGACTCTGCACTGCGGATGTGCGCTCAACACTCACACACGGTTTCCAATGTTGAACAATATAAAAAAAGTATGAGAGTAAGAAAACGGTATTGGCGAAGAATATGCTTCAAGACTACAGCAGTAACATAGTTTGATCGTATTTGAGGTAACAAAGTCCGTTTAAAAAGTAGAGCACGATCGGCTCAGTTGGTATTGTCTTGTCATGTTTAAAAGAGAGACCCAGAGAACACGATCGTGAAAGACATGATATAAGAAGCATACTAAAATACACCCGGTGTAGAAAAATGCAACGTTATCAGTATTTTGTTGGCCACAGACATGAAACAATCCAAAGCCGAGAGGCTTGCTTATACTTTCATTAGGTCAACGTAGCGTACACCAATGGCAGATCACTAGTGCGAAGCAGAAAAGTGGGAGTTATCGACAACTTGAATATTCATTTTTAATGGTCACTTAAACTTTCAAATTAATTTTTTTATTTTTCAATTTCGATCGAATTGCAATAAATTCTGAATAGTTTTTCCGTTTTTCCTTGAGCCATGTATGTAGATCTGATTTCTCTTTTTGCCCAACGAGTAGAGCATAAATGTATACATACATTTAAATTTGTTTAGAAAGTTTTGGAAGTATTTGTAGAATCTCATTGCTTTTGTTTATTCAGAAATTGGTCTTGAAAAGCAATAATGTAATATTGAACTTCATCACTACTTTTCGCCGCATTATTCACTTACAGGTAGAAACTAGAAAGCATATTTGCATGATAAAAAGAGTGAGCGGGAAAAGTTATCCCACATGTATTTATGTATGTAGTTACACTTTGTCTCCGAAATTTGTAAAAACAATCTTTTATCAGCGAAAACTTAACACTGTCTACACATTACTTAGTATTGCCCTTATAATATTATCCTTACATAGTGTTACCCGTGGCGTGAAGGTTAGCTTGTCCACCTGCTAAACCAGAGGTTCAAGGTTTGAATCCCAGCAGAGGCAAAAATGTTTTTCCACGGGTATCGCCTTTCGCGAGGAATTGGCAAGTCCTCCGTTAATAAATTCATTGCCATGAAAAGCGCTTTCTCAATTAGCCGTTCGGAACTGGTATAAAATTGTAGGTCCCCTCCATTCCTTCACAAGGAATGGTTGTGTGAAATGCTCTAGACGTTGGGGCTCCTCGCTCTGTTGCGCCACCCTATTTATTTTATTTTTTTAGTCTTCAACATAGTAGGTATCGCAGTCTGTCTGTTTGATTAGATCTTTAAAACTAAGAAACGGATTTTGATGAGCTTTTCTTTTCTCAGTAGAGTGATTGAAAAGAAAGGTTTATATGTATATTTCATCCCCATATTCCGCTTCAAGTAAAATAAATTGGGTGGCGCAACACAGCGAGGAGCCCCAATGCCTAGCGCATTTCTCACAACCATTACTTGCCAGGAAACGGAGGGGATCTACAATTTTCTGCCGATTCCGAACGGCTAATCGAGAAAATGCTTTTTATGCCAATGAATTTACTAACGGACGACTTGCCAATTCCTCGCAAAAGGCAATACCCGTGAAAATTTTTTTTGCCTCTTCTGGGACTCAAACCAGAAACCTCTGGGTTAACAGCCGGACATGTTAACAATCACACCACGGGCACTACAAACGTGAACATAAACGAAGACTAATAGTGTTTGTACTGAAAATTTTGAACGGAAGTGATCTGGAGCCTGAGAAATGAAAAAGGCTTTATTTCCTTTCCATATTGCAGGAGACGGGAACATAACTAACATTGCTTCTGTGCCCTTGAGAAGCATAAATATTCCATATTCCAGGAGACGGGAACATAACCGGGAACTTGGAAGATACTACGTTTGATTGCTTCTGTGCCCTTGAGAAGCATAAACTAGATTTCCTCTGCATTTTCCGCTGGCATGGAGACTTGAAAAACTTTATTAAACTTACTCAATTCGACCACAGTATGACCCCAGATACGTCGAGCGGGTCTGCCAGTTTTGTATGCAACTTGATCAAACCAAAGTAGTTCTGTGACATTGCCCAGAAGATATTCGAAAATATCTCTGTGTATTGTATTGGGTGAATCTATAAGAAATCAGTTGAAATCATTTGTTTGCAAAAGAAGATATTTTGAGTTGCCTTAGTGAATATTTTATGTGCTCACAGGTCTTTTAATAGCTATGCAGGGTAGTTTTTTTTTAATCCTGAGAAAGCATTTCGTTCGTATATGATATGTGGGCCAATGAGCACTCATACCTGTTGTAGTTTGGCCTTAAGGCTAGACAATAGTTGCCGGTGTTATATTTTAGCCATCGGGCACATAAAATAAAATAATAGGCTTATGGTTTAAGGCTTCCCTATGCGTTGCAAGCCCGTGAAGTAATGGTTAGCATGTCTGTCAATTACGCCCAAGGTTCGTAGTTTAAATCCCAACAGAAAACAAAAAATATTTTTCCACGGGTGTCACCTTTCGCGAGGAATTGGCAAATTCATTGCCAAGAAAAGCTCTTTTTCAATTAACCGTTTGGAATCGGCAGAAAATTGCTGGTTCTGTCCATCCCCTCACAATGCATTGTTATGAGAAAAGTGCTAGCTCTGGAGCTCTCCATTCGATAAATTTATTTTGAAACACAGTTTTTTTCCAAACCGGAAAACTATTTTAAAATTTTTCTCTCTCTAATTCATTTTGAATTGTTAGGGGGTATATTTAAAAAAAACTTACTAGCTATTTTCATTTCCATAATAATAAATAATAATAATAAAGAATAGTTTTAACTAAAGCTTAGGTTATTAACAAATGAGAATGTCAACGTCAAGATAATGTTAAAAAAAATTATAAGATTCAGTAAGTAAGTGCATGTTGACGTATCGATATCAAAAAAATTGTTTTCATTGATTTAGACTTAAAAAAAAAGCATATGTAGTGCATATAGAAAATTTAAAATAAATGACTCACCTTTGAAACGTCAAGCTAACAAATGCAGTAAAAAAAGTCCCATTACATTACTACATCCAAAACAAAACATGTGCGTTTTCTTTACAGATTGTTCCTTTAATACCATAAAATTTTCAATTTTCTAATAAATTAATTTTTACATAATACATACACTGTTTTTGTTTTCTACACAGCGAACCATTTTTGTTTAGAACAGTATTTTTCTCCTTCTTTTTTTTTTTTACAATAAAACTCGACTGCAAGTATGCATATCACAATTCATCCTGAATTTATATGCATATTCTCCTTTTCGTTCACAGCACACAAGTGACTACCCTAAATAACCTCTACTCAATCTTTGTATGCTGTTCAACAAACTCACTTGAAAAATACCAGTTATGAACAGGGTTTTCTTATGCACACTTATTCTTTATAGAAGATAAATTTCAAGATGAAATAGAAATTGGATACAAAAAAATGCATTCCATGAAAACGCAAACATTAAAATTTCCATAAATATTTCAAGTGAACATTCTCCGAAGACATCATCTGTGATGCTCGCAAATAGGGAGTAGTTTTATTGATGCATGGAAAAGCTTCAGAATTCAATATTGATTGCACTTGAAAAAATATAATGTAAAATGTCATCAAAAGAAACTACTCAAAATTCTTTCTTGGTGATGTACGATGTATGGTAAACAAATTTTGAACAAAAAAAAGTGTTATGAAAAATATTTGACAAAAAATTGGGTCAAATTGGGAAAGATATAACATAACAGTGCGGGCATTGCTTATATTTTTCCCACTTGTATTTTTTATTAAATTTTTCACTTAAATTCCCTACTACTTTTGACTGTTTATTTAAAATTCAAATAAAACATTGAAAATACTTATGATGCGCTTTAAAAACCGAACTGATTCAAATTTATTTTTAAAATCCATAAAATTTTAATAATACAGACCGGACTTGAAAACTAGAGACTGTAAGGGCGGCCAGTTATATTGATTAGGAAAAGGATTCAGCAAAAATGTTCAAATGGAATTATAACTAAATTTTCTTTATAATTGCAAAAAAATTTAAACCAGTCGATGGCAAATAGCTCAAGGAACATTTTTTTTTTCAAATTTTCAGGGAAAATTGTATTTTTCTAGGTTATTGTTGCAATTTCGTTTTCCAAGTCAGCTGATTCAAATTTCAGCCGAAACAGAGAAAATCGTTCCAATTATTTGGATTCTATTTTCCATGTATTCCACTGATAGACTCACAGTGAATTTTTTTTCGTGTGCATTGCATAAGAAAAACCATTAGTGATTCTGTGACTGTGTGAGTTGAGAGCCAACTGATAAGTGACAGCTGAAATATTTTTCCCGTTCGCTATAAATGCTCATTAGGACAAAATTCATGTTCCATTTGTCTCAATTTTTCCTGATCTCTATAATTGGCCCATATATGATGGTTAACTTCACACTTTTGTTTAATGGTGAAGGCCAGATAAGGAAGTAACAATTCACTAATACAATGGGTTTTGGAGAGAAAATGGAAATGTACACGAATGACAAAAGCACGAAAGTTCATTTATCACCAGTATCCAAGTCAAAATTTGAACCGGTTGAAAACACTGCAACTTTTCTCGAAGCACCTATTTTGAACCCTTTCAACAACACCAAAATTTTTACACTTGAATTGAAGCATTCATCCTTCATATTCTATTTAACTATTTTTCATTTTTCGGAACTTTCAATTTAGAGTAGGTATAGTTATTGTGATATACAGAGTGTTCCGTAATTCGTGTGACATACTTTGGGATGTGGTTCCTGGTCATTTTTTAAGAAAAACAGGTCTATAGTAATAGTAGGGGAGTCCAGGATGCTAAATTTGCAGTTACTAAAGCGTCTTGGGACTTATTGGATTGTGAAGTTTGCGTTCTAAAACAAAAAAAGTGTATGGTAGTTTTCCATTTTAGTGGGGCGATGAGAACATATATGAACTTTTAAAAATATTAAAAAAAAAAAAAAAACAGTCGCATTGAAATACTCGAGCGCGTAAGATATTCATAGAGTATACGCGCTTTGTCTTTCTGATAACCGACAAATATTAATCTGACGAGAGAGGTTGAAAAAAAAAGTTATTTGAGCTTGTCAGATTTTTAAAGTGAATGTAAAGTGTACTCAAAAAAGTGTATATTTCAATAATCTGACAGTTTGAGCGGGGCCATAAGTCATGAGGTGTGAACATTGCCCTTTGAAAATATGTACACGGAAACTTTGATTTTTTATTTTTAAATTTCTATAGCTCAGCGGCATTTCAAAATTGAACGCTCTACAAAAGTACTTATTGCGGCAAAGTCGTTACTCACACCGGCGAGGTAGTACGGGCCACTAAACCATATTTTCCATACTTCACTTTTTTCGCAGTTATCTCGTAAATAACAAAAGCTACGGAAAAATTATAAATTAAAAACTTGTAGAAAATTTGGTTTCCTACAAAAAATGTCTTTTGGACCAAATTGCTAATATCAATATTAACCGAGATATTGGCCATCAAATTTTATATGTATATTAGATTTTACCTTAATCGCCCCAAGAAAAACGTCAGGTTATATGTCTTCCGTAATCCTGATAGGATTACCTTCAAAATAAAAAAAAAAAATTATCGCGCTCAAGTATTTCAAAATGTCGAACTTTTCTACATCTTGTGACTCGCCTACTTACATAGGCCCCGCTCAAATTGTCAGATAATACACTCTTCTGGATGTAATCAACCTACCATCTCTTAATCTGACGCGCTTGAGTTTTTCTGATGATTGACCTTTTTTACTAATCTGACGGGCTGCCCTCAACGAACGCCCCAACATTAATGTTTCATATATGGTATTATTACAGGGTGCAAGGTTTCTAATCATATGATTTTCTGACGCGTTCGAGTAACGCGCAAAATCCTCTCTTGGGCTCCTCTAATGCATTTACATTGGGCTGATATGGTTTAATGGAATACTTTGCGCAAATGTAGTATAAATTAATAAATAAATATTATTAAAAATATCTTTTACGAGTTTTCTTTCATTATATGAATAGAAAATAGTTTAATAATGACTTAAAAAAATGTGTTTGCGAAATTTTCATAAAAGTTCCTCTAATAATTTTATTTTCATTGTGAACAGTCGCCCATTTTTATAGTACTCATGAATTAAACTCTCACTGCTTGACAAATGACAAGCAAAAACCTCATAGACAAACGCTACAATAATGGACTATATTACAGGGCTGCACAGGTTTCAAGAAGAAAAAACTTATTTTCAATACCTACAATTTTTTGTCATAAAAATTAAATATTAATTTAATAAACCAATTCTGTTTTTTTTTCTTTTTCATTTTCAAATCGAAAAACTCCGTCAATTCGACGTCACTTCCGACAACCCATCGGTAAAATGGTGCGTCAGCATTGACAGCAGAACTTTTTACAGTAACGTTTGAACTGAACATATAAAAGAACTTGTTTTAGTTAAGACCTCAAACTATAATTTGGACGGAGAAAAAGAAAATCAAAATTGGATTTCTGGCAGACAATTTTACAAAAAAAAAAGGAAAAAATAAAAATACTTCCTCATTTTTTTTTTGTAAAAATAGTTGTGATCGGAGAAAAATTCTCTGTCCGAGTTCTTGCGAATTGTATTTCTAAGACCTGTGTTAAATTTTATCAAGATCGGTTTAGTAGTTCTGGACAACTGTTTTTAAACAGAGTTTCGATGAGAGCTTGCTTAAAGTCTTGAGTTAATAAGCCTAGCTGACCTCGAGTGTGCCTCATGGCTGCATTTCCAAAACCTTTACTCGGCTCAACTTAAACATTTAGAAAATAGAGATTTTATAGAGTTTAATAATTTTACAAAGTTGTGAAACTCATGTAACTAGTTTTACTAGTTGACTCTTTTTGTTAAACTTAATGTCCAATTATGCCCAATCTCCGGAGACACTGTTACCTCACAGTCACAGTCTTTAAGTCAAGTCACAACTTTCCAACTCCATCAATACTCATTTTGAAGTGAAGTTTTCAATAGGTCACAAGTTTGGAACCTCTGACTTCTGGTTAGAACATGGCTGTAAATCATTTTTGGAACATAAAGTCGTGAAGCACCATCTCCGCCAAAAACTTTAAGACGCTTGGAAAAATTTGAGTTTTTGCTTTTTGATTTGACATTGACGTAAACGATGTTTGTTTTCAATACAATTACGTGTGCTTCGCAAAGTTATCAATTACATACGGTCGCAGCTACATGCGATTTGGAGATGGAAAGTTTTATGAAAAGACATTGCTCTGTTACTCAGCCTTAAACTTCGTTCTAATTTTGCCGCTTTGCTGCTCAGTATCATTACGTGGCGTGCCCAATGCCCTTAAGTGATTCCACAATCCACATAGCTATTACACTTACAGCTTATGATCGTGCTTTCATGTATCTTTTGTGTAAAGTAAACACCAAGCGGATATGAAAAAAAGAAAATTATTTGAAACTGCACCTGAATGAAATTGATACAGGGAAGGTATTGTTCAGTTGGTAGTCACTCTGTGTGGAGCAAGATTATAACCATCCAAAACTTGCCATATCACCTTAGCTGGCTCCATCCCTGTAAATGAAGAAATCTAAAAAGCCTCAATGTTTACAAGAATAATCTCGCGAAAGAGTAATAACATCACAATTTACAACAGCCGATAGTCATTAACCTACAAAGAGCATCATCACCAAATGAAAAAGGTTCCTGATAGTGTAAGAAAGGCACTGAAAGGAACATACTGCCAAAAGTTATTGTACTTTAAGGAAGTAGTTTAACCCTTTCGACCTCAAAATCTTTTTTGTTTATAGATTCCATAATCGTAAGTCTCCCTGAAATGTTTATGCTTCCCATCAGTGTGAACTGTAACCAAAAATCTAAAAATCAAGAAGTTGTATCGAAAATTTATGATATCTTGCTCATAATCTGGAATAAAATTAACACTAATAATAGGTCCGTTCGTTGAACTTTCCCCAGGGTTGACCCAGGTTTTCTTGACAACCCTATGAGTTGTCAAAAAAACCTGGATTTTCCAGTACTCAAAAAACGTTAAACCACAAATCACCACACATCCCTGTCATTAAAAAAAAAAAATACATGCCATTTGATAGAAAACCTAGGTCAACCCTAGGGCTCAAAAAACACACGCTTTGTGGCGACCCCAGGGCGGCCCTAGGGCTTTAACGAACAAACCTATTGTAGATTGGTGCAGATTCTATTGACTACCTGATGTGTTAATGAATTTTAAACTGGAGCTTTGATATTTCGAAAGTAGATCTTGAATTTCTTTAAAAGTATGTAAAGATAAGAGGGCTTGTAGGTTTCTTCGGACTTCTAAACTATCTCTAATTACATTTTATTGATTATAAATAAGCATCTGTTTACTGTTATTTTCTTAAGTGACTAGAAAGCTACTCGAAGCTCAAAGTTATTTTTATCTGTGAAAACATTATAGAGGTCTTTAGAGTTTCTAGTTTTGAAAGCTGAATTCAGAATCTATCACGGACTATTTTATAAAATTACCTTTATCGAAAGGTTTCATTTCAGTAAAATGCTAAGAAACTTTTTTGCTATTGAATCTATTTTTGAAGCTACAATGAAATAATTATTCCTGCAAAAAAGGAGAAAAATATATTTTTTACAACATTGTACCTTATGTTAATAAATACATGTATGTATGTATATGTATATGTGTCATTAAAATCTATGCCTCCAACTTCATCAAGTGCTCCACAAAACCTCTTAAAAGTACTTACATATTTACACATAAACTTTTCATTCATATAAATATCAATCAACTTAATTTAGTAGTGTTCAAGTGCATATTTACAAAAAAGAAATTTCACATTAATAACAATTTCCTAAAGCAACGCCAACCGCCATAATATCTCAAAGCAATTCAGTAAATTCCATTACGAAAATAATTTCTTATAGGAAATCACTTTGAAGCATCATGGCAACTGTTCCTCACCTTTTGTCACTTAAAATAATGCTTTTCGTCGGAGACGAGCCACCATTGCTATTGATGACACTATGTTGCATCTGCAGGGACTGTTGACGTTGGAAATTATTGTGGTAGTTGTGATGTCCTCCGGAATTATTGTTCATGTGCAATGACGAACGGGTATAGTTGGTTGAACGACGTGTTGACATGATGCTTGTGTCGAGGGCACCAGTTGTGGAATGCTGACGATTTCTTGGAGTGGGCTTACAGCACCAACAACACAAATAACGATTGAAGTGCTGACGAAACACACCAGAGACGCAATACAATGCAACCGGATTTGCACAAGAATTGAGAAAACTGAAATAGAGAATGATTAAATTGGCGAGAATGATTAAACTTGAATTTCATTTAAAAAGGTTTTATTGAACGAATGGCTGGCTTTCTAACAATAAAAGATTTCTATCATAATTTGACAAGAACTCAGAGTTGTAATATTATTCTAAGCCCTTGTGGATTTCCATTTAAATTGATTTCTTTGAATTTATTTTACCCTTTTATGGTTTTGCTTACAGCAACAGAGTGGATTTAAATACTTTTGTCTCACCTGCTAACTTTAAATAAATGACCTTTTCAAATGAAATGCTTTCTGCTTTTTTTTTTATCTACATAAGTCAGAATTCACATTACTCTTGGGAAAAATCAAAGCAACCCTAACCCTTGCTGATTTATAATAAACCTTTTCTCAATTCAATCTGCTTGCTCGAAGACTAATCGTTTTTTTTGATTTCAGGCTCCTAAAATAAAAGGTAGCCCGGAGTTTTGCTCGATTAGATGATTAGGTGTCACCACCTCTTTTAAAATAGTCTTTTCGAGAGAACTTAAGGAATTGATTGTCGGGAAAGGGATAGTTCATTTTAATAAATTATTGAAAATTCATTAAAATTTCTTTTGACTGGTATATAGTTTGCAATTAAAACAAAAACCATGGTTCACTTTTGTGTTTCTGGAAACTGCTCTTGAAAGCCATGTCAGTATTATGGTTGCTTGATTTAAAAAACGACGAATTCCTTTTGCTTAAAAACCTAGTTTTCATGATATAGCAACTCAGATTTAAACCGGTTGAAATAACAACTAAAAATGCCAATTCCCTGTCCAATTACGAGCTGAATTTGACATTATATTTTCAAAGCGATTTTCGAACTTACTCATCTCACTGAATTAGCTTAATTGCTTTTTCGAATCCAGTGATATGACATGAGTCGAGGAATTTAGTGTTTAATCTCATTTCAATCACTCTAATAGCGAGATCTCGGCATGGTCGTTTATGAGGACACCTACCAGATCTTAAAACGAACGGTCGATTAGATTTGAATTTAAACTATTCTTATTTACTTAGGTTGGTATTACAGTTCGGGGTGAACCTGAGCCTCAACCAACAGCTTTCGATAATAATGACTTCGATTTCGGGCGATCTCTCCCCAGTGTTGTATTCTACGTCAGTTGAAGTCTACTTCAACGTCCTTTAGAAATACCGTCGTTGATGGCCATCCGCTCTACATTGTTCAACTATCGTAGCCTAGCTATGTGTATCTACTATTTAAACTAAGCCAATGTGGCGGTACAGTTCATACAGCTCGTTGTGGTATCTTCTTCTAAGGTCCATGGTTGAGCGCCTTAAAGCAGGGTCGGGATGATAAAGGTCATATGAAGCGTTTCCTTGATTCTCCTAGAGAGGGTTTTGTTTCTTAATTGCCTTCACGACCCAAAGAAGCCACGGTTGACAAGGGCTAATCTCCGTTTGATCTCTGGACTAATGTCGTTTTCCGCGGGTGTTAGGTAGACGAAGTCCTGCACTAACTCGAAGTTATGTCTGTCTATTGTGACGTTTTGTCCAATTCTTCGATGTTCAATGTCCTTATTTGATGACAGCATATACTTCGTTTTGCCCTCATTAAACATCAGACCTATTTTTGCCGCTTCTGTTTCAATACTCACAAAACCATCTATGACATCACGCTTTCTTCTTCCCAATACGTCAATACCGTCTGCGAAAGCGAGTAATTGCACAGACTTGAAAGATTGTTCCTCTGGTGTTGACATTTGAGTTTTGTACAATATTTTCAAGTATGATGTTAAAGCAATCGCATTACACTTTGTCGCCTTGCTTTAAGCCTTTTTTGACATCAAAGGGCTCGGTGAGTTCTTGAACAACCTTGACGGAGCAGCGTGGATTCTCCTACCTGCATAGTCTTATGAATTTCGCATCAGGGATGCCGAAACTAGACATGGCTCTGTACAGCTCGCCTCTGTAAATACTGCCGTACGCGGCGGTGAAATCAATAAAAAGAAGCTGTATACCGATTTTATACCCTCGGGTTTTTTCAAGATTTTTCGAAACGTGAAAATCAGGTTATTGTGGCCTTCACTGGTCTAAGACCAACAACAACTTGATTGGGACCTATAAGTTGTTGACGTAGGGTTTCAGGCGTTCAGGATATCGGATCGAACATACGATACTGAGGTTCAATTAATCGGGCATACGTTCTTCCGACCATATTATGCAGGCCTTCTGCTAGTGCATGCCCCTTATTTGATTTAATTTTGTTTATGGAAAGCTTTAATACCATACTAATGACATCGTATTTTCCTTCATCTTGGAAAGTTGCAAAAGTAATTCCAGTCCTTAAAAAACCGGCTACCCGTTTGTCTCAACCTGAGTTCAGACCGATATCGATTTTACCATTTTTATCTAAGGTACTGGAAAAAATCTTACATGAGCAAATTTCTAATTTTCAACGAAGAAAAAAATTATTGTTTGATCAGCAGTCAGGCTTTAGATCAAACCATAGTTGTGTTTCTGCTATTCTTAAAGTTTCAGATGATATAAGAGCCGCAATGGACGATGATTTGGTATCATTTCTTGCCCTTCTTGACTTCTCCAAGGCCTTCGACACAGTTGACCACAGGATACTGATATCAAAATTAAAGGATCAGTTTCAGTTTTCAAACACAGCGGCAAGCCTTATTTGTTCATACCTTAGCGGACGAAACCAAGCAGTTGTGATAGATGAAAAAGTATCTCGGCCCTTAAAACTTGCAACAGGGGTTCCCCAAGGGTCAATTCTTGGTCTTCTGTTATTCTCAATTTTTATAAATGACCTTCCTGTTCAGGTGAACTACTTGTCACTTGATTTGTACGCCGATGATGTTCAAGTTCGACTCAGCTGCAAGCTAGGTATGATTGAAGATGGGGCTCATAAATTAAACACTGACTTGAAAAGCATACTAGCATGGTCTGAAACAAACAACCTTTGCCTTCATCCTAGGAAGTCTAAATGCATTATAATCTATAAAAACAAACTGGATTTCAGCTATCTTCGTGCACTTTATCTTGGAACAGAACAACTGGAGTATGTTGAGAAGGTCAAAAATCTTGGCATCTTATTTAACTCAACCCTCACTAGGGATAATCACATCAAAATCGTCATTGGCAAAATATATGGTGCCTTACGAAGTCTTTCCCTATCAAAGCATTTCACCCCTCAACCTATTCGACTTTACTTAGCGAAAACTTTAGTCGTACCGATCATCACACACGGTTGCCAAATTTTCAGTGCCCATAACTCTGAAACTAAAAGAAACTTAAATGTGGCTTATCAATAATCAAAAAAATTAAAGCTTAATTTCCTCTAAGTCGGGAGAACGGCATTCTTGATCATCGTCCAAGTTGAATGGGGCATTCTGCCTGACATTTGAGTTAGTGTTTTCCTTGCCGTTAAGCAGTCTGCAGAAGTGGTTATTCTACATCATCAGTAGCACCTGCGATTTTATTACGATGTTTCCCTGCTGGTCTATACAGGCTTAAGCTCAGGGCTTGCCACTCTTTCATGATCTTCTAAACTTTTAGTAAAATTTCCCAATCTCATCCCTTGTATAGAATCTCTCAATTTCCTCAAACGAGCACTTTTCACTCTTGTTTTTTGCTTCTTTTTGACGGTGTTCCTCCCTTTTTTTCTCCTTGTAAATCTCTTTACACTGGTCGAAAGGAGCACTTGGTCTCTTTTGCATCAACATTTGTCGGGCTTTTTGTTTGAGTATATTTGTCTGTCTACGTTCTTGATCGCATCATGGGTTTCGTTTTGACGGCAGAGGGAAACCCAGAGCCTCAGAGGCAGCGGTTCTGGGTTTATAAGAAAGAGAATGAAACATTTCTGCAAAATTTTTCCTTTTTAAACAGTTTTGGTCTGTTTATTTGTTTATTTATTAATTTAAATTTAATCTACATATACTAATCGAACATAAGGACATTTTTGTCTACAATGAGTCTTGGTTGTCCAACATCTCGTGCATTGCGTCGTGTTAACTTCAAAATTAAGTACCCTTCCTGTTGACGGATTGATCTGAGATCAGGTACGTACTTTTAGTTGTGAAGACAATAAAATATATTACATTCGGTATCACTGTGAATCCCAAATGGCAGTCTTTTAAAATGTTTGCTTATTTATTTGGGTCAAATGTCAAATCAGAGCATATAGTTGAGCTCAATTGAATAAAGTTTGCTTTTACCACACCACAACGGCAAGACTTCGTCTCCAATTTGAGTTTTCAATCCATTTCATATAAAAAGTTTTCGATGCCAATAATAAGAGTGTTAAGTTCTGAACCACCACTAGTTATATGCTGTTTTTACAGCTGCCTTGCTTTCAATAAACTATTTTCAAATTCTGCTTCGTTTTTATTTCAGAATAGAAGTTCAGTCTCAGAAAGTAACTTCCTTTTAAGTATAAAAAACCACTGCAACTAAAAGTGCAAGTCAAGTCACTTTCAGATGAAAATTGACTTACACACTGTTACTGATTGAATCATCGCTTGAAGAACCAAAGAGTGACATTCTTCCCACATTTTCCACTTAATACACCATTAAGGGTATCTACGCAACTTTATATAATAAAAGCGAATGATGTGTCGTTATTAGATTTTGCTTTCACTTCTTATCCCTTAAGAAGGTTGTCATAAAGTCTAATAATGTACTTGGAAAGTAGAACATTATATGATATCAATGGCTTAAGACAGTGCTATAGAGTTGAGATTTACACTCAAATGTCGAATGGACTTGTGTTACGTAGAAAAATGAAATACATACCTCAATATTTTAAATAGGTCGTGCAGTTCGATGTAAATATCTCTTTAGGATATTTCAAAAGAATGATATCGTTTTCATTGCATTCTTCAAAAGTAAAGATATTCAAAAGAATTATGCTAAAATTTTATAAAGAATATATGTTGTAAAATTTTGGTAGTAGCCTATTCCCACCGGGACAAAAACATAATTCCAAAACGAGCTGAACCGTTCACACCCGCTTTGATTTGTCTCCTCTACTGTTTTTTGAGAAAAGTCGTTTTTATTAGTATTGTTTTACTTATTTATTACAAAATAAATTGATTAAGTCGTACATTTATATTGTTTAATACTCGTACTTAAGAACCATGTGCTTAAAGCGAAGGGAAAACATTTGAAATGACAGTTGTTTTGAGTGAACGAATTCAATACACAAGACAGCTTCTATCCTATAAACGACTTGAAAACATCTCTTTTATAAAAACATGTGGTTTAAGAAAAATGTGTGGAAAAACTTGTAATGTTTTCGGATTTTTTAGCGAAAGCCGCGTTTTTGTCCCGGTAGGAATAGGCAATAAGCTTCAGACAGAGCACACTAGTTTTTTTGGACCGGCGGTCTTCTCACTCTTTCCTTTGTGCACAAATGAGTAATATATCTAAACATACAACATTTTTTCTTGTGTATTTAAGGGGGTTCACCTGTGTGAATTTTCGAGCGCTTTTTAAGATACTTGGTGTAAGTCAACTATTCAAGATTTTTTAATAATTCTACTTTTATTTTATTGGTTTATTATTCAAGTTTATACAATTTAATTTACAACAACTATACAGAAAAAGTGTACTGGTGACCGAAGCTGGAACAAGACCTCCCCAAAATTACGGACCCAAACGGTGTGCAGGATAGTCTAAAACAAAAAATGAAAATACTCCGTTATTCTTAATCAAGTTGCCGAGGTACTGACGTAGGGATTTTGTAAATTTTTGAAAATTGCCAAATTGGCGTACGTCGGAAAAAAACATTTCGTTTTTAAAGTTTTTTCTAACATATTAAGGTGTGAAAAACAACTTAAAAAATAAGTTTCAAGAAATCCCTACGTCAGTACCTTGGATTATGCATTAAAATAGACCCCTCAAAATTTCAGCAAAATTCATCAAATTGATTTTGCGAAATTCTGAACACCACCTTGAAAAACACGGTTTCGAGTAAAACGCGTTCAAAGTTTGAGGACGTGATGAATCATCGTATTTATTGACTTACATTCAATCTGCAATTCCACGACCATAGAGTTCCCCTTCCTCGGCGGGTGTACACTCTCGACTTCTTTCGATTACGCAGGTGAACACCCTTAGAGAGTATATTTTTTAGACCGACTCTCTTCACTAATGATCTCTTGTCTGAAGCTTCTAATCCTCTTAATTGTTTTGCTGACGACTCAACCCTCAGCTTCTCATATTCGCATCCAAGTTCAACGAACGATTGTTACATGGGGTTGTAGCAATCGAAAAGAATTCAATACTTCGAAAACGCAATGCTTTTTCTTGTCGTTTTTAAATTTTTGTTGCATGTTTTTTATTTTTAAAGTGAATGCAGAATATCTCAAGAGTTTTTGTAAAATTTTCATGTAGATCGGTGTAAAATTGACGAAGTTATGAGTATTTGAGCGTCTATATTGCTCCATGCCGGGTTTTATATCTGGGCGACAGCTGCGCGGCGGGCTATTGTATTTTCATTTTCGACCCCTAATAAATTCCATCATAAACGGGCCTGTTCCAGTCATGTTATTTATATTCGAGACATGGTGTATATGCACCCGTTGACCACAACGACCGAAATGTTCTTCGTTTTTCTGAGACTTGTAATATTTGAAGTTCGTGTGCACGATAACTCAAAATCGACTTAACCAATCGCTTTGAAATCTTGCACAGTACTTCTTCACATAATTCACCAGGTATTGTCGAGAGTTTTTTTTTCGATTTTTTAAATAACTATAATTTTTTAACAACAAATTAGCTGATTTCTTATAGCAGGTTTTTGATTGCTTGGAAGTCTACGAAAAATCGAAAAAAAAATAATCCAAATGTCTTTTCCTGAAGAAACATTTCCTTTAACGAATACATTTTGATTTTTTTCGATTCAGATGATTCTGTTGCCTGCGATGCACACCGCAAACCAATTTTTTTTACGAGGCGCCTCTGGAGATTAATTTTAATAACCCGCTCAGTTTTAAATATTTTGCAATACAAATTTAGGAGAATCTTGTTCAAATGTTACATTATTATATGTAAATTTTTCAATAATCGAACACTACCCGTTACGCCAAAAAAATTGTAAAAATATGTCTTTTTCGGCCGAATCAACCTTAACCCCCTTAAGACTGATAGGTTAAAGTTCAATAAAGGGATCGATCGATTCTCTTGAACATCTTGAACATTATTTACCTCATTCTCATTTATCGCTTTTTTACAACCTGTGCTCTAGTGAAATAGCCAATTCCATTCCACCACTGAAACAATTTAGCCGCAACATGTCTCGCTAAGAAGGCTCATCAGTTTTACCATGAGCCTAACTTCGGACGTACAGTGAAGTATGTATAGAGATTCATATTTTAGTGGCACTACCCGTATGTGAAATGCTCTACCAGGCTCTGTCGTAACTTACAATACACAAAAAATCAAAAGGAAAGTGCATCGGTGTCTCCTATTTTATCCTCTCCTTTCTCCTATTCACTTAAATGCTCGCAATGTGTTTTATAACATTGTAAAGGTATTATTGACCCCTTTATGTGCGCGTTAATTATAAAAAAGACCTTACACTTCTTATATTTACATATTATATTTATGAGTAAGCCTATTTCTAACCCCTTCAAAGAGAGTACACCCCTTTATTTTGGACTGTGCGAAAAAAACTTCATGCAAAACATAGCAGCAAAATAAAAATTATGTTTCCCTATATAATGTGTTTATATTGATGCTTTCCGATCTTTGCCTCAACATTCTGTTACATTAATTGAGTTTTCATATTTTTTTTATACTATTTCTGCTATCAACACCATTTATATCTTCAAGAAAAGTAGAAAACTTTATCTGCTCCATACCGAAACGTAAATTCATCTGGTTTCAGATAAGATTAAAATGAAAGGAAAAGGGATAAGAAATAAAAAAGAAATAAACAATAAGAACTGCTGTGTTATGCATACAATTCAGCAACGCAACGCACTCTTTTGCAATGATTTTAAAGCACGTAAGGAAAGGTCAGTTATCACCAGTCACCATCCATCGACATGATGTCAGTTTTGTAAAAATAAACTGATAAAGTTACACTTTGCAAAGGGTGAATCGTCCTGTACACAATGGGTTTGTTTTGCTTGTTTCCACATGACCACACTTGAGTCTAACACTGAGAAGAAGAATTGAACTTCCATTTATGTGGCTGTATAAAGTATATTACTACAGTATGTGGTATGACTTCACCAAAGATTATTGATTGGATGCACTACGAAATATTAAAGGGATATTAATGTATTTCCGGAAGATTATTATGAAAGCATCGGTGCATTTCCATTCACAAATTTTTACATTTACGAAACACTTTCAATTGAATGACTTTTCGGCCCACTGAATTCAAAGTGAATTTCTACCAAACAAATTAGTAGCATCATTGTAAGACTTTTTGCTAATTGCAATCAAATGAATTATGACTTCGAAGTCTCTAAAATCTCTTCTGTGGTGTTAATCATTCACACTAATTGAATTGCTGCAATTCGACTCCAAACATGTGTCTATATAAAAATTTGCAAAGGAAAATAAGACGATAACCAAGGCAATAGAAAAGGGAGCCTTATAACAGAAAAATGGCGATATTGGCGATGGATTGAAAGACTGTCAAAGAAAAAATGCATTTACTGTCTGGAACAGAATGCATTTGCACCGATCTTCTTCTTCTTCTTCTTATCATTTTTCGACGTCACACGGACCAAACATCTCCCACTTAACCACTTTACACTAGAGATTCGTTTGTGGGACACGTCTCGTTTACCTAAGAATGCGTTGGTTAAACTCCCGGTTTTGAAGTCTTTTGTGTCTGAAACCAAAGAAGTGTAGATTCGGTCTGTACCACGAGTGTTTTGTCCAGCCGTTCCGCTATACCAGTGCAAAAACATTTTTGCTTCTGTTGGGATTCGAACCACGAACCTCTGGGTTAACAGCAGACATAGTAACCATTACGACGTGGGTACACAGTTGTTTGAACTTTTTACAATTGGGAAGTATATTTCCATTTGATGTAATGTCTGGAATACTCATTTCTGAATCAGAAACTGATTCTTTCTTAGACTTATAAAGTAACTACCTTCAGAAACTCGTAAATACACGTTAAGTGCTTCTTGCAGAAATGTAGGATCCTCTTGGCTGTCTGAGGGCCACCCTTATTAGATCTCGTAGTTTGTCGATCGAATGCTTTTCGAAGTTAACAAACACAATATTCAAATAATCTAACGAATCACAATGTGTTTCAAACAGGGTACTTTCCCTTCATTGTTTAGGAAGACTGTCACCCATTATATGCTTGCAGATGAGAATCCTGAGCTATATAAGCCCGATGCCCCCCTTCTTTTTCCAAAACTCATATAGTATTTCGTTTAGTCCAGCACACTTGCCTCTTTTTATAGTTCCTAAGTCCCCTATTATACGATGTCTCACGAGACATGTCTCATTTTTGACGTTCCTTTTAAATTTCCATCCCGTGAGACAATCACTATTACATGTTCAATTTTGAAGGCTCACGTCTCAAATTTGACCATTCTTCATTTCTCTTTCAGTCCTTTTCTTGTTGTCACTTTATAAATTTCAAAGTTTTATTTTTCTCTAAATAAAGTAAGTTGCTTGATAAAATTACAAAAATAACAAATTGGTTTTACAACTTTTGATTTGAAAAATAAAAAACAAGACCGCAACGAAAATGAAAAAACATTCAGTTGCCGCTCATTTGACCAACACAAAAAATACATTAAAGCAACATAGCAAAAACGAATATGGGAAAAGAGAAACGTCAATATGTGTCGTATTACATTCAGACTGTTTGCCTGCTGCGTGTTTCGTATATTTTCTTTTGAACCCTCATCCCGACAGTCTCTCATTATTACACTCAGACGTTTTGCGGCTGCGGGTTTTTTGACACTTCTCTTTCATTTTTTGTTCTCACCCACAGAGTCAAAGTGTGAAAATAATCAAAGAAGCTCAGCTGCATTATTTATAAATCCACAAAAAAAAATCTCATAAAGAGCAAAATGTCATTTGAAGTGGTAAATAATTTAATTAGATTTTGCAGCAATGATTATTGACATCATGGATATGGAAAATACATGAAAATATATGAAAAATTAAAGAAATTGTCCGAAGACATACTACTTCTTTACTCATGAACATTAGAAGATACAATAAAGCAACGACAAGAAACAAAGAAAAAGAAACGTCAAAAACCATCCAAGACAACTGGAAAATCCTCAACCCAAAACTTTACGGGTTGAGATTTTTTAAAGTATTTCTATTTCATCTGCTTTCTCTTTCGCACTCATTTGCGTCTTGGCAAAACCGTCTGGGTGTAATACGACACTATGAGACTGCTAAAAATCGACACGGTACTCATCGGGAATTTTTTTGTGCATCTCATTTCCTCACATCTCCTTTCTTTTTCGCACTCATGTGAGACTGAGCTCGTGAGACATCATGTAATAGGGGACTAACTGCTTCACTAACTTCTTCGACTGTGATGATGGGTATCGATATTTACGTTGATTTATATTCAGCTTCTATATAAAGTGCTCTCGAAGCATTCTCCAGAAATAGGAAAAAGGCCATTACAATACTGTCGCTAGACATGCACATGCACAAGAAGCTGTTCTTGAACATCCTCAATGAACTTCGTCGAAAATCTTGACCATGTATCTTTAGGTCGTATTTCTTGAATAGCATGGTTCACATCAGCAGCTGAGGCAGACATTCCAGCTCCTGATACATTCCCTCCGATCTCTTTGTTGGGGTTGGGTACACTTGCTTCTTTCTTGCAGCTTATGATCTCTCTTTCGGAGTCAGGCTTTTCATCTTTATTATTTTTAAGGTGAAAGAATTCTCAAATTTTACTATACGTATACGTACACGTTCCATATTTGAGTTAGATCTCTCTTTAACTACACCGATGATCTCTAGTCTTGTAAGCCCTAAGATCTGCATGCAGACTTGTGGGATAATTTTTAGGTGTTACGAGTGTCGTTAGACTTACTTTGACGTTATTTTTCTAGTTATAATTTCTGCTTTAGTCGCCTGTTACTACAAGTGGGGAGGATCTGCGGTGATATTTAAATCCGTTCATACTCACTTGGAAAGCATTTATACCAATACAAGTTTTCAAAAATAGATTGGAGCTAACATTTTGTGTTTTGCTGTTAATGTATCAATATGAATTTTATTTACAATGTAAAACGGTATTTCTTCCACAATAAGTAGTATTCTGCTCAAATCTTCTCTCACGAAGTATTTTAAAGGTGTCAAAAATGTTTATTAGCATCAAAGTCAGTTTATAGGCATGTGGATCCAGCCTTGAATATATACTAACTGTATAAAACAGAGAAACCACCAACTGATTTCAAAGTTAGGCTTGGTTTTGGCAGTTAAAGTTGACACAAGCAAATCCGCGAGAACAGCTGATTTTGAAATTTTTTTCGTCTTTTTATCATTTGTATGCGGCAATAGTTTTCTGTGCAGCAGGTGTAGCCAAATGGTTAATAGCTGCCACCTTTGCTCATAAGATTTAAATATAATTTCATATATATGTATCTTCGACTTCAGTTTTCGTTCTGAAAAAACGAGATGATAGCAGAGCTGACAACCTGATTTTTCTGATTTTTTTCTCCATATAAACTCTTTTCAAATAAGTCGATCTTAAGGGGGGACGCTGGTCTAGAATTTTGAAGAAACCGAAATTTTTTTTTTGTCTGAAAAGGTACTTTAGGGTCTTAAAAATAACATACCAAAGGATGGATGCCGGCAAAAATGTCTAAATGCCCAAACTTTCCATTCTGCGGCAGTGCCCCTCTGGTATGCCGTATGATTTTATAGTATTTAAAACTTTAAACGCGTTTTTCTCGAAATCACTTTTTTTTGACTGGCCGAAAACATAACTCGAGCAAATCTTCACCGATCTATACGAAATTTTGACAGTACATTCAAAATACCTTTTTCCAGAGCCGTACGTAGGATTTTTTTTTTATATTGCATAGTTTTTTTTTAATCAACAGTTTTCTCGATTTTTTTAGTGAAAATCTGAATTTTTTGTTCAAACGTGAACCATTTCGCCAAAAAACAAAATATTGAAAAAATCCTACGTACGGCTCTTGCTGTTGTTATATAGAACTAAAAATTTTCGGGATTTTATTCCAGGATCAAAATTAAGGAGGTTACATTTTCGGCCATGGACCCATCTAAAAAATGAGGTGCCTCCGAAGAAATGCTGGTCAGCCGCCATTTTGAATTTGATTGAAACGAAAAAATTTGTATTTGTATATTAAAACTTAAACTATAAGACCTCTTTCACAGATTTTCGATAGATCTTTTTGTTGAGTCATAAAAAATTCATATATTATGCCCATTTCTTAACGCTCTAGACCAGCGCCCCCCTTAAGTAATACCACATTTAACTCTTGAACTTTATTTACATACATAGATGGTAACATAGACAGAACAAAAGGAAAATAAATTGATAGACACACGAGTATATTACAATGAACAATTTTATTTTTTATAAAAGCTATCTCACAAGTTTTTAAAGTCAAATTGAATAAGAAAAATTAAATATTTAAACATCGATGCAGCCATAACGAACAACAAAAGTTTGTTATAGCAAAACAAACCCGCGACTCTGAACTCAAGGTGTTCCTGCATAAGAATCAACTGAAACTGCTCCAACTAAAAATAAATGTATTGTTTTGTTAAGGAGATAAGTCCAAGGATTCAACAGCAATTTTTTACTTACAGATTGATCTAACCGCTCGTCTAATGAGATGTTCATAATTTCTGCTAAGACTAGGTTTGGATACTTAGATGCTGTAACTGTCTTCTCACAAAAGTAAAATAGAATCCCTAGGTCGATAAAGTTTAAGAGTACAACTTGAGCGTTAAGAAAAATTCGGAAGGGGGATAGCAAAATAATCTTTCCTCTAATTAATATTAACACAAAAAACAATGAAGCAATGTTCCCTATAAAAAATGAAAATACTTTCGATAAAGACTGAAACTCATAAAAGTGAATAACATTTCTTGTGAACTTAAAATTGTATAAATAGCACCGAGATATCTCATCAATTTGATCAGCCAAATCACAAGACTTTTGCATCAATAATCCCACACGGGCCTTACACTGTCTTCGTCGATGTATCATCTTCGCTCTCCGAATGATTTGGTTAATACTTTCATTAATCTTCTCAAAATTAATCCATGAAAGTATCACTCCCAAGAAGAATTGTTGCGGCGCAAGGACATTTATACCATGCCCAAAAGCACTCATAAAAATCATTGCGAAGAATTTGGGTGTAAGATCTGGATTTTTAGTAAGTGCTGCTATAAACACTTCAGCGTACATCTGGTAAAGTGAAGTGAAGCATTTGAGCAAAACTAAATTGCGCAGAATTTTCTTGTCTGCCGGAGGAACGTCATATTTTTCGAAGTTCATTCCTTTCATCGAAAAATAGCTTCGTATGGTCTTAGTCAGTTGATCTCTCTTAGTCCAGTTGAATATCATAACAAGCAATAGAACAAATATTTCTATACCGAAGCAAAGCGAACTGATATTTGCAGATAGGGGTTTTTTCTCAAAAACTTCAATTCCCTGATGTTTTGTTATCCAAACAAACGGTATGAAAAGGATGCACATTATATTTATGGCGGCAGTGTAAAAAAACAAATATTTTGATGAATTTCTCTTCCCGGTTGTTGTATCGAAATTCACAGTCACGAGTGCATATACTTTTGACATTAAGAAGAAAGATTTAAAAATAAACTTTAGCAGGCGATTTTGATTCTGTTTGATGTGATTCATTTTTATATTGAAACTGAACTTACGATACAAATATTTCTTTTGAAGTTTTAGTCACAAAGTAAATAGATTTGTAGTTGATAAATAATTTATTTTGTTCGCGTGCATCTAGTTTTTTACTTAATTACACATACAGCAGCGCCTTGAAATGTATACTACAAAGTTAATCCATTAGCATATGGTCAAAAAGCTGACCACCCGGTCATGATTCCAATACCTTGATATTTGGTATCTGAAATAATATGGAGGGTGTTTTACATAAGATGGGACAAAAGCCCAACATGAATAGGTTGGGTCGAGACAAAATGATGTTGCAAGGAGCGGGCTTATTTCCCTCCGCTTTGGAAGGAGGGACAGTTTTAAAATAAAGTAACTAAAAATAGTAAAAAAAAAAAAAACAATATTCAAAATCAACTGAGCCACACTCACTAATATAATGTTTGTTGTGTGAATATACTTATAATAGTGATTTTTTTAAAAAAAAAGTGCAAAAGTGGTTGAGATATTGAACCTTAAATATTCGGTCTGAATAGCTCAACATGCTTATTTAATCGAATCTATTCTACATATGATCAATTTTACCTGGAAAACCGGCACCACGTATCAACAAACATTGATCATATATTTTCTCACACATTTCGCATGTTTCAACATTGACAAGTAACATTGAAAAATAAGTTAAAGGTCAATTGCAGAGCTTTCTTGTATTCCTAAGCTGTTTGAACAAGTAGTCTGTGAAAGTTTATCCTTCTATGCAAGAAATATATAATCTGTAATCAGCAACACGGATTTATGCAGCGAAGATCGACGGCTACTAATCTTCTCTCATTTTACCATAAATCCTCTAATGCACTTGAAAAGGGTAATGAATTAGACTGCATTTACACAGACTTCTCTAAGGCCTTTGACCATCAGGTATCTTCTCAGATTACCCTACTATGAAAGATCAATAAAGCTTCCCGACTTCTGCAGGGTCTTCCAACCAAAAGTACTTGCAGTGTGTGAAGTCGCAAATCACCTCGCTACGCAAAACTTGATCAACAAAAATATTGACTTCTTCATTGACAGTCAGGAGGGCATTAAATGTATCTCATCCATTATCATAAAATCGAAATTAGTAGACAGCTGTCGCAGCAATCATAGACAGCTCAGCGAAACAAAACACCGTAACTTTAACCTGGATTTCAGGACATCGTGACATAATCGGTAGTGAAATGGCGGATAAGCTGGCTTGAATCGGGTCAGCACTCGAATCCAGCGAAACGAACACCTCAGTTCTCAAGCCACTAGAACAAGAAAAAAATTGGATCAGACAAAATTTTCTAAAAAACGCCAACGACAGGTTGTCATCTTTAGAAACATGCCGAGTCTCCAGAAACCTTTAGCAAGATATTTCCAAAAAAAAACAGAATTTCTACTCCAGCTTAGCAGACTTCGCTTTTCTCTGTTGATTGACATTCTTACTGGCCACAATTCGTTGGATACCCACATGATGAGAATGGGCATTAGCACATACGGCTTATGTAGAGGATGCCTAGACGAAGAGACAGAGGAAGGATCATTCCACTTCCTCTGTGAGTGTCCTTCGCCCACGCTAGGAAAAAAGCCCTCGGAGAATACTTCTTCGACGAACTGGGCTACATCTCTATCCTCCCATTGAACAACGTCCAGAAATTTACTCAGAGCTCCAAATGGTTCAGTGGGGGCTCCCTACCTCAATAACCCAGCCACCAGCTCAACCCTCTACCTCTTCAGTCCTCCCACTTCCTCATCCTTTGTTTTCCCGGGAAGCTTAATTAGATAAGCCCCCATTCAACCTAACCTAAGGCCTTTGACAAATATTTTCTTTTCATATTTATTATATAAGCTTTAAGAATTTGGATTTCCATGAGCATTTATTGTCTCGATAAGTTCACCCTTAAAAAAAAGGTCTTTTATCAAGTTCAATTTCATAACGTTTTGTCAAAATCATTCAATAGTCTTTCTGGTGTGCCACAAGAGAGTATCTTTGGTCCTTTGCTTTTTATTGTTGTAATAAATTCATTCATAAACATTCTAATTTTTGTCGACGACATGAAGATTTTTATAAATCTCACTGACGATAGAAGCATTGCTTCCGAAATGTACATCTGAGGAAATATAAAAGTGTTTTAACTTTTAAAAATTTTAACTAATTTTTTAATTTATTATTATTCTTAAATCTATTGAATATTCGTCACATCGCAATTTAATACAAAAAGATATCGACAGTTTTGTTACGTGGTGTTCTATAACGATTTTAGTTTAAACCCTTCTAAGTGTCAAAGTATGATGTTCTCACGTAAAAAGATTCCCGGCATTACATATTGTTCAATATCTCAGCAATCATTATCTTAAGTCTCGAATTTCGTGACCTTGGTGTTATTTTTAGTATTTACCTCGAATTCAATGAACAAATCATGCTCATTACAAGCAAAGCAAATTCAATGTTTGGGTTTATTAAGAGATGGGCAAAAGAATTTTACGATCCCTATGTTTCTTTCCTTATACAACTGTCATGTTCGTCCACATCTCGAGTATGCTTCTCAGGTTTGGTCACCTCTATATGAGGTTCATAGATCTCGTATTGAGGCAGTCCAACACTGATTCATACGCTTTGCACTGAATGGTCTTCTTTCTCTGGGAAGATCCTTTTCATCTCCCCCTTTTTGAAAATCGTATTCGTCTTTTAAATCTTCAGCCACTCTCTCAAGGACGAATAAACAATGATTTAGTATTTTTCCATCAACTTATAACAGGTTCAATTGATGCCCCTGAATTGCTGTCCCACATAGGATTCAACTATCGCGGAGGATCTCACCAACTACGTAATCTAGAGTTTTGGTATTGCTACCACCACAGAACAAACTATGGTATGCATGAGCCGATGAGTCGCATGAGTAGGTCATCCCACTCCAACCCTTTTATTTTAGATTTTAGTCTTAGCAAAAGTAATTTAAATTTATAACTTACCAGTGCTCCACTAACATGATTTGTGTTTTATATTTAACTAGCTGAGCCGCCCGGCTTTGCTCGGGTCTGTAGTTTTAAGGTTCCAGTTCTCCTCTTCCGTGGGAGTTTGGGGAAGAAATATAATCTGTCTTACTGTGGGACTAAGTGGTATCCTAATTCTGAAAGAATTTTTGAAATCTATCCATCAGCTTCTAAGTTTCCGTTCCCAACCCCGTTCCTATGAGAATCTTCCGTTCCCATGGAAATATGTGAATGAAATGTAAGTCTATGTCACTGAAGGATAATGTAACATCCCAGAGTTGAAAGAATTTTTGAAATCGGTCAAGTAACTTTATGGTTCCCACCCTCGTTCCCGTTTCTGTTCCTGTGGGATTATAGGGATGAAATATAGTTTTAGTTACTGATGAAGGGAGATAATGTAGGACCTCAAGTGCTGAAAGATTTTTTGAAATCTGTGGAGTAGTTTCTAATTTTCCGTTACCAATCCCGTTCCTGTGGGAATATTGGGATCAAACCTTGACAGGAACCATCTCTGAACTAAACTATGTCTATCCAGAAAATTTCATGAAAATCCGTTGGGTGGCTTAGGAGTTTACCCCGGACATACATACATACCTACATACATCCAACTTTATATATATAGATTGATTGATTTCATACAAAAATCAAATTTATTTCTCACTATAAGTCAATTTTTGTTTTTTAGTTTTTTTTAAAAGAAGTGTTTTGTATGTAACGAAAGCTAACGCATTGCATTGATGTCGTTCTCATAGGAATATAGGAATAAAAAGTATCCTATGTCCGTTTCCTGGTCCTAAGCTCCCTCCCCACTAATTTTCACACAAATCGGTTCAGCCGTTCTTGAGTTATGAATAGTGTAACTAACACGACTTTCTTTTATATATATAGATTATTAGTTATGTATTTGCAAGCTTATTTTACTTTATTTTTTTTTCATACCTTCAACAATGTTTTTTTTGTAGTTTGATTTTGTTTTATCGATGTATGTACTTAATTTATGTTAAATTTTAAATGTTATGTCCTCTCCTAGTTCGAATACGTTCTTTTGTGCTTGTGTTTGCGCTTTTTACCAACCACTAACACTTGCATTAATGATATGAAGAGCTTAGATAAGTGCGTACATATGAGCTTGTTCTAAACTCAGTACCGCTTAAGTCTCTGAGATGCAGAAAAGAATTGTTTTGAACAGTAACATTTATGAGCCTTCAAAAGATAAGCAAATGTTAATTAAACGACAACAACAGCCTAACAATAAGGCACTTTAAGCTGTATCTATAAGATTACTCTAAAATACGTTTAAAATGTTGACTAGCTACGCTACGCAGTGAAATCTCTTCAGCCATTACTCATTCAACACATACTTTTACTTAGAGTACATTTTTTCAACCCATGCAGTTACTCAGACCTTATGTCAAAAAAAAAAAAGAATTAAAGTAGGTGAAAAACCTACTTAATCAAATATGCCAAAACCATGACCAAATGCTTTTATTCCTCTTCCTTGGTCAAAACTAACAATGGGGGGTTGTTTTGTGTATATATTCCTTCACTATCAGATCGCACAAGATTTATTATTCCACCATATTCTTTCTCGAAAATTCTTACTTTTGTTTGAAGAATTTTTCGTCAAGCTACATATATGGGATTAAATTTTTGCTTGTTGACTTTAACGCCCATTCCCATTCTTCTTAAATCTATCACATCCAAATTAATAAGAGAAGAAATGTACGGATAGTGGGACTACATATTTATTCAAGTTTTCTTGAATTTTTAAAGTATGCAAGTAAGCAACAAAAAATGAACTTAAAATACGTATTTTTGCTTTCAAACGTTTCTGAAATTCGAAAATGATTATAAACACCGATTTTTGTTTGAGCAATCAACAATGGTCTCAAAAAGTCTCGCGAGCTTTAAAATTCGAATATAAATACGACTCTTTATATTATGTATATAAAAATATAATAATATGTTTATAGATATTACTGGCTATGCTTTAGTAGGTACTGGTGTATCCGACACATACTATTTGAAGTTCAAAACGGTCTTGATAGTCGAATGGTTTTCAATTTAACTTTAGTCGAAGAAAGAGTGGACAGAAATACACAGAAACTCATTAAAAACATGTTTTTAAATAAATGTGATGTGAATCTATTAAACCAAAGACTAGGAAGTCAATTAATTTCTTTTCTTTTTTCTGTTAAGTGCAAAAGCTTTCGGAGAAAGAAACCCTTCAGGTGTTTGAAGTTAAAACTTTCAAAACTTTGTCTTCCTAGTTGACTTTGCAATGCATACGAATGTGGACTTCCCAACTACTATAATGAGTTAATGTAATTCAAATTGTTAACAACTGAGGGAAAATTCTGCTCGCAAAGGAAACTTATCATAAAATCTATATCATCATCCAAGAAAAAAAAACTCAGAGGAAAATTGACACCATAGTCCCACTCAAATAAGTTAAAAGAAAACTTTTAAATTGAAATGGAAAACTTACCTCGTGCAAAATCCAATTATCCTCGTTACATGCCAAAAGTCATTAAATTCTTCCTGTGATTGTGGGTTCAATTGAAACCACAGCGAGAATAAATGTGATGGAAAAAAGCACGCAAAAAACACTGCAGTGAAAATAGACAAAGATAATAATTTATTACAGTGTGAAATATTTTATTCCTTTTTGAATGAAAGAGCTTTATTAAATTAACTAGAAAACGGATATCTATGGTTGTACTCACCCACTACAAATGCAACCACCATGCGTGCAACGTGACGCCTAGCACGAGCTTGTGCTCTACTTTGCATGCCCAATGCTTCGCCAGGCATTTCCCTAGCGCTTATGTGTAGCCGGTTTGCCATGAGTATGTAAAGTGCTCCAATTATAGACAACGGAAGTAGATAATAAACAAACGCTTTTGCCACCACCGTATATCTGAGGAAGAAACGAATGACAATACAGTTGGGGATAAACTAATTGAAATGTTGCTGGTTCTTTTCTTTTTTTTTTTTGTTAGAATTTACTTCTTTAAGCTAAATAATAAAGTAAAATTCAATTTGAAGAGAGAATTTTTATTTTGATCATCGAAAAACAGAAACCTAACTTCACGAGTTGCCGTTACAATTCTCGCTTCGAGTTTAATTTAATTTATTAAATTTAAAAGGTTAAGCTTTTCATATTAAAAGGTTTAGATATAAAAACAAAAAATTAGGGAAGCAATATGAAGTATTTAGGACAATAACATTACATCTGTTAAACAATTAACGGCCAATTTCTTCACATTAGTACTGAGCCGGACTGGTACCCGGTCTAGCTAGACCAGCTTTAGTACCTGATCCTGGACAAAAGTTAGTACTTCGTCATTTCTTCACATCATAGGAACCAGATTTAAATTCCTATGACAGTACTAGTATCCCTATACGACGATCAGTCACCTTGTCGCGGTGGGGGGGCTTAAGTAGTTTATTTGAACCGAGCTCGATGCCGAAAGGTGGTCGAAGGATGGGGAAAATGAACAGTATTGGTCAAAAAAACAGTATGGAAGATAACCCAAAGGAATTTTATTCTCCAGGTGGCAGTCGTAAAAGCGAAAATCCACCCGTAGTCTTCACTACGGCAGGGGCACGGATTCTGGAGGCCCCATCTGACATACAAACGCACACCTTTACTGGTGGATACACGCGAGTCGAAGATACCGTAACCGATGACTCCTGCAGTTCTCTCCATGAAGCTATTCGTGGTTTGAGCTGGAAAGATGAAGAAGGCAGCTCGGAGGTCTTACCTCCAAAGCTAAATTCTCATCAGGGCTTAGCTGTTGGTCAGAGCGGTGCTATCACCGGACTAAGTGAAGCTGAACAAGTGGATCCCACTCCAACGATGGCATCCTCTGGAGAACAGCTTTCCAAGCGCCAACAGAAGCTGGAGAGAAGGCGAGCGGCAAAGGCTCAGTGCAAAGAGGACACCAGGGTGGCCGAAGGCACTGAATTAAGTTGCAAACCTTTGGTGACGGCGGCGAAAAGGGACAGGTCGGAAGAGGTCTCACCCACCAATTCAGGACGATCTCCTGTAACCGAAGTCACCCCAACTTCTGCAAACACGAACAGGGTCATAAGGAAGAAGGTTTCTGGAAGCTCTGCAAATCTTCCTGTTGGTCTAACTGGAAAGTCGGTGAATGAAACTGAAGGAACAGGTCGCAAGGCTTGCGAATTCGGTCCACGGACACTGGCTGGAAGGGACGAAGCCGGCATGGTTAAAACTCCTGGAGGTCCAACCGAAACGTTGGTGAATGAAACCGTGACTGCTAGTCAGTCTGGTCCACGGACACTGACCGGACGGGATAAAGCCTCGAAAGGGGCAATGATAATAAATCAAATTAACCTTCAACATTCTAAGGCTGCTACTGCACTCCTATGTAGCAGGCTTTCCGTGTTGAATACAAAAACTCATCTCGTAGCAATCCAAGAGCCATGGGCCTGGAAGGGCCGAGTTCTTGGTCTTGGAGGGCTACGAGGGTTCAATATTCTCTATGACGAACGGTCTGACTTACCCCGGACTTGTCTCATCATACCGAGCTCTTTTGCAGCAACTAAACTTGATCACTTCTGTGGTCAAGACCTGGTTGCGGCTATGATAAACTACGAAACGAACGGTGAGTGGAAAACTTTCGTCGTTGCGTCAGTTTACTTTCCCTGGAACTCCATTCTACCCCCTCCCTCAAGACAGGTTGTGGATTTGGTGGAGTTTTGTGAAAACCGGAAGTTGGGGCTTATCATGTGCTGTGATGCTAACGCTCAAAACATAGTTTGGGGCAGCGTCAAGTGCAACATGAGAGGCAACCATCTTCTTAGTTACATTCTGTCTTCTGACTTAGACATTAACAATGTTGGTAATACGCCAACTTTTGTTACGGCTATACGACAGGACGTAATTGACTTGACACTATCTAACAGATATGCCAAGGAGATTACCAACTGGAAAGTGTTGCTGGACGTGTCACTCTCAGACCACAGATACATTCAATTCCATGTAGCAAATGTGGTTCCCACTCCTTTAGTTACAAGAAATCCCAGAAAAACTAACTGGACACTTTTCAACGATGAGCTCGGTAATTTCGTCAAAACTCTACCTAAGCTCTCAACATCACAAAAAGTGGAAGATGCAGTTCTAGAAGTGAATTGTGCCCTTACAAGTAGCTTCGAGCTGGCATGTCCAGCTAGACAATTACCTAGTAGATCTATGGTTCCGTGGTGGAACAGTGAACTACAGAAACTTCGCAGGGAAACCAGAAGTATTCTGAATAGGTCCCTCAAGACCAAATCAGATGTCGACTGGAACCTGTATGGATCTAAACAGAAGGACTTTAAAAGGTTAATTCGAAGATCAAAGAATGCCTCTTACAAAGAATTCTGTGAAAGTAAAGAAACACTCAGTGAAACTAGTCGACTTACTAAAGCCCTTAAAAGGAGCAAGGTAAACAAACTAGAAACGCTCAGGAAATCAGACGGTTCCTATACCGAGTCCAAAGCAGAGACACTCAGTCTTATGCTGGAAACTCATTTTCCAGGAAACCAGATATCAATCGGACCACAGCAATCTATTTCCCTTAGATCAGGTGAATCCGATAAATCCACTCGACTTAGCTGGTACACGTCATCGTTAGTTGTTACCGACGAAGCCATCAAATATGCCGTGGCATCTTTTGACAGTTTCAAGTCACCTGGCACTGACGGTGTTTACCCAGCTATGTTGCAGGAAAGTATAAACCTTTTGCTTCCTACTTTGAAAAATATTTTCACTGGTAGCTTAGCCCTAGCGTATATACCAACTCCATGGCAGAGTGTTAGAGTCGCCTTCATACCAAAAATTGGTAAACAAGACTACTCACTCGCCAAGAGCTTTAGACCCATTAGTCTTACCTCCTTCCTGCTTAAGACGCTGGAAAGAATGGTTGAGATTTACATTCGTAAAACCTCACTCCAATTACACCCTCTGTCTCAGATGCAACATGCTTACCAAAGAAGAAAATCTTGCAAGAGGAAAATCTTGCGGACTGTGGACAATATGTTGCAACGGGAGTAAATAAGGGCTGTCCACAATGTGGCGTTTTATCTCCTCTTCTGTGGTGCATGTTGATCGACTCTCTACTTGTAATGCTCAATGGTTCTAACGTTCATGCCCAAGCATATGCAGACGACGTCGCCGTGCTCTCGGTTGGTTCCAGCCTCCAAGCTGTCTGTTCCCGAGCACAGGCACAGGCGCTTTGTATGATTGACACCTGGTGTGTTAGAAACGGTCTCTCCGTCAATCCTCTTAAAACCGAGGTTGTCCTCTTCACGAGACGTAGAAAATTGACTGGTCTGACCCAACTTACGCTTAAAGGCGTCAACATACCCTTTTCAAAAGAAGTCAAGCATCTTGGAGTAATCCTGGATAACAAACTTCTTTGGTCGAAACATGTCGAGTCTAAAACTACTAAAGCACTGTCAGTTTTCTGGCAATGTAAAGGAGCCTTTGGCAAGACATGGGGTCTTTCACCGAAAAGGGTCCTTTGGATCTATACGGCTATGATAAGACCAATCATCTCCTATGCGTCAGTTGTTTGGTGGAATAAGCTCTCGCGTAAATACGTTATTGCCTCGTTTGCCAAACTTCAAAGAACAATTTGTCTGGGTGTTACGGGGGCCTTCAACAGCACACCGGGAGCTGCTCTCGACGCACTGTTGAATCTTCCTCCCCTTGATACCTACATCATGGGGTGTACTCTCTATCATTTCTCGTTTAAAGCGATGTGGTCTCTGGCACAATTCGCACTGGAGCTTTGAGGAACTCGCAAGCAGCATATCTTTTGACTCACGTCTAATGGATATGCCGTCTGACACGATGATCCCAAGGCTCAAACTGCGTCAAAATTACTCAGTCAACTTTCCTTCGGTTCAGGACTGGTTCGCTCCAGAATCTGAGCCTGGAAAGAACTGTTATCGTATCTTCACAGATGGCTCCAAAACCGACGAGGGTTCTGGTGCTGGTGCCTTTGTTGAGAACGACGACATACGACTGCACTCATCTTTGGGATCATACGCTTCCGTTTTCCAAGCGGAGGCTTATGCTATCCTATTGGCCTTGAGCCACGTAACGAACAATGGATGGACGGGGAGAAGTATCTTTGTTTGCAGCGACATCCAATCTGTGCTTAAGGCCCTTCTCAACCCTCTAACCACTTCGAAAGTGATCCAGGAATGCAAGAGCTCTCTGAATGCGATCGGAAGATTAAATTCCTTGAGTCTCATTTGGGTTCCAGGCCATCACGGCATAACTGGAAATGAGATCGCCGATGAACTTGCTAGGCAGGGATCTCAGACAGCTTTCTCAGGACCTGAACCGTCGCTAGGTCTGCCAGCGTCCTCAGTGAGGGCTTCAATCAACGATTGGATCTGTGAAGAGCACAACCGTAGATGGCATGCCTCCATTGGATGCAGACAGACCAAGCGTATGCTCCCCAACGTTAGTAAGAAGACTGCAACATTTTTGCTAGCTCGTAGCAGAAAAGACTGTAGAAAGCTTATTGGCGTTGCCAGCGGGCACTTCTCTTTTGCAAAGCATTTAAACGTGTTAGGCTTAAGTGATACCACACTCTGTGAATCTTGTGGAGAAGATGAGGACACCGCAGAGCACTTCCTCTGTGAATGTCCTGCTTTTTCTCGCATGAGGTTACAGATACTCGGCGCAGACATGGTGAGAGCTGGTAACTTAGGCTCCTTACCATGGCAGCGTCTTTTGGCTTTTCTCCGAACATCTGGAAAGCTATAACAAATAGAAGGTTGCTATCTGGTAGTACAATGGACCGGTATTTAGGTCTGAGTGCTCCAGCTGGTATTTTAAAAAAACCTCCAACAAAAAAAAAAAAAAAAAATCCCAATACGTCTAAGACTATTCGAATCCTTTTTATGGCACTTCTTTGACACGTAATATTATGTATTAGAACTTTTCAATTCTTAGTTGAGATAATAGGCACTATATTAGGCAAGTTTGCAATCGTACAGAAAAAAAATTTTGAGATTACAATTCAATATGACATAACGAAGACAGAGAATATGAAAAAAGTGGGTCCTTCAATTCTGTCTGTCTGTATGTCTGTATATCTGCCTGTTCGTATATACATACATACATAGATCCACAGCCTGAACCGCTTGAAAAATTTTCTTCAAATTTTGCATTTAGCAATTAGTGTTTGTGGAGCAGCTACAGAGTCGTTTTTGGAGTTGAGTCTCTAGGTCATGAAATAACGGTATCTGCCGTAGCATTTATTTTTTTCGAAAACGGCTCTAACGACTTCGATAAAATTTTATGTGAAGGATTATTTCTTAAATGTCTTTCTTATGATGCAAAAATGATTTTTGGAAAAAGTCTAAGAACGGTACCCCCATAGTACCGATTTTTTAAAGATCAACTTTCTCGTTAATGGCTTATACAATTCTGACGACATGTTATATCAAAGAAACCCTGAAAAATTTTAATTTTTGAAAGTTTTACTAATTTAAAAACAAAACTAGTTTTTTTTGAATATTTTCAAAACTAAGTCTTTGATTTGTCGAAACATTTTCTGGCAAGATCTTAAGACTTGCATACTTGATTTGTAATGAATTCGCTTTTAAAAAGTGCAAAATAAAAAACCGGTTTTTAAAAACACTGCTCCAACGATTTTCATTAAATTTTCAGTGTTTGTACATATGTATTATGCTTAAAAGTGGTGATCTTAAATTTCGCTCTGAACCTCTTGAATATTTAGTTATTTTTTCAATTTTTCATGCGATTTTATTAAATTTACATAGTTAATGTGTAGTTGGCAACCTTGTATCACAAACTATATTATGAAGATCGTGAAACCTTGACTCTGATTGTACGTAGCACACAATCGCAAGTTAGTGCGACCCAGTCGAGCCCACTTTTATTCTTAATTCGTCTATCAGAAATTCGATTCGTTTGTGAACTTTTTAGACAAACAAGTGGAGAAGTTTTGACCATTGGCATGACAGCTCCATTGGTCTAAGTCTCAAAAACAAGATCTTATTCTTTTGTTTTTAAATTGAATTATAGTCACATTTTTTAGCTCATTTCTTGCTCATGTAATATTTTTTTATTCTCTTGCCATTTTTTTTCTAAAACTAATAATAAAATCCTTATAAATCCATTCCCACTATTTTTAAATATTCTAGAAAGCAAATAACCCAAAAATGGACATACAACAAGTCACCATACAAGTAAGTATGCATTCTCCTGAAAAAAACGTGGACTTAATGTATTGTTCTAAGTCCAATAATAATCAATGAAGAATTGTTTGGCGCTTAGAACAAAATGACATTCTGAATGTGTAAGCAAAATTATTCTCTTTCATACTCTAAGATCAATTTGGAATAAACTTAGCATGAAAAATTTGGCTCTTAGAACAAATTGGGTGTACACTATCTGAAAAACTATAAGACCAGAACAGATTTCAGATTTGGAAAGAGCATACCCCAATTAGTAAAACTGCATCATTAGTTAATTTTCGAAAAAAGGACATAGACCAATTGAGCTTTTCGCTGACGAATTTTCTTCTCGGCTATTGTGTGCTTATATTGTGTCCAGTGTAAATCCAATAGAAAGTGCTTCAATTTCATTATTGTTCTCTTTCAGAGGCAAACAAACATAAAGGGGTAAATTACAGAATCATCCGACACCAGTTTATATTGTAACCATGTTACCTATGTACATAAATAGGGGCTTCAGTTGACTCTTCAGTAGGGTTGGGGTCAAAATTCTGCTGGGGTCAAAATTCTTTTTCCAAAATTCTGCTTTCAAAGTTCTGCTTTTCAAAATTCTGCTTAAAAAATTCTGCTTTTCAAAATTCGGGTTATCAAAATTCTGCCAATTATAAAGAAAAAGAAGGTTTGAAAAATGTTAAAAAGCGCGCGCTTTCTAACATTTTCCAAACCTTCTTTTTCTTTATAATTGGCAGAATATTGATAATAATTGAAAAATCTTACACTCTAAAGAATTTAAAAGTAGAAAAGTAGTTTTTAATTTCCTCATTGTCACTCTCCTACTCAAAAGAATTACATAATTCAGTTAATTTATGATAAAACTGTGATAAAACTAAAGATGCATTCCCAAGAACGCAAAACAATGTAGAGGCTTGGAATCGTCGGCTTAAAGTAATAGTTGCCCTTGCCCGTAGCCACGCAGGTGTCTGTCTATAAATAGATTGGAGACCTACGAAAGGAGCTTATCAGTGCCAAAACAGAAATTTAGCGCACGAAGCATGGGGAGAGGATAAAGGAAAAAAGAATAAAGAGCGCGATTAACATTTTCTAAACCATCTTTTTCTTTATAATATGCAGAATATTGATAACAATTGCAAACTCTTACTTTCTTGTCGCTCTCCTACTTTGTTTTTGTTCTTCTGCAAATAAAAAAGAATATGAAAAAAAGCAGAATTTTTCTTTTCAGAAAGCCAGAATTTTGAAAAGCAGAATTTTGGAAAGCAGAATTTTGTCAGCCAGAATGAAAAAAATACAGAATTTTGAAAAGCAGAATTTTCGTTTTAAAAGCAGAATTTTGAAAAGCAGAATTTGGAAGCCAGAATTTTGACCCGCTCCCTCTTCTGCACCTAGTTAGCCAACTTCACAACTTCAACACCGTTCGCTGATTTCAAAGGGATCCAATTCCACTTCTGAATTTGCACTGCGTTTACCAGCTACGACCAACCGACGCACAGCGCCAGCAGAAGTAGTGGTTTTGTGCGATATTGTGCGAATTTTACTCGAATTTTGATTGTTTTACAGCGTTTCTTTTTGTGCCGTTCCTGCCTGCAAATATATTTTTTATTATGAAATTGGTTTTTTCGTGTTTTTGTAAAAGTCTAAAAGTTGTTTTGTTTGAAAAAAAATTGTTTTGTTGTCCCCAACCAGGATTAATTAAAAATAAAAATACTTTTAGTTAATCCTGGCTGGGGTGCTCTATTACACCTGTTTGTATATTTCATATGTTTTTTTTTTTTTTTTTAAGAACATTAAGAAAAGACAAAATTAGTGAGTTGTTAACAGATAAAATTACGAGTGCATCAAGAAAATGTTTGGTTTTCATTTTCGGGATTGATATCAGGTTTAACTTACCCAAACAGCATTATTTGCTATAGATTCAAGTACGAAAACAATGAACAATAATAACTCATAACATAATTAAAAGTTTTTTTTGTCTACGAGTACCAATCACGAGCACAAGTCAAACTTCGATAAAGAACATTCAGGCTGCAAAACAGAAGTAATAGTACTTTTCAAGTTAGAAGGTGAAATTTTGCCTCATCAAAGTATGTTATCTTCAACAAATATACAAAAGGAGATACATACAAAGAAGTATTCAATAACTATAACTGGTTCTGGCTGATGTCCCTCTGCGAAAAATAATAAGGCTATCTAATAATAATAGTTAATGAGAGGTTGTCTCGGCTAAGTCAGCAGCAGATGCAATCCAAAGTATGTCCTAATGAAAAACATCGTAGTTCCTCATGGGACTTGTATATTGCGCTGGTTGAGTTCTAAGAAGATTTTACGTGGGTGGCTCACAAACATCGAAAAGGTCCGGAGACTTTTATGCAGATATGCTTAGGTATCGATTGCCAAAGTATTTCAAATCATTCGTCGCCGACGATGAAACTATCACAAGTGTGCTCACTTTCCTTAACTACTGCAGCAAGAACTTGAAGTGTGGGTAAAGACGTTTAAGAAGGAAGTGGGTACCATTAAAATAAAAAAAAATTAAATAATAGAGTGACACAATAAACCACCTTTTTCTCAATCATACTTGGTGAGGATTTGAAACGCGTAAGTGAGAGAACACTTTTTAATGACAGATTTATAGTCCGGTCAAATTAGACTAAACAATAGGGGTGAGACGTTGAAAATTGGTAGCATTGTTCAAACCACTATTATAAATGAAATGTGAAAAGACTTCATCGATTCGACACCTGCAAAAATATTTACTCGAGGTCATTATTAAAGTTAGTTCCTTTTTAAAATTTGCTATTTATGTTTTATCTTAAGATCTATTCGTTAAAATGCCAAAAATGTTTGAAGTAAAATAATGGGATTTGAAAGACATGGAAAAAGCTGGTCATGCTGGCCCTGAGTACCATAAACTATATTTAATCCCCATATTCCTACAGAAACGGGAACGGGAACGGGAATTCAAGAACCATTTCACCGAATTCAAGTTTTTGGTCGCTATTTTAATATCCCCAAATAGCTTTAATTATTTTTCATCTCCATAGATTTCCACGGGAACGGGACAGGAACAAGGACATGACGGCGATCTTGAAAATATTGGTATGATTTTTAACATTTTCTATATGGCAGCACTGGTTTTAACAGCTCATATACGTTTCGTGTTTTGTGTCACTTTTAAACGTCTTCCGTTTGGTTTATAATTTAACTATGAATCGCCTTACTAAGGAACAACTTATTCTGGCAGATTATTTAATTTTATTATCAAAATGCGTGCTCTGTTACGAAAGTTCATCGCGCGCCTCTTCCATTTTATGGTCAATTCAATCGACATGCTGAAGGGCTATTCGGCAATTGGGACTTAATTTCGTACCAAATTTACTTTATATTACATTAAATCACTAACATGCTTACATAGAGTGTGAAATGAGGACAATATTGCAGCTATATCGTCTAGTGTTAGTGATGACTGTGAATTATCGTTTCGGCGCTGTTCGCAGCAATAACTCCAAAATGATTTAGCGGAAGGATTTAAGTGTGAAAACTTTTAAAATACAGCTGATGCAAACATTGAAACCGTACGGCCTATCAAAACGCTGAATTTTTTGTTGAATGGGTTTTTAAAAATTTGTCCGAAGAGCCAGTTTTTTACTCTAAAATTTTACTAAGCTTATGTTCCATTTGAGGCGCAGCCGCGGCCAACATTTGCATGAAAAAATCTTCAAACATTAAATTACAACGATACAATTAAGGGTTTCATTTTTGTTTTTAGTTTCCGCTAGCTCTTAAAGAATTACCTTTATCCCGAGTAATTTTTTTAGGTGTCGGATCGATAAAAACTTTTTGTGATAATGTTATGAACAACCCTGCAAATTTTCAACCTATTGTGAATTCTTATTGCCTTAGACATCCAAGGTCTGAGACAAGTCAGCAACAGGAGATTGTATGAAGAGGCAAATATCCCCCAACTTGACAGATATCTCATCGAAACCAGCCGAAAATACATAAGCAACATGACCGACCACCCCAACACCCTAATAGGAGACATCATACGCCAGCCACGACATCCCGATCAGCGATACCTTGAATCACTCGATCTACTGGACGAGAATCTCATCACCGACGAAGATGACATCATCTTCTACGCTGACCCAGGATCAGCCCACCACCGCTGCAACCAACCAACACAACGACAACCGGACGTGAACACTCCGCGAAAAGGAAAACACGCCAGCAGATAACTTAACATCAATAAAAAAAAATTTGAAATTATTCCACTGTATAAGTAAGGAACGTTCTGTGCCAACTAAATATTGAGACCAACAAAGTATATTTTATTATTATAACTTAAGTTACTTAAGTTAAGAAAAATTGTAAAAATTAACGTTCAATAAAAATTTATTGAATGAAATTCACATCAAAGGTTTCAAAAATTGACCGGACTATAAGTACATCAAAAGGAATTGTATATTTCTTTCAGGAAGGCCTTTCTGAGATTTCAACCTCGAGTCCTCTCAAGATAGGATTTAATGAAATCCATTCTTTGTCTGGACCTTGAAGTCCGGACCTTTTTATATATTTTTATAATTCTGAGACCAGAAGAAAATGTCAGACAAGGAAATTTTGTCTGACAATCATATAAACACAAGTTATTTTTCATCACACACTGTAGTAAGAAATGCAACAAAAAGTCCTGAGCTCCATCAAAGGATTATTGAGTTTCTAACGAATTAAGTTCTGGAATTTCTATTTCTTTTACGAAATGTTTTATCGATTTAGTATAAATTCCTCTTGCTGCATAGTCCCAGAAGCAAAACATTTCCCTGTCTTATCCAGAGCCATGTTAAAGCCAGATAAATGTTATGTTCATTTTGCAACCATTCTGTTTCGATGAGCTTGTTTGATGTAAACTACCTCTTTAGATACAAAAAAAAAAAAAAAAATTTAACTGTCAATATAAAGCTATTAAAATAAAATAGAGACGTATCATGTCCCATGGACGCTGAGTTATTGCTTATAAAAATACCATACCGAACGACGAGTCCTTCTTCGCCTGATTTATTTTTCGAAGGCATTTGTGTTTTCTTATCTCTTATGAGGATAAATTGTGTGGCTAATCTTGAATGGATAATAAATCGGTGCTGGAATAGCTATGTTATGTGATGGTGTGTAGATCACAAGAAGTTTTTGTTTGGAGTCTTATAGAAATCGACTTGCAAGTAATCTAGTAACTTATCCTAGAGTTTATTTAAAACTCGGAATTACTTTCATAAATCCTCATTAAAAGTATTGGAATATATTTAAACATGCATTTACAAAATAAAATAAATGTCTTTTCTGTATGTCTCTGTAATATACTCGTATATGTGATAAAAAACTTAGGCAAATTGGATCAATCAATTCAGGTTTTGTTAAGACAACTGAGGATAAATGTAGAGAAAGATTTCAGAAACAATAGTTTAATGAAGCTTGAAGTCCTAGGATGTTTGACTGTATTCAACCCCAGAAGTTACTATACGAATATTCAAACTTAAGTTACATCAAATAACCTTAGGATTAACAAACATCTGTAGCTACTACTCCCATTTTGTTATCGGATGACGGCAAATACACGAGGTCATACACAATCCCTTTAGGGATGAATCAGAAAAAGTGTTTCAGGCTTATCTCCTATTTGAGGCCATAGTTGAGTGACAATCTACTCTCGAAAATGAGCATCTGGTGTGACGCAGAACGCATTTCAGGACGTGATAAATCGTCCATTAAAACAAATCGATTCGTGAATTGGAAGTATTTGAATGGATTTGTATTGTACAAGTGGTAGTAGATATGCCGATATGCTGACGCAAACACACATTGTTGCTATGGTGCCAGGTGATAGAAATCAATAGCCCTTTAGGGGATTTTGGTCTGGTTTGCTGAACATTGCTGATGTTTAGTAATTATAAGAGGGACATTAATGCCTAACATACAGCCTTGTCCAAAAGTAATAACCTCCCCTAATTACAAATTTGCATAAATCGAATAGTGTGTAGGTAAAAGTGGTTGCCATGGCTTAGGACATATTTACTGTAGGGGTACTAACTCCTTTATCACGAATATCGCAGAGAGAATAATTTCACTGTTAAATGAATTGCGCTTTTCACTAATAAATTACGATTCGACCCAAAATTTAAGGTCCCATCCTGGGCGATACTCCTTCATTAAGATCGACAAACCTTTGAATTTACTAGCCCATTTAAACTGCACTTTATTTTCACCCAAACTAAAACCAATAAAATTTTTTTTTACTGTGCCAAAAACGAGTGCGTCGCCGTCGTCAAGAATGTCATTTGTAGTGGGGTGAGTGGGAAAGATTTTTACTAAATGTGTCTGACCAAATGATCAGTTTTTGAAGTGAAAACTTCTTTAGGCGCGTTTGGCACTTTTGCGATGGGGGTAAATCAATGAATTCACGACCGACACCATTTTTTGATTGGCTCATCGTAATTAGTTTGTAAAGTCGTCACAGCCCAGCGTCTCAGGTTCGTTTCCCAGCCATGACTTGCATTTTTTTGTTTATTTAAAGTGAAAACATAAATAAAAATTGATCGCCACGGCTGGGATTCGTACTTGAGACCCTCAGTTTAATAGCCAACGACTCTACCATTGAGCCAAGAGACACCTTAATTTTTATGTTGCTAAATGACTTAAAAGAATGCAATAGCATTATTACATAGTAATTGTACTTACCGACTCGGAGAAATACAGAGAAGAAAGAAATCAATTGAAGAAACAGAGAAAAATTTATGCAACGCAGGAAAAATAAAAAGCACCAAATATTTTACTGCCATTACAATGAAGAGTGGCTGGATAAGTGAAGCTGGAAATTTCATCATGACAGAGTATAGGAGACGCTTTTTACAACAAATTAGAAGAGATCAACAACTCATCGCGATGATTTATCGATGGAATTGAAACGGTTGCATGAAAATAGCTTGAAAACCGTTACTCAATAGACACTATCGCTAAGAAAATTAACGTATTAATTTTAACAGAGACTCACATGGGTGAAGAAGAAATATATGATATTCCTGATTTCAATTTAGTTGCAAGTTTCAGAAGGCACGATCGTCCAGCAGCAGGAGTAGCTATCTATAAATGGTTGTCAGACACAACTGCCATTTTTTGTGCAAATCATATGAATTTGCATACGAGGTACACTAGTATGTCTAGTACTATTTTGATATCGGCGATCTATCTGTTTGTCGTTGCAACTGTGAAAATGAACAGCAAGTTATAATAGTTGGCGTTTATATTTCACCGAATACGTTTTTAAGTGTAATACGACAGTTTTTATATAAAAATTTATTTATTTATTCTGAATACGCTTCTGCACACCTTCACGGCAAAATTGGGGAGAGATTTGATGATTTGCCAATGATTTTGAATGGTGACTTTAAACATCAACTCCGCCTTTAATTTTTAAAAGAAGAATATAATTTAACAATGACGAATGACCGCAGCCTTAATACAACGAAATATAAATCGACAGTTGGTGCAGTCTTTGCGATATATTTAAATAGATTCGAGTCAAAATTTTTCGTTTCCTATTTTAGTTACCATAGGCCTATTACTTCATTATTAGAATACGATGATTGCATGAGATGATAATGGAAAAGCTGAAAATGTGAATGAAAACTCATAAGTTTCATTGATGTTCTTCCATATGTATAAGTACATGTACATATATTATAAAACATTGAATAAAATTTTGCCACTATTTATCTATTTTTATTATAAGCACTAAGAAGAAACATTTCAATGAAGAGATTTTCCTGTACATTAAAATATTTACTGAAAATTCAATTCTGTTTTCACTTCTGTCGGCACTCCCGGAGTGCTTCTTTTTTTTTATTTCAGAGAATCCTCGGTTATTTCTGCATCTCTTTCGTGTCGAATGCTGACAGTAAAAGTTTTATCATAAGCTGTGCTCGAAACAGTTCGTCAGACTTAATGAGTATACCAAATTGTTTGACGAACTTCTTATGAACAATCGACGATCCACCACCTTTACCTCAGAAATAGAATCAAAAGTACTGAAAAACAATCATGGAGCATTCTATCGAAATCAAATTTAATAATAGAAATACTGACTCTGTTCAATTTGTCAGTATTAAACAAGGCTTAGAATAACTGTTTCGTTATAAGTCTCCAGATTTTTATCGTTTGGAACTGTAATTGATATCAATGATCAGTGATCAGATCAGCAATAAGTGCACACCAATGTGCTACTAACGAACATATATCATCTTGCGACTAATATGACAGACTTAAGAATCTAAGAGCTGCATTAACGATACTAAATTTTTATCAGTACTTTAGACAAGGATGCCCACGACTACCCCATAAAATAAGATAGGGTGGCACCGGAGAGCGGGGATCTCCATCAGGGTTAAGCACATTTCTTACAACCATACCTTGTGAGGAATGGAAAGGGCCTACAATTTATTGCTGATTCCGAACGGTTATTCGATAAATCGCTTTTTATGACATTAAAATTACAATTGGAGGACGAATTCCTCACAAGGAGCGATACCCGTAGAGAAACAATTTTGTTTTCTATCACAACTTGAACTTCGAGCCTACCACTATCACGTAACAGGCAGAAATGTTAACCATTGCGTCTTGGGCACCCACAACTACTCTATAGTCTCCAATGAAACACATCAATAGAGGAGGCATTCTCAGACTTAGTTGAGCTTTTTCTTCCACCACACACAATCTCTTAGCCTTCCTCCTTTTCGTGTTACGCGTATCGTGATTTCAAAGAAACACCATTTTTCGAAGAAGGTACCCTGCGCATCGCTGCGATGCCCCTAGAAAGCTTCGGCAACCCTCCCGGTGTTGGATTGTTCCGTGCATTACAGAAAAACTACCAAACTACAATCGCGAGGCTTCTTTTGAACGCTTTGGTACTTCATGGAAACTCTCCGAATACAGCAATAAGCTGAAAAATATCGATGTAATTAGGAGCTCAAAGCTCGATCTATCAATCCAGCAGCTTTATTATTGATTGAACTCCTTGCCAAGTTAACCTTAATTCTATCCGGGAGTTTTTAATACTAATTCGCTATTTCTATGTGTGAAGTTTTCAAACTAGCCATCATGTCAATATCTCAACACTCCAAAATAGTTCTAAAAGTCATTATCGTACCCAGCACATCTTTTGACCTAAAACAGTATTTTAAAACCATGCCATGCCCGACTTTGGACGGCCTAAAGATTCTTAGCCAACCTCAACATTCGTTACTTCAACATTGTTTCCTTTATACTCCAGTCCCAAGCCCCACCCAAGAACCAACCCAAGTCCTAACAGAAGTCCCCTTCGCAATCTCCAACTGACTGAATTTCAGGTGTATTTTTGACGATGGATGACGAAAAAACTACACATAATATTGACACAAAAATCTAAAAAAATAACGTTTTTTTTTTCGTTATCTTGGCCTTGACGCGTCTTTCAATCGACCTGTGACAGCGTGACATAATAGAGTTTGTGACACTATTTCTCAGCTTCAGAACCTTGAACCCTGAAAACAATCATATTTTTTACTTCTTACTAGCCCGACTACGATTAGACACAAGCTTTTTGAATTATTTATATAAATTTAGCGAAACACCAGCGATTTGAGAAGAAAGTTCTATTTTCTACCCTTTCTTTGTAATTTGAAGATGTTCGACGACTCCTCTTCAAAGGACTATTTTTATTAAGAATTCCAAAAAACACCGGTACACTAGTATGCTATTCATCATCGTATCAAGTTCTACCACTCATTTACATTCAAAACACCTAAGCTCATTCAGACTTTCAACAAGCGTGATGAAAAGAAATGGCCATAGCATCAGTGAGTTAGTAAAAATACTTCAAAGGACGAACGCAGATAATATAAAGAAAAGGTACAAGGTGCCAGCTGAAATCAAATGACTATCTCAAGATGTCTTTAACTGAAGGGCGTGTAAACGCTTCAAATTCGTGGAAAGCCCTTGAATATTTTTTGTTTAGCTGTGAACAGAAATCCCTCCTGCTTTGAAAGTAGGACATTCACGGACTCTTCCTCTACTCCGATCTTTTGGAGTTGAGCATTACTTTATTTCTTGCAAAGAATCACCTCCCATTCTTGGCATTTTTTTTATAGAAAGTTTCGTGTGATGTTGTCACAGACGTCTAGACAGACTGTTGTAATGATTTATCTATCACTTCCAATAATGATAAAGCTAAAAATAGAATATTTTGAAAGCACTCATGCGGTTCTATCTCATTATTCAATACATTTTACCCAATTTTCTTGTCAACACATGCAAATCTTTACTTTTCCAGCTATTAATAACTAAAGCAGACATGATACAATTCAACACCAATATGCTTCATAGACAATCAATACAATTTATCAGATAGAAACTGTGCCCACTCTATCGAAATGACCATATGTTTTCATCTCATAATGTCACTTGTGTAGTTAAATTAAACATAGCCAATTGATTCCCCACAATAAGACCAATGGGGAGTGCAATGCGAATGGATGTATTGCACCTTAATTTTGAATGCACTAGTCTCTGAATGAACATTTTGTTAGACAACATCTTGAAATATGAAAAGTTCTCGATCGAGTTGCAGGAATAGCAATAACGCACAAATTTGTTTATCTCAAATGCATTATATTGTCTTGAATGACATGTTATGCAGTAGAATTGTATACTTTGCCGAAGTACAATATTTACTTTATGACAATTTGAATTGATATTGACATTTTGAATTTGGTTGTTAGAGCCCGAAACATTGTTGTTCCTCGGTAAATATATTTCATTTGATGCATGAATGCCTCAGTTATACTTCTTGCATACCAAGGAAAGGGAATGTATACAATTGGAAATTTCAACGTATGCTCGCCAGCATATTGCAAAACATGTTTTAGACTTTACCTATACATCATATCACAACATTTTATAAGTAAATAGTTCATCGTGGAGAAATAATTATAAGGAGGTAAGATTCAAGGAGATTGTATTTTCAAATAAAACTTTTTTGTGTAAAAGCTTATTTACAATAAAACAGTTAGGTATACACACTGACTTTTCGGTTTACAAAGTACGTTTTTGATGAATATTTTATTTCATTAAAAAGTTCGGGCTTTGTAATTAAGTGTGAAATAAGCAATATTAATTAATTGGCTGGCTGTGGAAGATTCGAGGAATGCGATTCTTCCAAGGTTATTTTAACGACTTATTCCCACATTTATAGCGATATGTCATGAGTTAAGTAATGTTCTATTTTAATGCGTCTAGATTTGGGTGATAATTCGCGCAATCACGGCCTTTTCCTGTGGCCTCACAGAAAACAATTCAAATTTACTGGATCTTATTGGCCAATTGACGTAGGCATGACGTGAGACATAATTTGTCAGGTTGTCTGCTTATTGCGCGGCCTTGTAGAATCCACACATCGTGCAAGTTATTATCTTCAATCGCCGCCGCCGCCGCCGGCGAAATAAGAATCGGTTATCATTCGACCTTATCGCTCTGAAATTAACCTAGCGCGTTTCTCACAACCATGTCTTCTAAAAACTTTTCCTGGAAATAAAATTGGTATCGGAGGACAAGCATCGCATGTGGAGAAACATTTTTTATTTTCTGTTCGAATTCCAACCTCGGACCTCTTACCTAACAGGCAGACATGACAACAGAAATATTTACGACTGACCGAGCTTTCATGACATTAGTCCACTCTTTTAATTTTTTTTTTACAGTTTTACCGATGGCCGACTACGAAGGTCGCAACCATAGTTTCAAATCACCACTTAGGTATAGTACTTTTTCAATAAGTTCATGGCGAACAAAAGCTGTGATATTTTTTTACAGTCAGTGCCACGAAAGGTGGAATCAGCATCTATGTATATATCGATGCTATTGTATGGACAAGGGAAGACTGTGGCAAAAAGTTTCAGGTTGTCGTAGTATAGAGAACACTAGACCATAATCAAAATCAAGGGAATATTAAAAACCTCAAGTTGGCCATCGCCAAGGCCACAAAACAGAAAAAGATGACCTAGTTAAAACATATTCTGCGATCTCATAGAATAGAAAAAGGATAGTAAGTGCGAAATACGATTTCAAGATGTTTTGCAACATAGCAAGGCGAAAATCCGAAAGAGTCTGCGGCCGAATTACGGATACGGCACACGTTATCGAATTGCTTGTGACGGAATTTTGTGAATTTGGTATTACCACTCACGCCGCGCCGAGTAGTTTACTACTATAATAAGGCATTTTCTCAAAGGTAATCGAACTGTATTTCATTCGACGCATGAAGTGCTTACCGATTATTCATGAAGTGAAAATATAAGAAATTTTTTGTATGTACATATGTACATATTTCTTGTATTTCTTACGAAGATAGATTACTTTATCCCAACATTTTTAGTAAGAAAGTGCACAAGGCAACCAACCGAATCCAAAGAAGAAGTTCTCATCCGATCGAATTGAACACACTCGTTTATGTACCCATCCAACGAAAGACAATTATTGTAATCGTCAAGGTATTATTAAATTGACTTCTTTTCACAGCAGAACTCGAGTTCTTTTGACTTTTTTAAGTTTTAACTTTATGAAGTTTCCATTATAAACTGTTTTTTGTTTTTTACAAAGGAATGAATTTTGTTTAGATATCAGCGATATCTGTGATTTCATAGACACAGTGCAATTTTAAATAGCTATACGATACATAAGGTCACATAAATGCTGTTATCCCAAAATGGTTACTCACTCAATCGATCACTGAAGCCACTCACTTGATAACGTGAACAATAATTCTACCCATGGTTTCGAATGCAGGCTGATCAACTTCGCTGCGATGCAGATGCAGACCGTCAGCGTAGTAGCCACATCAATCCTCTGTATTAGAAATGGAACTTTTTGTTCTATAGATCAAGGAACCGTTCATAAAATTAAACATAATACAGCCGTGTTTTAAACTCCGCGAAACTTTAAAACACGCTTATTCGTTGATTAAAACAAAAATCGTATTTATAATCATTTTTCGTCAGTGAATAAGGGCTGATTAGCCTAAACGCGGAAATGCGTGTTTTAAGCGTGTTTTAAGCGTGTTTCAGCGTATAAATGTCATTTGATTTTTAGTATTGAGTTGTCATTCAGTGGTTTATTTACATCTTTGAGAATTTTAAAAATAACAAAAATGGAAATGAACTCAAATTACAAATTAAATTGATCTCTTATTTTTTCGAAATCTGTGCAACAACTTTAACTGCAATCACACAATTACATCGTAAGCTGAACACAGATTCAGGAAGCTAATGCTTATCTCTGTGCGCTTATAAGATTTAAGGCACCGTCAAGAAATGTCTTGCTTTTCGTTCCTGGAATCAAGGCAGGATAAAAAAAATAATCGCTAAACTAGCTATTGCACCATACATACTTTAACTGAGGAATCCCAGTTTTCGGTGCGGGTCCGTTTTCTTTTCGATTGGTCCATTTTCTAAAGCAATTTGTATTTAAAATTTTATAAACTTAGACCGAACAACCGATCACCGAACGTAAATAAAAACAGAAGAAAAACCAAAATAAGAGAGTTTCTTTATGATTTTGACATAAGGGATGATTAAGTAGTATGGGCGAAAAAAAGGATTATAAATAAGGATTTTTTATTCACTGATTAAAGTCTTAATAAGTTCTTATTCACTGCGTTTTAAGCGTGTTTTAGCGAAATCTAACAAATACAGCTGATAATCGTTTGTTGCATGTTTAATTTTACTACCCGGCTTATATCGAGTATAAATAACTGAACGTACCTAAACTCATGCCACAACAGTGGGATCGTTTTTAACTAGCCATAACAAGAAAACAGCATTTGATTAATGCTCTAGTGTACTCCACCCCATTGAAGAAAGGCACCGAAGGCTTTTCATCTGCTCTCAGTAATGCGACAGACGCACGGAACCCCTATTTAATTAATATTCTTAAGGATATCACTGCTTCAGATGAAATCAGGACTTTTGATATCTCCGAAAGGACTTGAGTATCAAAGTGGTGCTACTCGCAAGACTTGGAGCTGCTGCGGTCTCTTATGGGTTCACTTACGGGGGGAGACCACTTTAAAATTTTCAAAAAATCTATTTTATTACATTTCTCGAAAGTATGATATCCAAAGAATGTTATGACCAAAGGAAAACTAAAAATATCGAATAGATGCAGAGTTATCGCATTTAGAGTACGAGAACAACATGCGGTTGGGTGACGAGTCAGGTAGCTCGGGCCGTTAGAGGAGGAGCGACCTTCGCTTCACAACACCCACTACTGTTGACCTTTTGTATGGTCAGGCAGCTGTTTCGGAAAAAGAAGTCGAAGGTTTATTGCACGCGTTTGGAATCGCCGATTAGTCGGTAAGTTACTACAGTTAATAATTTTTTCGGGCTGAAACTTTAAACGCAATTATCTCGAAACTACTTTTTCAAAAACTGCTCGTGTTGTAGCTCAAAAAGTAAGCTACAGATTCAGATGAAGTTTTGGGTGATTACTCTCAGTAATATTATTAAAAGGATATACCTAAAGTTTGAAACGTAGCGTGTAAGTAAATAATTTTTCGGGGGTCAAATATGTCGAAAAAATTGCCGAAATATCAAATTTTGGATTAAAAAGGCTCCCAAGTTTCACCTTTTGCACCTTTTTACATTTTTAGGCATATCTTCCCCTTAATATGTCAGCAAAAGAATGAACTCTGAAAAATCTTTCTTAGATCAACCGAAAAAGAGTGACAACTGCTAACTGCAGCAGTTTTCGATGTCGCCCGAAACGGGCGTCCGGAAAACTTCAATAACGCCGCCAATTTATTAGTCATCGAAAATATAACTTTTTTTAATCTTGGACAGCTCTAATAAACATTTCTCCTTATAAAATGATTGCGTTATTTTATTCACTCTCAAAAAAATCCCAAAAAAAAAACATGTTTTTTATGCTCCTAAAAGAGGTCTCCCCCTTTGAGCGACACTGAAGACAACACCAACTGAATCTTCATGTATATACATTGAGTGCAACAACCAATGAAATTGACTTTGCAGGATGAATAGAGTGAGATGCTCTTTCAAAGTTAGATCACTACCAATTGAAACGTAAGGAATATAATTTTTTGGTACCCTCAGCCGTCGTTATGTGTCAGGTACGTATGGAAAATTTTCCTTGATTTGTTAAGCTGTCCAAAACAAGATATGGACCGAAAACGTAGTACGTTGATATGGGCCTTTTCGCATCATGGACTGTAAGCTCAGAAGTAAGTGTTCCCTATAGCATTTGTAACAAAGAAACACGCATTTTCTCTTAATATAAATTCATTTCAATCGGGTAAATTATTTTGTTTGGTTGATTTCAAAATTTTAAGGTAAAGAGCACCTTTTTTTAGAAAGGATACTGAACAAGAGCTATGGAAGCCTAGCGAATATCTAAAGCTTTACTTCATTAAAGCTTATAGTTTGATAATCATATTAGGAGTGTTTTTTAAAGCCAGTAGCTAGTGCAGCATTCGAGTTAAAAAAATCTTAAATTCTATCCACTATTAAAATTATTAATTATTCTGGCGAAGTAATGAATATAAGTGAAGTAATGAACTACCGTATTTATGAACACGGTTAATTGGTCAAAGTTAACAAAACACGCACAAGTATTGTCACTTTGTAATTCAATATCAAAATACTCAAGTTGAGATCGTACTTAACTTTCATATGCAAGCGATACGTCAGCAAAAAAGAAATGGTGAAAAGTACGGTGTTATATACATACAAGAAAGTGAAAAGCAAAGCCAAAATTCCCTATGAATATAATTTTTATTTCTTAGACTTTTGATCGAGAGAAAAAATTTCATTTTAAATGAACATAGGTACCCTTTCGAGTTTCAAAAATAAGTGGTGGCTCTATCTTCATTTAAGAAAGATAACTTGCACAGCAATGCTTTTTTATTGCCGTGGTAAAATACAACAGCAAAATGCTTTTTTATTGTTCCCCAAGGGAAATTTTACAGTTCTATCTACTGGCTTAAAACACGGCTAATGTTATAATCATATTGTGTACCTACAGTGAGAAAATATTCATGAAACCACCAGATTTGATTGAAAAGCTAAGGATCTTAGAAACTTAGCAATCCAACACTTCACTCACAACTTTGTAATATGAAATATGAATGTTATTTTTCCTGGTAAAAACAGTTCTCACGAGAAAACCATTAACCCATATTTTAGATACAAAAACAAAATGTACTCAAGGGAACAATAAAAGTTGAAAGGTTTAATATTCAAATGGAAAACAACACAATAAAAAATTATCATTTATCATAAGAAAAGTGAATGAAATGTGTAGGAACATCCAGGACGAAGTCCCATAAAATATTTTAAGTAGATACTTACTTTGCATATGCTGAGTGATTTGCATGATCTCCAAACGGTGAACAATACGTTATTGTAAGATTTGATGGAAGCTGCGCATCTTGTGTGTCCGATATCAAAGCAGATGGTGTAGCAAATAAAATTGCCAACATCCATATCAATGTTGCCGTTAAAACTGTCAAAGGACGAGTCTGTGAATAAACAAACAAAAATACCGAACAAAGAAACCCAATTAAGTCAAACAACCATATAGAGCGAAATCCATCATCGGAAATACCTGCAATTTTCTTAGTGGATTCACAATGGCACAATACCTTTCACCAGAAAGGGCTGTCAACGTAAACACTGATACTCCAATTGAAATATCCTTCGCACATTCAGTGACGCGGCACAATGTTGCACCCCATGGCCATGAGTCGAGGACATACGGCACGGAGGCCAAAGGTACACAAATTATTATTACCAGAAGGTCTGCCAATGCCAGTGATAAAATGTACCTGCAAGAGAAGACATAAAAAATGAAACAAATTAGTTGGGTATTCAGAGTCACCCTACCTAAGTAAACGCACTCATTTTGCGCAAGGACATAAATTTTCAAAGAATGCTATAAGTTCTTAAGGCTATAATACCGCACTAGCAGTATTGTCTATAGTGCCGATTGTCGACCGTTCGTTTGCCATCGATGTGGCATGGGTTTTCCCGTGTTTTGAAATGAAGTAAAATGGAAATTCTTTTATTTCTTTTTACGAATGTTGCGTTACTAAAAGGAGTTGCAGCTTCGAGGAAAACGTTTTCCACGTGAGAAACTTCGGTTTCCTTCGCGATAATGTATGCGATAAATGGGGCGACTATAATCCGTGTAGCAGGGGCAAAAAAGAAAAATGCATCAGCATAGGTTCGCAGGGTATAGATACAAAGTTTATATTGCGATTTGCACGAACGTTATTGCACTACTATTTGAATGAAGCTTGAATTCCATTCCAGAAGGCCATGAAATAGACAGACTTTTCCAATTTGGAAGTCATATTATCCCTACAAAAAAATCTGTTTATATGGAAAAGTGGAAATTCATAACGAAACTAAGATCTAGGGCTTGTGATTGGCACCTTCGATTTATCGTTCGAACACGAAACTCATACAATGTAACAAATAAGTTGCGTGTAGAAAAGATCTGCATTCAAACAGTTCTGCAGTTATAACAACGCTGCTGGATTGACGTAAACGCACGTACGTAAAGAATGATATATGTAATTTTATTTTATCCTTTCGCATAGCTTTAAGTGCTTCAGCTTTGGCCATAGTAAATTGCTAAGGTTATAAACTATTCTTTAAGTTAAGGTTTATGACAGCAGTTGCGGAATTTGTATGCTTTGTGGGAAGAACTATTATTTAAGGGAGTTTGAATCAACTTCCTCATTTATGTTTTGTTATAGTTATAGTCGGAATGGGTAATGATCCAAAGTGGTCGTCACTTGTCAAAGGAAAGAAAAGGTGAAGTGCGTAAGGACAATGGCGAGCCAAAGCCGTATATGGAAACTATTCCAAAGCAGTTTCTGTATGTGAAATGCTTATCTATCTAAGCATATGTGTGTGTCAGAGTTATGAAACGATGCCAAATTGGTTTAAACCAAAACGATATGGTTTTTCGTAATTTCCAGTTTAAAATTACTTGGCACCGGAAATAAGGTAATACGAATTTTTATTTCAATAATCAATTCAATCTTCTGATGTATATTAGTACTTACAATAGGAGTTCAAGACTATTCTCCTTATTTTTGGCAAACGAAAAGGATCATTTGAGTAAGCGTCACATTTTTTAATCGTATTTGTGGAGTTCAGATATCCTGAGCAAATAAGAGACACTCGTTCACAACATTTTGCATCATGGCTGAATCGAATCGAACGCATCATTGGCCTTCAAAAAGGTAATGTATATCAATTGTTTCTTTGATAACCCTACGAGTTGTCAAAAAAACCTGGGTTTTCCAGTCCTCAAAAAACGCTTAACCACAAAATCACCACACATCCTTGCCATTTGAATAAAAATACATGTTTGACAACCCAGTTCGTTAACTAAACTCGCCGCAGCAAAAACCTAGAGCAAGTTGAAAGCCCAGGGTAACCCCAGGGCTCAAAGACCACTCAGTTTGTCATTCAGGGTGAGTTTGGATTTTTCAAAAAAAAACTCCACAGGGCGACCCAAGGGCTTCATTGAACGAACTTAATTTAACCTTGAATCGTCTTGCAAACGACTAAGATAAAAATGCGTGCTCTGCTCGAAACGTTCATCGCGTGCTTCCTCCATTTCATGGTCAGTTCAATGATTTACTGAGGGGGCTATTTGGACTATTTGGACAATTATGACAAAATTTCGCGCCAAAATTATATTACTGGACATTAAATCCCAATACGCTCACGTAAAGTGAGTCCTGAAGAAAATATAGCAGCTCTATCGGCTAGTTATAGTGACGACCGAGAATTATCGATTCGGCACTGTCAACAGCAATTGGGCATCAAATACTCCAGTACGTTAAGATTTTACGAATGTAATACATACATACATAGGGTGGCGCAACAGAACTGTGAGCTCCGGGACCTAGCGTATTTCTCACAACCATGCCTTGTGAGGGAATGGAGGGGCCCAACAATATTTTCTGTGGGTTCCGAAAGGCTCATCGGTAAAGCGCTTTTCATTACATTGAATTTACCATCCAATTTGCATGCCAATTCCTAGTGAAAGCTGAAAATACCACTGGTGGAAAATTTGAACCATACAACCTACCAAAAGGCCTAATTTTTGTTCTCCGTGATCTTAACAAGTTGCCATTTCTGGTTGAATGAATACGTAAACAAGCAAAACTGCCGTATTAGTAGTGAAGAGCAGTCAGAAGCAGTTAAAAGAGACCTTTTCAATCATTTAAGGTGCTAAAATCTTTCTTTTTTTAAAATCGTTCTTTTTTAAAGTCTTTCTTTTTTCATTTTTCTTTTGTTTTTATTGATATTAAAATAGTTAACAGTTTTTTTTCTATTTCTATTTTATTTGTAAATTTACTTTGTCTCTATTCCAAAATTTCTTAAGTAGCCCAAAAATTGTACCTCTTATACTAAGAATTATTTAAAAAACGTTATGTTTTACTGTACTTATTTTTAAAATAAATAAATTAGATTAAACTAAATTAAATTAGAAGCATTGCAAGAGCTATTTTGCATCCAGAAAAAGTAACTGTCTGGTGCGGATTATATGCCGCCGGCTTATATTCGGCCTTATTTCTTCAAAGATGGGACGAACTTTAAAGGTTACTGTGCGATGATAACAAATTTTTTTTTCGCAAAATAGCATGACATGCGGTTTCAACAAGACGGTGCCACATGCCACACAGCAGGATTGACAATTCACCAATTGAAAGACGAGTTCGGTGAACAGTTTATTTATATTTTCCCAAATTTCTACTGACAATAGATTAGAAATACAAAAATTCAACTTTTAAAAAAAGAAAATCATTGAAGACATCGTTGTTAAAGTATTGTTTTTTTCGACTTCTCAAGTGACTGAAATTTTGAAATAAACGTACGCCAAAATTAAAAGAAACAAAAATACATTTTCTATCTGCTGATCACTTGAATAAAAAGATATATCAAAAATTCACGTCCAACATGTGTATGAACTAATCTTCAAATATTAAATTGCATACCTATAACGATCGATTCAAATAATGTTTTCATGGATTTTTTCTGAATTTTATTATACATTTTTTCTTTAAAGGGTTATACCTAAATTAATTTTTTTTCTTCGATTTTTTTGACTAAAAGTATTTTGACACATTCCTAAAATTGAAATCAAAAAAGACCAAACACTAATATACTTCTGAAAATTCTTGAGAATTCAATTTTTGAAGCAACTCCAATGCAAATTTATAGCTTTTTGGAAATTAAAATGCGTTTATTTCAAAACTGTGTCTTTGAAGTTGGCCTGAAACGAAACATTTTCAGGTTGTGTCCGATGGACTTGAAATTTCAATTATGGCTTCTTGAGATGATTTTCTAGTGATCAAGAACCAAGCGATGGTTTTCTTTTTGAGCTTTAAGCCATTAAAGTCATTTGTCTTGATCAAAAATGAAACTTTTTTTGAATGGTTGCCATATTCCGAAAAATTGATATTAAAAATCTTCACTGAGCTTCACTGTCGAATTCATCCATTGTGACAAACCCCATAAGCTCCAGCAGATCACTGAGATATCGAAAGTCGGTCATTGCAACTCTATGCGCTGCTAACTTGTCATCAATCTGAGCTTGCCAGGTAGTACACCCCTGGTCATGTATTTTAATTGCATTCACAAGTAAGGTCAACAGCAGCTAAGTCAAAATACGAAATTCATGGGTGCAAATCCTTCTCAAAAATGATAAGGATACACGCGTGCAGAAATAATTTGAGGTTTCTGATACTTGAATCTTGGACTCCTATGTAATAGGCCACCATTCTGACCACGACCAAACAGATCGGGCTTATATTTAAAAGTTGAATAAACTCATCACAGTAATTCGAGCTCACACCTTGTTGTAAAGTTTATTGATATTCTACTGATGTTTTTCAATCAATTTTCAATTTTAGACTTAAATACACTCACAATTGGATTGCATTTAATTCTGTAACGTCCACCAAAAAGTGTTTTATTTTGAACTGTAAACCAATTCATTTATTCTACAATAGTATCGACTAAGAGAACAGCTTTCATTAAACTTAATTCGTAAAAAGATCAAGGACATTTTAGTATTTTTAAGGGAAAAAACTACAATCAAAAAATTTGATTTGGATAGTAAAAATCTGAAATCGGTCGACCCGTTCCCGAGTTTTGAAATTTTTCCTGAATGTCACTTTTGCCCATATAAGAACTACGGGAAACGAAGGACGAGACCGGGATCCTTAAAACTACGAGCCCGTGCAACGCCGGGCGGCTCAGGTAGTCAAACAATTTACGGATTGACTTCAACTCTAAAAAAATTTCCATATTTCGTCCAACATTGCAATGTAAACCTTTTCTGCAGCAAACTTAATACTTTCCTCATTTATTTCTGTTCCTAAAAGAGAGAAAAGATGCCACATTCCAAAACAACTTTGGTTTTTTTGCACTGCACTCCTGTCGTCATGTTGATTTGTCGAAAATGTGTCCCACATTCTTTTGGCGATAGTAAATAAAAATCTGGCAGCTTAGTGATGAGGGTAAGTTAATTTTAGCTGCTAAAAGTGTTTTAAAAGCTTGTATGTCTTTAAAAAAAAAATTCTTAAATGCTATTAAAAATGTGACCACCTACACATAAAGTACATTGCATCATTTTCAAGGTAAACTTTATTGAAAGCCTTTACTTCTATGTATTTCATAAGAAACTTAATATGATTGCTCAAGTCTTACTCTACTAGAGTCATAAAAGACTTTATTATTTGCAAATTTCACAGCAGTATACAAGAACCTTACAAATTTTTAAAATCAATTTGAATCAATATAAGCAAATAATTACATATCGATGCAGCCACTGTCTGTAGGAAAAACATATTCAAAGAAAACATTCCAGCAATTTTGAATTCGAGTTGCTCTCGCATGAAGATCAACTGAAACTGTTCCAACTGAAAATAAAAGTAAAATGAACACAAAACAGATCTTGCAATATCGTTTTGATCACTCTTACAGATTGATCCAATCGCTCATCCAATGAAAGACCCATGTTGGAGACTTCCGCCAATACAATTCTAGGATATTTTGATGCTCTAACTGCCATGTCGCAATAGTACATCTGAATCCAAAAACCAATCAATTCAACAGCAACCGAAGCCACGTTAAGAAATATCGTTAGGTGAGATGTCAAACCAACTTTTCCACTTATGAACACCAAGATAATGAACGTCATGCCAATGCTTAAGATAAAAAATGACCATATTGACGCTAGTAACTGGAATTCGTAAGATTTTTTTACATTCTTTGTAAATTCATAATTCTGGCAATAACACCGAGACAATTCATCAATTTCATCAGCCAAGTCACAAGACTTTTGCATCAACAATCCGAATCGAGCTTTGACTTTTCGCTTTCTATGTAAGAATTTCAACTGACAGTAGATCTGTTTCATGTTTTCATTAAGTTTCTCAAAATTAATCCAAGAGAGTAAGACTCCTAAGAAAAACTGGTTCGGTGCCAAAACACTCATGCCATGAAAAAAGGTAGAGCATCCAACTATTACGATATGTTTTAACGAAAGATGTGGATTTAAACTAAACGCTGCTATAAAAACAAAACCCATTTGCCAAAATAGAATGAAACACTTCAGCAAAACAAGATTGCGAAGAGTTAACATTTTTTGTGGTTGAACATCCTTCTTTTCAAAGAGTTGGCCCTTCATGGCAAAATAGCTACGTACAGTTTGACTTAGTTCATTCCTTTTTAACCAGTTCATGAAAATAATCAGAGTTAATGCCGATATATCCACACACATACCAAACTTATTGATTATTTGAAGTAAAGGCTTTATCCGATACACTTCAAATCCGTCGTTATGTATTTTGAAAAGAAATGGAGACACAGAAATGAACCATATATTTATGAAGGCTGTGTAAAATAACAAACATTTAGATGGAATTATACTTCCGGTCGTGGTATCAAAATTAACGGTAACAAGTGCATAGATTTTTGAAATTGTGAAAAACAAAATCAAAATAGTCCTAAGTACACGATTTTGGTTTTGTTTGCAGTGATTCATTGCTAAGTTGAAACTGAAAGCATGTCTACGTTTTGCTATTGCACTGTCATATTTTTAATTCTTTGACTAATAGTGAAATAGAAGCAATAATTAATTCATACAGTTTGCGTGTCGTACTCTTTCGGTAATAAAGCAAAACCAGATCTTGTGTTCAATAAATTGATTTATTTTTCGATAATTTTTGAAACGCGATGGCTTCTGTGGCTAAATGAATGAAGTATACAGCTAAGGAATCAAGTAAAAAAAAAACAAGCAACTTATCTGACGTTAAAATTACGATCACAATATGTTTCCTTAGAACAGAATGTTCGAACTACTGTAAAACGGTCAAATGGATTTAGATACATATACCCTTTTTCTCTTTTGAGAAATAATCAATCTAAAATAATTATAAAATCAATCTGATTTCTCTAGAAATATAAAGCAAACCGTCTGCATACATGTGAATGAAACAGCTTTATCAGCATTATCTGGGAGATCATGAATGAAAAGGAAGTGGTAATAGTACTGTACATTGAGGCACCCCATGATTACCAACAAATGGATTAGAGCTCATTGATCAACAGTTACTACTTGAAGACTATTACATAGATAGATGTTTTTGAAAAACCCAACTTCTTGTTTTGTTTAGAAACCAGCATTCGGTGGTAGACAAAGTCTAAGGCTTTCAAAAAATGAGTCTTATAGTTGAGATTTTCCACGTGTTTATTTTGTTTAATAAATTAAAGATTAGTAAGTAAGCTATGAACAATGAATTGCGACCCCAGCCGAAGAAAAATCAAGTCATTGTCATTAGCAAAAATGCCATTAAAACGACCTCCTTTCCAGAGATAGAACTTTATTCTTCCATTCTTCCTTATATGCCTACAGTTAAAAGCTTTGGCATAATTTTCAACCAAACTTTAGCTTTGGAGGATGTTTTAATTGTAGAAGGTCCAATCACAATGCTGAAAATTGTACTAACAAAATATGTTGCCCAGAGTGTGGTGGAGAACACAAGTTAGAAAAGTATCAAAGTGAAGAAGTTAACTGTGGAAATTGTGCTTTAACAATTGAAAAGTTGAATATTGATATAGATCCAAACCATGATGTTAGAGATGCAAATTGCCCAGTACATATCAAAAGGTTGCGAAGAGAAAGGGAGAGGGTTGCATATTAGCAACAAAATTTTCTCAAATGCATGCATCTTAATATTCAGGGTTTGATCAATAATTTAAATGAATTAAGAAGAATCCTTACTAATATTATAAATGTGAAAGTCACTCTGTCTGTCCGACATTCTATGTTACCGTCTCCCGCCCAAACTACTAAACTGGTTGATATGAAATTTTGTACAGTGATAGTCTAGAACATGAGGGAGGACATAGGCTATATATTTTATCCCTAAATTCCCACGGGAACGGGAACGTATACGGGAACTTAAAAGCAACAGCACCGATTTCAAAAATTCTTCCACCGTTAGAATGCTATGCTATCCCCGAGTAACATAAACATTAATTCATCCCTATATTCCTACGGGAACGGGAGTCCTTACTAACATAATAAGTGCGAAAGAAGCTCTGTCTGTTCGCTTTTCTATGTTACCATCTCCCGCCCAAACTAATGAACAGATTTAAATGAAATTTTGTACAAAAATAGTCTAGAACCTGAGGAAGGACATAGGCTACAGTGGCGTGGCGTGGATATTTTCAAATGGTAAGTCGAGAAAAATGAATCACCTACGAGCCATTCCATATGAAAACGGTCAATCCGAAATGTTGCTATACCTCCGATTTTGCTCAAACTTTGTAGAAATGTTCCTTTGCTATCGAAATACGAAATCGTCAAAGGAATTTTTTTGTTTTGTAATTTTCCTCTCCCCTCCAGCCATACTCAAAGAACCGAACATAGTGATTTTATGGGCTTCAGACTTTGCACTCTTAAATTGTCTGTATTATAAGCGATTAGGATGATTAAGGTGTCATTTTAAAGCTGATAAAGCATTCTTTTCAAATCAATCAAAAGGCTTATGATATTTGAGTTGCTTTAGAAACCTGATCCTTTTGAAATCAACACATTTTATATACATTTTTGCCATTTTTAAAGTAGTCCTGTGCCTAAAATATCAATAGTAAGTCCCTAAAAATTTCCCTAATTAAACCTAACAATAATTACAAAATAAAAAATCCAAAGTTGATCAAAAACAAATTTTTTTATGTGCTTTACAAACATCCCTTTCAAATTTTGAGCTTTTGAAAAAAGCCAATCTTTGGGAGCATTTTTGTGAATGTTGACTACCAGATATTAAAGTGAAAGTAGGTAGAATTTAAAGGTCTATTCTTCAACTATAAGTCCTGAAAATTTCATTTTGTTATTCGCATGCACACTGAAGTTACAGATGATTAAAAACAAGCTTATTTCTAAGCTATGGAAAAAGCCAATCTTTGGGCACATTTTTGGGAATGTTGACTGCCAGATATCAATACGGGAGTGGGCAGGATTTAAAGGTCTATTCTTCAACTTTAAGTCTTAAAAAAGTCTTAAGTCTTTAAAATTTTTAGGGACTTACTATTGATATTTTAGGCACAGGACTACTTCAAAAATGGCAAAAATGTATATAAAATGTGCTGATTTCAAAAGGATCAGGTTTCTAAAGCAACTCAAATATCTTAAACCTTTTGACTGATTTGAAAAGAATGCTTTATCAGCTTTAAAATGACACCTTAATCGTCCTAATCGCTTGAATACAGACAATTTAAGAGTGCAAAGTCTGAAGCCCATAAAATCACTATGTTCGGTTCTTTGAGTATGGCTGAAGGGGAGAGGAAAATTACAAAAAAAAAAAAAATCCTTTGACGATTTCGTATTTCGATAGCAAAGGAACATTTCTACAAAGTTTGAGCAAAATCCGAGGTATAGCAACATTTCGGATTGACCGTTTTCATGGAATGGTTCCTACACAAATTAATAAGGAATAAACAGAAGGTACCTTAAATTCCAAACGTGGATTAATCGAAGCCGATTTTTCTATTCTTTAAGTCATTTAGGTTGAAATTCACTTTAAACTTGCAAATAATTCAAAACAATGATCAGTAGAACAAAAAAAAAAACAGCACAACAAAACCGAATTCGCCGTACATAACTCTAAGGTGAAAACTGTATTATTTTTTCCAAGCAGAAATTGCAGTAAGACGAAAATTATCGTCTTACTTTTTTCAATAAGAGAACGTGTATTGAAAAGGGAGGCACCGGGGTGGAAGTATATCGTAGGAAAGACAGGGACAAACACAGAATATGTTCTGCGCGGCGATTTTCAATGCTTTGTGTTTTGTGTTTGCTTTGTGTATTGTGTGTGTATCTCGCAAATTTAAAAGTGCTTGAAGAACATTCTACGTATGGGCAAAGATAGGCTGTTGACTGCTTAGTTGTAGACTTATGTTGCTGGTTTTTTCTACGAACAAGGGACACATTTTAAAAGGTAAGACGATAGGAATCGTGTTATATGGACGCCACGCCACTGATAGGCTATATATTTTATCCCTAAACTCCCACGGGAACGGGAACGTATACGGGAACTTAAAAGCTACAGCACCGATTTCAAAAATTCTTCCACCGTTAGAATGCTATGCTATTCCCGAGTAACATAAACATTAATTCATCCCCATATTCCTACGGGAAAGGGAGTCCTTACTAACATAATAAGTGCGAAAGAAGCTCTGTCTGTTCGCCTTTCTATATTACCATCTCTCGCCCAAGCTATAGAACCGATTTAATTGAAATTTCATACAGAGATAATCTGGAACCTGAAGAAGGACTTAGGTTACATTTCATACGAATATTCCCACGGGAACCGGTCTTCACTAATATTATAAATGCAAAAGTAGCTCTGTCTGTTCGCCTTTCTATGTTACCATCTACCGCTCAAACTAATGAATAGATTTAAATGAAATTTTGTACAAAGGTAGTCTAGAACCTGAGGAAGGACATAGGCTATATATTTTATCCCTATATTCCCACGGGAATGGGAACGTATACGGGAACTTTGAAGCTACAGCACCGATTTCAAAAATTCTTCCACCGTTAGAATGCTACACTATCCCTGACTAACATCAACTGTAAGTCATTCCCATATTCCTACGGGAACGGTCACCATATTTCCACTGGAATGGGAGTCTTTACTAATATCATAAGTTTGAAATGAAATCTGTCGGTCTAATTTTATTTGTTATCAAAACCGCCCAAACTATTAAATGAATTTTGGTACAGAGTCATAGTCTTGAGCCTGAAGATGGACATATGCTATAAGTATATGTAATCGCTGTATTCCCACAAGAATGCAAACGAAAACGGGAACCTACAGAACTGATTTCAAGAATTATTTCCCCGTTAGAATGCTACACTATCTCAAAGTAACATTAACTTCGATTTATCCCCATATTCCCATGCGAACGGAAGTACTTACTAATATTATAGATCCGAAATCAACTCCGTCTGTCTGTTTTACTTTGTTACCATCAACCGCCCATACTATTGAACCTATTCGTATGAATTTTGGTGCAGAGATAGTCTTGACATAGGCTGTATTTGTTTTCCCAACATTCCTATGGGAACGGCAACGTAAACGGGAACCTTGAAGATACTGGACCTATTTCAAAAGTCCTTTCACCGTGAGGTGATTTTTGTCAAATTGTCGATTACCCAGTTGGCCTGAGAAGAAATTTCTATCTTGATCTTCAAATAAATATTGGCAATAGGTAATGACTGTGTGAAAAGTCGATTTCGGCTAATTCGACTAATGAGATAGTTAACCATATAAACTTATAAATTATGTTTTGACGTATTGGGGGATATTGTCGAATGTCTATTAATAGACAATATTATGGACACTGAGCAAGTCACATCAAACCCTATAGAGTTTCTCAATTAATTAGAACTATCAGGAGTGGCTGCAAGTTGGTGTTCCAGTGCCAATAATGAGTATTCTAGAATTGCACACAGCTACAAATTACACATCTGGGATGTGGCATTATAAAAGTTTTAATAATGACTGGAACAGCGTAATTAGAAAACTATTGATTCCCCGTATTTCTTTGATTCCCATTTTTTTGATTTGTCATTTTAGTTTAAAAGAGTGTATCAAACTCGCAAAACCTTTTTATTTGACAAAAGAAGGAAAAAGTAAGAACGTCGTGTGCAAAAATGTACTGAAATAAAATAATATAAAAATAGTTTACTAAAACGCATGAATGTGTCTTATTTGCAAAATAAGTAGCCTAAAAAATTAAAAATGCTGCCGAAAGTTACTATTCCACGCGGACGAAGTCGCGGGCACAGCTAAGTAGTACATATATGAGAAAAATTTCGATATGGTAGTTTTACCTGAAACGCATCTCGGCTCAGCTGTGATAGATAATGAAGTGCATATAAAAAACTATAAAATTACAAGATGTGAAACAACATCAAACTATACCGGAGGAGTTGTTATTTATTTAAAAAAAATATTGATGACTTTAGAGTGATACAAAATTAATATGAGTACATATATGGATGTTAGTGGTGGAAATATTGAAAATTAAATTCATTGCTCTGTATTGGTCACCCAGTTATTAAAAAAGTGAATTTTGTGGCTATTTAAATGAATTTAAATGATTATTTACAAGACAATACAAACGAAAATATAGTTATAATGGGAGATTTCAACTTCGATTGGTTTGAAAACTCAAATTATAAAAAAGATCTGGAGTGTTTGTTTATGGAAAATATGTGCAAACAAATGGTAGTGGAGCCTACAAGAATATGTGCCAGTACAAGAACTTTATTGGACTATATAGTAACTGATATAGAATCAATAGAATTGAAAGTGAAAAATAATCTTAAAATAAGTGACCACGAAACGATAGTGTTTAAACTGCCGGTGCGTGAAAATAAAGTCATGCAAGTAAGAAAAGTGAACATTTTAAAATACAATAAACATAGATTTATACAAAGTATTAGACAAAGTGATATAAATAGAATAAGTACTTTGGTAAACATAAGTGAATGTGATTTTGAAAAATTTGAAAAGGAAATACTTAGAGTCATACAGGGTTTTGTGGTTCAAAAGTTATTTAAAGAAACAGACCAAAAATGGTTCAACAATGATTTAAGGAGTCAGAAGTCAAACAAAAAACTTTAAATAATATTCACTTTAATATTCACTTTAAAATAAATTGAACAGTGCTAATGATCAAAAAAGTATGTGGAAAACATTGAAAACATTGGTCTTGGGGCAGACTGTAGCAGAAATTAACGGTATTGAGTTTAATGGAAGTAAAATAACAGACAATAAAATGATTGCCAATAAATTTAATGAATTTTTTATCAAAAGTGAAATTGAAACTAATCAAAAAATACCAAGTGTGCAATGGTCAAATCAAAATGTGGTATATAATGAATAATGCTTTAAGTTCAAAAAATTAAATTCAATAGAAGAAGTTCTAAAAATATTTGAAATGATGCTTAACAAAAATGATTTTAACTTAATGAATAGAAAAATGATAAAAGACAGTGTTACAATAATGGGACCTGCTTTATTAAACTTAATAAACTACTCCCTTGAAAGTGGTAAATTTCCAAACACATGGAAAACGTCGATTGTTACACCAGTGGAGCAAATTTTTAACTCAAAGTGTGAAAACTTTCGACCAATCAACATGCTTCCACTTTACGAAAAAATATTGGAAAAAAATGTTCAAATCCAATTGAAAGAATCTTCTATATATATAAAAGAAAGTCGTGTTAGTTACACTATTTATAACTCAAGAACGGCTGAACGGATTTGTCTGAAAATTGGTGGGGAGGTAGTTTAGGAACAGGAGACGGACATAGGATATTTTTATCCCTATATTCCTATGGGAACGGGAATATAAACGGAAACCTAGAAACTACTGAACCGATTTCAAAAATTCTTTTACCGTTAGAATGCTACACTATCACCGGGTAACATAAACTTTAATTCATCCCCATATTCCCACGGGAACGGGATTGGGAACGCAAACTTCGAAACTACTGGACAGATTTTAAAAATTCTTTCTGCTCTAGGATGCTACATAACCCCTCAGTAACATAGACTATATTTCATCCATACATTCCCGCGGGAACAGAAACTGGAACTAGAACGGGAACCTTAAAACCGCATGACCGATTTCAAAAATGTTTTCAACTTTAAGATGGTGCATTATCAATATCCCACATTTACATAAATTATTTCATCCTCATATTCCCACGGGACCCGGGCAACGCCAGAAGGCTAAGCTATATATTTTTTTTATCCAGGATTGGGATCGGAAACCTAGATACTACTGGAAAGATTTCACAAAATCTTTCAGAATTCGGATGATGCATTATCCTTCAGTAGCTAAGATTATAATTCATCCCTATATTCCTACGGGAACGAAAACATGAACCTCAAAACTACTCGACCGATTTCAAAAATTCTTTCGAATTAAGGATCATACTCGAACGTGATTGGGAACGCAACCTTATATAACTATTTGACCAATTTCGAAGGACAAGGAGACGACCCCGTCTAAAACATTTTTATCACGCCACAGACATAAAATGTAAACGGAATGCTTAAAATCAGAAAAGGAAAAGTAAGCAGTAAAAGAAAAAACCGACATTGGGCATTGACTATCGTTTCATTGACTCAAATAAAAATAAAGCAGCGTGCGACAGAGACGACATCAATGCAATGCGTTAGCTTTCGTTATAAACAAAACAATGTTCTATAAAAAAAAAAATAAAAGAAAAGCTGACTTATCTTGTCAGACTAAGCGCGCATAGTCCAAATATCAGCAAGTTAATGAGTCAGCGGAGATCTTCGCTCAACACCCTGGGCTGCTTTAGACATACTCATATACGATATACCCCTTATCCCTCGACATTCACGGCGTTGTTGAGGTCTGTATTTTTAAGGTTCCCATCCTTCTGTTCCCGTGGGAATATGCGGATAAAATATAGTACATGTTATATAGTACATGTTCCCTCCGAAATGTTTCATCTAAAACTCAAAAGAACCTTAAAGTTATTAGACCGATTTCAAAAATTCTTTCAACTCTAGGATGTTACAATATCTCTCAGTGACATAGATTTACATTTCATTCACATATTTCCATGGGAACGGAAGATCCCACAGGAACAGGGTTGGGAACGGAAACTTAGAAGCTACTAGAAAGATTTCTAAAATTCTTTCAGATCTGGGATGCCACATAATTCCTCAGTAACTTAGCGTATACTTCATCGCTATAGTCCCACGGGAACAGAAACAGGAACGAGAACGGGAATTTTAAAGTTACTTGACTGATTTCAAAAATTCTTTCATCTCTAGGATGTAACATTATCTCTCAGTGACATAGACTTATAATTAATTCACATATTTCTATGGGAACGGAAAATTCCCACGGGTAAGGGATAGGAACGGAAACTTAGAGACTACTAGACTGATTTCAAAAATTCTTTCAGCACTGGGATGCCACAAAATTCCTCAGTAACTAAGCAAAGATTTCATCCCTAAAATCCCATAGGAACAGAAACAGGAACGAGAACGGGAACCTTAAAACTACAGACCCGAGCAACGCCGGGCGGCTCAGCTAGTATTTAAATATAAGCAACATCATTATCGAGGAGCAATCTGGATTCAGACGAAAACATTCCTGCAAATCAGCTTTGAACAATGTAATAGCAGACTGGAAATAGATATTACACCAAAATAAGAAAATAGCAGCAGTATTTATAGACCTGAAAAGAGCATTCGAAATGTTGGATAGAGTGATTTTGTTAAAAAAAATGTATGGGTATGGCATCAGATGTGCAGAATTCAATTGGTTTAAGTCATATCTTATAGGACGACAGCAAATTGTAAAGTTTAATGGGGTTAGTTCTGTTGCACTAAATTCAGATTTGGAGGTACCCCAAGGATCAATTTTGGGTACAATACTATTTGTAATTTATATTAATGATATAAAAAACGTTTTAAAATATTGTAAGCTAAAACTATTTGCGGATATGATGATGGCTTATTTTACATTGAAGATAATGAGGTAAAATATAGTGCTTTGAAGTTGATAACGGATATCAACAATATAAAAAACTATTTGAATATGAACAAGCTTAAACTAAACACAGAAAAAACGAAAATAATGTTACTACCAGAAAATAGATTGATTTGTAGAATTAATGAATTTGAGTGTTTAAGAGAAACCAAATACCTAGGAGTATTCCTGGATAGTAATTTAACTTTTAAAAACATTTTGAGATGATATCTAAAAAAATAGCCATAAAAATCGGGTTCTTTCGAAGAATACGAAAAAAAACTAAGCATTTCTATGGCCATTAAAATATATAATTCCATTATACAGCCACTACAATACTATTAATGGGGACTGAATTAATGATATCAAAGTTACAAATTTTACAAAATAAGGCAATGAGATCCATACTATGTTGCAATCGGTATACACCTATAAGAAATATGTTAAGAACTTTGAAATGGCTGTCTGACAAACAAAAAATTAGTGTACATAATTTAATATTTATTTTTAAAATAAAAAGTGATATGGTGCCTGTTTACTTACAAAGAAGACTGATAATAAGAGGGGAACTGCGACCTCTTAAGAAATAATAATAACTTGCACTTACCATTGTTTAGAAATAGCAGAACTCAAAATATGTTATTTTTTAAAGGAGCACAAATTTATAATACTCTTCCTTGAAAAGTAAGATTAGAAAATAAAATTGCTAGATTCAAGCACTCAGCTATAGAATACGTCAAAAACAACTATTAATGTATAAAACTGTAAAAATAGTTCTTGATATATCAAGTTTAATGCTAAATAAATAAATAAATTACTAATAATATTTCTTGAGCCCTCGGCAAAGCATATGGCGCACTAAGAGTGCTCAGTTTCTCAGGGAGCTGTCCTCCGATCAAAACCATTTTGGCTAAAACCTTAATCCTTCCCATTTTGCTGTATGGAAGTATAATTTTCTGTAGCCTAAATAGCAGTATTCACCAAAAAATTTTAATAGGTATCTTCAACATGTCGTTTAAAAATTACCTAGATAGCAAGGTGTTACTGTTTTTGTTTATTTTAGTACATACAAAGACTACGAACTACCTATAGGATAAAACAGTTTTTGCACACTCGCAGAGAAGTAGAACACTTATTGTAACAACAAATTGGTATACTGTTTCTAAAAAACAGTTTTTTTCGCTGTTCGGCTGTGGAACTCCTTACCTGCCAATCTAAGGAGAATCAACAACTTCGCTATCGCTATATTTAAAAGAGATCTTTTCAATCACTTATGGGGCTAAAGTCTTTCTTTTTTGTCACTTAATAAATAAAAAATAAAATTAAGTAAAAATTTACATTGCGTCACTTTCAAGGTAAACTTTATTGAAAGCCTTTACTTCTTTGTATGTCATAAGAAACTTTATAAATGTTTAAGTCGTAGGTACACAACTACAGTCACAAGAACCTTACAAATTTTTAAAATCAATTTGAATCAATATAAGCAAATAGTTACATATCGATGCAGCCACTGTCTGTAGGAAAAACATATTCAAAGAAAACATTCCAGCAATTTTGAATTCGAGTTGCTCTCGCATGAAGATCAACTGAAACTGTTCCAACTGAAAATAAAAGTAAAATGAACACAAAACAGATCTTGCAATATCGTTTTGATCACTCTTACAGATTGATCCAATCGCTCATCCAATGAAGGGCCCATGTTGGAAACTTCCGCTAAGACGATTCGAGGATATTTAGATGCTCTTACTGCCATGTCGCAATAGTACATTTGAATCCAAAAACCAATCAATTCAACAGCAACCGAAGTCACGTTTAGAAATATCGTTAGGTGAGATGTCAAACCAACTTTTCCACTTATGAACACCAAAATAATGAACGTCGTGCCAATGCTTACGATAAAAAATGACCATATTGACGCTAGTAACTGGAACTCATAAGATTTTTTTACATTCTTTGCAAACTCATAATTTAGGCAATAACAGCGAGATAACTCATCAATTTCATCAGCCAAGTCACAAGACTTTTGCATCAACAATCCGAATCGAGCTTTGACTTTTCGCTTTTTGTGTATGAATTTCAACTGACAACAGATCTGTTTCATGTTTTCATTAAGCTTCTCAAAATTACTCCAAGAGAGTATGACTCCTAAGAAAAACTGGTTCGGTGCCAAAACATTCATGCCATGAAAAAAAGTAGAGCATCCAACCAATGCGATGTCTTTTAATGTAAGATGTGGATTTAAACTAAACGCTGTTATAAAAACATAGCACATTTGCCAAAATAAAATGAAACACTTCAGCAAAACAAGATTTCGAAGAGTTAACATTTTTTGTGGTTGAACATCATTCTTTTGAAAGGGCTGGCCCTTCATGGCAAAATAGCTTCGTACTGTTTGTCTAAGTCCGTTCCTTTTAACCCAGTTCATGAAAATAATCAGAGTCAATGCCGAAACTTCCACATGTATGCAAAACGTATTGATTATTTGAAGTAATGGCTTTATCCGAAACACTTCAAATCCTTCGCTTTTAAAGTTGAAAAAAAATGGGTTCATAGAAATGTACCCGATATTAATAAAAGCAGTATAAAATAACAAACATTTAGATGGAATTATACTTCCGGTCGTGGTATCAAAATTAACGGTAACAACTGCATAGATTTTTGAAATAGTGAAAAACAAAATCAAAATAGTTCTAAGTACACGATTTTGGTTTTGTTTGCAGTGATTCATTGCTAAGTTGAAACTGAAAGCATGTCTACGTATTGCTATTGAAAGCACTGCAATATTTTTAATTCTTTGACTAATCGTGAAATGGAAGTTATAATTAATTCATAGAGTTTGCGTGTTGTTTTCTTTCTGTAATAAAGCAAAACTAGATCTTGTGTAGAGTAAATTAATTTATTTTTCGATAATTTTTTGAAACGCGAAGGTTCTGTGGCAAAGTGAACTAAGCAGACACCTTCCGATAAGGATAATTTTTTAAACTGTTGTCGCAACAAGGAAGTAAAAACGACAAGTACTTCTGATCTAATGTGAAACGTACGACCACAAGATGTTCTCTTAAAACAGGATATTCAAAGAAGACTTTACAAGATGCAACTACCATAAAATCTTCAAAATCCTTTTGAATGTTCATAGTTCTTTGTTTAGCCGGACAATTTAATCACCCGTCAAGCTAATTTCTTCAAAACATCGTCTGCATACATGCGAATGAAACAGGTTTGAACAATATCTGGGAGATCATTTATAATTAATGAAAAAGAAGTGGTAATAGTACTGAACTTTGAGGCACCCCATGATTAACAACAAATGGATTAGAACTCATTGATCAGCGGTTACTACTTGAAAACTGTTACAGAGATTGAAAAACTTAACTTCTTGTTTTGTTTAGAAACCAGCATTCGGTGGTAGACATAGTCTAAGGCTTTCAAAAAATTAGTCTTGTAGTTGAGATTTTCCCATTGTTTTTTATATTTAATAAATGAAACATTAGTAGATTTTTAACAATTAAAACACTTTTCATATATTTACTAAAAAGTGTTTTAGTTGTTAAAAGCTTACAAATCTTTCATTTACTTTCAAAAAATCTAAAAGAACCTTTGTCAAGAGCAGCTCTTGAGTCATAGGTTACCTTGAAAACAGCAAATTCACAACTATGTTTTCTACGAAAACCAGACAGCCAATAAGATAACTAATTGTTGATTTACACAAAGTCTAGAAGTCGGTTTGACTTTAACCATTCAAGAACTTGACCATGAAAAAAAGCGTAGTAAGTTAATTGGTCTATAATAAGAAGAACTAGATGTTATGGGTATGCCGGTATGGGAACAGTTCCACTTAAACTTCTTCAGACTTCTGAGAACTCGGAGCAATAGTCGCATGCATTCAAAATGTGCTTCATATGCTTGATAGCAATTGGTTAAATCAAACGTAAAAATGTTGGTGAAATATTAGTTTTCCTAGATGATTGAATAGATTACATATCAAGCAATTACTACTTCGCTATTATGCAAACAGTTAAACCAAAGTAGTTTTTACGAAGAACTTAGTAAAAAAAAGATGTGCGGTCATCGACTGCTTTCAATTTTTCAAAGACTACTTTCAAACCCTAGGAAGCATCAAGTTTATTCTCTCTTTTTCATTTTACATAGACGGATAAGACTTTATGTTCCTTATATATATCCTTTGAAAAAGAGTTATCTATCATTTGAATTCCGATATCTTTTCTAAATCATGGGCACACATTTCGATTTTTTACTCAGTTTGTAACTAAAGGAACGTTAGTTCCTATCGATGCAAATTAACTTTGCTTTTAACGTCTTTTTTGTGAAGCAAACTTTAACAGTGCTCATTTCCAACATAATTTTCTATATTGGTGTAGCTTAGGAAACGATAAAATCTTTAACTAAAAGTTTCCAAAGAACATAATGTTATTACATTGAACTGGAAAATACAAGAAATTAAAACGTGAATAAATTCAGAACTTACTCGTATACATAGTTTAATTTTATTGCTACACAAAACTTTTTCAATTGAGGTTGTTGGAAACATATTTATTAGTGATGGATTGTCCGTACGTTGATAGCTTGCTTGCCAACTCTTATTAGCTACCGATAAGCTCAATTTTTCACAAAAATAACACTGCTTTATACGATTTTGGTACCCTATCTACTGTTCTCTGGAATGAAGAGGTATTGAGTCATGGATTAATTGGTCTAAGGATATGTGGTATCCATCACGTCTTTTCATGTTCAGTCTACTATTTCTACTAGCCTCTCATTTTTGATGTAAGGTCTTTAAACCATTAATTATTTCATTTCCAACTAAATTCAAAAAAGATTTAAAGGACTAATTAAAGCAAAAAATACTGCGGAGTGCCATTAAATTGGTGTTCAGTATATTCAATATGTCTGGCAAACAAACGTAAATTTCGAAGATTCTCAAATTTATATGAAAAATTTAACTCAATTAGCACTAAAAATATTGCATCCAAAAACAGAAAACCCACTTTTTCTCTCTTCTTCTTTTCATTTCCGCCGTTACGAGTAGTGATCTTGAAGCGATCATAACTCTCCCACTTTTCTGCTTCACACTAGTGATCCACCTGTGGGGTACGCCGCGTTGACCTCAGAAAGCGTCGGCAAGCCTCCCGGTTTTGGAATGTTCCATGTCTGAGGCCAACCAAATGCTGCTGTTTTGGCATTTGCTTGTACCAGGAGTGTTTTGGCCTGCCTTTTCTTTTTCGTCGCGAATTTGTTGAAACGTTGTACGATATCTGATATGATTTGAGAAAGCGGGTGTTTATATTTCAGGAACTTTATTCAGTGTAACTAATTAAACGACTTAAAAGCTAATGAGAGGGTTAAACAAGTTTGGTAATCTTTTATAGGCAAATAAGCGCGGGAAATAATAGTCTATTTCGCGCCAAGAATCTTTGACAATAGTTTTTACATATTTTGACATATGGTCAATGATTGGTATGCCTGGTCATTTAGGTGATGCCCAGTATAGGGTGCATCAATTATCCCTTCGTTGAAGTTGGAACAAAACGAAAGGTCTTGAATCTGGTACGCGCTGATTTTCGTGGAACTGGCATGGTTGGTTCTGGATCTGATGAATGTGAAGGACCGGCCTCTCGTTCGTTGGGATTCCCCGGTGTGTCAGAAAATGGTGAGTGCTGATGTCCTGACAAGTCAACTATTGGAGGATCGGGGCTAGGATTAATTAAAACGTCGTTATCACAGGTGTGGTCATGGTCATGATGTTGGGTTAGACTTGGAAAAGAAATATTATTATTAGAAGGAAAATGATTTGAAATTGCCTGTCTTAAATTCATAGGTTCTTGTTGTTGAAGAGATGTTTCGATGTCACTCTCTGCTCGTGCATTAGATCTTAGCTGGTTCTGATGACGTCTGCACATCCCTTGATCTGTTTTTATTAGGTACATCCTTTTTCCCAAATTTTTCATTATTTTTCCTGTGACCCACTTCTGTCCTCTAAGGTATTGCCGAAGAAATACGAATTGACCCTCATGGAACTTCGGTTGATTTGGTTCAATGATTCTTTTCGGTTCGGGAATCATAGCTGAAAGTAGAGTTCGATGTTGACGTCCGTGAAGCTTTTCTGCTGGAGATATCCCCATTTCGTCAGGGGTGGTTCGAAAAGTGGATAAGAATATAGCGAGTGCTTCATCGTCTTTCTGATTTCCAGCGATGATTTTAAGAAATGCTGTTTTGAATGTTCTTACCATCCTCTCTGCCAATCCATTAGATTCGGGGTTGAATTTAGCTGAGGTCATGTATGTATGTATGTATATATTTATTTAGTATAGAATACTATTCAGGTACAAATAATTTGAATTTTTAAACAACCTTAATTTTGAAGTTTATATGAAAAAACAAATCTAATTTTAGAAATTCAAGTTTTAGTAGTTAATTCATTATTTGTCTAATATAATTGATAAGTAAACTCTTGAAAATATTTATATTATGTTCACTTTTAATATTATTGGGCATTTCATTAAAAAATTTTAGGCCTTTATACATAATTGAATTTTGAGTTCTAGAGTCTCGAAATGCTTGCAATCTAAAATTTAGGTTGGATCTCAAATTGTAAGGTTGAGCATCTTGAACCAGTAACAGCTGGGATGATAGATATTCGGGAACTAGGTTATGTTTCATCTTGAATACAAACACGGAAGCGTTGAAAGTTATTCTCTCCTTGATACTAAGCCATTTGAGGCAAGATAACATCCATCTGATAGGTGTGTAATAACTGCACTTCAATATTGTTCTCATCGCTTTGTTTTGGAGAACTTGAAGACGATTAATGTTTTCATCAGTACCCAAATACAACACAGTTGAGCAAAACTCAAAATGCGGTTTGATTATAGTGTTATAAATATTTATTGCACAAATTGTCGTTATGTTTTTACGAATTCTTCTCAAAAATCCGATCTTTTTTGATATTTTTTTAATTATATAACTTATGTGGTTATTAAAGTTAAGTTTATTGTCTATTAATACTCCGAGATATTTCATGTTTTCAACTTGTTCAATACTTTCATTATTAACTTTTAAATTCGCGTTAAATTGAGCATTTATGACCATACACTTGGTTTTTTTAATGTTTATTTTGAGTTTGTTTATTGCTAACCATTCCAGGAGTCTTTCTAGGTCACGATTCATTTGATTCATAATTACTAATTCATCACTACCGCTAACGAACATAAGCGCATCGTCTGCAAAAAGCGATATTGAACAGTGCTGCACAACTTTGCATATATCGTTTATATAAATGATAAAAAGTAACGGGCCGATAATAGTACCTTGAGGTACTCCAAAACACGAATCCATACTTTCCGATAAACATTCATTTACTTTCGTCCTTTGCGTACGTTCACTCAGATACGATCGAAACCACTCAAGCTCTTTATTCTTCACACCATATTTGAATAGCTTTTTTAAAAGGATTTCTCTGTTTATCGTTTCAAAAGCTCTTTGAAAATCTAGGAAAATCGCAACTATTTTCTTTTTGTCGTGTCTCATTTGTTTCAGTCTTAAAATCAACCAGTTTAACGCTGTTTCACATGAGTGTTTGGGTCGGAACCCTGATTGATTTTCACTCAGTAATTTAGTTTGTTCGACGTATTTAAATAACTGATTATACGCGACAGTTTCAATTATTTTTTCCAGAAGTGGAAGCATATTTATAGGTCTAAATTTATCACAGTCAATATTATTTTTATCTTTAGGGATTGGAATCACTATAGACTCTTTTAAATTTCTAGGGAACACGCCTTGACTAAACGAATCGTTTATTATTTGAACAATTAATGGCCCCACTATATAAAAACAGTCCTTTATTATTCCGATATTAAGTTGCATTGTATCATTCTTCCTTTTCATAGTTTTGCAAACTTCCCACAAGTCATTTAAGGAAATGTGATTGAATTTGAAAACTGAATGAATACCTTCAATGTCATTATAAATTAAATTTGGCTGTATTGAATTACTTATATTGTTTATACTTTCTATATAGTATGAGTTCATTTTATTTGCTATTATCACATTATCGTTTTCTTTGCTATCCGGAAATTGCACTTCACTTATTTCTTCGCGATCATTTTTTAAAACTAGAGTTTTTATTACCCTCCACATTTCTTTTTGGTTTGAGCAGCTATTAATCTTATTACACGTGTAAACTTTTTTGGCGCATTGTAATTGGCTTTTGTAAAGGTTCCTTATCCGACGGTATTCAATCCAATCTTGAGGCAGATTAAAAAGACAAGCCCTTTGGTGAAGTCTGATTTTTTGAATTTTTATCACATTTAACTCGTTTGTGAACCACTTATTAACTTTACTATAAATTCGTTTTTTTATAGTCATTTCTCGCACACACTCAGAAAAGGAATCTTGTAGTTTTTCAGCTAAGATCGTACAATCACTCACAAACCTCATTGTCACACACTTACGCTGTATTAAAGATCTGAACTCATTTTTATTATATCTAAATAGATCAATGGACTTTATAGCTCTTTTTAATATTTTATTATTTACAGGAACCTCTATAACAATAGATTCATGGTCACTTATATTAATATTTGGTTGAGTGTCGGCACATATTCTTTTTTCCATTGGAGTTATTACATAATCAACTAATGTTCGAGATGTTTCAGTTATTCTTGTTGGTTTATTAATTATTTGTTTACAATTGTTATTTACAAGAATTTCTTTAATACGTCTACTATATGTTTCATCCTTTAGTAAGTCTATATTAAAATCACCTACGATTAAGATATTAGAGTGATTAAGCAACATTTGGTCAATCCACTCAGCAAAAACTGAACAAAATTCACTTTCAGAACTACTGGGAGATCTGTAGAGCACCGCAATAACTTCATTTATCGAATTGGAGTAGATCTCTACGCAAATGCACCAAATCTTCATTGGAATATGGATTTGGCTCAAAATTTTAAAATTAAATGGCTTTTTTACATATAAAATTACACCGCCAGTACTCGTACTAGTACTATCGCATCTAGCAGCCACATAGTTTGGTAAAACAATTTCACTATCATCTACTTCATTTGTCAAATGGGTTTCCGATGCCGCGATAATTTCAAAACTATTGTCCTTTAACACATTTTCGATTTGGCTAAAATTATTTATCAGACCTTGGGTATTGAAGCACCAACAATTTAGTTGCTAATATTGGATGCGCTCCTTAAGGACTTTTAACTTCCTTAAGAACACCGGGCAGCTTTTATCCGTAGCTACATGGTCACACGAAATATCCGATTGGAAAGACTCATTCATTTTTGTACAATTAATGCATTTCATTATACTGTTTGTGCAAACCTTTGATTCATGCTCTTCCCCACACTTCAAACACGCTTTTTTATTTTTACACGAACTAGCTTTATGATTAAAACCTTGACATTTAAAACATCTAGTGAGATCGTAAAATTCTCTTACGTTGCAGTTAACCCACCCTACTTTTATTTTGTCCATTTTAATGATTTTTTCAAAACTAGCGGTGTCAATTTCTATCACTACACTTAGATTTCTCCATTTCTTCTCGTTTTTGAAAGATCTTATTAAGCACATTTCGCTATCTTTAAGTTCCGGATTTTGCTTTTTTATTTTGTCTATAATTTGGTCTTCTTCATTTTCAATACCCATGACACATATTTTAGGTTTGATCATACTTGAAACTTTGACCTGATAATCACTTAAATTTTTTTCAATTTCATTTCTTAATTTTTCAGTTGAGTCCGTATCAGCACATTTAATAACAATACCTCCATTATTTTTATTGATCACCCTGTTTATACACATACTAGTAGGATCTATTTTACTCTTTAATTCTTTCCTTGTTTCTTCTGGTGCTTGTTTATTTTTTGGAATGACAAGGACAGATTGTTCAGACTTTTTTTTTACGACTTCGGAGAAAAGTTTTTGGTTCTGTCTCTTTTCAACTCCTCCCGCCGAACTCATGTTGTTTTTATTGCTTATTTTAATTTGATTTTTTATCTCTCCAACAGATTTTGAGATATACTCAACACTTTCTTTCAATTCACTATCTTTCTCTTTTACATTTTCTTTTGTTTTCATAAGTAATTCTGTTTTTAATTCCGTTACCGTTGACGATATATATTCAACCCCTTCACTCAATTTAACATTATTTTGCCTCACCGACGAACTGTCAATATTTGTTTTTAATTCAACTAGTTGCTCTTTTATTGAAACAGAATTTCCGTTTAAAATTTCTAATACACGGTCATATTTTGATTGTTGAGCTTCAAGCAATCTCTCGTATTGTTTACAAATCTTCGCTGAAACATCAAAGCATTCCACACATCTATAACCGAGATGACGATTCTTCTGCAACAATTTCACATCGTATTCAGAGAGAGAACCTTCGCAACATGTACGGTGAAAAATTTTGTTGCAAAACCCGTTGCATGGTACAATGAAATTATCACTTCGCGAAAATTGTCTATCGCATTTACCACAGAATTCTTCCATTATTTAAGGGTTTTTTTAACTCATAAAATAAAGGAGAAAAAACTCTTTAAAAAGAGCTATTTCACACAAATAAAACCTTTTAAAATATCCAATTTAAAACACTTTTATTCGTAAATACCAAAGAGCACAACCGTTCGCTTCGACTACCGTTCAATCAAAAAAAAAAAAAAAAAAAAAAAAAAAAAAAAAAAAAAAAAAAAAAAAAAAAAAAAAAAAAAAAAATGTGCCGAATTGAATGATCTTGACAGAACTGCTGAAACTCTTTAGACGTAAACTGTGTCGAAGACATTCGGATGACAAACGGAAACTTTGACTTCGAATCTACCACAATTAACCACATAGATTTTTGAAATGGGCCAGCAAAATCTATGTGAATGCGTTCCCATACATTCTCTGATGTTGTCCAACTAGAATACTCCTTTTTCGCGCAACTAGCATTTGATTGACAAGCAATGCATTTGGCAACTGTTGATTCAATGATGTCATCGACCTTAGGCCACCAACAGTATCGACGGGCCAATTGTTTCATTCGAGTAACTCCCCAATGACCTTGATGAAGAAGAGTTAGTACTTTAGGTTGAAGTGCAGCAGGTATAACCACTCTTGGACTTTGGCTGTGAAAGAGAAGAATGTTAGCAGACACACTTAGACAAAGCCTTCTACGAAAATAAGGAAGTAAATTATTTTGTGTTGCAGGCAACCGTGCTGGCCAACCCCGCCTTACATACTCGAGGACTATGCGAAAATCTGGATCACTGTTTGAAAACTTAGCAATTACATCTGCATTGATAGGAAAATCATTTAAGACAGAAATAAACTCATCCACCTGATGGCAAGATTCTTCCGAGTTATCAAATTCCTCGTCGGGACCTACAGGTAACCGTGATAAGCAATCGGCATTTCCATGTTTTGTTGTTGGACGATACCGAATTGTGTAGGTATATCCCATCAAAAAAATTGCCCAGCGTTGTAGCCTTTGAATAGTCATGTGTGGCAATTTTTTACTAGGGCTGAAAATGGTAACCAACGGCTGGTGATCCGTTATAAGCTCAAATTGACGACCATATAAATACTGCTGAAATTTTGTTACGCCGAAAATTATCGAAAGAGCCTCTTTTTCGATTTGGCTGTATCCTTTTTGAGACGCATCCAATGTTTTTGACGCAAATGCAATCGGTTTTTCCGAACCGTCTGGATAAACGTGTGAAATGACTGCCCCAATGCCATGCGAAGAAGCATCGGTAGCCAGAGTGATGGGCAGATCATCTTGAAAATGTGTTAATCGGGACACTTTAAGGATTTTGTCTTTAAAAAGCTTGAAAGAATTCTGTTGATCCTTTCCCCACTTGAAAGTTTTATCTTTTGCTCTTAGTTGGTTGAGTGGTGCAGCTATTTGTGCAAAATTATCTATAAATTTGTTATAATAGTTTAACTTACCAATGAAAGCTTCCAGGTCTTTTAAATCTTTTGGCTCAGGCAAATTAACAATAGCTTTGACCCGGGTTTTTGACGGACGTATGCCTGTTGCATCAATGATATGACCAAGATATTCCACCTCCGTCTTTGCAAACTGACATTTGTCTAGTCTACATCGCAAGCCATGATTTTCTAACCGTTCTAGAAAAATCTTAAGGTTGCTCAAATGTTCTTCATTTGTGCGTCCGGAAACAATAACATCGTCTAGGTACGAAACGCAAAAATCCAAGTTGGCAGTAAGTTGATCCATGTAACGCTGGATAATACCTGTTGAACTGGAAGTGCCAAAAGGTAGTCTTTGGTATTCAAATAATCCAAATTCGGTATGGATTACACAAACTTTCTTCGATTCTTGGTCCAGAGGAATCTGGAGATAAGCGTCGGCTAAGTCAACTTTCGTGAAGTACCGGCCTCCTTGCAATTTCCGAAAAAGCTCTTCAATGCGGGGAACTGGATGACGATCAATTTCCAAGTGCTGATTTATCGTTATCTTGAAGTCTCCACATATGCGTAAAGATCCATTTGGCTTTTTTACCACAACAATGGGTGCTGCCCACTGACTTGACTCGATGGGACGAAGAATGTCCGATTTACGCAAGCGTTCTAGCTCTAGATGGACGGCTTCTTTTTGAGCGAATGGCACCGGACGGTATTTAAAATATTTTGGTTGACAATTGGCTTTCATTGTTAGATGTGCTTTATAAAATCGACTGCATCCTAATTCAGGTCTGAAAACAGCTTCATATTGTTTGCAAAGTGACATTGTATTCGTCAAAAGCTGGTCTTTAGATTCAGATTTAATTTGCAAAACTGAATTGGAATTCGATTGACTTAAAGACTGAATGCACAAATCAAATTCCTCAAACCAATCCATACCTAGCCATAATGTTCGTGCCTTCTTCCTTATTGCAAATTAAAAGCGGCAAAGTTTTTGTTTTTGTTTTCCACTCTACACGAACTTTAAGTTCACCTTTAACCGGCACCGTGATGTTACCATACGCTTTAAGCGATCGTGAAGTAGGTTCACAGTGTGGGCTACCAAGTCTGCGGTACGCATCAAGGCCAACAAGTGAGCATGTGGCACCGGTGTCTAGTTGAAATTTTAATGGGCACTGCTTAATCTGAAGCAAAACAAATATTTTGTTTTTCCTTACATCGGGCTCTAAAAATGTGCAGAAGACACCATTTCAACTCCACCGATGTTTGTTATCTTTTCGTTTTCTATTTCGTTGATTGAGTGCGCAGATTCTGTCTGCTTTTGTTGTTGGTTGTTTTGATTAGATCGATTGCTGTGCCGTCGATTGGTACCTGAGCCTTTTGCATGTTTCTTATGGTTGTTGAATTGATAACGTGGTTGCGATTTCGATGTGTTGGAAGCCACAGATTGCTTAGCAGATAAGCAAACACTACGAATGTGACCACGTCGTTGACAAAAATCACAAATTGAATCCATATGCTTGCATTGATTTCTAGGATGCTGCGTGAAACAATTTGGGCACGATTTTCTTAGATTATTATCAGTAAACTTACTTGTGCATTTATGATAATTGGGGCCTTTAATTTGATTAACTTCTGATGTCGTTGTTGGGTTGGAAGTACTGCTTCCCTTTAATATTGTTGTTGCTTGTTGAGTGGATTCGTAGGCTATAGTCAGTTCCTCTATTTCTTCTAACGATGGGTTCTTCTTTTGCGTTGTTGCAAGACGAACAGCGTCGTGAGGTGTGTAAAAGACAATCATGTCTCTTATCATATTGTCAGCATATGATGTGTTGCAATCAGCTTTCGGACAGACAAAGGCACAATTTCTGGCAAGGCCTCTCAATTCTGCAATCCATTGCATACGATTGGCCTGGGAGCATCTTTTGTTTTAAGAAATTACATCTCGATGCCAGCACGTGCAGTTTGGATTCGAAATGTTTTGTTAGTTTTGTAGAAAGGTCTTTGAATGTGTGTCTACTTACCTCCTCTGATTTCTGAGTAAGTCATTGGTTTGGGTGCCACATGTTGACAGAAAATGGGCTTTCTTTAAATTGCTGCTGGAGTTGGAAAAGGTAACTTTCCCAAGATTCTTTCTCGTGGTCAAATGAATGAAACTGGGGTATAGTAGGCTTATTCCCCGATGTGCAATTTGTCACCAAACGATCCAATGAAGCTTGGTTGTTGGTTAACATTTGTTCCATCCATTCTCTTTGCGCGACAATAATTTCCCTCAACGTTTGTTCCATTTTAGTATCCTCGTCGCCACTTGATATGATTTGAGAAAGCGGGTGTTTTGTTTATATTTCAGGAACTTTATTCAGTGTAACTAATTAAACGACTTAAAAGCTAATGAGAGGGTTAAACAAGTTTGGTAATCTTTTATAGGCAAATAAGCGCGGGAAATAAGTAAGTATAATATTACATTTAAAATCGGGTATCATAAAAAAAAAAATCTTTTATTTATCTATCTATTTCGCGCCAAGAATCTTTGACAATAGTTTTTACATATTTTGACATATGGTCAATGATTGGTATGCCTGGTCATTTAGGTGATGCCCAGTATAGGGTGCATCAATATCTCTCCTTTGAACATGACAATACTAACTGAGCCGGTCGTGCTGAATTTTGTCCAAGATGGTACTTTTGACATGAAGGCTTCCACGGATCTTAGTTCTTCTAATTCGATCAAGCTTTGTTACTCCTGCTGTCATCCGAAGCATCTTCATTTCGGGTGCCGTCAATTTGCTCTCATACTTTTTGTACATTGTCCAACATTGTGAACCGTATGTCAGAGCTGAACGGACAACTGCTGTGTAGAGTCTTCCCTTCAGCTTAGGGGGCATTTTTCGATCACAGAAGATAGCGGAGTTTTCTCGCCACTTCATCCACCCTACGCTTACTCGATGATTGATGTCGTCATCACAAGTTGCTTCACTATTGATCATAGATCCCAGATATTTAAACTTTTCACACTTGTGAAGTACATTTCCATTCAAATAAATGTCTGGAATAGGCTTGTCTGGATCAGAAAAAGGGTAGCACAGGTATTCTGTTTTTTAGCGCTAATACGGTACCCATTTCCTTCCAGGACATCAATCCAAACGTCAAGTGCTCGTTGCAGGGATGTAGGATCCTCGCTTATGATGGCTCCTTCGAGAAAATAATCCAGAACAGCAATAAAGAGCAGTGGACTCAAGACACTTCCCTGGTGTACACCTACTGTTATTTGGAATTCGTTGGTGACTCCAGCTGGGCATCTCACTTTTGTAACTGCTCCCTCGTACATGTCCACAATTATTCGCACATAGGCTTCAGGAACTCCTCGGTGTCTGAGAGCCATCCATATCAGATCTCGTGGTTGTCGATCGAATGTTTTTTCGAAGTCAACCAACACAATATGCAAAAAATAAAAAACAGAAAACTCACTGACCTAAGAAAAGTGCAAATCTTCCTGTGTAAGTAAGTGCCCAAGTTTGGCTCACACTATGCCCTAGTAAATGTTTTTTCACATAAATTGGACAACATTTCTAAATTTCCTTAAGTTCATTCAGAGCTCCAAATGAATTTGAATTTGAATTTATTTCATCAATCAGAGAACATGAACTCTTACAGACTAATCAAACTAATTTACATAATGGAAGGTGGGTATATAATAATAAATAAATGATGTTAAAAATTCTGTTCGATTTTTTTTTTTTTTTTCTCTAAAATAAGTATGTTTAGGCGTTGCAATATACACTTATGGAGGTGGAAGAATAAAAATTTTTATGTGAGTGTGCATTGTAAGTTATAAGCATAAGTAAGTATAATATTACATTTAAAATCGGGTATCATAAAAAAAAAAATCTTTTGTAAGTAATGAGAAAAATTACGTTTTATGGAAAGTAAAACCATGTATTTTCACTTTCGCTTAACTCAAAACTACCCTAAACCTACATGACAACCACGCAGTTTACTTTACAAAATGAAACCATCGCAGTTACATGGCTTCAATGAAACCTACTCGAAAACTTCTAACAAATTTCTTGCTAAACGCACCAATTCCAATATTCCGTGACGATTTAGGGGATGGAATTAAGCAGAGAGAGAATGGAATTTCTCATACGTCCCGTCACGTCGTTGGCGTTCTGCTTACATAAACTTATAACTTGTTTGTACAGATGGAAACACCACTATGTTAACCTTAAAACCACTCTGGAATGAAACCTAGATTAACTTCTAGTGGAAACATAATATAAAATCTTTTCCAAGTGATCTTATTTATAGATTCAAAGCTACTTTTTCTTATTTCGATTTGCTCTTTTCGCAACATTACTAAAATCGATTTGGATAATAAGTTCTTTTTGCAGGAATCCGCCAGGGGGTTGTGAAAAAAAAACCGCTAAGAAATTAGAGGGTGGACATAACAGATGATGGTGGAAATGCACCTAATCTGTTTTTTTTTTTAAATATATATTCCGCGAAAACGAAGAAAATCAAATTTCCCGTCGCTAGCCACAGCGACAAATAACAAAAGAAACAGAATTAAGACACTTTCATCAAAACAGATTTCGACATTTTCAAACAGGAACAGGGTCTGCATTCTGTAAGGTTTTAGACGACTGTCGTCCAAATTTTTGGCACCAAAAAACGTGTTTAAGACTTGGAAAAGTTGCCAAAATTTGTAGGACGATACTAAAATAGCTTTCCACCAACCACTGAAAGCAAGATTATAAGAAGCAATCTTTTAACGATGCAATCTACGATAGAGGATTCAACGACAATCGTGTGAAAAGTTACGGAATCTGGGCCCAGGGTACTTAATGGGTTTGTAAAAAAAAGCAATCCCTATTCGTATACCTTTTCACTCGTGGTAATAACACGGAAATAGTCCAAGTTAAACAAAAACGAGCGATTTTTTGGGACGCGTTTCGTAAGGAATGTGTATTGAAAAGAAAACTAAACGAAGAGTTAGATGAGCGGTACCATGACATTAGCTAAGTTAAATTATTACGAATTGCAAGATTACAACAGGTAGGGAGTGTAAAGAGAATTAAATTTTGACAACAAAGCTTCTGCTTGACGAGTCTTTAAAAACACACCTTTGGGATTGGGAGATAGCAGATTAGAAATAACCCCATCAATTTAAGCTTAATATCTTTCAACGCATGTTGAAATCATGAACTTAATGTGCTAACTAAAAAAAGCTTTTAAACAAATCTTAAACACCCACGTCGTTGAACATTACAATTTTCTTCTAGTATTTGAACGAAGAGCAAATGAGTTAAACTAAACTGAAACAAAAGTCATGTGCGTAACGTGTAAGTATTTTTAGTAAACAGAATCAGATAAGTTATGTCCTAGTCTAATTTGATTCCACATTGAATTCATTGACGTAAGAAGTTCGTTGGTCCTACGATTGAACTCTACACACGTTGTCTGTGATGATGCAATTTTCCACAGCAATATTAAAATCAACCACAAGTGTGGGTGAATAACTATGCTTGTATATCAGAACAACCATATATGATGGTGGTAAACAAGCACGCAAACTGCTAAACGGAACTGATTAAACGAACGGAATTTCCTTAAACTTTAGAATTCCCTTGCAAAGGATGAAACAAGGAAAGCAATTAAATAGATTTATTTCTGGAAGCGCATTCCGTGTCATTCAGCAATTAATTAAAGTTTTATTGCATTTTGCACACCTTGAGACGGTTTATTTAGAACAAAGTGGTGTAGGAATGCCTTGGCATTACTCAAACATGAACTAAATCTAAAATTGTTCAAGCTTCTCCATCTGCAGTCAGTGGAATGATGTATGGATGAGAATGAACTCCCCATAGATTTCATATCATCCAACGTTCAATTCAATTTCAGCTTTGGTGTTAGGTGAATCTTGAATGCCTAATTGGATCCTCCCCAAATATGTAAACCAACTTAACATAATGGAATAAGTCGGTTTTAGGTCAAACGGTTTCACCTATTTGAAGAAATCACAACAATGAATCAGTTTACTTCTGTCCGAGTTATTTTGGGTGAAATTTCACATTGGCAAAACCAGCTATAAATTATCACTGATGAGGACTATCGTTGGGAAATGGGAAGGAATTAGAGACAAATATATGTGGGAGTATATGTGAAGCTGTTTCTTCCGGAATATAATTCTTGTCTCTTTGTCATACTTATTTTCTGTTTTTGCTTTCTTTCCACGTAATAAAATAATAAATTAATGTATAGGATCTCCCAAAATGGTGTTAAGTTTTGTCATTTATATCTGTCACGTTGTGATTAAGACAAACAACAACAGAACGACAAAATAAAATAGATTGCCACACTATAAAAGAGCATAGGTGTAGGTAACCGAATTCATAACATTTAAATGATTCCAAGAGGACTTAATTAATCAAAGCAAAGATGGAAATGATTTTCCTTAACGCACAGTTGCTTAAGTACGCAATCTATATTCAAGAGAGGAAACTAGTTAGAAAGACCTTTTGTTTGAGATAAGCATCTATTGAATGAGACTAATTTTTGGTCCTCCTCAATGCAGCTCCTATTAAATTACTTGACTACTGGTTTATTAATTTATTTTTCTTATACCCAGAACAAGAGAGGAATTGTTTTCCCGGGTTGATGCCAGAGCAGTTTTCATGAGTGGTCTTGAGACTGTGATTAATAAGTTAGCAGCCCATCAGCCAGACCAAGATATCTTATCAAGGATTTTCATACTCAGTGAAAAGCATTCATGCCTGCCACCTAAACATTTGAGTGATGCTAAGTATGGAACTTGTAAAAATTGAAAAAGGCATTTGCTTTTCCAGCGTAAGTTTTTGAGAACGGCATCATTTCCGTTTTTACAAAGTAGATGTACACATAAATATTTAAAATGAATATTTTGCCTACACCTTATCTTTTCTCTGAGCCTCGGAACTCAGCATGATTCAAACGATTTTAATGAGTGGTCGATTACAAAACGATAAAATCACAGAAAACTGATGACAAAACAATAATTTTTATGTACAAAATAAACAATGCCCTTCGACAAAGTTTGATTTAACCATAAGAACCAGAACTGCAGATGGGGAAACACCGAGAGGAAAGTATTTTCTTTTTTTCCAGACTCCTTTCTTGCAATGCTTTCCTTTCGTACAGTAAAGTAAGACTCAAATCAGTCACCTAGTGTTGAAAATTAAATACTATTTCCAAAATTAATTGAAAGTGGCATCACTCAGCTTATTTAAATGAATTATCATGTACATTAATAATTATGCATTTCTCTCTTTTTCTCTTTATTTATTATCTTATTTACAAATTAAAACTGTATTTTCTTAATGTATATAAAGCGATACGAAATATGAAATATGGACAGTGAACGAATTACTTTTGACCTCTTCTTTTGGGGATAAGAAAATAAACTTGTTATAAATTGGACATTTAATAGTTTTTATTTTCCCGGACTTTTACAATTTTCTAAATGGTGCCGAAACCCGGGATTGTGTCGGAAAAACAGAATTAATAAGTTTATTTAAAGAAAGTTATTGTCGTGTAAATTTTAAATATCGAAATTTCTATCGCGTTCGATATCCAAAAATGGAACTGCAAACACGTGCTGGTTTTCGCAGTCAAATCACGAAGATTGTCAACGAAGCGACGGAATACCTTAGAAAAGATTCGAGCGGAATAAAAGATTTAACTGAGTTAGATCTTATCGAAGAAGACCTATCTTCTTATTTGCAGCGATTAATTACAGCAAACTCTAATTTAAATTCGGTAAATGTTGATATTCAAACTAAAAGGTTAGAAGACAAAAATCCCGAAAAAATTGCCGAATATGAAGATGCTGCAGCAGGCATGATTGCGCGGCTTCAAGTTCGTCTTGTTAAAATAAAACAACGTATCGACCCTTCTGCCCCCTGCGATAATACTCAACGTTCATCGACATCGAAAAATCAGTGCATCAAGCTGCCTAAACTGCAACTTAAAAGATTTTCTGGAGACTACCAGGAGTGGATTCCCTTCTGGGAAAATTTTCGATCTGCTGTGCATGAAAACGAATCGTTGTCGGGTGTCGAGAAGTTTAATTTCTTGCAATCGGTGCTAACAGGTAATGCGGCAAAAACCATTTTAGGTTTTACTCCCTCCGATGCGTGTTACGACGGAGCCATTTCGCTATTGCAAGAAGAATACGGGGATACGGAGAAACTGATCGATAGATTAATGCAGACACTTATGGGGTTACCAACTGTACATCGAAGAACCGATGCAGCAGCATTGAGACAGTTGTACAACACTGTTATGGCATGTAGCCGTTCACTCACCGCTTTAGGTATACCATCGTCTCATTATTATATAATGCTAAAGACAATTCTTTTAAAATGCATGCCAAATGAATTACGAATCGACTACCATCGTATTCACAAAGAACTAGCTTCTTCTGAAAAGGGAAAAGATACGGCTGATTTGTCAGATGATAGCAGTTCTACTCTGTCGTTCGACGGAGATAAACAGGTGAAAAATATCCTTCGATTTTTAAAGCAAGAAGTGGAATCAATTGAAAGGGCAACAGTCACAAGATCTAGCAGTAAACCACAGAGCCATCACTCTCAACCAACAACGGCCGCTGGTCTTCTCTTATCTGCTAAATCTTCTAATTGTTTCTTTTGTAAATCTGGTGAACATTCAACGAGAGACTGTGATTGCACTCTAACTGTAGACGAAAAGAAACAGATGCTTAAAAAAGATGGTAGGTGTTTTAGATGTACGCAAAAGGGTCACACTGTGAAATTTTGTAGAGTGAAAGGCTTAATGTGCAAAAACTGTAAGCGTATGCATTCTACTACCTTGTGTGGAGGAGAAGCATCGTCGAAGCCATATAACACAGAAAACGAAAGCAGTACATCAACTTTAATGACATCAACTAATTTGTGCTCATTAAATAATTCGAATAAATTATCTTCCAATGTTTTTTTGCAGACGGCACGAGTTTTTCTTTGCTCACATCAGACAGCTAATCGTGATATATTTGTTAGACTGATAATTGACGGTGGTAGTCAAAAGACTTACATCAGAGAAGACATCGCAAATAAATTAAAGCTACCCATCAATGGCTTCGTAAATATGAGCGTCATCCCCTTTGGTAGTACGGAAGCTCCAACCTTTGAGAAATTAAAGACGACAAAACTCACAATTAAAAGTCAATTTAATGCACGCGAGATAGAGATAGTTGCTGTGGTCGTACCTGAAATTTGTCTTGACACATTGCCGGCTCCTGAAAATTATTGTTCTCCGCAAATACAAGGGTTTTGCTTAGCCGACACCAATTTTGATGGTCATGACCAAATGGAAGGTTTGAGCGTTTTGATTGGAGCGGATTACTATTGGGAAATCGTCACAGGAAAGTACCATCGTTTGGACAAAAGACTGACGGCAGTAAATACATTATTTGGTTGGACTCTGCAAGGCCCTTATAACTCTACAGATAATTGCAATTCATTAATTAACAATGTTTCTACTTTTTCCAATTTTACTCTTTTAGAAAACATGTGGAACATGGAGTTGCTGGGTATTAAAAATGATGAATCTGAGATGAAAACATTTACTGCCGAGCTCCAAGCGAAATGCATCCGTAAAACATCGACGAGGTATGAGGCGATGCTACCCTGGAAACAAATTAGTTACCAGCTGGAGTCAAATAGAGAAATGGCGTTACGCAGACTTCACTCATTGACCCGACGACTATCAAGAGACACACAACAATTTTTGGATTACGATGCGGTTATGCGGGAGTTGATTTCATCTGGCTGTGCCGAACGGGTTCCCGATCAAGCGAATGGCTCAAATGTATATTACATGCCCCATTGTGCTGTATACCGTCCCGAGAAGTCCACAACTAAAATTCGTATCGTTTTTGATGCTTCTTCGCATGAGGCAGGTAAACTTTCCTTAAATGATTGTTTGTGGACGGGGTCCAATTTACTTCCAGATATATTAAAAATAATTCTGAATTTTCGCCTTGGAAAAATTGGACTCGTCGCTGACATCGAGAAGGCGTTTTTGCAAGTTGCCTTAGCGGATAAAGATCGAGACAGCCATCGTTTTTATTGGTTTTCTGAGGAAGTGCTTCCTTCTAGGGACTTACCACCTATTCAAGAATTTCGGATGACACGTGTAACATTTGGGGTTACATCTAGTCCATTTTTATTGTCAGCTACCATAGATTTACATCTTCAAGAAACATCAGATTGGTTTCCCAACACATGTTCTCGGCTACGAAATTCTTTTTATATGGACGATTTGGTCACCAGCGTCAACAGTAGAGCCGAAGCTGAATTGTTTTATCGGGAATCAATGCAAATTATGGATCGAGCCTGTATGAACCTCAGGAAATGGGTGTGCAATGATGATAGCGTTCGGGATTCCTTAAAAATAAAAAATGTGGACTGCATTCAAACAGTTTTGGGTGTAAGATGGAATATTTTGAGCGACGACCTTTCGCTTAATGTTAATCCAGAGGATCTACAAAACATGACATCTGCTACTAAACGTAACGTTTTGAAAATAATCGCTCGAATTTACGACCCCTTAGGTTTTTTGAATCCAATTATAATTCGACTCAAGATTATTTTTCAGTGTTTATGGAGGCAGAAGTTAACATGGGATCAACCCATCGGAGATGAGTTTATCAAAGAATGGAGTACTTGCGTCAAGGATCTTGATCAAATTGGAGAGTTTTCGTTTCCAAGATGGTTGGGCGTAGAGGACGAATCGAAAAACACTGAAATGCATATATTTGCTGATGCAAGCCAAAAGGCCTTTGGAGTGGTAGCGTTTTTGAGGATTGGTGGTTCTGGAGATGAAGCTCAGGTGAGATTTGTATGTTCTAAAGTGCGCGTGGCTCCCTTAAAAGATACCAAGACGGATGACATTAGTTTGCCTAAGTTGGAACTGGCTGCTGCACTATTAGCGGCTAGGTTATGTGCATATTTTAAGAAATGTCATCTTCCATGCCAAAATTATTATTTATGGACCGATTCCCAAATAGCTTTATACTGGATACAGGGAGACGTTCGGCGATGGAAGCCATTTGTGTTTAACCGTGTCAAAGAGATTCAACATCTTACTTCCAAATCGGATTGGAGGCATTGCTCGGGATCCGAAAACCCAGCAGATCTTGTTACAAGGGGGGTATCGTCTCACCAACTTGCTGCGTCATATCTGTGGAAAGAAGGACCTCCTTGGTTGAAATGTGATAAAGCTGAATGGCCTTCATCGAATCTACTGGTTGATCCTGAGAAGTCGATAGCATTGTTTGCGATGAGCGAAGAAACTGTGCTAACACCTCGCAACGAAATTCTGGGTCCCATTCTTGCATTTGAAAAAATAAGTTCATGGAGGAAGCTTTTAAGAGTTACCTGCTACATTTTTCGAACTATTGACATAATAATTTATAAAAATAAAACTGCAGCAAGATTTATTGGGGCTCTTGAAATCAAGAAAGCTGAAGATTACTGGTTGAAATTCATTCAAAACAAATATTTTAATGATGAAATCTTTTCTTTGCAGGTCGGAAAACAAGTTTCTAGTTCTTCGACCCTGCAGAATCTTAATCCGTTCCTGGATGATGCTGGTTTCCTTCGGTTAGCAAGCAGACTACAAGAACTTAATGAACCTGTTGATGTCGTGAATCCGTTGATTTTACCAAGAGGCGGTGCTTTGACCCGATTGATAGCTACGCACTTTCACACCCTTACTTTACATGGAGGTGTCAACACAGTCTTGGCGAGGATGCGTGAGAGATTTTGGTTGCCTGGTGGACGTCAGGTCATAAAACGCGTCATCGCGAATTGCCTAGTTTGCAAACGAATAAGAGGAAAACCTGGATCTCAACCTTTTGCTCCATTGCCGTTGGCAAGATTAGTTGCAAGCAAACCCTTTGAAGTAGTTGGAGTTGATTTTGCTGGACCGCTGTATACACCCGTCAACAATGGAGAAAGCACCAAAAAGGTATACATTATGATCTTCACATGTGCCGTTGTTCGGGCTTTACATTTAGAGATGGTTTTCGACCTAACTACGGAAAGGTGCTTGTTAGCTATAAGAAGATTTATAGCTCGAAGAGGTTCACCAAGCGTTATATATTCCGATAACGCAAAAACATTTAAAAAGGCAGCTATTGAAGTAAAAACAATTGGACAAATAATCAACAGTGAAGTTTTTCATGGTTTTCTTAGCAATCGTGGGATAATCTGGCGATTTAGTGTGGAAAGAGCTCCTTGGTGGGGCGGATTTTGGGAACGAATGGTAAAAAGCGTTAAAGACATCCTAAAAGTAACTATATGGAAAGCAAAGGTGGACATTGACGAGCTTTACACTCTCTTGACGGAAGCTGAGCGAATAATCAATCTGAGACCGCTCACCTATATAAGTAGTGACCCGCTCGACCTTTCCCCGCTTACACCCGAAAGCTTTCTCAATGGTAGTTCTTTGGTGCCTATTGAAAATGACAGCAAAAATCAGATCTCTTCCTCGGAACTTCGGGCAAAATGGATTTCGAGAATCAAGTACACCTCACTTCTCTGGAAAAGATGGAAGACCGAGTATTTGGGCCTGCTACGTTCTGTTCATCATTCAAATAAAACTTTTTCGAAAGAAATTCGACCAGAAGATGTTGTTCTGGTTTACGATGCTGCAACTCCTAGAATACATTGGAAATTGGCTATCGTGGATGTCTGCTTTCCTGGACGTGACGGTAAAGTGAGAGCAGCTGAAGTACGCTTTGGTGATGGTAAGAAACTAAGACGAGCTATCCAACATTTGTACCCATTAGAGATTTGTGACCGCAATCTCGCGCGGGCGGAGGATGTTGAAAATTAAATACTATTTCCAAAATTAATTGAAAGTGGCATCACTCAGCTTATTTAAATGAATTATCATGTACATTAATAATTATGCATTTCTCTCTTTTTCTCTTTATTTATTATCTTATTTACAAATTAAAACTGTATTTTCTTAATGTATATAAAGCGATACGAAATATGAAATATGGACAGTGAACGAATTACTTTTGACCTCTTCTTTTGGGGATAAGAAAATAAACTTGTTATAAATTGGACATTTAATAGTTTTTATTTTCCCGGACTTTTACAATTTTCTAAACCTAGATGGGACCATTTATTTAACCTCTGTTTCAGAATATTTCTGAACCAGAAATATTTCTATTCCGACAATTTGGTGACGGTAATATTTACGGAGTCATTCGAAATATGTACATGTAAAAAGAGATGGAAAGTCGTGAAGGTATGCTTGGTTTGCCGTTATGTATTAATGTTAAAGTAGTGGTTCTAGAATAAGATGGCATAGTTATGGAAGAACTGGGCATGACTGTGTCGCTGGTACTTGCGATTGTTTGCTAAGTGCAACCTCAAAATCTTAAGTCAAGGTTCTTGTTTGCCTAAAAATCAATCTTAAGTTTATACAGAGTTACCAACTGCTCATCAATTGTGAAAATTTAATAAAATCACATAAGATATTGGCAGAACCAAGAAAAGGCACCATTTTACAGTTTCTAATACATTTAAACGCTGAAAATTTAATCAAAATCGTTTAACCAGTTCTTTTTGAAAAAAAATCATGAAGGTTGTATGACCGGTACTTAATTCCAAAAACCCTCTGTAGGCTGCCCCATAGATCTTAGCTGCAGAATTTGAAGAAAGTCGGTCAAGATTCAGGCTTTTGATCCATATACGGACAGACAGACACACAAATAGACATAATTGTAGGACCCGCTTTTTTCGTATTCTCTATCATCGTAATGTCATGCTTCATTGCTATCTCAAAAATTGTTTTCTGCACGATTGCAAAACTTGCCTTAAAATAGGGTAGGGCAGGGCTAGTTGCGCATAGGGACAAATTGGGCAATCAGGATATCATGAAAACTGTACATTGCACGCAGAAGCAGCGGAAGGAAGGAGTTTCGGGATTGCATAACCACCATCGTCGATCGAGTGAATTATACGTGCGCATTGTTTACGTTATGACAAAAAAGTAAAATATTTGTATATCGGAATATTTCGTCTATAACAGTTCCATAAATCTATCTTGCTTTTGATATAATATGAAGGTTTTGGGTATAACTCTAAGCGTTTTTTCATAACGTCACTTTTGTTGCATATTTTCGGGTTGGGATAAGCAGAGCTACAGTTGCTCAACTAACCCCACGACTCAAACTTTAGTTGTTTAATTAATGTTTTATTTTTTGCTAGAATACAAGCTTACAAGAGGAATACTACAAGATATGCTGCCACACTACTACTGCTTATTAAAAAATCCTGCAAAGGATGTCAACGATGAAGGAAAAATTGTTAATGCCGCCGCTCCAGAGTTCGGTATCAAAAGGATGATGTTTTCGTTAATTTATTCTAAGAAAATTACTTTTAATATTGTTATTCTGTCACTAAAAGACAATAAGTAAGGACTTGATTGTCAAACATATATTTTACTTCATTTCTAGTCAGCATTGAACCCATTGTTTGGCTAGTCATTCCTAGTGCTTAACTTGCCCCATAGCCTTGCTCAATTTACTTCACCTTTGGAGCACATTGAGCATACTTGACTTTTTGGATTGAAATAACTGTAGCTCTCAGAATTGACTTCTTCCAAAAACACATTATGGACACTTTTGCTAAGACATAAATTACAAATACATTAAGCGGCTCAACAACTCGTTGAGACTTATCATTGAGGAGCTATGTCCGTTCAAGTGAAAATTGGTCAACTAGCCCCGCCATACCCTAACTATAATCACAAGTAAAAAGTGTGATTAAAGAGTTTTCATTTCTTTAGAAAATTTACTATAAAACTTCCGCTACGAAAACTTCCAGTTAAAATTTTCTGAAAGCCATCTATTGTTAATTGTGAATGAAAAGAAATTAGCAGTCGTATTTATAATCCCATTCCAAAGTATGTCTAACTTTGGACAGCTCTTAGAACAGTGTCCAACTCCAAATCGTATTTATAAACACTTTCATCGCTGTCTAAGAAACGTCTAACTTTAGACACCGAAATTGGTTGTCTAAACTATGGCTAAAGTGGCATTTGCTACAGCAAAAAACAATTTTGTTGAACATGTTATAAAACACTGTTGAGAGCTCTAAGATCGAAAAAAATAAGTAGTTTGAGGTGCAAAAATACTACTTTTAACAATTTAATTTATAAACTGCACAAATTTCATCGTTTTATGAGACTTGGAAAAGCTGTAACTCAAAGTCAAATCAGCTGCTTATTTGGTCTGGTTCAAGTGCTACGCCACACTCTTTTAGAGCCATTTAGTTGTTGCACTTGTATATCAAAACACAAAAAATGGTACTGCACGGATACATCATGAACGCCACCATTTAGTTTTTCATTCGAAGTTGACAGTTTGAGGGGTTGTTTAGACAACTGTTGGAATCCATTTATAAATACGAAATTGGCTAAGGGTTGTCCAACTCTTTATAGACACCGTCTAGTTCTCTAGTTGGACAGTTGTCTAAGGATGTTCTAAGCAAATTTTATAAATACGACTGTAGATGTCTTGATGATAGATAGGTAGATATATAGTTTTACTTCAAAAAGATTTTACAAAAACAGTGTATGCTGGTATAAAAATTAATTAAGACAATAACTTTGAGTTGCCTGTCAGGTTAAGAGTTAAATTAAAAATTAAGTTTAGTGAGTAGATTAAATTTCATTAATTACGAAAATTCGTTTAAAATTAGGTTGCGATACTTGATTGCAGCTTTTAGAAAATTGTATACTTTAAGGTAGCAGTTGCCATTCAAAACGTTGAGTAGTTAAGAGCCTCTCCCGCACGTCGCTGCCCAGAAATGCTCTTCTATAGCCTTTATAGATTGGACAGGTTCCGACGAAATGGAAAGTGTTTTCCGATGCATCCATGTTGCAAACTGTACATGTACCATCAGTATCTTTCTGGAATGCTCTTCCATTGAGATTTTTTTTTTTTTTTTTAGAGATCTTTTCCATTGAGATTGAGAAGTCCACAGCGAGCTTTAAAGATGATTGAAATCACATCACAAGAGTTCGAGTCATCAAAATAGTTTGGTACTTCGGAGTGAAGCTGGTTGCAATATTCATCATGAAATTGGAACTGTGTGGCGCTGGTGGTAAATCCAGTGTTTTTCTTTAAGCTTCGATAGTGGAATACTATGCATTCCATGCCAATCAAGCAAACTTATGTCGAAAGAAAAGTCAATCGACGCACTATGAAATAGATTCAACCATTCCTTAGCCCAGAAGGTTTTTTTCATAATAATGGCTTCTGATAAGATTTTGGGTAGTCTAACACTTGGAAGAAATAACGTTCTTCTTATATATGAAAAATGAAACTTAAGAGACGGAAGAAAAGCTTTAGGTAAACCAGTTTCGATGTGCAAAGCATAGTTCGGCGGGTTATCCGGTAGCATGAAACATCTTTTTATAAAAAATCCTTGCAATTTTTCAACTTGGTTGTGTTCACGATATCCCCATACCTGATGTTGTGTTGTATGTATTGTTTACTAACTTTTAATTCTCAGGTGCATTCAGAGATACCAAATGGTATCTCTGCTAAGTAGGCCTCGTCGCCTCCCATTATAATTGGCCCCAGTGTGCCTTTAACCGCTGGCTTTCCCATTTCCTTTTCCTTTTTTTGAGCAAGCTTGGATCCATGTGTATGGATCCAAATGTACATTGGTGGTCAGGTGCCCCTGACCAGAACTAGGGTTCTCGCCTTACACGGGCCAAGTAGGTTAATCTCATGTTGTTGAATATCAATAACATAACACTGAGCACAAAACAGCATTATAGCTCTAGAAGCAGCATCATATATTTTAAATTTTGTAGAATGCTGGACGGATGCCTTGATGATTGGTAGCAAATAATTGATTTGTTCAAAATATTTTGAATTAGAATCGTTAGAGTACATTTGTCAAAAGTTAAAGCCGTTGTAAGGAAGAATTGCTTTGGAGAAAAGCTAAATAATAAAATAAACACTCATGTTTGATTACAAGTTTGAAAAGTTTTATCTTTTGAAGTTTTTGAAACTGAACTCTGAAAAAGCAATTTCCTTGTGGCCGCGGTGCTTGTATTGCCAAACACTAATATTGAGGAAATCAATTAACCAAACCAAGGGAGGCCACGCTACTTAATTGCCTTGGACTTCACCATGTCGAGTGTACATTCGACCTGATTGCTCCTTACATGCAATCATTTTCTCGAAGTAACAATTTTCTGGTTCTTTTCTTCTTGGATTCAAGACTGAGATTGACTGACGTTTCTCTGTGACAGATAAAAAATTGTTTGGGAACGACTTAGTACGACAGTGACCACAGTGGACTCATCGAACAATCGACGAACAACTTTGTGAAACTACAAAGATATGTGTCGACAGACGCCCTCTAACAATGTATACTTTGGCTGAACTTTCCCACAACCGTCTCAAGGGAACTTCGATCCCTTGCAGCAAGAATGTGTCGAACGTTGTGATCGAAAAATACCTTCAGCTTACTATCAGTATAGCGAGATTTACAAGGAGAAAGAAGGGAAGAACACCGAATTCTCAATAAGAAAAAGAAGTAGCATGAGAAGCGCTCGTTTCAGGAAATTGAGAGGTGCCATGACAAGAACGAGATTTGGAAGTTTAACCAAAAGATAAAAAGATCGAGCGGCAAACCCCAAACTGAAACCTGCAAAGACCAGCATTTTTTTTTTTTTTTTTTTTTTTTTTTTTTAAATCAAATAAGACTGCAGGTGCAGACGGTTGATGCCGAACTCTTCAAGGCAGCTGGAGACCAGTTGGAAAGGAGCATGCACCAGCAACTGCATGATATGCCCATGAATGGAAGAAGGAACCTCAGTATCGTATGCCCGATTCTAAAGATGGGAGACACTCACAATTGCGCCAATTATAGAAGGATAAGCCTCCTTCAGGTCGCTTATAATGTCTTACGGCAGATCATAAAAAAACCCCGAGAATATAATATCGATATTCACCATCTCTTTATCGATTTCAAGCCCGCGTATGACAGTATTTACAAAGACGAGCTGTACAAAGCCATGTCTAATTTTGGCATCCCTGCAAAATATACGACTATATAGGATGACTTTGGAGAATTCACGCTGCTCCGTCAAGGTCGGTAAAGAACTCACCGAGACCTTTGATGTCGAAAAAGGTTTTAGGCAAGGCGACAAGCTGTTATGCGATTTCTTCAACATCATACTTGAACAGATTGTAAGAAACTCAAACGTCAACACCAGAGGAACAATCTTTCAAAAGTCTGTACAATTACTCGCCTATGCAGACGATATTGACGTAATGGGAAGAAAAAAGCGTGATGTCATAGGTGCTTTTGCGAATATTGAAACAAAAGCGGCAAAAATGGGTTTGATGGTAAATGAGGGCAAAACGAAGTATGTATATGTTGTCATCAAACAAGGACACAGAATATCGACGAATTGGACTAAACACAATAGACAGACATAACTTCGAGGTAGTACAGAACTTCGTCTGCCTAGGATCCTCTTTTGGCAACAGGGACAACAACTTCAGTGCGGAGACCAAACGGAGAATAACTCTTGCCAACCGTTGCTTCTTTGAGTTAAGAAGGCAATTGTGAAACAAAAACCCTCTCCTGAAAAACCAAGGCAACCTTGCCTTATGGCGCGGAAGCATGGACCTTATCGAAAGCGGATGAGGAAACTCTTGGTCGTTTCGAAAGAAGAATTCTCCGAATGATCTTTGGTCCCGTATGCGAAGGCAATGTGTGAAGAAGAAGATAGAACAACGAGCTGTACCGCGACATGGGCATAGCCATCAGAAGAGTACGCACCGCGAGGCTACAATGGTTGGGCCATGTAGAGCTGATGGACCCAAACGCTCCTAAGTTTTCGAAAGCACATTGCAGGAGAATCGCGGAAAGGAAAACCTCGTCTTAGGTGGCGCAATCAAGTGGATGAAGACCTCAACCGACTTAGAAAACTGAAGAGAGCTCGCCCCAAATCGAAGTCGTTACGGAAGGTTGTTGGTTGAGGCCCAGGTTCACCCCGAACTGTAATGCCCACCTAAGTAAGTAAGACCTAAAGTAAAATACAATCCGTAATACAAATACATTCGACATAACTCAGCGAGTATATTCAGAAACGCGACAATAGACGCATTTCATAAACACAAAATCAGACTATTCTCGTGATTAAAACTTTGAAGTCAAAGATTCTTTTTCATGAAAAGAAAATAATTGGGTTTGGAAAGAAAAAATTAAATAACTTTTTACATTTGTTTTCAACTTTACATCTTTTTTCCAACTCCCTCCACATCTAAAACAGATTATTACATTAGTAGACTAGGCAATCAATATTTTCTAAGAAGAATGTCACTCATCTGGCGTTAGCCTTATAATATAAATAAGGAGCATTCAGGCGTAAATTCAAACTAAACTAAATTTGCAATATAAGAATTTAGCTTTTGAGAGCTAAGAAAATTAAAAAGAATTTCAATTTAAAAACTTTGATAGGCTTCTAAGGGCAACGTAAAGCTTTGAGTTTTAATTTTATAAAAAAAGAAAAATGTCGCGAGACGAAAAAATGCAAAAAATTCTATTTGAAATATCCCTATTCAAGGCTCATTATTGGCAAGCTCCTCTCGCATGAGTTGGATGAAGAACTTTTTTTCATTCAGTCAACTGTAACTTTGCTCTCATAGTTTCATGTACTTATTTGTTATCTTCTCAAATAATCTCCTATTCATCTTCAGTTTTTCTTTTAACATTCATCACATCAGTCTATCTTTTATTTATGAACATACCACGTACTTTCTTTATCGTACATAGCCACTCTGATTTTTAAAATGTTTAAATAGATTAAGTTAGTATTCAAACGTGCCCTGGCATCACACATTATTTTGTATGTACATAGCATTTGTCTATTTACTCACAATGATCCTTTCTACAATAGCAAACCTACAAATACAGTCCTTTTCATCCAATTTGAATTGATTAATTGAATTCATTTTCGTCTTTGCACACTTGGAATGCAATCAATCGAAACTCAGTTACCATTGTTGGCACTCATTTCAATAAGACAGCAAAGAATATAACATTAAGCGACGACCTGACACTGTTACCATTTTCTCATTTTCAAATTCAAAATTTGCTGAATTTTATCGCCCTTAACTGGAAGTAAAATACGAAAACAGCCAGGACTTGTTTTTGACTGGAAGCAAGGTAGAAATTGAGAAGGTAGACAGTTCAAATTTATCTGTAAATATAGTTTTAGTTTCAGTTTCGAAAGTTTCATGAGAAAGTCCCATAAAAGAACTTTTTACGATCCAATTTCTTTTTGCAAACTAAAGCTCTTAGCCGCCTGTTTAGAAAAGGATGGATACCGAACCAATTTCAGCTGACAGCATTGGAGCCATTTTTTTCGAACAAAAGGAAACAACGTGAGGAATGTAGTAGGTTTCGAAACCCAGTGCCCACATACTTCCTCGTGAAATGAACATCTTACAGCTGAATATACTTATTTTTTTCATTTTGAGAGCTAGAAATTATCACAGTAACAAACATACTGCTACTGCACATACACATTTTTTTCTTTTGAAATCAACTGTCAAAGGTCAACCTCGTGACTACAAGAGTTCCGGTACGTTTTGCACGAAAATGAGTTTTAATTTCACGGCTAAAAGTTAAAATAGTTTCTTTACTCAGCCATTTGAAATCTGCGAAAAATATAAGTCCCCTCTGCTTCTCAAAGGATAGTAACTGTTGAGAGAAATGGGCCATAGCTGTGCCCAAAACTAGTTGTGACCGACTATTTATTATCGAATTTGGGAAATAAAGATTATTCAGTTTGACTGTTTTTTACTGGAATTTAAATTCATCAACAAGTCGAATCAAATTGAGTTCAAAATTAAGAGCTGGCAACACTCTTCAAATATTAGTTCACATGCCGAAATGAAAAGATACAATTGCATTTCATTTATACGATACACAAATAACACCCGTCACTGTCGAAACTTCTCGTCAAAATAAATTGCTCACTTTAATACAGAGTTGCCAATCAACAACGCTCGACACTCTGCAGTACTCACTGTATGGTTAAAGGCCCACATACAGTTACGCCTAAGTCATTGTGATTAATCATGTCGGAGGGTAATAAATATCTCTTGTTTTTGCAGTACAAATGTGAGAACGTTTTCGTATGTCATTCCTTAACACTCTTTAAGGAGAAAATATGCTTTTGACCATTAGAAGTGGTAAATGCCTCCAATCTCAACACATTCGCCTGCGGCAATTTGGACAGAGCTTCCAAATTAGACGCAATTAAAGAGTTTCGGAGAATTATTAGGGTTTAGACAATTTGAATAAGAAAATATGGGATACATTATTTAAAAGGTTTTTAGAAAACGAAAATGAATGGTGGCAAGGGATTCATTGCTAAAGGGAAGATTAATTTTATGTAGCTAGGTATAATGAACATAGGTCGGTCCATTACACGAAGTTGTAAATTTATGTTTCTGTTTAAATAATCACAAAAATGACTTACGTGTTTGGAATGTTTCGCATAGCTCGGTGTCGAAAGAATATGACAACCAGGGTTCCGTTCCCGATGACACCTACGATGAATATAATTGCAAAAACGGCTGGAACTACATATGTTTCAATCCGTTCGCTATAAGGAACGTATTCACTTTCTGGGTCTACAATCACCGGCGTTGAGGCTGTCTTGTTTACATTTTGAGTGATGTTCCACTTGAGAGACATGAAGTCTTCCATGATTGATGTGTTTTCTATTTCAAAAGTTGTTAGATTGCTGATTTCATTTAAAGAACCGTTGATTTTTGACTTGTTTTTTTATTTGTCTGCGGGAATACATAATTCAAGTGTAGTTACCCTCTTTCATTTCGATGGCCTTGAAATCCGATGGGAGAATGGAAATTTTATCTGAAAGCAAAACAGCGAAATTTAGAACTTTAATCGTGGCAGGCAATCTAACAAATAAATTCTTTTTTTTGAAATGTATAGCAAACCTACCACATCGAGACTTGCGATTAAGTGATTGTTGTCTCAAAGATGTAAGAAAATTCTGTACTTGTTTAGATTTTGGTGTGGTGTTAGAAAAAAAAAACATACAACGAAAACGCAAGAGCTTCTGAAAAAACAAGACTTATTTTTGGATCTAACAAAGCGTGCGCGTACGACAAACTTAATGAGATGTGTGTTTCTGTTTTCACTATCTTTATAGGGTATGTATTGGTTTCGTATAAAAAATGTATAGTTAAAACTAATATGACGACAATAAGTTAAAATAGTGTTGCTTTTTGTCACATCATCAATTAGTTTGTGTGGCTGTGAGTCTTCTTGTGAATGAAACGAGACTTTTAAAATTTTACAAAACGAATTGCGTTTTTTTAAAGGTTCTTTTATTGTTTTATGAATTCATCTTAACAAAGTTAAAAAAGAAATTGATTTTCCTCACTTTGTAAAGCACTGTACGGATATCCTTGAAAGATCATTTTGGTGTCCATCTGCCTGTCACACAGTTTTTGCTTTAAGAAATTGAGAAACTATTGGATAGGAAAAACTCTAACGGCGCGCGTACACTAAATCAGTCATCGTTCGAATTATGATCGTCCGAATAATATGATCGGCCGAACTCTGACGCTCGAACCAAAAATGTGTTAAACAAAAACAGCACGTACACCACTCCAACCGACAACGTTAGATGTCGTCCGATGTCGTCCGACTACAACCGATCAACCGACAAATCCGAACTTGTTTTGGATTTATCGTACGTCGTACGTCAGTTTGCCAGTAGAATTACAAGCAATGGATAGTGATAAGTTAATATATTTCATTTTTAGTAGGGCACCATTGTGGGATAAGTTTTCAAAAGCGTATAATAATATATATGTCTTGTCGAACGCGGTAAAGAAATAAATTTAATATCATATGTCTGTCAGTTATCGTCAGAGACGGGCAGCAGTGTATGCAGACGAACGTCCGAGATTGTCTTCCGAACAGCTCCGACCCGATATAGGCCGATAAATCGGATTCAGTGTACGCGAGCCGTAAGGCTGACAATGTTCCAGATCAGACAAAACGTTTTCATTCATATGTCAATTTTTTTTTTATTTGAATTTACTCCAATCAAAACAGAACGCAACAAAAAAACTTTTTGGTTTTCTTCTTTAGTTTATTATGTTTTTGAATGAAACTCAAATAAAGATACAATATGCAACCGAAGAAGATAATCAAAATAATGGAATGGAAAATAATAAAAAAAAAAAAATAGAGGGTCGGCTATCGGCAACGAAACATGTTTTTCTGTTTTGCTTTGGTTGTAATGTCTCGTTTCCATTGGTTTTGTGTGTTGCGCTCTAAGCAAACTCCACAACGTTTGGAACAATTCAGAAAATTCGTTTTTATGTTAAGAACTAGCTGACCCACTGGGCGTTCCTCGGGTTTAACTTATTTAAAGCGTTGTTCACACAAAACTGTCAAGAAACGAAAACTAAGAAGACTACGTTTAAGAATGTCTGAAAATTTCTAGTTTTCCGTTGCCGTAGGAATATGGTATTTGGTACTTACACCGAACTTTTATATTACTTCAACAATATTTTCTATTAAATGAATAAGAATTTAATATATAAAATTTCCATGTCACAGTGTAAATTAAAAAACAATGTTAAAGGTAGATGGTCCTTATCACTTAGGGGTATGGAAAGAAGATAGTAGCCGATTCTCAGACCTACAGAATACGAATATAAAATTAGGTAAAAATCGGTAAAGAAGTTTTGGAGGAGTACGGTAACTAACATTGTGACATGGAAATTTTATTATTAGAAGAAGATATAAGAAAAATATTTGTGTGTAGAAAATTTAAGATAAATAAGAAAACAAAACAAAAAAAAAAAAAATTGGGGAGTGCAATGACAATTTTTTGGAAAATAAAATATGATATGGTTCCCGGAATTCCCTCGTAAAACCAAATTTAGTTTTGTTTGTTAAATCTAATAGTTTTTCAAAAAATTGTTTTTATTCTTAAAATTTGTGGACAAGTATAATAAATAAAACAAAACTGATTTTGTGAACTTCTACCGATCCATGCGCATAATTTTTATTGGAAATTGACCCAAGCATTTCTTTTATCAAATGCTAAAAACTAGATAAATTTCTAGTCTTCAGCTTATGTGATTTGATTTTTCTTAAAAATATTGACAAAGTGTGCAGTTTCTAGAATGACTAGAAAAAATGTCATCATAATTGTGTAAAAAAAATGCAAAAAGAAAATAGAGGAAGTGCATGCGACCCCTACATTTAATTTTAATATATGTATAGAAAAAAAAAATACAGTCAGATGCTATTCAAATCTTAAAATAATCTGCGTGGGAGCGGCAAATAAAACGATTTTACAAATTTCGTAAAAAAAATTTATGGCAGTGTTATTAGTAAGTTAAGTGAAATAAATTAGTACTAATGACAACATTATAGCTTTTTTTACTGCCCGAAAATAATTTATTACAGCACTCTAATCGAAATTGTGTATTGTGTTAAGCTGATGCCCACAAATGCTTTGAATTTTTCTTATCGCTATCAAAAGAGCAGAGTGTGAACAAAATTTCATACATAGCTGGCAAATTAACTTCTAAATTTCGAAGTATCAATTTTTTTCTTTCAAAGTGTAGGCTGTAGTAGTAAATTTTGTTAAGTTGCCACGGCTGAGGTTATGGGTGTTTTAGAAGCCTTCATATGAATTCAAGATGATTAAAAGTGAATAGTTCTTAAGCTGTTGCAAAAGTGTTAGATTTTTGAAATTGATTTCTGTTTTTTAGTTTGGCAAACTGTTTTTTTCTTGCGTTCATAATCTTGCTTCATATCTTCTTTTCGGCACAATATTCAGATCTCAAACTGACCACCACAACTTAACACAATAGTATTCTACCAGAAAAGTCCACGGTATTGAATCATGGAAATGCTTTTAGGTTGCATCTTGTCTGAGATCAATAATTTCCTGTTGTATCCGTAAAAGGTGTTGTTTTAAACGCACTGCGAGCTGCGTATACGTTCAGTAAATTGTTTCGATTTGAAATCGCTGTTGACGCTGAGTTTTTAAATAATTTCGAGTTCAAGAGGGTCGTCTACCTTCGTTGTTTCGAATCTAGACATTTTAAGGATAACGTCTTTCAAAGGATTTAATCGAAGAAATGCTAGTTCATTCGAAGAAATGCTAGTTCATACTATCAACCTCTTTACCCAGCCCTGACCATATGTTTTACATAAATCATTTATCCTTAAACGCGTTTTCTCGAAAGTAGTGTTTTCAACTTTAGTTGAAGGCACGATTTTAACGGAACTATCAGAGATATTGGAAGCCTGTAAAGTGTTTCGTATTTTGTAAGAGTTTCACTATGATTAGACACGGGCTTTTTTTTCACATCTCTTTTAAGCTAGAAATAAGTGGTAAGAAATAAAAATTTTTTCAGATCCATGCCATTTTGTTAAATTTTCAAAAAGCTTGTGTCCAATCGTAGCCGGACTTGTAAGAAGCAAAAGATATGATTGTTTTCTTGTCTCAAAGTTCTGAGGCTGAGAAATTGTAACACAAAATCTACTACCTCGCTCCTACAGAGGTCTATTCAAGCACGCGTCGAACCCAAGATAACCATTTCTTTTTCAAAAGAGTTAAGAGAATCTGATCATATTTCTGATTGCATTTCAGAGTTTTTTCATACTGCATTACAAAGTTGGGGTGATTTCATTTCTCAAAATCAAATAAGGCAAAATTTGAAATTTTACGATATTTTGTTTGGTGATCTTTCACGCAACCAAGTCTGACTTTTATATAGAATGACATAACATTTTGTCAATACATATTAATTTTGTTATTGAGATGCAAGGCTAAAATAACTATGATCTTATCAGTTCAGTAGAAAATCGAATCCAAAACAAATCTCCTTAACATAAGAACTAATTACAGATAATTTTCAGAATGACACAAAAAGCACAATTTGGCATCACTTTTTTCTTTCTGATATTGCTTTCGATTGGTGAAAGCGTAAAGCTTGCCTGGGGTTAGTCTACTACTTTCTATTGAGTAGACTCGACTGAGTTCGTGTTTCACAATTCATGAATGAATTTTGTCCGGGAACCTTTGTCGCCAGTTTTTTGTCGGGTGGTTTGAAACCAATTTGAAAAAGTGAACGTGTTCTAAATTATTTTGGGTTTGTAACAGTTGGATATGTTAAAAACTTCATACAAGGCTGCCACAATAAACATAATTCGTCATCAAAGTGTAATGAAACTCATATGCAGCTGGATATAGCCGTTCATTCAAATAAGACGCTACATAGGGGGTATGATTTGACTATCTGCATTATCTACTTTGTGAGGTGCATAAATATCTATAGTCACTTCCAAAGAAATGAGGACTGAAGTATGAGATCGAACATATGCTGCGAGAAAGAGCTCACTGTGGTTTGCATCTCTTGATCTGAAAATTAAACTCTCGTGCTGAAGAAGTTCGAAGGTAAAGCAATTTTTGAATTCCTCATCAATAAAGTTTTCAAACGAGGAAGAAGCTTCATATTTGGTTGACCAAATAGTCATTCTTTGATGACTCACTTTTCTTTAAAATAACCCAAAGAGAGTTTGGTAAATTTTTGAGTTTATAAGCACTCTTGAATCATAAACCGAACCTGACCAAGATTATATCAATATTGGTAGGCATTTTCGCTTCGTTGCAAGTTGATTCACAAAAACGAATAATATTCCTAGTCGAATCAAACTTAAACACTATTGCGCTGTGGGTAGGGACTAGCCAAGAATCCTCAGCTTTTCGAGGCATCAGTACCTATACGCTTTGATTTAAACTCAAAGGCAGAAATCACTTAGCTGGTTGGTGAAAAAGATGATATTAGCTTGAGCATTACCTACCAACATAACGGTTTTGAAGCTGCTTTCAGTGACAGGGTCTCACACTAGAAAGCCTTGCTATTTTGGTCTAGAAATTTGTAGAATTTTGCTCTTGACAAACCTGTAACCCGGCCCATTAAATCCGTTGCGTCCGTTCGCTACCAGATTCAACTTAGAGCCCGATAAAATACACACGTTCTTATTCTTCTTGGTGGTACCCGTGTCGTGATGGTAAACATGTCTGCCTGTTAACCCAGAGGTTCGTGGTTGGAATCCAAATAGAGACAAAAAAGTTTTTCCGTGGGTATCGCTTTTCGCGAGAAACTGGCAAGTTCCCAGTTAGTAAATTCATTGCCATGAAAAGCACCTTCTCGATCAGCCGTTTGGATTCGGCAGAAAATTCATGGTCCCTTCCACTTCGTCACGTTTTAAGAAATGCGCTAGGTTCTGGGGCTCCTCGCTCTGTTTGCCACCCTATTTATTTATTTTTACAAGAACTTAATCCTCTTACTTGGGGCAGCAAACGGAAACCAGAAACTGGAAAGTTCATCAGAAAGTTATTTACAACTACAACCATAGCTTCATGCCGTCTTACTCTCACTTATTTTATATCTTCCAAAAGCACATCATTCTGCAGCTAACAAAAAAGTAATTATTGCTTAAACCTATAGCTACTCGAGAGTTGCCAATCCTCCTAAACTCTCCTTACAAACATCAAAGAAATGTAACTTGTTTTGTTGTGCTACCTTCAGGCGAATAAGAGTGGTGGGATAAAGGTCTGCTCTACTTATCCACATACATAAAACTTTACACAGTTGAACGAAAACTTTCTACCATTGTCCCAAACTATTGACGAACATGTCAAAGTAGCTTCCCAAGAGGTTTTTCACTTTGATATTATTTACCAAGACAACCATAAGAAAGAATGAACCTTCTGCTAAGAGAAAAATTCAATGAAATTTTATCATAAACCGTATTATGGACTTTAATTAAAATATAATTTTTTTTCTTCAACATCGCTTGGTAGTGGGAATGTGGAAAAACATCATCTTGACGGAGTTGTTATACACTTTGAACAATAATCCACCATCTCTATCATTATATCAAGCCAAGAAGGAAGAGACTTATCTATTCAAGCTTCGGGCAGCTTTCTCTTGTGGGATAAAAAGAAAAGTTATAATGTACACACCCGCCGCGATACTGTTCTTGCAATAAATAACATATTTTGGCGGAAATATGTGATACCCTTTTCAGATTGTTAATCATAATTTATTATTTATTCTCTGAGCTTATCTTTAGCTTCCAGGAATTTAAAAATGCAAACTTTTTGGTTTATGGGATATTTCCTCGTATACATACCAGAGAGATATTCTATTTAATAAGTACCTATGCATGGATTAAGAAATACAAGTCTTTTAATTTGTAGGCAATTATTGTTAATTAATATCTTAACCCATATGCTGTTTTCTAGTAATACAAAATAAAGTCCATTGAAATTCGTGCATGTTTTAGGGAGTAGAATGTTTTTATGAATCAAAATTTAAAATCAATTCAACTGAAAATTTTACGGTGTGAGTGAACATGGTATTTAAACGCCTTGAAATGAATTTTTGAACTAAGCACTGAGTATGCTAGCAGTTGTTTACAATAGGAACACATGGACAGAAAAAAGCAAACAAAATCGAATCTAATATCAATTTGAAATTTGAATCAAAAACTGTTTACCAATATTTTTATTGGGATGAATTCCAATTGAATCGGTGATTGTTAAAACAACATAAGTGAAATTTTTATTTTTTTGTAGGAGAGATAAAAATGTTGTGTTTTCTACCCATAAGCAATGAAAATACGCAAAAATAATAATTATTAAATGTAACAGATTATTGAAAATAGTTATTTTTGCGTATTTTCATTGCTTATGGGTAGAAAACACAACATTTTTGTCTCTAATACAAAAAAATAAAAATTTCACTTATGTTGTTTTAACAATCACCGATTCAATTGGAATTCATCCCAATAAAAATATTGGTAAACAGTTTTTGATTCAAATTTCAAATTGATTCAATTGATTCAATTGTTCTTTAGGGACACATCCGCGCAAAACCTTTAATGCCTGTGATTTTTGGTTGTTTTATATGTGACTTGTATCAATATTTAATCTTTGCAACAGACGCTTCGTTCTAAAATGCCAAACGCAGGACACGTTTTGCGACCATTGAGAGAGCTTAAAGGATTTTTTAAGCAAATAAGAGAAAAATTCATGTTCCTTCTGTTGTGCATTTGTGCATGTCGATTTTTTTTAGGATTGCTTTTGAAAAGAGAGGAGAAATTGTTTTGTAATGGTTGAACAAACAGTCGTTATTCAACCGAAAAAGTAATGCTCGTGGCGTAATGGTTTGTGCGTCTGTTCACTATACGTTGGAGTTCAAAGTTTGAATTCAAAGAGCAGAAAGATTCAAATGTCTTTTGACGGGTGTATAACTTTTTGGGAGAAATTTTCAATTTCTCCAACTGTAATGTCACTACTATGTAGGTATCCTTTGTTCCTGATAAGAAGTCATTTTGGAGAGGAATGATGCGTTAGGCCCCGGTCACCCCCCTTACTTGCTGTACCCAAATGTTAATTTATATATTGACACAATTTTTCAAATATGTTTTCATTGCACAAAGCGTTCCTTTGATTTATGATGTAATGATACTTAACCACACTCTGTTTCCTGGATATGTTCCGAAGCTTCAATCATCACCCCAGTATTTAGAATGATTCGAATTATTCTCGCTACTTTCCTTAGAATATGTTTGGCTAAATTAAGAAAAGTAAAAAACTACACCGAAATATAAAATGAACAGAATAAATACAATTTCCTTCTGCGACACAACAAGTCTAAAAGTTTGTTGTTCAAACTTAATTTCTTAAGTTAAGTTTTGAAATATTCAAAAGGTCTACCCTCTTTAGAATTTTCAAAGTAGTGACTTCTTTCTTACTTACGTTTTCCGCGACTTTTTCTCTGAATGATGTTGTTGCAGGGCTTTTTGATAAAATTTACAAAACTATTCTAATGAACCTTTGCAAAATTTTACCATCCATCCAAAATCCAATCTAAAAATTAATGCTTTTGCCATTTCTATGATTAACTGGCCATTAAATAATAAAAAATAATATGTATGTTGAATACCCAAGGATGAAAATCCCGAAGAATAAATAGCAGAACGTGTACTTTATGAGGGTAGACCCATTGATCAACTAAGCCCCAAAAAGAAATGAAACATTTCATCAAGCAAATAATTGGCTCACGAAAGACTTATTGAGTTCTATTTTAACCCTTTTCCGGCTAGCGTTGCGAAAACGCAACGTCATGTTTGAGAGAGTCTCCAGCTTAAAGGATCCTTTATTTTAATGAACTAACAAATGATTTTGAAAGTTTATTAAAATATCTAATCGACCTGTTTTTGGATTTTTTTTAAAAACTTAATTTTGTAGTCTTTTGAACACCTTCATTCATTTTGAGGTAGCCTTTGTTGATTAAGTAAAAAAGTGTACCAACATCTTATTATTTAAAATTTTTTTTCACAAACTGTTAGGGAAAGATTCAAATTATATTTCAATATACATTTGATGCAAATCATACGGATTACCTGATTGGTAGGTGAGGTAGAAATCCTACGTTGCGTTTTCGCAACACCCGCCAAAAGTAGTAGCATTTACCAAAAGAAAAAAAAAATTTCCGTTGGGGTTTCACTGCATATAAAATTTGGTTTCTTCGAAATAATGAGCACTTTATAAAAAAAATTCTTAGGAAAAAAGAACTGAAAATTCATTCCACAGCTATTTTGTAAAAACCACTGTAAAGGGTTAGAAATACTTAGAAATAATTGGACTGTACACAATAGTTATAAAAAACCTAATAGCCCAGGTAATTTACCTGGAAAAAAATTAAACCATTAATTCGTGAATGAGTGGTGTATTGTAAAACCACAAACGAATATAAATATTTGGCAATTGATTTATTTTCTACAGTCATCAGCATCTACAACAAATGCACGGCAACAGCATCAGACATCAGAGACGATCTCCATACCTTGAACAGGATATTATGCAGAAGCACCTATGGACTTATTGGAGGAGACTTTAACGCTAGACACCGAAGATTGATGAATACACAAGACAACAGTGACGGGAATGCAATTGTCAATTGACTGGACGAAAATATAGAACATCACTCTCTGGTAGTAGTGTCGCAACCCAAACCCACCTTCCCAGGGACACCATCGACGCTCGACTTTTTCCTCGCAACATCCAATCTGATATTTATCCTTCCGGAGCTCCGAAACTTCGTCTGCACGACAATAACCAGTGATTCAGATCACGAGGGCGTCGTTTTTCAATCAACCTCTGGCACCAGATAATCTCTGTGAATCAACCAGAGGTGGACTTCGTCAACTACAAAAAGCTAGGCACCGCTAAACTCCGAAGAGACGTCGACGAATGTATCATACTACCGCCAACCAACACAAACCTCCGGAATGAGGAAATTGATACAGCAATTGACAATCTGGAAACCGTAATTGAATCTTCGCTTGAGAAGCAAAGGCCGCCAAGAACTTCCCGGGACAAATACGAGCACCTGCCCGACTACATACAGAAGCTCTACCACCACAGGCAACACTTGAGGAAGCTGCTACAACGTATTCAGCAACGGGAACTAAACACCATCAACAGCAACTACCGGGCGGTCTCCAGCGATCTCAGATGCGTAAACATCATGTTCAAGAACGCAGTTAACTACCACAACGACATTCTTCTCCAAAATAAGCTCGAATCCATAAAGCCAGGACCCGACACCTTCCAAAAACTCAACAGGATTATAGGGAAAAACCCTCCAATGCCGGAAACCATAACTTCAGCCCATGGCGAAGCTTCAACTGACGCGGATAAAGCCAAAGGATTTGCGGACTTCTTTGAAGAACACTTCAAACCAAATCCACCCTTGGACCCTGCATTTTTGGAAGAACTCGCACAAGCCCTCTAACAGACCATCCAATTCAGCGATGAAAATCCGTCCAGCGATTCAACAGACAGCCTTGAGCTCACTACTCCTGAAGAAATTCAACAGTTCCTACTCAGAAGCCGCCCAAAAAGTCTACAGGACCTGACAAGATATCCACATTCATCCTCAAAAGACTACCTCAATCAGAGCATTTGTTGTCAATTCCTGATTGTGATCAGAGACAAGCTGCAGACAGCCTATTCAACGAGATGGAAACCCTAATGAAGCGGTTCGTTTCGATGACATGAAACACACTATCATCAAAACAGAAAAACGTCTTCGCTGTCGGAAATGCTCTAGCCAAACCATTTTTTTCTGCAAAAAGTGTAACGTAGCACTTCATCTAAAATGCTTTGCTGGAAACCACACAAAAACAAATATTTAACGAATATTTTGTCAATAAAACTGATTTAAGCTCCGTATCAAATATTTTTTTTTCTTTAATGATTTTGCTACTACATTTGGCGGGTGTTGCGAAAACGCAACGTCAATTTTCCGGGAAACTAAAAACTTTTCCAAAAATTTTTTTTTAGATTTTCTCTAACTAGCCCAAAAATAGACAAAGTGTGAAATTTCAAGTTCCTAGCATACCTGGAACTGGTAGCCGCCGGAAATGGGCTAAGGACAATGCAAAAATTCTAGGCTTTTCGAGTACATCAGGAACATCGCCTTCTGTGGAAATCAGTAACTAAAAAAATAATATCTGTTAATTCATCCGTTTTTAAAGGTGGGTGAAGGGGAGTCAAGTTTTGTAAAGTTTTACATTGAGAGTTCCTCTGAACTCACAGAATGACTCTTAATGTAATACTTAGGACTACCTCTTTAGAAAACGTTGAGCTTGCTCTGTCCGTAGTTGTTATCATTTATTTGGTGAATTCTAAGTTAAATGAAGAGGTTTCACTTTTTTAGTTTCGAGACTGAAGGTTCTGAAATAGCTGCGTTCAGTCTCTATAAGCACATAGTATGTGCTTAAGAAGTGATATGAAAGATATATAAACATTCAATGTTCAGATTTCGCTAAAATGAGAGAGAAATGTTCTTACCTTACCTTGCCTTAACACACTGTACCTATACAAGGTGTTTTGCATACGGGTTTGCTTTGACGGTTGGGTCAAGACAAAAAAATACTCGTATGGAAGAGGGTCTGTCTTTCTCTGTTTCGGCTGGAGAGGTAGCTTTATTTTAAATATCAAATAAGCCACCTACTACCATATATTTGTTTTGGAAACTTAATATTTACTTTGTTCTCTAATTAAAAACAAAGCTTTTGTCGTATCGTGTGCAAACACCCTGTATAAAAAAAGAAAACCACTGAAGAGAACAGCAAGATCCATAAGTTTAGAGACACTGTGTCTTTGATGCTCTTGTCTCGCACCAATTATAACGGGTGTCAAAAAAAGCTGCTGATTGCAAGTTGTAAGCAGCTGTTGGGTTGAAGTTTAATCGATAAAAAATGCTTCGTCAAAGTTATATAACAATAAAAGCAAAATACTTCTTTGGTTAATTTTATTATTTCATTTGTTTAAATGTAATTTTGCTGTTCGATCGGTTTTTTTCATAATTTTTTTTTGTTTTGTTGAAAAAGTGTACCTTCTTTGAGCGTGCCGTAACATTTATAGAGAGTCTAATGCTCATTGCCAACGAAACAAATCTGGCCCCTGCTAAGACACTGTCTTATTCGAAAACATGCCACAAGGCTAGGAGACGCTGTTCGTATGAGTAGAAGGAGGAGGCTATTCCATACCTTCTCTGTTCATGTCCCGCTCACAAACGTAGGATACACTTAAGCTCGTGTTTCTTTAATGACCTTATTGTAAGCTCAAAATGGTTCCATAAGAATGAGGATACATTAGTTCCACCTTGGCACCACAATGGGCCAACGGACCTAAGTGTGTCAGCCGAGCTGACAGCCACCTTAACCTAATCAAAAATAATTTTCATTGCACTACACTGATGTGAAACGCGTTGCATCACCCTATCCCAACAGTGGGTTACTGTTGGTTAGATTCTTGAAATAACAACTTCTTACAAGGGCGATTTCTTTGTTCAAATTATTTGAAAGTTGGCACAATAAGTGTTATCAAAGTCTAAGGTTAAAAGATACATTGAATGGACTTTCTCCAGATAAGAATTTGAAGGCAATTTGACACCCTCATGTTTATCAAGCCCATCCCGCCATTTATCGTAAGTGACAAATATAAAAGTTTATAGGTAGACGTTTGTTTTTGATTTTTATCATAAGCATTCAAACGAAAAGGTCCGAAAAACAGTCTCTTACGATAAAATTTATTTTCGCTGTAACTTTTCGTAAAACAGGTATAATGTAAAACTAAAAGTCGCTTACGATAATTTTGCGGGAATGGCTCAGTATTTGCTGCTCGAAACAAATGTGAATTGTATTGAATATGCTAAAAGTCAAGCATCATTTTTGGTGGTTGTTTATTCACATTGCAATTTAAGACTCAAATTTTTTCATTTTATTTCTATTCAAAAGCGATAACGTCGGAGGAACCTCGTTTATTTCCAAATAAAATGTTAAGACGCCATTATTACGTGCAGTGCATACAACGGACAGATTATTAGCACGTTCTTATTTATTTGCTCGTTAATGTACATTAACTGCAAATAAATAAGAAAGTTTTGATCTTTTTTAGATCACAAAAGTCGTAATAACTTAATTTAACTAAGGGTCGCGCAACAAATCTATGAAAACCATCGAGTCTATTGAATTTCAAGGGCCTACACATACACATTTATGCTAATTCCGAACCTCTAAGAAAGAATGTGCTTTTCATTGCAGTTTGTACTTGCCACCCAATTTAATATATTTTTTTTTTAAATTTATTTATTTAGTTACTTTAAAATTGTAATGACCGCAACTTTTCCAAATTTCTAACATCCCAAGAATGATCATACTAATGGCAATTGCCAAAATTACAAATGACTATACTTATGTTTCACAATCAGGAAAATTTTCTCTTGAAAAGTTGTTGGTAAACACCACTATATCTTACCACACCTCTTCCTAGTAAGCATTTCATATTTTTAGATTTATGGCAAAAAATAAGAAAACGCTTCCATCAATCTAAGCACTAAAGAGAAAGAATTTCATTACATGTTCAACGTACGCTTCTCAAATTATGAACAATACGATGCGATGATGTTGATGAAAGTCAACATATACCACAGAACCATAAAGCATTTCATTTCCATATAAAACGAAAAACTGAATGAGAGCTCATTAAAAATTTGCAAAGACAAGCGGTTATGCTGTGGTCTTTTTAAAATGAGAAACACTAGTAAAGGAAATCATTTCACAATGTATAATTTCAGGTGCGGACTTAATCTTTCTGTTTGTATTTTTTATAATTTGAATAAAGATTATTTTCCTTTTCCAACTTCTTTTAGTTAATAAATGTGGAAATGTGCTTGAAAGGATTCATTTTTTTAGTTTCTTCGGTTTACCAACGCAAAGAGCTGGGAAGTATTCGTTTCATTAAAAGGAAATGTAAGCTGCGTGGAAAATTGTAAGATAGTGTTTTCAGTTATTGCTATTGTGCCTTCAGATGTCACTATTTTTTTTTTTTTTAAATTTATCTAGTCTTCACAATAAATGCTCTTGAGAGTTTTCCTTGAGATATTTGAGATTAAAAGCGTATGTTGCTCGTTAAGCCACAAAAATGTTCTAACCAGATCCAGCATGAAAAATGAGAAAAGCTTCATGATGAAAAGTAGTGTCAAAAAGCGTCGTCTTCTCAAAAAAATATTACCGAAAGTACCTCATTCTTTGTATAGCTATTTACTTATTTAAATAAAAGTTAAAGTGGTATCCGTGGCATGATAGTTTGCATGTCTGCCTGCTAACACAGAGGTTCGTGGTTCGAAACCAAAACGAGGCAAAAATGTTTTTCCATGGATACTGATACCGCCTATTGCGAGGAATTTGCAAGTCCACCCTTAGTAAATTAATTGCCATGAAAAGCACTTTGTCCCTACATTCCCTTACAAGGCATGGTTGTGAGAAATGCGACAGGCCATGGACCTCCTCGCTCTGTAGCGCTACCCTATTTATTTTATTTATTTTTATAAATTAAAGTTAAAGATAACTTCATGTAAATGCTGTCCGTGGCTCCATTTTAGATGGTCCATAAGAAAGGTCCAATTTTGGTCACTTTTTCGAGCAATTCGACCTATATCCCACGAATTACGCATGTTATGTTATCCTGTAAGGCTTCAATCGTGTTCGCCTTGTCTGAATAGACTAACGACTTTACATAGCCTCACACAAAATAATAAAGAGGCGTTGAATCGCATGATCTTCACGGTCAGCTCCAAGATTTCGAAGATTCCGAAAGATAAGCTGCCCACCAAATTCATCCTTCACGTTCTTCATTGCTCGATATCGTCCGCCGTTGAAGGTAACGTGTGGAAGAAACGTCGTATTTGAAGAGAGTGGATTGATGATGCCACCAGCCATAGACTAAACCAAACTGTCATTTTTTCGGGATGCATCGGCAACTCTTGTACGGCATGTGGCTGTTTATCAATCCAGGTGCGACAAATTTGCTTATTAACGTATCCTCATATATGAAACAGCCGATTTTCATGTCTATTCTAAAGCTAATTTGCCAAAAATTAAAAATCAACATGCCAAAGTTGAATTTTATAAGATTTTAAACCCAAATTGATACGTAAAGTTTTCCATGTGGTTGTGTACCAATTGCTGAGAACGGCTTTTTTATATGTGGCCCACACAAAAGGTGGTTTGAATACCCCTAATATCAATTAACACAGAACAATGGTAGGATAGTAGACAAATGAATATGCCGATGCACAATTGTTTTGAATGCCTGATCATACTAACACCGAACGTGCAAAAACAGAGCTCGTCAAGGTATTACACATTCGTGTTGTTCGACTTAAAAAAGAATATTCTTACTTGATAGTACGTTCGCAATTATTAGACTCAAGGGTTAACTGATGTGTGTTGCTGGATGCGCGATTATTACTGTTGAATTGTTTGAGGAGAAGGATGCAATTGGCGGCGGTTTCATTGGAGTACTGTTTACAAAAGTAACGATTGTTCTAGGAGAGAAAAGACACGTTTCTACGGTGCTCAAGTAAAACATGTGATTCCGTTGCGGTCCTTTCTCTTCTGTCTTATAGACGCAAGTGAGTAATAGGTGCTTTAGCCCAGATGTAACAGTCATATGCCGTGGTTTATTGTGGAATCTATACTCACGTTTGCAAAACATCGCACATTAGAAAACAACAACGATTAGTGAACAATAATAAGTCAGTATTCAGAAGTGAACAACAGGGATGGCTGGTAAATGGAGTTTATTGAATAAAGAACGAATAAAGTTGCATTAGTGAGTACAGCGTTTTATTGAGACTCATTAGTGAAGATGACTATAAAACTCCAAATAAAACACGGCAGGGTGTCCCATAATTCTTGTTACACAATTTTGTCATGTATTTCTTCGTCATATTCTATGAAAAAAGTCGTAGGGGGGGAGGGGGTACAACTTCCTCCATTTCGGCGAAAGAGGTAATTTAAAAAAAATTGGCCTGACTTTTTAAAAAATTATTGAAAATCCACTAAGGCACTGCCTACCACCATACTAAAACCATACTAAATTGTTTTTCAAAGCTAAATTTTGTTCTTTAATTCAAGTAAATTAATTGAATGGTGTTTGAGTAATCAAGTTTAAAAGTTTGCATATCCGTCTTTGATATTTTGAACATGACGGAAAAGCAGTATCGCAGTTCGTATTATCTGCTTGTACATCCTTAATCTCGTATTTTGAGTAAGCTAACTTCTTTCAAGCATCAGCTGATGAACGCCACCATGAAAAACTAAGTTAGCTTCCCTTACAATTGCAGTGACGTGTGGTATGGTTGAAATGCATCAGTTTGTTGAAAAGGACTCCTAAAAATTTAGCCTGCTTCCTTGGCCTGAGTTGTGTTCCGTTCGTAAGGTAGATGCAGTTTGTAGTTGACCGCGAACGGTTTTGTCTTTGTGTGGGTCTTCGTATGCAATTAGCTCAGACTTTGCTAAGTTAATTTTGATTCGCCATCTTTGATAGAACTTGAAGAGCTTCCTTGTGTAGTTCTCTAACTTATCCTATTTTTCACATTCCGTCAGAGAATTATCTGCACGTAGTGCATTGTGCATGTGAGTTCTAGAGCAATGAATGAAAAATATCATGTGACATCAGCATGCGCAAGTAATGAAAAACCTTGCCCGTTTTGATATGTTTACTCGACGACGATGAAAGCGGTGCTTATTAACCAGCTCGTGCGATAACTTTCATATTTGATGGTTGAATCGTATTGCTATTGATGTGGATTATTAATGCTTGACTAGTACCTTAGGTAACTTAAATGTTTATAACTTTTCGTTACAATCCTGATAGCTGCACTATCGTGTTTAACACTACTTGGATCAGCTTCTGTGGCTTTCAAACACAAAAACACTTCTTGCGGGAGAATGAGTTTTGGGAACTCCGTTGCGCTTGAAAGTATCGTTCATTGATTGCATCAAATCGGATTTTGACTCATTTCTTGGATTTTCGGTTTCCTCTCATTCCTTGAAATTCGATGATTGCTCTTAACAAGAACTTCACACCAAAAATTTAAGCAAAAGTTAGTCACTTATTTTTTTCGCCTTTCTAAATGAACTAAAAACGAAACTAAAACGAAACTAAAACTTATAAGAAAGAAAAGTTAACCTCTTTATAGAGCTTCGTTTAGATATCCTCAAATACTAATTTGAATGTCGTCTCTTTTTTTTATTTTGTGGCGTCAGCTAGGATAACCCAAATTAACTCAAAAATGCACGAATTGTCCTTCAGACTGTGCGTTAAAGATTAAAGCATAGTAAATGACCGCGTTAGAAAAAGTGATAGATTAGAGAAGAAAAGAAGGAGAGCGAAAAAAGAGAAGAAAAAGCAACCTCAATCTGTTTTTGACTCGGAAAATCTGATAATGACTGACACTTAATTATCCCCACTGGATGGGTTTATCTTTTGTAGCAGAATAAATAACTCTGTCAGCGTAATCAAATTTTTCACAAGAATTTTCCTCTGAGCATCAAATCAGATAAAGATATTATATGGATGAGACTAATACCGGCTACAGAGAGAAAAAAAAAGTAATCACATTGTGGTCCTTATCCGTGCGTTACAATGTAGACAACAAAGCTACTCACAAAAAGTAATGGCTTTTCATTTCAATTTTCCGCCAACGAATTGTGTCAACGTTATCCTAAGATTACACGACGCGGGAGGGCAAACAACATGCCCACCCATTAATTTAATATTCGTAGCTGTGTGTAAAAGCTGGAATATGATGAACTAATATAATTAACGCCTCACGTATTATGTCTTTAAAAATTTGTTTTTGATGACAAATGCTTCTTATTTTTAAAAGCCTGTAAATATTTGTTCGTATTTGAAGAAAGGACATTGTCTGCATTCTCAGCTTGCTTGAAAGCTGATTGAATTCTTTCGTAATCCGTTCAATTCAACACGACTAAAGTGTCGTACAGCGATTAGAGTGATGAAATGTAACTAACTTCCAAAGCACGAATCGACTAATGACATTTATAGAGCTTTATATTGTTTAACCCTTTATCTGTCCTGATTTGAGTTTTTCTTTTTTAATTTCTGTGTTGGTGGTAAGCAGTTTGATATTTCAACTTACAACAGACAACCCTATTTCATCATATTTGCTGAGGATACGTGTGGGATTGAAAACAGAAGCTGGAAAGAGAATGATTTTTTCTGGATGATTGATGATAATTTATGGAAACAGACAGGCCACAGCCCACACATATAAAATACTAACCAAAAAAAAAAAAAAAAACAATTCCTTTTGGGTTAAGCAATTGTTGTGGAAATAAGGTGTTGGCATCACAGAATTTATTTGAAGTGATGTTTTGATTACATTTAAAGACTATGGATAAAAGAAAAATACATGAATTGGTTTTTTACATAACCAAATTCAAATGAACCAGAAGATGAATTGCTTTGGGGTTAAATTTTGGGTTTTTAACAATCAGTTAGGATCAGAATTAATCTGAAGGATGAGAGTTTTGCATTTTTGTAAATCTTTTTGGAGTCCGATGATTATATACACTTTCGAGAACGTTCGATCAAAATCACGCTCTCAAAATAAGAGATTTCCTATGCCATAGTAAATTACATTGAATTATTATTAAATGGAAAAGTACATAGACTATTACGAGTTTGACCAAGACAATCATAAGCTTAAAGACTAACTGAGTATGTTTTGTTAAAAGTGAAGTGGCTGTCATACACGCTATTGATTTGTTTTTTTTTTTTCTACCGTAGTGTGAGAATTTGATTAGTTTCTTACTTCTATAATCTAAAACCGCATTGGGGAGGACATATGATGTTCACATATTGCAGGAGACAAGGCCTTATATGTGGCTTTAAGAAGGCGTACTCTTTTTTAATGGGCACTATTTGGCTGGTCTTCTTTTTTAAAATTTGACATATGATACTAGGTTCTATTCATCAACCATGTAACGCCGTTCAGCTGGTAAGTGATTCTTTTCCAGTAATGTCCAGCTGTCTTCAAAAGTTCGGCGTCTAGTCCACCTGCATCTACAAAATTATTTGATTAAAGCTTAAATATGGCAAATGTTTTGTAGTGGATGTAATGCAATTACTATTTTTGTTTTTGTTGTACAATATTCAATTAATAAAAACTAGTTCAAATGAAAGAAAAGTGTTCGATTTCAATATAATATATATAATTTTATTAGGTATAAATTGTGATATATGTTACCAATCCACGGTGTGTCTCGTTTGAGCTTCAATAAGCGAAAGGGAAGAATTTAGTTTTAAACAAGTCGAATAGGATATAACGAATTAACTTCAAAAGAAAAGAGCGAGATTAAGATAAGAAGTAACATTAAGATTTACAAATGTTGTGAGAATATAAGAGAATGCAATGTTGTTTATATATTATAGGGTATGATTGATATTGTTTGGTGCTTATATTACCAAGCAAAATGAGTTTAAGTTGACAACAATTTAACATAAAATACAATTTCGTTTCAAAACAGCAAGTTTAACTTTTTACAGGTTGGCAGGACGGTTTTCTAAATTATGGTTGAAAATAAGATGCTCTTTCCATCATGCCTTTTTGTATTACAAAACCAATAAATTACATTTTTACAAAAATTTGGGGCATTTTGTCAATAGCTAGCAAAGCCAACGATCGCTTTTCAAATCTATATTGTTGTAATTAGTGAAGCTTTCAAAATGTTAATACGTGAAGTTTTGTTCGACCTACGAACGGTTATAAAAAAACATTATAGAAACCGAACAAATTTTTCGGGCTTACAAAGCCTTAATTTTGAGGTATAGTGTTGTTTATTTTAACCATAAAAAATTATAAGACTGAGATTCAAAGACATTAAATGCTCTGTGTACCACATTCCTTTTGAAGAAAAGAGCAAAGGCCTTGCATGTAGCTCAAACCTCAAAGTCCTTGCAAAAATTTCATACATGGTAAAATTTGGATGGAATTTTAATTAACACTCTTTCACTTAAAAACAAAAATGTTATTTAATAAATAGAAGTTGAAAAATTTATAAGTTTTTTTGGAAATAGGGAAATTATTTATGCTTACATATTTAAGTGTGGAAAAGCTTTTTGCAATGCATTTGTTACTTTTGTTTCATATGAACTGGATCACATTGTATCAGCTTTTTAATGAGAAGGTCGAGTAGTATTAGGGGAATAACGATGAAGTTGCTGCATAATATGAGGTTTTAAATAGCAGTCGCCAAACTAAGCACCATATTTCAGCAGTATGTCAATTAAACTACCCTAAAAATTGTAAAACACTAGCGCAAGCTTTGTTAACACGACCTTCGGTTTTATTTTCAGCCAAATTTTGAGTCAAAAATGAAACTGCGATACTATGTTTCGACGGAGTCTTCATATGAGATATTTAGCAGTTAGCCACGGTTCATCATGTACTTCTACGCATTTTTTCATGACATTACTTGTTATTGGCAAAATGTGGGTTTTTTTTAAGCCAGTAACTATAGTGCCACGTTGGAGTTAAAAAAAACACTTTATCCACATGATTATTTGTTTTTTCGAATTCAAAATATTTAGAAACAAGGACACATAAAAGCTAAAGAAATTAAATTGATTCATTTTAAAAATGAACCGTGAAATTGAATTACATTGCCGCGTAAATAAGTACATACATCGTCATAAGTGAATTTAGTGGAAATACACGTACGCTTTATTAGTAATATGGATTTTTATGGGAAAATGTTTACACATACCTTTCTCTTTTGATCATATTTTACTGCATTCGATGCCAAAAAAGTAGTTCAAATTAAAAGATAGGGTTGAACCCCCAAGACTTATAATTCTGGTGAAGTAATGAATATCAGCCGTATTTATGAATACTGCCGTCTAAATATATTTTTTCTCACAAACCAGGATACATTACTCATAATTAACAAACACGCACAAGTATTGTAACTTTGTTCTTCGAAATCAAAATTCAAAAGAAGGCACACATTTAACTTGTTTTTTGCTTGCACTGGAGATATTTTTCAGCTAAATAATTCGCGTGTAAAGCTACCAACGTCAGCAAAAAGGAATAAGTACAAAATCTGGTGGTATATATAGGTACAAGCAAGTGAAAAACAGGACGAAAATCCAATTTGAATATAATTTCCATTTTTTTAATTTTAATAGAGAGGCAAAAAATTCACACATTTTATATGAACACGTCCTTTATTCATTACAGAACTAGAAACTTCTTATCCACAGGAATGCAATCCTTGTTTTTACTGTGTTAAATTACGGCAGTAAAATGCTTTGTTGTTGTTCCCCAAGGGAAAATTTTACTGTACTTTATAAAGGGTCCGCAAATAACTTTTTTTTCAAAAACCGGGAGCGAAACATCGAGTGTAGCTTCGGCTGTGTGGCACGTATCGCCGGGCCGTCATGTTGAAACCAAATTTTGCCAATATCCTCTTCTTAAATTTTTGTTCAACATGGCCCGATAACGATCGCCATTGACTGTAACGGCCACTCCTTGCTCATTTTCGAGAATGCCGTTGGACCAAAATCCACACCAAACAGTGACTCGTTTTGGGTGTATCGGCTTTTCAATGTATACGTGCGGATTTTCTGTGCCCCAAATGCGACAATTTTGTAGTTTACATACCCGCCAAAATCAAAATGAGCTTCATCTGAAAAGATGATTTTTTTTGGCAGAATCGGCATCAGATTTTCAAAGTATTGTCGCAATATTTAACAGAGTTGTTCAAGCGTATACACAACCATATTCGCTCAGCGGAGGGATAAAACTAATTATCGGTCAAATCAGACTTGAGCTAAGTGTTACCACTCACGAAATAAAGAGAGTGTTCAATGACCTGTTCTAGAACAGTTTCAGACAGAAAAGATCAGCCTTTTGGTGTTCAATGAGAAATTTTCTGTTCTTTTCTGATCTTTTTTGTGTTCAATGAGCTGTTCTAGAACAGTTTAGCACAGTATTTTCTGCACCTCCTCTTGAGCAAGTGCAAGTTTGGTGAAAACTGTCAAAAGCAGCTGTTGACTTTTTGCTCGTAGTATTTTAAGCGCATTGTAATTTTAATTTGTCGAGAAAAGTTCAAAAATTTTTTAAAAAATCATGAAATCAACACCTAACCTTGTGCTGAAAATAGAATTACTTATTCGTGACGAAAATACACTAAATTAAATTGATATCAGAAAAAGAAAAATTGGTGGTTGTTTTTTTTTCGTTTTTGTTGTTGTTTTTTTTGACAAGTTTGCTTGTTCTAAATTGTCTGACGTTTTTCACTGCTTCTGTGCTGTGCTGTTCTGATCTAACAAAAAAGCCATTGAAAAACACTAGTTAAAAAAAAGGTTAGATTGCGGACCCTTTACTAGCCTAAAAAAGCGCACCTAACATAAATCAGCACAACCAGAACACGAACAGTAAAATCCACTCCACATCTTTCGTCTCAAGCTTCAAAAATAATAAAAGTTGTGCAAGAAAATGCAATTCACCTCAGGGTGTTCTTCTAGTTTAGGTAATCGGCCTTTTACCGAAATTGTGTGAATGTTATTAACTAGCATTAATACTCGTTATATCTATTCTTCCATATTATATTTATCAGTACTGAATTGAATATATGGGCGATGCGCTGTAAGCAGTACTCCATTACGATCACAGCTTCATGAAGAGCGTTTTCATCAATCTTCCTTTTGAAGGGTTACATGGCTTTCAAGGGAAAAAACGATCGATTTTCAACAATTCTTATTCCACATTCAAAATAGAGTATTTTATTTAAAACTCTTTTCTTTTTTCTTCAATAAATATCAAAAACCATTGTGACGACATTTCCAGCGACCCCTCAGAAAAAGGTAAGTCTGTGTGTACAGCAAAACTAAACTTTTTACAGGATCATTCGAGGTCGGCAAAAACTGTTTTAGTTAAGACTATACACTAGAACTTGGACGAAGGAAAAAGAATGAAAAATGAGAATTGGACTTCTGACGACATTTTTATAAAAGAAAATATCATGAAATCCTTTAAAAATAGTTATAATCGAAAAACCTTCCGCCAAGCCTTTGTGAAGAAGACCCGCTCTAAATTTCATCAAGATCGGTTGAGTTGTTCGCGAGAAGTCTTGACCACTCTTAGACTTAGATACACTCTTTAGAGTGTTTCTGATGTGGTGCTGTGGTGTACGCTTGACGAGGCCACACTGTTATCGTTAAGAGTATGTAAGATGGAGGTCATTCGCAGACACCTCAAAACTTTTAGAATGGAAACAACTTTTAGTCTCATCCTCGGCGTCGGCGGCGTCGGCTTGTGCTTGCCAATTTCAATTTTCAACAATAACATTCACATCATCGAAAACTTTAACTTCCATTCGTCCAGTTTTGCTAGAGAGAAAAAATACTTCCAATAATCCCTCACAATGGCGTTCTCTGTGTGCTTTGTATTAACTTTAGAGTAAAGGGAAAAGTTTTTCTGTCTACATCACATTTCCTTTTACCTTGATTTAATATGCAATTAAATTTAACGTGCAATAAAATGGGATACGCAATCAATTGAAATTCAATAAACTTTTAACAACAACAAAAATAAAAGCAAAATTAATTCAAAAAACAATTCAATCCGAAAACTTTTCTCATTATTACACGACAGTCATAATTTTATCATTTTTCAACTTATAATTAAACAGAAAATAGAATCATAAGGAATTTGCGGCTTCAAAAGACCTCAATTTTAGTTGAACCATGAAGCTGTCATCTTACAGTCAGGAATTTATTGCTTAAAGTTATAACACAACTTGTTCAAGTTGAAGTAATTGAAAGCGTCATGTCTGACGGCTAACGGTTCAATTTATGTAACCCTTTTATGCTGTAGCCATGTCACGGTCCCTTTTGATATTTTTTTTTTATGGTGCCTAATGGAAAATGTGGTAAAAGTGATTGCTAAAACAATGGAATGGCATCACGGAAAATGTTAGATTCACTCAACAACTTCTTTTTTTTTCTTTCGTTTTCAAATGATATGGCGTTTCCAAGTTTAAGGATAAAAAAAAAACTTCTAAAGAATTTTTGCTTTGGATAGATAGCCAGCCTCGATTTAGAAAGAGAACGTTTATTTCCCATTTTAAAATTGCTCCAATTAACATAACTTCCTTGAGTCATCCTAACAACTACAATTAAGGCGTTGAAAATCGTTATTGGTTAAACTTATCCCAAGGGCGTTCGTTAGCCTCAAAGTTATTTCTTATCTAAATAACACGATAAACTGTTCGAGGGTACACTTTAAAGCACGTATACGATATAAATGAGAATAATAGCTCCCTGTCGAATAGCACGAAAGTAAAGACGTAATAAACCTGTGGGAAATTTGGCGTTGGCGCCCCAAAAAACCTATAAAACTGTCCTTCAAATTCGATTACTCGCTATTTTTATGGAGGTGTCCACATAAAATTCAATGATTGATTGTTGTCAAATGTAGAAACGACAACGTACGCTACTAAAGTGGAATGATATTTCTTGTTAACATAACTGCCGAAGTTTGTTCTATGAAGTCCTTTGGGGTGAATGGTAATGAAGATTTCTTTAAAAGTTAAATCCACCGAGTCTTAATTGAATTGCGTAGCCTAAATGTTATTTTTTTCTCCCTTCGTGTTGTTGTATTTACTTGCCTTTCGTGGAATTTCTGTCTTAACATTAAGTAGACTTGCTGGTGGTGCTTTCACTTTTAAAAGGTCTTCGGCTTGTAATTATAGTCAGTGTTTGGTTTTAATGCGGATTATTGCTTTTATTTATTCAAATGAAATTTTTGAGAGAAAAACATTAATATTAATGAAGCGTGAAGGCTTTTGCTCCTAGTTGGCATAGAGGTATTTGTATAAAAATATGGTATTTATATTGAGCAATTAGTTTCGGCAATTTTCATCCTATGGGAGGGGTGTAGTTTCAACTGGAAAGTATTTGTTTACTTGAATTACTAATGACTCCCATCCTTTTAATTTTAAGTCGCGATAAAGTGTGACTTATTTAACCGTTGGAAAGATGCATCTTTATTTAGCAAACAAATACAAAACTTTGTGAAAAGTCAGTAGAATACCCAGGTAGGTTGAGTTTTGGAACAAAAGATCTAACACCCATAGTAAAACTATTCCGACTTCGAAAAGCTCCATTTAAAAATGGAGTTTCAAATCAATGTCTACCTAATCTGCCTCAAGTTGGCTTAAGTCCCTTGACTTAAATAAATCAACCATCAACTCTTATTTAAAATTATAATATATTTTCGAAAAGTATAGAAAATCGTTAAATTTATCCCAATTCAGAAGCTTCGTAAGCCTCCTGATTAGCCTTACAGCTACCGCTCTATAAACTTCATGAAGAACATTGCGCAGATTTTTGAAAAAGTTTTATCAAAATGAAGTTATTAAAATTCATTGATGAAAGTTCACTTTGCGCATCCAACAATTTCGTTTGAGATCTCGGCATGATACCAATAATTCTGTCTTTATAATAACAAGACGTGTAACATTAAAATTGCCTAAAATAAACTGGGCCTGTGTGGCCCGACGGACGCGACGTTGAATGTACTTTTGATTGTGTTTGGTATGAAGATTTAGATTATAAAAAATAAAAAAATGGTGGTTTTTCGGAAGTTCTAACAAATTCGAAATTTTTGAGTGTACGTAGTCTTAAAGTATAAATTAATTTATATGACAGTATTGTCCATTATGATATACATTTAAAATTACAATTTTCTTTATTGAGACTTAAAAACAGCGTATATACATTGTATCTTAATATAACTTATAGCCGACTTCAAGATATGCCTGGCTAGAAAAAAATTTTTGCATAAAGAATTTAAGTTTCTTAATCAAAATCAAGTAATTATATGTACATAGTTACAAATAATTTCAACGCATAATGTGCATGCTTGCTCCCGGCATGCTTATGCCATTATGGTATACTTATACTACTTTAAGTATTGTAAAAAAGAATCTTTCAAGAGAGATTGAAGTTGGTTAGAAAAATAACGTTAAGATAAGTGTTTGTGTTAAGGGGGGAAGCTGGTCTAGAATTTTGAAGAAACCCAAATTTTATTTTCTTAAAAGGTACTTTAGGGTCTGAAAAATAACACACCAAATAATGGATGCCGATAAAAATTTCTAAATGCCCAAACGCAGGCATGGCAGATTAAAGGTATAAACTCATTTAATATGATTTTATAGTACTTAAAACTTTAAGTGCGTTTTTCTCGAAATCACTTTTTTTGAACTGGCCGTAAACATAACTCGAGCAAATCTTCACCGATCTTTACGAAATTTTGACAGTACATTTGAAATACCTTTCTCCAGAGACGTACATAAGATTTTTTTTTTATATTGCATAGTTTTTTTTAATCAACAATTTTGTGGTTTTTTTATAGTGAACATTTTAACGTTTTGTTCAAACGTGCACCATTTCGCGCAAAAACAAAATATTGAAAAAATCCTAAATACGTCTCTTGCTGTTGTTATATAAGAACTAAACATTTTCGGGATTTTGTTCCAAGAACAAATGAGGCGCCTCCGAAGAAGTGCTGGACAGTCGCCATTTTAAATTTAATTGACACGAAAAAATTTGTATTTTTTTTATATTAAAACCTTAATTATAAAATCTTCTTCACAGATTTTCGATTGATCTCTTTGTTGTGTTACAAAAAATTCGTAAATTATGGTAATTTTTTCATGCTCTAGACCAGCTTCCCCCTTAATGAACTGAACCTTAGCTTTGTAGTGTGCCGGTTGTTCCCAAATCTAATGTCGTATCTGTCATTGAACTCATGATGAGTTTCCTTCAAGCTCAGTAGTTCAACCATTCATCACACATATATTCAATAGAGTGTTTGTGACTAGAATATACCCTAGTCAATGGAAGTGGTCGAAAGTAGTCCTTATTGGCTAGAGTCGCGATGGTAATGATATTTGGCCCATTTCTGTGTTGTCGTTCTTATCAAAAGCAAAAGAAAAAGTACCATATGCAAAAATAAATAAGCTAAATCATCTTCGCACACAACACATTCTGTTGCCTATTCAGTCGGGCTTTCGACCTAAGCACAGTTTCCGTCTTACAAATGTCGTAGAAGATATCAGGCAGGCTCTTGATAGGGATCACGTTATATTTATTGTTTTGCTCGATTTTTCCAAGGCGTTCGACCCAATAGATCATACTATCTTGTCTAACAAATTGTTCACCATAGACAATTTCTCTACCTCCTCAATTAACCATTTAAAAGTACCTATAAGCAGATACCAATCTTTAGACCTCTTCTTTTCTCGCTCTATATTAATGAACTTCCCAAGCAAATCACGAAATCATTTGTTCATAATGTACGCTAATAATGTTCAGATATACAAAAGTTGTTCCCTGGGTATGATCAAAGACTGTGCAGTTTCTATTAACATTGACTTACAAAACATATTTTCCTGGACATCCAAAAACAGTTTGTTTTAAAACCCAGTCAAGTCTAAACGCATAGTAATTAGTAAAAAAAAAAAACGCTCGATCTTCATATTTACCAACATTGCTGCAGAATGGCTCTGGAATTTAATACGTTCAAACTGCTTGGAATCTGGGTATGTCATTCAATAGGAGTCTTAGCTGGGATACCCGCACTAATGAAGTTGTTGGTAAAGCATGCGTGTGGTGCCGTGACATTGTGCCAAGCGACATTATGCCAAATGTAGATATTTGGCACAATGACGCTTTTGCAAAGTGACATTGGGCGTTTGGTATAATGACACTTTGAGAAGTGTCTCAGGGCCAAATAGCACTAACAATGTTGCTCGAAACTGCACAGATACACACATCTGTGCTTACAGTCCTTTGCGGCATGACTAAAGGGGTTATTGGCTTAATGACATCTAAGAAACTCCCAAGCTTATCATTCATAGTGTGAAGATCTGATGTATTCAAATGTTTTGTTTTTAAGTATAAGATAAAGTAACAGTAAGAAATTCGCCTGTGTGTGTAAAAGATGTGTTCTTACTTAGTTCAATTCAAAATACTTAAGGCGGCAAGCCGCGGCTGTATATTTTTTTTAACTTCATTACTTATATCTTAAAATTAACTGAGTAAGAACACATTTTTTACACACACAGGCAAATTTCTTACTATTACTTTATCTTATGCTCAAAACCTATACATTCGATTGTTTCAAATGATTTTTTAGTTTCTCCATCAAGTCTTTAGTTTATGATTAATCAGTTATTTACTTTTTTATTAACAAGATATCTGTATTTTCATAGACTTATCCATTTGTAAACGTTCTTATGACTCACAAATCTGAGCCAGTGTATCTTCATTTGTTTCGTTAAATTGAAAAATAGTAAAAAAGTGTCAGGGTACCAAATTGGCCTTATGACGCTTTACAAAAGCGACACTGTACCAAGCGCTAATTTTCGGCCCAGTGTCGCTTTACTAAAGCGTCATTGTGCCAAGTTTCTGCATTTGGCATAATGTAGCTTGGCACAATGTCACGGCACCTTCTACGGCAACTTCATTCGTCACAATATCACGTTCTTTAAAACTCGACTTATGCTAGCTAATCACTTATTATTCCGCTCCTTACCTATGGTTGCAAGATATTTGCCAACTGTGATGCTGTCACTTTCAGCAAACGTAAATTAAATTAATCGTTTATAATAATGTTGCACGTTATATATACTGCTTAAAAAGATATTATCATATGTCTCTATTTTCAAAAAGAGTACCTATATAATTTGTCTTTTGACAATTTATAGCGATACAAAGTTTGACCACACCAGCCTTGCTTTGAAAAAACTCACAGATCCTCATCTAACAGATCGGAGCAAATTATACTTCCTCAATTTCCTTGTTTGTCGTTAGAACGGCAGTTTTTCGTCAATGCTATCTATACCCCTGTGGAATTCCTTACCGAGGCAAATAAAAAGCTTACGAGATATAGTTCCTTTCCGTAAACAACTCTTTACACATTACCAGCTTCTTCCTTGCTAAATCTCTTCCTCTCTCTCTCTTTCTTTAATTCCCTCGCTCTCACTCTCTCTCTCTCTTTCTCTCTCTTCATTATCTATGTTTGATTTGTGAAAACGCAGATTGTAGTATTAAAATCATTAACTCATCTTAAGATTTGTAATTGAATTATTTTTAGCACTAACTTAACTGTATTTAAAGCAATATTCCACTTTTTATATTCACAGTTTTGGTTATAACTTTTACATTATGAATTTTTTATTCAACTCATGCCATTTTAAAGTATCCGACTATTAATTAAAATATTTTATTTTTGTGTGTCTAACCAATCACTAAATAAATAAATTAAAATTAATGGGTTTTTAAATAAACAAAGCCTTTCATAATTTTTCATTTTAAATGTTTTATTTATTCTGTGAAACTACGAAATAATATTGAAATTGAATAAGCTTTGTTTCTGCACTTATACGTAAGAGTCCAGTAGTATACATATGTCTACTTTCTACTTAGGTCTAAATAAACGAAAGTGAAAAAAAACCTAAGTCTCACTCAGTCTCAAAACATCTGGCCTGCATATTGAATCTCGCAGTTTTCGTACACTTTAAAGAAATTCAATCGTAACTCTTCAAATGTGGAAAAAAATCTAACCTTAAAGTACCCAATGAGCTTTAACGACCGGCTGGAACTTTTTATGCACTTTTTATTTTGCTTACAAAATTTACTGAAAATCCAAGTTAGTTACATATTTCAAAATCTTGTAGCCTTATGGGAAGCTTTAAATGTCTCTAGATAATTATTATTCAAATTTGCGCAATAGACATAATAAAAAAAATTATACGCTACTTACAGATCATTGTAAAGCAAAATCAAAAGTCTACAAGCCAAGAGCCACTTATAGTATTATGTCCATTACACTTGCAGAAGAGCAAGCAAACTTACAGCTTTGTGTAAAAGAAATTTTTAACACTTCACACTTGTGACACTTTTCTCCCATTAAACAGCGGACTGAAATTGGTTAGGTACTGCAACGATGAATTTTCAGATTGGTATCTTTACTGGCCCATTAGAATAAATGCATTAACAAAAAAATTGAGTTTGTTCTACTTTTTTTTTACTTTAGGACTATGGAAGAAACCACTGTGCGCGTTGGAGGCAAAACAATTGACTCAACGGCAAAATCCCAGGTATCCCAAGAATCAACAACAACACACAAAAGAATCATCACTATACGTAGGCAGACTTGTAAATTTTTCGGTGAGTGTAAACAAAGTGAAAAGTGTTGAGAGAGATTGCATTGAAATAGCCTGAAATCAATGAAATCCCACACCTTGTTAGATTTATAGTTTGTTTGTTTATTCGCCATTCCCCAAAACGTTTACAATTACCATACGATGTTCATACATCGTTTATGACGAAAAAATGTGAACAATGTAATTTTTTTGTGTTTTGAAACACAGTCAGTCGCTTCATAAAAAAAACGTTTTTCTAAACATATTGTCTTTACAAATAAAAAGTAATGTACACAATCATTTTCCTTTGCTATGGCCGCGCACTCAGCTGAAAAACGCTAAATAGGTAGACCGTTGCTGTCGAGCAAAATTGAGTTCTTTATTCACAGAGTAAAATGTACTTTCCAAAGTGTTCATTCATAAGAGCATTTTATGTGTGTAAATATTCAAAGTATTATAGAAACTTTTTTCATGAAATGAAACAAAACGTAAAGAAAGTTTTTACTTCATTTCACTGCGGGAAGCCGCAAACAATGAAAAAAAGAGTGTTCATTCAATTTCGGAAAAAATAAAATTCAAATATTCCAACAAGGCAAATACGTAAACACATGAATGAACAATCACACAAAAACAGGTGCTTTTGTGAGGAATAATCCTTTTAGGTAAGCAATCGATTGTTCAACCGCAAATTGAATTCTCAATAAAGAATTGTTTAGGAAAACTCTTTGATTGAGAGAGAAAATAATAAATAAATAAATCAAAATTAAAAAAGGCGTATAAATTGCAAAGTCACAATAAACCCAAACGAGTCTTCGATTCGCTTTAGTGTTTATCCGTAAGGGTTTCTACTGATTCATATAATTTATTCCTTGATATGGTGGTGCAGAAAAATCATGGGGCGAAGCGGAAAATCAATTTAGATATGCCAACTCGTGTAAACTACACATTGCCTTCTCAAGCTTAGCATAAACAGATTTGGGAACAAATTGGTGCTGTGTGTATGAGATGTTTGGAGTAACAGCAGTTAATATGTTTCGATAAATCAAATGAAAGGAGGAAAACATTTGAGCTTCTATCATCGGGTGATTATTGCTCTGTAGGGTTTTAATGGGGCTTATTTGATGCGATTATCAGATTTAGCAGTGTATTGTTGAATAAAACAAACAAATTATCCCTCTATCCGGAACGATTGTTGACAGTCATTGGACAACTGAAATAAATTGCATGTCTGGAATGGTTTTCCGAACATTGTGTGTGCAGACTTTTCGCTAGAGCTCCTAGTCATGGGTTAATTTATTACCAATAGACTTTGTTTCCAGCCATTGAGTGAACATTTTTGTGTAGATCGCTCTCACATCAAGGCACTATCAATATCCTTATACAGTAAAACCCGCTTAAGAGAAACCCGCTTAAGAGAAAAACCCGCTTATCTGAAAGAATTTTTTCATTCCCGAGTATTTGTAGACCAATTACCTATTAAACACTCCGCTTAAGTGAAACTCGCTTAAGTGAAAAACCCGGATACCTGAAACACATTTTCAGTTAAATTTTATATTTTTCATTGAAAAAAACTCTCTTAAGTGAAAAAAAAATTTATCGAACAAAACAATTTGAGCCAGCAAATGGATGGTTAGATCAGTGGAAAAAACGAGAAAATAATCATTTTAAGAAGATTTGTGGTGAAAATAATTCTGCTGACACAGTTGCTGCTAACCATTGGCTAGAAAATTTTTTGCCAAACATTCGTCAAAGTTACAACACAGATGACGTGCATAATGCTGATGAATCCGGGATAATGTTTAAGGCTCTACCGACCCGACGGCTTCATTGGTAAATAGATGTGAAAACCTTCAGGAAAGAAGCTACCAAAGGACCGTATACTGTCCTTTTCATTTTCAATTCGATTGGAACAGACAAAATTATTTTTTGTATTGGTGTGTAGACTAAGATTAAACACATTTTGTTTTTCTTTTGCTAATAACTTTTCTTCTAAATATGTACATTGTACAAACATAGGTAAATCTCATAATCCAAGATGCTTTAAAAACAGCACAATCCCCGTTAAATATTATGCCAACACCAAAGCTTGGATGAAAAGTAAAATTTGGACGATGATCATTCAAGATTTGGACAAAACATTTAAAGAAAAGAAAAAAAAGGTTTTGCTGATTGTGGACAATGCATCTTGCCACAAACTTGATCGTGATGCAATTAATTTGGAAAATATAAAAATTGAATTTTTACCCCCGAATGCCACCTCTGTCATGCAACATTTGGATCAGGGAATTATACACTGCTTTAAGGCCCATTACAGAAGATGAATTACAAAGAAGCAACTTCTTCATTTGGATAATGGAGAGTCCTTATGGATTTAAAAAAAAAATTAGTTTACTGCGTTAAAAATGATAAAAAGGGCCTGGTGGATGGCTAGCCCATTGACCATAAAGAACTGTTTCCGGAAAGCTGGTTTGACTTTTAATACAGACGAAAACTTTGAAGAAGTTGAACCAGACGACGAAGAAGAAGAAACTAATTTTCCAACAGCAATAAAGAAGAAATCGATTAGTAAATATAGATCAAGATCTTCCTTGTTTTGGTGATATGACGGACGAAGACATTATTAATGAAGCATAGCACTACTATTCGAAGAGCTTGATGCTAACAGATCTGTATCTGACAATGATTTGCTAACAGATCTGATTTGTGGAAGTTATGGGAATTCAGAAACCAACTCAATCTCAATGTTCTTAAGCAGTTTTCTTATGGGGATAATGAACTAGATCTAATCTTAGATGAAATTGAATATAAAATGATGAATTGCCATTTTCAGATTTTGTCACAAACGAAAATTAATGACTTTTTGAAAAAAGTAAGATTATTTTTTTTTGTCTTCATAAAACCGTATTCAAAAATATGAATATATACATATTTGAAACCTGAAGCCAAACTTGGGAGTGGAATCTTTTTGTTTTGAACAATGTGCCTACGAATTAACCTACAAAAACTCAAATGCGATTTAATTTGATTTATGTAAACTTTTAAATCCGCTTAAGTGAAATTTTTTTTCACTTAACCGGGGTTCGGTTAAGTGAAAAACCCGCTTAAGTGAAAGAAAAACTGTGACAATTCGCCTTTTCTCTTAAGCGGGTTTCACTGTATTTTGAAAGTTGTACAATACAATGCGAGCGTTAACAAAAAAAAAGGAAAGGATTTAGATGGAGACGCCGAAATTCATTGATTTCAAATCTTGGAAATTGTAATTTGGCGGAAAGCATTCCATATTCCGGTTGGAAGGCTAAAATATGAATTTTTATACTTGACTGCTCATCCGAAGGTAAAACTGATTGGAATTTCTAGCGAAGTGGGTGTTTAAGGGAAGATCGTAGCTGGCTATGGCACTAGAGCACTGTGTGTGAAAGAAGTGATAACACCAGAAGTGATGACAGTTATCGTTACCACTTCAAGAGAAAAATAATCGATTCTGCAATAGAACTATTGCCTACCGTTCTCAATCTACACCCCGGTAAAAATGCCCTTATCAAAGTAGGCACAGACATGTTTGAGAAGCACACTTGAATAAAAACGCAAATCCTGCTCTAACTTTTGGTGGATGTAGACCTAAAAATCTAAACGGGATAATTAGAAAAAAAAAACCTCTATGCTATCAAATCAGATTTTGCAAATGTTAGGTAGGGGTGAAAACTCCTCTATATCAGTATTTTTAATTTATCTTGCAAATAAGGTCGAATTAAAATAGATTTTGAAATTAAAATTTCCCATCGACATGGTTCATTCAAATAGTGATAGAAAACTTTGTTTCCAAAATGTTAAAACCCCCGACTTAGAAAAAGTCCAAATATTTAGTTTTTTGAATTTTTAATAAGAATTGGAATTGCCTCATAAAAAAGTTCACTGATACGCTGTTATAAAGACTTTGTAACGTTTAATATCTACCGAAATATGGCCATTTGATCACAAAACTTAATCGTCGATGTTCATCCCTTTCAAGAAAACTGCACTTGTGAAGGAAAAAATGAAAAGGTCGAGTTTAGGGAATTCTAAGGATTCTCTAATGGGAATGTGATACGAAAGTTTTAACAGGAACGTAGGCCTGCCTAGACCAGCAGAGAAACTTCATCAACACAAGTCAGTCCTAAATACGTTCTCATAATTCTCATAATATAAGTGCGGAGCGCAATGAGATAATTTATAGCTTGCCAAAGAACGTATTACTGTTGACAGTAATTTTCAAAAAGTAAAAGGGATAAAAACCCACAGTTTTGAATTTACTAACAGTGACGTTTTAGTTTACAAAAAGAACAATACTATTAGCGTGCTGTGCTGTACTGGGGCGTTCTTTGGCACTCTGGGTGCTGCTCTCGGCACACTGCTGAATCTAGCTCCCCTTGATACCTAGTACCTACACCATTAGATGTACTCTCAAAACCATTTCTTATGTAAAGAGATAACTGAAAACGATATCGCCAATGAACTTACAAGGCAAGGCAACAATTTCAGGCAGTTTTCTCAGGATCTGAACCAGCGTCTGCAATTGTTCTTAGTGAGGGCTTCAATCAACGATTGGATCTGCCAAGAGCATAACCGTAGAAGTCATGCCCCCATTAGACGCAGATAGACTAAACGTATGCTCTGCTCCCCAAGGTTAATAAGAAAAGTGCAATATTTTTGTTACCCTATGACAGAAAAGGCTGTAGAAAGGTGGTTGGCATTGCCATACGGGTGGCAAGCGTTTAAACGTGTTAGCCTTTTAAGTGATACCACACTCTGTGAATCATGTGGATAAGGTTTATAAAAATGCGGCAAAATTGAAAATGACTCTATCGGCCATACTCTTTATATCACAAGTCGACTTAACCTATTTTAACAGAAGGCATTCATATTTTTAACTTTATATTCTTTTACCGGTCTCACTCGAAACATACTGATTTTTCGAAACAGCAGTCTTGGCCGTAGTGGTTGGTCAAGGCAGTATCTGCTAGTCTTTCAGGCTCGATCAAAATGGGTGCAAGAACAACTCCATGTTATCCTAGACAAATACCATTGGAAAATGAAGCTTCACCACAACGGAAAATGGGAAGAGTCGTTGCTGTCAACAAAGGGCAGGACAGAAGGGTCAGGGTCAACGACATCGAAACAGTAAAGGCAATAAACAAACACCCAATTTTTAAAGCGGCGCTTCTTCCAGTCCATGATTCTCAAGGCCCTGTAGGTTTCAACGAGGCCGATGTTTCGTCAAGCAAACATTTAAGTCGAATTTAAACTAAATTGTTTAGTACAAATTTTGAATCTTGATCCTTGTTGTCCATTAATTTATTACTAATGTTAAATTAAGGAAGATGAAGAAAAAGAAGAATTGAATGAAGTCACTCCGTACTGAGATTGCACTCGAAACCCACGTCTTATAACATTTGTAGTTCAGTTTTAGAATGGTTCTTGGATTTTTCCAGGATCTCGCGTAATGAGTCGGTAGTGTAGACTTTCCAGGTTTATAGCAGATCGTCAGCAATCGACTTGAGATGCTTATACAAACCTTTATACTGAACTAAGATTCAAACTGTCGATCATGATACTGTCTAATGCCTATAAGCACCAAGGACGAGCAAACACGAGCCATTAAAGGGGTAAAAAATGTTTGGGAATTAGGTGGTGCTTACCTTTTTAATTCAAGAGTGGAGGAAAAAAATCGTTTGACAGCTTTGGGTTCGGTTAAACCAAAACCACTCAGTCACATCTGAAAAGGAAAGATTTCCTATTAGTCAATCTGAAATAAGCTTATTATTGCTGTCGTTTGAGTTCAAAATCTCCTGTTGTTGCCAGAGCTCGCGAGAATTTGAGGACGTTATTAGTTTTGTCTTTGCAGTTAGTTAAAATGATTTCATATGTTTTATTCGGGCACGAATTTCGATTATCATTTGACTTTTTCAAGAAACTTTTTACTTTGTGTTTCTATGTAGTTCAGGCTTAAGTTCAGCAATCAAAAATAAAATTATGCCTAGCATTTCAATCACAAGACTAGCAATTAAAAAAATATTTTGGGCTTTAATCCGTGCGTGTTAATTGTAGTCTTACTGCAAGTAGTGTGACTGAAAACTAAAATCATTTTCAATGACAAAAGTAATAACACACATAAGACTCGAGTGATTTCGGACAATGTCATGAGATTTTCAACTTTAGCGACGGCAATAAACTCTCTTTGAATTCACCAATAGAAAACTTTTTTCATCAGAGATGGCTCAAATAAGATCGTGTTAAACAACCTAGTACGAGGCAAACCGTGATATAGAAACTTTTGTCGGGCATAAACACTTCCGTTGGGCAGACTCAGCTTTGTTTAATCTTTTTTGGACTTACTTGAAAGTGTCTTTAAGCATACCGATAATTTTGTCCATGTTGGCTTTTGAAAGAGACTAAAAAGTATTTCGGAATGCGAAATATTGTTAAGTTTTAAGATTAATGTACTTAGACTACATTATTATTACTATTATTATTATTTTAAAGTATTTTTTTAAGGACTTAGACTACGAAACGAAATTCGTAAAACTCAAACGTGAACATTGTTTGTTGAATAAAGCCATTAATTAAACAGTAAGATGAAATTCGATGTCATAGTCGCTTCTATTGGGGTTGCTATGCAATCAAACTCAATCTATAAACATGAACAATACTCGTATATCGTTGGCTTTCATTTTAGAAGTCTTTATCAACAGTACAACTTTCAATTGAATACTTACGTATACAGCTCAAAGTGGGGTTTCAATGGCTTTGAAGTGTGTTGCCTTTATCTGCCTTAACTGACGCCATTAATGCAAACATCATTAAACATTATAACAATTCTCATTCGAAAAGCTTTCACCTCTCCGATTTTCTTAAATCGTTTTACTTGAACATTATTCGGAATTCTCATTCACTAGACTTTTTAAATCTCAGCTGTAATTCTATCTTTCAGCACAATTGTAGGTTTGCTTTTTGGCTGTAAGGAGACAAACTCATTGAAAATGTCATTTTGATTATTTATGTAGCAATGAAGCTCGCATAATGTTCACCATTAGTGAAAAAAAAAAATTACAGATTCAAAAATAGATATGGAGATTCTTCTCATTTACATCTCGCCCAACATTGAACTCATGTTAGCTTTACAACCAATGAACGTATTCATACATACATATCAGTATCTACATTCACTGCAGCCATGATGTTTATGCTTAGATAATAGATTGTATTAGGTGCACTGAATGGTGAATAACATTGATTACATTTTACATGTGCTCATCAGCAGAACAGGTCGAAGAATAGTTGGTATAAATGTTTCTAATTTTCGATGTGTATTTACATAAGTCTACTTTTATTTTTCAAATTTTATCTCCCTATGAAAATATGAAACTAAATGTGTTTTATATTGTTTAATTATTTTCATTTTGATGTTTGTATGGGGGGATGTGTTTCAAACAGCGATTGCCCGATCCAAATGTGGGCAATATTTCTTAAATGTTGGTGTTTCAACCACCAAAATGAAGCTTTATCGTTCGCTGATATTATTTTTTAATGTTCGCTGTAATTAAAAACTAACAAAAAATATACTGTAGAAGTTTTATTATTTTTTAGTGCGAGTACATAAAACTGCGGAGTTCAGGTGTGCAGTTGGTAATTTATTTCAACAACAACCACGGTAATAGTTGTGTAAATTCATAGGAAATCTTTTTGAAATTTTTTCCTTATATGAAATTTAAATTAAAACTTTCCCATTAACCGTCTCTGAAAAGGAAAAGGCTTTTAAAAACAAATAATAGGCAGTGAGAACAGGCTCCAGATGGGAGAGAGCTTAGCGCATTCCCATGAACCAGAACTTTTGTGGGGTATGAAGGGAACCTAAAGAGTGTTTTCTTTAACGTGTGGCTTTTAATTTGGCAATACTTTTTTCGCAGTTGAGTCTTTTTGACAGCTGTCGCTTGATTTATGCTCATTTTGATTTGACATTCAAACGTAATAGAATTGTAAAAGACAATTGACGCCTTGAAATAGAATATTAGGCAGGCTATCGCTGACATACAGCTCTCAAAATTCTGTAAATGGTCTAAAATTGGGCTTCTTGGCTGGAATTTATTCGAACCAGCTGCTGCCACCACTTGCCCCAAATCATTTTTTAAAAACACAATGGCTATGCCTTATCTTCATGACAACAATGGCTAAGTGAGGAAACACTTATTATTAGGTATGTATATGAAAGGCAAAAAAAAAAAAAAAAAAAAAACAAGAAAACAACTACTGTCCTTAGCGTTCGACAGCATCACGAACATCATATTTGTAGAAGCAAAAAAAAAAAAAAAAAAAGAAGAAATACTAAGGTCATTGCTTTTCTCATTTGAAGTTGTTAGCATCGTGGCTAAGTAAATAGTAATTGGTTGTGTACCTCAAACTTACTATATTTTTTGATATTTTAGAATTTCTCAGATAAGTAACTTTTATTGTACACAAAAATTGTGTGAAGACATTAAGCATGATGTTTTTTGTTTGTGTTCTGTGACTTTGTAAAGCGTTTTGAAAATGTGTCCTTGTTTATCTATCGTGTTATTGTGCTTAAGATCTCCGTAAATACAGGGTGTCCGCAGGGAGGGTATACTAGTTTGTTTTGCCGCCATTTCGGTAAACATTAGTCTTCACAGTTCATATTTGGCAGTCGTGAAGTTGACATGTAGCAATTTTACTGGAAAAGTATTCGATAAACAAAAGTGTTTTAGTCGTTAAAATTTTTTGTCAAAATCCACCATCGATTACTGTGATGATGAGAAAGTTATGTGAAACTATTTTTCTTTTGAATGGATGTGAGAATAAACAGAATAGTCGGTTCTAGGCATTGGAAAACCTTCAAATTATCCATCAGTCAACTTTGTTTCCATTAAAAGTTACAGTCTGGTGTGCAATTTGGTCAAGAAGAATCAATGGACCCCACTTCTTTGATAATGAAAACGGCGCAATGGTAACTGTGAGTGGGGAGCGATATCATGATATGATTGAAAACTCCTGAACTGCATGCTTTGGGCTTGATTAACATGTGGTATCAGCAAGACGGTGCCACATCGCATACAGCCAGGATAACAATCGTATTACTGCGAGTTATTTCAAGAAATGGTGATGTTGATTGGTTCCACGGTCGCCTAATTTGACTGTTCCGGACATTTACCTCAGAAGCAGCAGCAGCAGCAGCACCATCAACAACAACAGCAACAACAACAGCAACAACATCAGCAACAACAACAACAACAACAACAACAACAACAACAACAACAGCAACAACAACATCAACAACAGCAACATCATCAACAACAACAGCTACAACAACAACAAGAGCAACACCAACAACAACATCATCAACAGCAACATCATCAACAACAACAGCAACATCAACAACAACCACAGCAACAACAACAACAGCAAAAACGACAACAACAACAAAAAAAGCATAGTCAACAAGATCAACAACGTCAATTGCCTTCAACGTCAAGTACAAGGGTACTACGTTCTGGATCAGTCAGAAGCTTAGATGTGCAATCCCACGTAAGTGACTCTACTTTAAGATCCTATTCTTCCAGTGTATTAGGTTCTGCCAAACCACTGAATACTTCGACAAGTTCCATTGTGGACGAGGAGCTCCTTATCTCAAATATAACTTTGAGTGAAACTAATTTGATCTCGGACCCCTCGAATGTTGACATACTCATCGCTTTACCACCCGCAAGGAGTATATTTGTATCCCGCCTTTCTCATTCTACTTCGGAGCATTTGATACAAAGTTACATTGCTAAGAAGAGCTCATCAATTAATTTATCAAATCTCTCTATCCGTAAATTTGTGATGTCGCCAGAGAAAGAGTACTCTTCCTTCGAAATTAAAGTTGGGAGGAACCAGGAGCTCTTCAATTTGCTTTGTGATATATCTTTTTGGCCTACGCATACTGTGGTTCACGAATTTTTTCGAAGCAAGAAGCGAAGACCCAACGACAGCTGAGAGAACCTCAATAACTGATAGTTTCAACTGCTCTCCTGCTCTTCATACCACTATTGATATGCTCTCTGTATATTACCAAAACGCTGGTGGTATGAAAACTAAGACGATGGATTTCTACGTTGCTGTATCCTGTTGCCCTTATCACATTATTGCGTTAACAGAGACATGGTTGTCTGAAGATGTACTTTCCACTGAACTATGCCGGTCTGCTGATTTTAATGTGTTCAGAAGAGATAGATCGTTTGAAGATACTGGATTAGTCAGAGGTGGTGGTGTTTTACTAGCATTAAGATCATATTTTATATGTAGAGAAGTTCCACTTGAATTTAAAACTGCTGAACAATTATGTGTGGAAGTAACCTTGCCATTTGGAGTTAATAATCTTTATATTATTGTATCATATATTCCACCTGACTCTAATATGAGTATTTATCAGATGCATATCAATAACATCCTTAAAGTCTTTAATATGTTAGGGCCTAGTTCTAATATAATTATTTTAGGGGACTTTAATCTCCCATATATAAAATGGATATACTCTGAAAAAGATAAATGTTTACTTCCTTTCAACGTCTCAAATGAATTGGAGTCGAGTTTCATTGATTATATGCTGTCTTTTAATTTAAACCAGATCAACTATGTTTTAAACTTATTAGGACGAATTCTAGACTTAGTTTTTATTAATACTGAAGTTGAAGCAAATTTAGTTAAATCAGAAACTCCAATTTTTGAAAATAGAAAGCATCATTTTGCCTTGCAATTTGATTTAAAATTCTTAAATTTCGATAAGCTAAATTTTGATAAACGTGAGTTTTACTCTGTTCGGGATTTCAGCAAAGCTAATTATGATGAATTGAATAATTTTTTTAACGCCATCGATTGGGATGAAGCTCTTCGTTCTCGTAACTTAAAGGAGTGTTACGATTCTTTCACTGCTGTTATTGAGGAAGCATATAATTTGTTTATTCCATTTAAAGAGAGAAAACATAAAAATAAGCCTGTCTGGTTCAATAATAGATTACGTAACCTTAAAAATAAACTTTCTAAGGCACATAAAAATTACAGAAGAGATCCTAGTTTGCACCTTCGATATATACGATGTAGAAAAGAATATGAGTCTGCGAAAAAATCTGTATATAAAAGCTATATGCGTAATATTGAGAATAATATTAAAAGTGATTCTCGAGCCTTTTGGAAATTTGTTAATTCAAAACGTAAGTCATATGGGATTCCAACTTGCATGAATTACCTTGATCAGTCATCCAATAGTGAGGAAGTTATATGTGATATGTTTGCGTCTTATTTTCAGTCCAACTTTGTTCTAGATCCCGTTCCTCATTCGCACGAAATTCAAAGTGGTGAAACACTAACTAATCTTGGAAGCCTAACTTTGTCAGTGGACCAGGTTTTGATTCAGCTTTCATCTCTGAAGTCTGATTTCAAACTAACCCCTGATAATTTTTGCTCGGCTTTACTTAAGAAGTGTTCCTTAAGTCTTGCGGCTCCACTTACTAAAATTTTCAACCTATCGCTTTCCACTGGTAACTTTTTAGATGACTGGAAATTGTCGATGATAAGTCCAATTTATAAATCAGGTTCAAAACAAGAGGTTACTAATTACAGACCCATTTCAAAACTGAAGTTGATACCGAAAGTTTTTGAAGCGATTGTGAAGAAATGTCTTTATGATGAGGTTAGTTCAAGTATATCAGTAGATCAACATGGTTTTGTTAGTGGTAGGTCAACAGTGACTAATCTAGCCTTGTTTTCTAACTTCTGCATTAGAGGTATCGAACGTGGAAATCAAGTTGACGCTATCTATACAGATTTCTCCAAAGCGTTTGATAGAGTTCAACACGATATTCTGCTAAAAAAACTGAAATTGTTAGGTTTTCACTCTAGCCTACTTATATGGTTTGAAAATTACTTAACCAATCGTAAACAATATGTAAAAATTGGAACGGTTGTTTCAAAAGAAATTTTTAATCACTCAGGTGTTCCTCAAGGGAGTCATTTAGGACCTCTCCTCTTTATATTATTTATAAACGATCTACCACCAAGAATTCGATATTCGGAATGTTTGCTTTTTGCAGATGATCTTAAGATTTTTAGGCCAAATAAGTGTGAATTGGATTGTTATCGACTTCAACGTGATATAGATGAAGTGTCAGCTTGGTGTTTTGAAAATCGATTATTTTTGAATATAGCAAAGTGTAAGAGCATTACCTTTACCAGGTCACCTAATGTTATAGATCATTCATACGTCATTTCTGACATTCAACTTGAATCAGTGGATAGACAAAAAGACCTAGGCGTTATTTTCGATTCAAAGCTATCCTTTAACTTGCATCTGGACTACGTTATTTCTAAGGCTAATAAATTAGTTGGATTCATCATGCGAAACTCCAAACAATTTCTGGATCCTTACACGATTAAATCTTTATATATTTCACTTGTGAGATCACTTCTTGAGTATGCATGTTGTATATGGTGTCCATTGTATAGGGTGGGTATAAATCGTATTGAATCCGTTCAAAAAAAAGTTTCGAGGTACGCTTTGCGTAAACTAAATTGGGTTGATAATATTTTACCTAGCTTCAATGCAAGATGTATGTTAATAGATTTAAAGACTCTCGAAGCTAGGAGGAAGTATTATTTAGTTATGTTTGCTAGAGATGTTCTCTGTAATCGAATTGATTGTCCTAAACTTCTCTCTTTTTTTTCTTTATATGCTCCTTCAAGACAGTTGAGGACGAGGCCGATTCTGTTTTTTGTTCCCCGATCTTATACAAACTACGGTAGATCAGATCCGATTTCACGTTCTAGTCATGAATTTAATTGCGTTTATCAAAATATAGACTTATGTTTAAGCAGAGAGGTTTTCAAAACTATTGTTTTGAGTCTAGTATCGTAGCATGTTTGTATATATATTTACATATGTAAATTTTTTTTTTGCTACTTATTATTTAATATTTGCTCTTACTTTTCTCTATATAGTTTATGTAAATATTGTTAAGTCTAGAAGAGTTATGAACTCGATAGATGGATAATAAATAAATAAATAAATAAATAAATAAATATTGTATTCCACACACAATTGCCGACATTAGACAAAACATTTATCAATATAAGATCCACTCTCATTCTTATTAATCAACAATTATATAAACAAACTTGGTAGTATACCTTCCCGGATAGCATAGTGCAAAAAAAAATATAGGTTATCCCTGATTTTTTGGAGATATTGGCTGGCAAACGTCAACGAAAATGTTTCTTTTCAAACAACTTTTTGGTCTGTCTTTTCGAAATATAAGACATTTCAAAAAATGTTATTTTAAATAAAATGAAAGATATTTTTTTGTTCTTTCATATGATTTCTAAGTCATTGTCCTACGTGCTATACCTACTTTTCGAGATATACATAATTATTTGCAGAAATGTCAGATTTTTCCCATTTCCGGCGCTCAATCTCAAGTCAAATTATCTCAAAATCACCAAGACCAAATTCAAAAATATTTGGCAGATAGATTGGGCTGAACATAAGCTTTCATTTAATACTATTCTCATATGTGTACGTCCTAGGCCCAAGTGTGCACCACCTCCTTTGAAGAGCCGCGGTATTCTAACAACCTTTGGTTTTCAAGGCTTAATTTATTTAATATTTTTTATTGAAAAATTAAGATTCTATGCAAATTGTGAACTTATGTCTCAGCTAAAATAAAAAAAATTGTGAATTTGTGTCCCATATTAGTGGGATATAAGTCCATAATCCTCTTCTTATCCAATGACTGAAGTGGGACACAAGTCCATAGCAAACTTATGTCCCGAGGAGTTATGTCCCTGCGCCATTTCTCTTATCTATTTCCAATATTGATTCGTCCGAGTAGAATGCCAATTCAAAGCTCAGAGCGCGTCGAACAGTGTGTAATTCAAGCGGAACTTCATTCGCTGAGGGTTTGAATCACTTGTTATTTTTTTAAGTAATGGGTTTATTGTAATTGTAGGTTATTAATTATTGTAAGTTGTTTTTCTTGTAAATTTAAACACTTTCTATATCCCGTTTTTAGACTGGTCTAAGATATAATGAAACTTTATTTAAACAATTTCAATGTTTTATTTTAACTATGTTTTCATTTTAAAGATAGCTAAGGCTGAAAAAAGAAGCTAAAATCAAGTAGATAATGCTCTTTTCTGACTTATTTGCTTTGATTATTTCTAACATGATTTTTTTAAATAAAACTAAAGCTATTGACTTTCTTTATCCGAGCTTTAGGTTTCGGAATTCGTAGCCTTCAATAATGCAATACATTTATGTATAAGCCAAAAACTATTTAATATTTTAAGTGTTTAAAAAAATTATTATAAGATTGACTTGCTAAGTAAAATGCTAACTTTCTATATAAAATTTCTTTTTTTTTATAAAAACTTAATTAACCCCTTGAAAAATCAAATTTTTGTTTAGTAAAAACTCCTAGCATGGTATCCCTGATATTACATTATTCTAATTGAATACAATGGCTTGGGTAATTTTGCAAACAAAGTCATTAATTGTTGGTAGTATATATATTGCCCATTCAGAACATATAAGTAAATTCAAACGAATATGAAATTTTGGAAGAAGCATTAAAAATTCGAGGAAAAGAAAAAATAGCAGGGAAAGGAAGAAGAAAAAGGTGAAACAAAATCATTCTGCTTTCTTTTGTTTTCCTCAAACACAAAAGCACTGAATAAAATTAGAGAAAAACAATAGAAAACCGAATAAGATTTTATTTCTGAGAACTAAGAAAAATAAAGTTAAAATTCGCGAAAGAGGGATATGGATTTCTGGAGTTTGGAGATATTATTTTATTTTTAGAAGTTAATAAAATTCATTTGTTTAAAAAAGAAATTTGAAAAATTAAAATTTTTGAGAAATTGAGAAAATAAAATTAAATAATCGACCGATTTTGGGACACAAGTCCATAATGGAGTTATGTCCCGAGGAGTTATGTCCATGCGCCAAGACAAAGAGCTGTGATCCCTTGGAGATCATGTAATGTGTGGAACAGATCTTATTCTTCCAAAAACGATGTACTTTAATGGTGTGAAAAGCAATAGTCTGAGAGGCAAACTGACTTGACTAAATGTCATTTTTTTTACAAAGTATTGATTGCTAGGAAATTTGCTAGTGCGGCAGTGTCATATACTGTAAAGACTAAGCGTCGGCGTCGTCGTAAATACTTTACTACCATAATTTTGTGTTCAACATTTAAACATTTTAATCAATACGTAAATAAATTTATTATTTGTGCTCGGAAGAAAAACAAAGTTTCTGTTTAAAAAAAAAACTTGATTTCCTAAAAGATGAAATTTTACAGTACCAAGCTATAATCCTTCATCTTTTTGTACGAAGGAAAAACAAATGATAATTATGATCGGACAACGACTCTAATCTGTGCCATTTATTTAAGTTTCAACTCAAGTGAATTGCTTAATCGGCTTTGATACCCTCTTCATATTTCGCTGAGCTCCCTGAAAATGTTTTTATGTCTGCCCATCATACTAATTTAAATGATTCCCCTTTTGAACTGAAGAATAAATTGAATCCTACACCAATCACTTACAAAAGGAGTTCCGCGAGTCGGGTATCTTAATTATGTAGGCTGTAATCTCGTAAACGTAAACTTACAATTTCATAAGCTAGAAACATTCCAATGTATTTACTTTCACAAGGACAGATATCTCAAAGTGAATTTCATATAATCCTTTTTTTTCTATGGACACTAGACTGTTCGCTTTCATAACTAAATGGATCCCATTACCCAATAATTTGTATTCCACTCCTTCTTCTCGGTTTTCCTTTTAAGAGGAACTCGTTACTCAAAGGATTTTTTCATTTTAAATCAAATATCTTATACAAACTGTAAGCACTTAATCTATTTCTTCTTTTTTGATGCTAAAAAATAACAATCGATAGAACAAAAATCAGACATCATAGAAAGTTAAGTAGACTTCCTTCACGTCTTCACAAATTGCTGTTTCCAAACTTTTCTAATTCAGCAACATTCTTAAAAGTCAATGGTAAAGTAACATTTAGAAAGTTTACAATGAAATGAAATAGGAGATTTTAAAGCAAATTACTGAATATAGAGCTGAGAGGAAACCGATAAGGTAGAATAATGTGCATTGAAACTTTCATATATGAACAAGAACATAGCAATGACTGGGGCTGAGGTGATAAATTGCTCTACTTAAGCAAACATATTGAAATTCATTTTGACAGATGACGATTGAGTGTGTATAGTCTTCTCTTGGAGAACGAAGAAAATTAATGTGGGATTGAGGAAATTATGGTTGCTGCCTTATGAAAGGCGCAAAACTATTCATCACTTTGGGGAATTCATGCTCTCGAATAAGAATTGATACATATCCATAACAGTTGAAGAAAAAGAATTATTTTTTGAAACAGGAAATTCCAGGGTCGTTAATTTTACCAATTGTCGTTTGGTTTGGCTCGAGCATAGATAGATTTTAGCTTTAGTAGCTCATGGATTGACAAAAGTAAAGTTTACTGACTGCAGATAATTAATCAGATAAATAATCAATTTTTGTGAACAAAAATTCGTTCAACATGGCCCGATAACCATCGCCCTTGACTGTAACGGCCACTCCTTGCTCATTTTCGAAGAAAAATGGCCCAATTATGCCTCTGGACCGAAATCCGCACCAAACAGTGACTCGTTTTGGGTGTATCGGCTTTTCAATGTATGCGTGCGGGTTTTCTGTGTCCCAAATGCGAAAATTTTGCTTGTTTACATACCCGCCAAGATGTAAATAAGCTTCATCTGAAAAGATGATTTTTTTGTATAAGTGAAGTGGAAATCTGTTTTTCCGAAGCCAACGGAAAAACAGATTTCCACTTCACTTATATATCCAAAAATTGGTCAATTAATCAACTCTATGATGATTTTTTTGGCAAAATCGGCATCTTCTCTAAGACGACCGCAGGCAATATTTCCCAGCGTTGTTCAACCGTATGCACTAGACTGGGCGAAAAAAAGAAATGTTTCTAAAACCACATTGAAAATATTGTTTGGGATATCTAAAAAAAAAACTCCAAAAAAGTTTGAGCTAAAAAAAAATGTATTTAGAAGTCTATCAATCGTGTTTTATATTTCTTACCTTACTTGAGCGTCAAAACTGCTCAATTATTTTGATCCCAACAAATTTAACGACCAATATTTTTGTAGAAAATTAAATTTTCTTTAAAAAAGGTCTTTCTAAAAATTTTTCTCAGACTAACCGTTTCCGAGTAATCAAGCTTTGAAAAATGGTATGTTTTTTTGATTTTGCTATTCCATTTTGGAGTTTCTAAACTAACTCACGTACAAATCCATATGTTGAAAATTGCAAATATATTGCTTAAATTAAAATTAAATTTTCTAAAAAAAGGTTTGTATACACTTTTTCACAAAGTGCTTCCTTCAGAAGTTATTCGCGATTAAAGTTGAAAAAAATTAAATTTCTCGTTTTTTTTTCGTTGTTGATTATTTTTTTTTACTCAATGTAGCACACTGATAGTCTAGAATCTAGACCATGGAAAATCGTTTTTTGTTGGCCCAGTCTAGTATACACAACCATATTCGTTCAATACACAACTAATTATCTGTTAAATCAGACATGAGCTAAGTGTTACCATTCACGAAATAAGCACTAGTTGTAAAAAAAAATTGGGCACGACTGGGTAGCACGAACCTGCGATTGTGTTCTAAATACGATATCAAAATCTAAAGGCTGAGTTAAAGGTTTTGGTATTAGCTCTTCATAATATATTTTGTGGTACAGGATTGCCAACTACACATTAATTATGGAAATTGAATTAAATCACGCAAAATAATGAAAAAATTAAATTAAATATTCCAAAGGTTTCAAGCAAAAATCTAAAAACGCCATTCTTTTGCAATCGCTAATACACATGAATGATGAAAATTTAATCAAAATCGTTGGAGCAGTTTTCCCAAAAAACGGTTTTTTATTTTTCACTTTTTTTTAAAAACTGTTTTTTAAAAGTCGAGTATGCAAAGTTCTAGATCTTAACAGGAGTTATTTTGACAAAAAATTTGAAAAAAATTAAAGTTATGGTTTCGAAGTTACTTTCAAAAATCAAAATTTTTTAAAAAAATTTATAAAAATTTCCAAAACTAAGTTTTTTTTAAATATTGATATGCAGTCTTTCCTTAACTGCTTACGACTCCTTAAATCCATAATTTCGTCAAGATCGTGTCAGCCATTAACGAGTAAGTCGGTTTTGAAAAAAACGGTACTATGGGAGGCACCGTTTTTAGCCTTTTTCCAAATTCTTTTTTTACATCGTAAGAAAGACAATCCAAAATTAATCCTTGACACAAAATTTTATCGAAATCGTTGGAGCCGTTTTCGAGAAATATAAGTATTATCATATCGGGTGTATGGCAGGTACCGTTATTTCAAGACCTAGAGACTCAATTCCAAAAACCCCTCTGTAGGCTGCTCCACAGACCCTAACTGCAAATTTTGAAAAAAATCGGTCTATTAGTTCAGTCTGTAGATCCATATACAGACAGACAGACAGACAGACACACAGACAGACAGACAGAATTGCAGGACCCACTCTTTTCGTATTCTCTATCATTGTAATGTCATATTTAATTGTTATCTCAAAATTTTTTTTCTGCACGATTACAAGACTTGCCTTATAGTACCTATAATCGCAAGTAAAAACGTTAGATGGCGGACCCTTTATTTAATTGTTGCACAGTATGTGATATTGAAGGGCAATACAAGTTCACATTAGGACAAGATACATTAAAGTCATAGATTTTAACAATTTCAACAATAGGCGTGTTTTCTTATCATTATGATCTGGATCGGATCGTTGATTTACCAGCATTAAAACAACAAAGCGAGATCCTGCTTTGCGGTAGAATCTAATTTTGTGATCCAAAAATTAGTTCTTCTATTTCAAATAACAGCAGTATTACCACATTGACATTTTTATCTATCTGAAATGAAATATATTTTAGAAAGAAATCGTGAAGTTTCATATTTACATATTTTTTTTATAATCCATAAAATAATGAGTAAGTTTTACAAAACACAACGTAAATTCGTGAAGTCAAAATGAAAAAGTGCTAAAATTTGTATTTGACAAAATCAATGGATATTATTTTCCTTTAAAAAAAGAGCAAGAATATATAACCATTATCAAAATTTCTATTGTTCACTATTTAGAGTAGTGCATGTAAAATTTTCGGTGTTCACTATACTGGATAGTTCGTGACTTTTGTTTGATTCTTTCGTATTTCCCTTTAAAATTGGAAAATGGCAAAAGTCTTAGCTATCTGCAAACCTGGTAAAGAAAATGATAATCCTAATAGTTACAGGCCTATTAGTTTATTGAGTACTATTAGTAAACTTTTGGAGAAGCTCATTAAACAACGATTGCTAAACAATATAGAGAATGCAAACTTATACCCTAGAGAGCCATTTGGATTCAGGGCTGGTCACTCCACAAGTCATCAAATTTTAAGAATTAAAAATCACGTCGAAAGCAATCTAAATTCAAAGATATCGACTGGTTTAGTGCTTTTAGACATTGAAAAAGCCTTTGGCGCAGTGTGGCATCAAGGGTTGATTTATAAACTAATAATGTTAAATTTTCCGACATATTTGGTTGAATTAATATGGAGTTTTTTACTTAATCGAAAATTTGCTGTATACGCAGGTAGTGTGAAATCTTCTTTATATGATATAGTTAGTGGCGTTCCGCAAGGATCTGTGCTGGGACCCTTGCTTTTCAATGTTTACATATTCGAATTGCCATCATTGGATAAAAACACTAAACTGGCAATTTTTGCTGACGATACTGCTCTTTTTTCGTTTAGCTCATTGCGTCAAAGTGCTCTCGGTAGTTTACAAAGTTCACTCAACATTCTCCAAACTTTTTTCCATAAGTGGAAAATCAAATCAAATGCTCAAAAGCCACAGGCAATCTGGTTTTCACGTCGGTAGTAGAAAAGTAGATTTTTTGCCTCAAACAATGTTACATCTCAACTCTGTTGATATTGAATGGTTTGAGAACTGCAGGACTAACTCTTAACAAGAAACTGACTTTTGATAAACATATTGCGAACACGATAAACAAAACTATAATCTCGTATTGAGAATATTATACCCTTTCATTAATCGCAATTTAAAAGATTCAAAGAGTTCAAAAAAAAATATTAAAAATAATGCTTAATTTGCCACGTCATTATTCAACAATAAGGCTTCATGATAAAGCCAATGGTAAACAAATTAAGATTGTACTATATAACTTATAATACAATTTTTTCAGAAAATGTTCATATTCCGATAGTGAACTTGTTCTTCCTCTTAAATTAGATGTCCTATATATTGGTTTATGTGCAATTTTTAGTTCCTAAGTGAAGTCATATAAGGTTTTATTTCTTGTAGATTTTCCCTAATAATAATTAATCTTTTTTTTCATTTAATATACATTCTTTCTAGTACTATTATTAATATTGAATTTACAACTCCAATTTTATTTTCTACATCTCTTAAACAAATTAATAAATGTAAATATAAGTATTATCACACTGCAAATTAAATAAATAAAAGGTTCGTTGTACTCTTTTGAAAAATGTAAGGACATTTCATTCGTGAATGTTAAAGAAAAACTATTCTGCACGGCGGGCGGGCGGGTGTTGTACTGGTAGAAGGGCTTGAAATATGAGACGGTCAAAGTAATATTTTAAGCGATCTACCGATTTTAGACTACTTTCATCTTTTGTCAAAGATTTTCAATCGAGAATCGAATAGTCTATTTCTATTTGCTCTTCGTTAACTTCAAAACTATTTTTGACCTATTCAACAAGAATCTACTTATTTGTTAGTTCCACAGATTAGTATTTCTCTGGTTCTTAAGAGTTATTAGAAAAATGAACACGGACACGAAGGCAGCTGTTTGGGACGGAATCAACTTTTCGAAATAATTATTATAATTATTTTCATCAATTTAAATAAGAATGAATGTACATAGTTATACTTAATAGCAAGCAGTTACCAGAGCTTTTAAGGGAATATGAATAATTATGGCTAGTTAGTAGAAAATGTTTTACAAAGCAATAGTAGAAAAGTTTTTTATGTATTGTTGGAAAGGAACTAAATAGAGGTTTATTAAATTGTTATTGAAAAGTTTGTTGCAAGTTTCGCGCAAACAGTAGTTATGTGGTTGATGGAAAGTTGGACGTTAGTTGGCAGAGGTGGCATAAGATTGGGGGTTTTTGTTAAGTAGGTGACTGTGGGTTAGCTCGGTTTTCAACATGATGAAGCATTAATTCGTGATTGAAGAGCCCAAGTGGCACAGTTAGTGGCAATTAAGTCATAGTTACTGATTGACTGTAACAAAATGATTGCAAATGAGTCCTAATGACTAATTTGTTACCAAAAAAGCGAGAAAATCGTCCAGTTTTGTTACTAAATTTTTGTTGCAAATAAGTAAATTTGGAACTATGTAATTTGTTACCTCTTAAGTAACAATAGTGTAACATTGTATCTAAATTGTTCCTTTATTTGGCAGATAACTATTAGGTTTTTTTTTTCTCTATTGTTAGTAAAGCTAGTAAAGAGAAGAATTGACCAACATTTATGCAAATAATTTTTTGTTACTTAATTGAATCAAAAAGCTCATAGTTTTATTAATTAATTGTAACAAAAGAATAACAAAAATTATAATGAGAACTTTTCTCAGTTTTCTCTTCACATATGTTAGAAATAATAAAGTAGCTAATACTGTCAATGGTTATTTTGGCTGGGATAGTTATTATTATTATATTTCGAATTTCGGTAAAATAAAAGCAATATTTTCAAAACGCTCGCAATTGTTTCACGAAATATGACTTTCTACCCCTTGTAAAATTTAAGCGCCTTTCAAATAAGTTCAAATTATTATTTTTTTAAATATCTAAAATGTTTGTTTCTTGCTTTACTATGAAATTGAGCAGTATCTTTTATTTCTATCAACGGCTTAGTAGCTTTAAGTCGAAATAAGTATTTCTTAAATAAGTCATTTGAAGAAATTTTTATAATAGAAGGTTATTTATTCATTAAAAAATATAATTTCATAAAAATATGGCCGGCGATGAATAACTTGTATGATACATATTAGTAACCGCTTTCTTACTTCCATTATGTTTATACACTTGAAAATATCGTAGCGCCAACTACAATATTGATGATGTGATCAGAGCTGTCGCTTATTTTTAAGAGTAGTTTTAGTATTTTGGAAGTTCATTAAATGTACATATGTATTAAATAAATGAAGATTAAAAGAATTGTAGTCAATTATCGGTTATTATTTAAAAAACTTGAAGATATATGTAGGTATGTCCAAATAACCGATAAGCTCATTTATAAAAATTAAAATTAAAATTAAAAAAATGTATTTGACTTAAACCTAAAAATGCGATTAAACGTATAAAACAAATAAATTAAAAGCAGCATTTTTTAAAAAAATTTCGCTCCCAAAAAATGGGGTTTCTTCTATTTCATATTACTTGCCCATACTTCCACAAAAGAAAAAACAACTTTTGATATTATTAAAGATAGCGACTTCGTCATGTGGCACGTGCATTAGCCACACCCCTTTCCATAGTGACCTCACGGTCGCTAATTATAACTAGAAAAAGGGTCACTGCGAAAAAAACAATCTTAACTATGTTTCCTTTTTCTTTCTTTCCTTATAGTACCTATAATCCTCCTAAAAGTGTTAGAAGCTATTTTGCTACTTTAATTTCTAACCGACACCTCTGGGTTTTGATATACATTGACATTAAATTCAAATTTAACTGAATTGCTACCTTCTTTCTTAGAATCGAAGCAACAAAAACGTATGTGGTTACTCTCTTGTTACAAAAAATGCTTCATTTGAATTGTTACTGATTTGTTACTTGTTTGTTACTATAATGTTACTTCTCAGTTCTCTCTTTTCTAAAGAAAACTAAAATTGTATTTGTTACTGTCTTGTTATTGCGTTGTTACTACCTTGTTACTAAATGAAGTAACAAAGAAGTGTTTGCTTACAACATTGCAACAACTTCTTTGTGAACTGTCATACTTGCGACACATTTTTTTTTGTATTCGTTCTCATGAATGGAAACTAATGTTGGCCAAAAATTAACCAAGGAGCTATTGAAAAGTGGAAGACCATCAATGTTTACATTTAATGAAAAGCACTTGTTCACATTGTATGAAAATTTAATAAGCCCATCTTGAAGACATTTTTTCAATCCATATTGCCAATACATATTATTTATGCCTTCGAAATTGCTAATTTTGGTGTAGCGAGGAGTTTGAATTAGAGTGCGGGCATCACTTGGTAGGCTTATTGCATTTGGATGATAGGTTTTTAATAACTCTAGAAGTGAATTCATAGAACTTCGAGTAATATGATGCGTCACAGACCAATGTGCTAAAGCTGATTGGAAAGATCCTATAGAATCAAGTCCGCTTATGTCGTGTTGTTCGTCATTGGTAAAGCTATGAAATATTTTGGCTGGAACATAGACATTTTCCTCTGCATTTCTAGAACAATTGATGGGTATTTCAAGACCGCATGGTACATTTGCTGTTTTTAGTTGACCTCTTGCATTACTTTTGTAGTGTAAATGAATCGATTTCTTCTTTTTCCAGAAACTACCATTTCTTTTCACTTTTTTCAATAACTCTTGAAATTTTTTTATGTATACTTGAAAAAAAGGTTTCAATTCGCTATTGTAAGGTAGATGTCAAAATTGATAAATTGAAACCTGGGTGTTACTTCCTAGTTATTCAAGTTCTATTTTGAAAAAGAAAGAATTTGAAACGTCAAAATGAAAGTAAGAAAGTAGTTGCAATTCGGTTATATGTTAAACACATGCCAAAACCAGTAACAGTGAAACTCGGGTGCTACTTCTATGTTACACTAACATTTTTTAGTCGCCGAACTTTGTTCTATATACCTTTATGTTACTCATATTTTTTCTTGTTTTTCGTAAAGGTTTTCAAAAACCTCCTAGTTACCTATATGATACTGAGTTGGTTTTTGAAAACAATAGTGTTACCTTTATGTTACCCATTTGGTTACACTTTTATAACAAAACTCAGATCTGTGCCACTCGAGAGGTAGAAGTGGGATAGATAAGCTGAATTGCGATTTTGATTTATGGAAGAGTAGTGATGGTAGTATTAGGACCTAACAAAAAGTTTGCGATTGTACAAGTAAGAGGTAGATATTTTGGAGACATTTTTACTGATGGGCTGATATTCTTGGTTTTTATTCTTAGCAGTTCTATGGCTTTTCGGCCTGCCTTTGCATTGCTTTAAACACCGATGCGTGACTTGGAAGCTTGGCACCTAAAAAATCTTAAGTCGTTTACCAAATATGACGACATTTGTCTCTGATTTTGCAAATGAAGAACGTTGGGTTGCTTACGTTTTTGAATTTAGATAATGTTGAGAGACTTAACGTGCATATCACTGAATTTTTTCTTTGACTTATACACTATTTACTTGGCCTTAAAAATTTCAACGGCACAGAAGTGAAGATTGATAAAAATTATGCTAGTTTTTGCCATGAAAGGAGATTGTTGTTTGAGTCAATGATTGCGATTTCCATATACTTAGAGGAGTCTGCAGTGAATTGAATTGCACAATTGTTTTTATTGAAGGCTTAGTAATTCTTGAAAGTAATAATAATTTTTTGTGTAAAATGCAAAATTTTCAATTCGGAAGTGAAATCAAAACTTAGCTATCTGCTCAGATTTGGGGACCATATGAGTACAATTTTATAGGAACTTCAGAAAGCAACTTTTTAGGCTAAACCAAAATACACCAATATTTATGCAATATAATAAGAAACAGGTCTCCAAAGCTTCTGACAACCACGTTGAAGTCTCAAGGACTTGTTTATGGCAGTCTATTTTCAATGACTATTAAGTGAGATTAGATGTTGGCCAAACCAACATAAACCATTTGGAATGACAGCTGTACTCGTTATTTCAGAAAAAAAAAAAAAAAAATAGTGCGTGCAGTCCCCCCGCGCGGAAGAAGTGAAACTCCCTAATATGAAAATGAAAATAGGAAGGAGTAGAAATTTATTTTGAGTGAACTCGTATTGTTTCTTTAAAAGAAAAAGAAAAGAGATGGATCGGAGTAAATTTTCACGGGATAGCTACTTAACACCATTTCATAGAACAATTTTTTATTTTTTGGTGGAGATTAGAGGACGAAAACGAGGATTTTAAAGATCTACATATGTACATACATAGTACTTATGTATGGAATAGAATACCAGGAACCTTTCTGAAACCGTTGATTGGCCAGTGTCAGTGGTAGCTGACTGACCGACCAATGCAGACCGCAGTCTTAACACCTAAGCCCAAGACGGAGAACATGATCAAACATGTTAAGACATGATCAAACATGTTTAGACATGATCAAACATGTTTAGACATGATCAAACATGTTTAGACATGATCAAACATGTTGAGACATGATCAGACATGTTTAGACATGATCAAACATGTTTAGACATGATCGAACATTTTTGAGCCGGGCGTAAATGGAAATTGCTTATATATACATGATTATGCCTCCACTAACTACTACATACTCATAACTACATATTATATTAAAATTGTAATAAATTCTTTCAGTAACCACTCACCAAAAGCTCTGATTTGTACATATGTACATATGTACATATGTATATTGTCTTCGAAATAAAATTCCGCAATTTCAATGAAGCAATCGAAATTTATTTTGCAAGCCAGGCACGATTTTCACACACACTACACAAATTGAAAATTAAGAAAGAACAAAGAGTTAAGGTGGATTTACATGCATCTGCACCCATAATTTTTCATCTGCAGCCTTAATTCTTTTCGCTTCTCTTTTTAACTCTTGTGCTTTATAAATTATAATCTACATAAACTAAACTATACCAAATCCAGCATTAGTTCCCATAATGACGCGTCATATAACATACAACTGTTATAGCAACAAATTTATAGCAGTGCCAAAAACTATGCAATCGATAATATGTTTAACACGAAAGTGTAACGCTGCATGTAACACGGAAGTGTAACGCTGCATGTTTGCAAGTCGCATAAGAAGTTTCACTTCAATAAGAACGCAATTCGCGTTTTGTTAATAAAGGCTGTTTTTTCAGACGTTAGGTTATCAATATGGCAATATTTTTTAGTAGTTGGTCTTTTTGACAGCTGTCAAATTTGTGATTTATGCTCAGTTTGTTATATGGGTAAGGCTTACTTCAGAAAGACATATGCAATCGTGCAAATTCATTGCCAAAATAATGGTTTGGTTCGTGAGACACATCGCGTGCTGCGTCCAATATTCAGTCGACATAATCGCCCAGGAGAGTCTGTAATTCGAGCCACCATCACCATGGGTCGGTTCTGCATCACCCTTACTCTAGTGAATAATGCTCATCCTCATAAACGATGCACCGTGTAGGGTGCGCCTAAGACGCCATTGTTGCAGTGGAGCAGAGTATCGAATAAGTTCCGAATGAGCCAGGTCACTTTTGGCTCAATGAGTATGTTAATAAACGCAATTGGAGTTATTGAGACCTTGTTACATCCTTTAAATGTCACTGTTTGGTGTGCTCTATGTGAAGAGCAAATCATTGACCTATAATTCTTCTAAAGTGAAGCCGGCTTTAATATTACACACTAGGAGGGGAACGCTACAGAGCCACAATTAATGACTTTTCATGCCTGAATTATTTGATGTGAACTAACTTTGGTTTGAACAAGACGGTGCTACATGCCATGCAGCCAACGACACAATCAATTTATTGAGTGATACTTTTGGTGACGATTTATCACCGCTGGGCTGATTTTTGTGGGGTTAAGACGATAACTGTCGCCTTGGAAGAGAATATTCGGTGCTATATTGCTGACAAAATGTCCCAAATGCTGCAAAAAGTTTTGAAAAATTGGACCTCTCGGCTGGGATTTAATCGAGCCAGCTGCTGTGGCCGCCTCCTGAAATCATTTTCAGAATTAAATGCATATAATGAAGCTAAATTCTTGGCCATATCACTAAATTATAAGCGTTCTATTTCTTCTTGAAAAACACACGTCTTAAAGACACTTTCAAAAAAAAAAAAAAAAAGCTCAAGAGCCTCACAGACGAAGAATTTACTGCCTACTTAACTGCAATATTAGAACCAGAAACTATTTCTGAGGTTCGTGCAGGTTCATGCAGAAATATCTCTAATTTTCAAAGCAAGATGCGGAAGTTCCAAACGTATATGGTAAAATTAAAACCAAAAAAAAAAAAAATTGCCAACTTATATATATATATATTAAATAACATTGCATATTATCTGTATAATATGGAAAGAGTTTTCCAGAAAGCACTTTAATACTTTGAATTTGTGAACGCACAATTCACTAATCAACAGTTGTCAGTTTATTCAGTAAACTTAACTTTTTTATCATGGTAAAGTACACGAACGAACAACGTCTGCATGTTATGAATTTGAAAAGCAAATATTTTTACTGTACTTCAAGCCGATAGTAATGCTTTTGAAATATCTCAAATAGCTTGCGTTTACAAAAAAAAAAAGCTTTGGCAATTAATTACTGGAAAACCCCACAAGAAACTTAACAAGAGACGGCATAGATTTTATAGTCAAAACGTTTTATGGAATTGATAGTTCGAAAGGCAAATAAATATTTACTTACTAATGAGGGAAATTCTCTAGTTCATGCAAATGCTGTAATGAAGCCCAATGAAACAATAATTAAGTTTCAGTTCATAGAAGGGGGGATGGGGAACGTTGATAGATTGTGTACCATACACAGTTGACATTATATGAAATCAAAACGTAGCTGGGCTATCAATCACGCCCGCTACCGAACATAAATGTAACAGCCACCGTAAAAACATATCCGAGTACCTTGCATTCGTATTCAATCATCGCTTTGCGCACGACCAGCTATAATTTGCTTTACACGTCTGCAAGTGAATTTTGTTCAATCATTCGAAGATAGATTAAGATACTCAAATGAAACCTTTTGCTAAGCTAAATATCCTCCAAAATTCAATACTTTTTTAAAGAACAATGCTTTAATTGAGCTTAATATTTATTTTCTATGAAAAAAGTTAAAGCAAATTGCTGAATTTTGACACATATTAACTTGCCGTGCGACGTCTAAAATACTGAAAGATTTTACTTCTACAATTTATAAGCTGTTCAATAATCCTAAAATTTCATAACTGACTCTCTCAAATATTTTATTCTGTACCAAGGTATGAAGCTATCACAATTTGCTTGTTCATTGTCCAAATATTATGTTCGAATATTTTAAAAGCTGTGGTAACCGTGGCGTGATGGTTAGCATGTCCACCTGTTAATCCAGAGGTTCGCGGTTCGAATCCCAGCAGAGGCAAGAATGTTTTTCCACGGGTATCGCCTTTCGCGAGGAATTGGCAAGTCCTCCGTTAGTAAATTCATTGCCATGAAAAGAGCTTTCTCAATTAGCCGTTCGGAACCGGCAGAAAATTGTAGGTCCCCTCCATTCCCTCACAAGGCATGGTTATGAGAATTGAGTTAGGCCCAGGGGCTCCTCGCTCTGTTGCGCCACCCTATTTATTTTTTACTTATTTTATTTTTAAAGCTTAGCACACAGATAAGAAAAAAGGACTACAGAGTATTTAAGTACTTGTGTCCTATCTACTCCGTGCTATACTCTTAAATCACAGCAAATTATCAACAAAAATCCAACACTGGAAAATTATTTGCATTATTGTTTTTATGTTTCATCAAAGATTTCTAATTAATTAAGGTACTCTTATGCTTACTGCCACTCATAAAAAAACCTTCCTTGAAGGCGTCTCTGTTTTGAGCACTAATTAAATTTTTTCCGGGAAAAATTGCGTTGATTAGTCAATTTTTCCAAAGTTCAATCATTTAAATTTTGTGTTGTTATAATTGATTTTCACTTTCAGGCTCATTGTTTTTGTTTAATTAAGTTAACGCATGGACTACGAAAGAAAACTCAACCGGCAATAAGCAAAAAATTAATTTGTTTGTGTACAAAAACCGCTGTGACTAATTGAACCAAACGGAATCATTGCCGCCATTTGTAGTATACTTAGATGTTGAATATATCAAAAACCAATTAACGCGTACAAAAAAGGCAATGCTATCAAAATTCGTGTCATTTTAATATCCTCTACTTTTTGAACCGATTTGGTAGAAATGTCCTCAATGAACAAATATTTGCCATCAATTTTCAATAAAAATTTTTCAACAGTTTGATGATGTCGCATAAAAATCCACTTAAAAAGTCATGAAATCATTGAACCGTTTTCTCGCTTTACTTCAACGTCTTTTCTATTCGAAATTATAATAATGGCCATTACTGCAATGCGTTCAGTTCACCTTTATTGAATGAGAATCATCCATAGCAAGACTGCAACGAAATCCAACTATTGAGTATTGTAAAAATTTAATTTCGAATAAAATAACAATAAAAAATGTTAATGGCTTCTGGAACAGACTTTTACTTTATCCATGAACATTTATTTTAAAAGTGTTTCCGAACTTAATAGCAATATTTTGGAAAACGATTCTCGGACATTTAAAAGAAATTGTTAAAGAAAAAGGTTCAATGCCTAGTTGTCGTGGTTTGTCGTATGTAAGCAATAGATGCAATTTAAAATAATAAAAAAGGAATTCTTTGAACATCGTGCTTCCTTGAAGTACTCGCGGCAGTGTTAATTGACTTTGAAAAGGTATTTGATCTGATATAAGTGATCCTCCGACAATGAATAGTTCCAAAAGTATCTGTTGCAACTATATACCAAATAACCCCTTAAAGAAGGAGAAGATTCTTTCACCGAAGTTCATTAAGGAAGTGTCTATATGCACCCACGGTGTAGGTCGTGTTGGTTCGTTCAACTCCATATTTTGAGCAATTTGAGAGGAAGAAAGGTCTAGTAGGCTCGTGTTGGTTCGTTATCGTTTAAAACACCGCATTTTCTCAGCCATTTCTGATAAGTAAATGTTTCCCAGAGGATAATCTAAAATTAACTCATTGTAATCGTTTGAGTTGCAAATCTCCTGCTTCGCGCAAATTTGGGGGTTTTATTAGTTTTGTCATTGAAATGCATAATAAATTCATTTTATTCGAGTGCGAATTTCAAACCTTATATTTGTTACAAGTTCTGCAATGGAAAATAGATTACATAATTTTAACCTTGAAATCCTGGACGTGGATCTTGAGCCATTATTTTTCTAACTGCGAGTTCTGCGATTGAAAAACAAAAATATAATAACTTTTCATTTCAATGACAAAACTAATAACATCTTCAAATTCGGGCAAACTCTGGCACCGGCAGGAGATTTTCAACTGAAACGACTGCAATGAGTTCATTTTGACCTATGGGAAACCTTTTCTTCTCAGAAATGACTTGCTATGCGAACGAATCAACACGATCCTACAAAACCTTTTTTGAGTCTATATAGACACTTCCGTTCATTAACGATGCTCAAGGATAACTTGTTGTGGATGACGACGCGATCCAGAAATTGAACAAACAGTTTTCTCGAAAGCCTTTCAGGAACTAAAATAAACATAAGGGAAATACACTGCATAACAAACGTACAAGAGAATCAGTGAAGAACTCTAAAAAAGACAAATTTTGTGGTACCAGACGTGATATCATATGAGTTTTACAAATAGATAAGGCACATCAAGTCCCAATGGCTCACAAGTCTAATATTCGACTTTATAGGAGGTAGTGATCTGCATACGCAATGAAAGGAAAGTTATTTTCTACCAATGAGCAAAAGAAAAGGAAATACACCGAGCTGAAGCAGTGATAATGACCGCTTCATAAAGCCAACATTTTTAGATCCTTGAGTAGAAATTGGGTAGTCGACAAGCGACAACTATGACGATGGTAAATCAACAACAGATGCAACCCAAAAAATGGGGATCCTTATGAAAAAATACCATGATTTGTTAGAGGATTTACTAGTTGCGCTGCGATGATTGACTTCAAAAAAGCATTTAATCCACAGCCACTAAATGTGATTCGGTGGGTAAAAATAGAAGCAGCAGGCGTCCGAAGACCCTGGTAGGTAGATCAAAAGGCAATAGCTCTATGGGATCAACAGGAATTACTCCCGGCCCCTGGTGGCACGAAATTCATGTGATTCAATAAACATATTTATTAATGTTCTTACTCTTAATGTAGTGTACTCAAATATTAGTACTATTACCCTTAGTCTTATTTTGCACATAGGATGGCCTATTTTAGACAATAAATGAGAAGAATGTGTCGAAACCAAAACTCTTCGTTACACTGTCAAACAAAGATCAGTACTCAAAGCCTGTGTGTGTTTATTCAAGTACTCGTCTCTTCATACATATCCAGGGACGAAAGCAGGATATCCACCTGGAGTCAACGAAGAGTTCCAAGCCAAAGTAGATGTGAATCGAAGAAGTATTATATATTCGGAGATCATATTAAATCCCTGCAATTAGCACTTGAGTTATGGTTAGATGATTGAGAAGATAAGGGGTACTGTATCAGTCCAAAAAACACTGAGTACTTGTACAGCTCGTTTTCTGATCTAGATATGTATATTTTACACATTTATATGAATAGAAATGTCCTCCCTAGTTGTAGTTTTTTTTTAAGGGAAAGCGCAGGGCTTGAGCATGAGCAGAGGAGGTATGGGATAGCCTTTTCTTCGTTCTCATCAAAGCAGCTTCTGAAGAAGTCGTTTGAAGGAACGTCGAGTCTTATGGCGTGTCTACCTATCAAGCAATATGCGGTATTGACATTGATTACGGACTCAATGTGCAATCTAGTTATGAATAGCAAGTGTCTTGTGGGTTTTAGATCTAGCTCTGGCCATATATATTTTGTTGTCACACAAATACAGGTATTGCTATACCAGTTCTTTGTTTCATCCCTTGAATCTCGCCTTATCATGAGCTTGCATGTAGCGATTGGTGCACAAATTCTCAACCTGCTGATTATGATCGGCAGCCCGGTTCCATTTCTTGGCCTTGCACTTACCTAAGATATTTCTGTGCCCCGGTACCCAAATAAGGTGAATATTGAACTTTTCGGCCATCTCCCTGATAGATAGACGACAATTGAGGGCGGTTACTGAATTCGTGGAAATAGCGCCTAGTTATCTGAGCGCCGCCTGACTGTATGAGAAGATACGGATATTCACTGAGGATAGCACTTTTTCTTAAAAATTTACTTTTAATTTCACAACAAATGTTAATTTTTATTTTCGTCTGCTACGTCTCAAAGGACATTCCGAAATAGTCTTTTCTTACTTTGTTTACTATTTTACGCCGCGCTGTAACATTTTTTAGATTAATTTGATCCCCTCCTTCTTTATATTTTATGCCAATAGCTGATTTTCAATTCAAATGATAACAATTTGTTTGTTTACCTTTCAAGCCGTTTTCTTATCTTAAATTATATGCAAACCTCAAGACTGATGATGCTAAGAGACTTCAATTATTTTTTAATTTGATGGATTGGGCTTAATGTCATTTTGCTTTGTTTATTTTTCTTTTAATTCAATTTTCAGGAATTAAAAAATCTTTGAATACCGCTTTGCAAAACCCAAACCCGTAATCTAATAAATCCAATCCAGATAACAAGGAAAACTGACAATCAACGGTTGTCATACTCAACACCTGAGCCCTCGTAGATTTTCAGAGTCACGCACCCCCGAAACTAGGTATACTTTCTGTCTATTTACTGTCAGCATTATGAAATAGGCATTTTCATTTTCACCACAAAAAAGAAAGTAATGAAGGGCGCCATTGTATAAAATGATATTCCTCCTGCGAAAAACCGACAATACAGTTAATTAGCTCGATTTATTACAAAATAACACTGTTATCCCAAATTAGTCGTTTTTGTTCAACGAGCCAATTAAAATTATTGACTATGTCAACGTTCACATTACTAATAAACGACAACCGCAATGTTCACATCAGCCATATGATTTTTGCGTATTTAGAATATTTGAAATGAAGTTCTCTCTTCCGTGGGCGCACTGAATATCCACAGCAAAACTATAAAAATTCCAATCAACCGATTTCATCCAGTATGTTATGGTCTAGATTTTCAGCTTTTCTCATGAACAAATCGCCATTTCATTTCCGATCAAATGCAGGTGAAAGTGACTAACTCGTGTTGTAATTCTCCCAATAGTCGTTTTACAGCTGCGTAGAATCTATTTACTCGAGTGTATTTTTTTTAAATACAAAATAAAAAATAATAAAAATAAAAAAAATGGCGTAATCTGCATGAAGCGCTAACAAAGTCTGTCTACTTGTGTGTGAATTTTCTCTGTTTACAGGAAACATGATGAAGATTAATTAACAGGCGACATGATAGCTCAAAATTATTTTCTTGTTTGCTCTGCACTGCAGCAGATGCCTTGTGGCAATTTACCAGCCTCCTGTTGTCCTATTCCGTTCGTTGTGTCTATAAAGGCAACGATATATAAATAGGTTCTACACTTTAAGTAGTGAAAAACAACCATGGCTTCGCGGAGGACATAATCTACCAATTTTGTTGTTGGTTTTTTGTTAAGCTTCAATTTTCATGAAGTTGACCACTTCCGTTACTTGGAGTACAAGCATTTGCAAATTACAACGCGTGTCGGGAAAATGTGTTACCGTGATTTTAATTTTTGTGAGTTTAAATTCCCATTAAGGTTATTTTTTGTTTTGGTGTATTTTGAATACATCGTGATAAGTTTAAATTAGGTGCTAGCATTAAGATGAAGCTTTCTCGGTTTATTTTTAGGATTATCTTAAATTAAAGCAATTCGCACTACCTAGAAAAATGTATGTAAAAAAGAGCGTGGCGTTTGAATTGAAGGTACGGATGATTGATCACCTCATTGTCAAGGCGGGCATAGAATCCAAAATGCAACAAAATCAACGAATGGTGGAAGAATACCTGACTTGATAATTGATGTATGCCTTATGAATTTACTTCTATTTTAGTAGGAGCCTTTTGGATATCTTAAGGTTTCAGATAATTTTAAAAATAGTTTTTCCGATAGACTTCCCAAAAAGAAGCATACGGAAGACTCTGTTTGAAGTCTTGGAAATGCTGATTTAAAGGACTGTGACTAAATCTAGAAACAGTTTATATGAGCTTTAGAAAGTAGTAAATTATAGTCACGGCGAACCTATTTGCTGAAATCACAACATTTCATAGATCTCTCCAAGTAAACAAACTAACTTTTATTTTTTGAAATTTCTATGCCAGAATACCCCCTTAATTCTCTAAGGGGGTATTCTGGCATATATCAAAAAATCGATATTCATTTAGGAATATTTTTCAAAATTCGTATTATTTTCAAAAACATGAACATGAACACTCCCTATACTATAGCCCTCTGCCTTCCCGATAAAAATACTTTGCAGTTTCTAAGTTTCTTTTTCAACAGGCACGCTAAAAAAAAAAAAGAGACAGGGACAGCAAACGACGCCATATTTCTTGCCGCACTTTTGACATTTCTCTTCAGTAAGGGTTGCCATTTCATGATGGAAAGATTTATGAGCCAACAATCAGTCGAAATTATTAAAATTTACTACAGAATTTCGGAGTCAGTGGCCTCAACGTTAATAGCGCTACGTCCAATTTATGGTCGTCATAATCGTCCTAGCAGATCAACAATTGAGCGTCTAGTGGAATAATTTGAATCCACAGGCACAGTACAAAATGTTCCCGTACCAGTGAGACAAAGAAGTGCCCGTAGTGTCGAGAATATTGCTGCCGCTGAGGCTTCAGTTTCAGAAAGCCAAAGTGGTAACACCTCACTCGGATCTCAAAAATCCATTGTGCTTCCAGAGGATGAGGAGGTGGGAAGAGTAGAGGGTTGAGCGATTTGGAGCCCTGAGTAAATTTCAGGACGTTGCTCAGTGGGAGATTAAAGATGTCGCCCAGTTCGTCGAAGAAGTATTCTCCGAGAGTTTTTTTCCGAGTGTGGGCCAAGCTAGGACACTCACTGAGGAAGTGGAATGATGCTTCCTCTGCCTCCTCATTTTGGCATCCTCTACATAAGTCGGATGTGCTAATGCCCATTCCCATCATGTGGGTACCCTACGAGTTGTGGTCCGTGAGAATGCCAATCAACAGAAAGAGCCGAAGTCTGCTTAGCTGGAGTAGAAATTCTGTTTTTTTCTTGGAAATATCTTTCCAAAGGTTTATGGAGACTCGGCATGTTTCTAAAGATGACCACCTGTCATTGGTATTTAAAAAATTGGGTTTGATTCTGCTTTTTTCTTGCACTAGTGGCTTTAGAACTGAGGTGTTCGTTTCGCTCGATTAGAGTGCTGACCCGATTTTAGGAGCAACAACTTGAAAATGATTCGGATTTTAATCGAAAAATCATCTTCAGCGATGAGGCTCCTGTCTGGCTGAATGGCTTCGTCAATAAACAAAATTTACGGTATTGGTCAGGCAGCCATCTACACGTACTCCATCATTGCATCCCGAAAAAATTAAGGTTTGGTGTGGTCTATGGGCCGGCGCGGCGTTATTGGGCCGTACTTCTTCCGTGATGATCAAGTCCGAGACGTTACTGTGAATGGGGTTCGCTTCCGTTCAATGATAACCGAATATTTTTGGCCCCAATTAGATGATATGGACTTGGAGGACATGTGGTTCCAACAGGACGGCGCGGCGGGCGCGGCGCCACAAGCCACACAACGAATGTTACAACTCACAATCAATTTATTGGAAACAAAGTTTGGAGAACTTGTTATATCAAGAAATGGTCCAGTCGATTGGCCGCCTCGGTCGTGCGATTTGACGCTGTTAGACTACTTCCTGTGGGGCTACATTAAGTCTTTGGTCTATGCCAAAAAGCCAGCGACGATTGATGAAGTTCGTACGAATATCGAACGTGAAATTGCAGCTGTATCGGCCGATTTATGCTTAAAAACCGTTGAAAATTGGGTTCAACTACTGGATTTCTGCAAGCGTGCCCGTGGTGGCCTTGCCAAAGAAATAGAGTTGTCATCAAACGTACTATTACAAAAATAAAGGATTTTATTAATATCTAAAACCGTTTTTGTTTTATTTAAAAAAACAATCTCTTTACACATCTCTTTTTTCCTTTTTTCAAAAGAGCAGATTTTGTGACCCGGCAGCTAAGCCGTTTAACCCTAGTTTACATTTTGGGGTTCGCGCGAACCAACAAGTCAACTTAAGAGGCTATACCAGTGTAACCAATGAAAATTTGGGCTATTTTTGGGAGTTTTTTAAAAAAAAAAAGTTTTCGATACAATGTTTTGAAGTTTTTTGGCTATAATTAGGTATATTTTCAGCTATATTTTATCATTTTGTTTTTTCAAATACACCGAAGAACAATAGAGTTATGTGTTGTCTTCGGAGGTGCGAAAGAAACTGCCCCAACAGCTGACATGATTCAGGCCAAACGAGTTACTGAAAGAAAAATATTTAAAAGAGGTATTTTAAGTTGAAAATATTGTCTATTAAAAGACTTACGATTTTGAAGAAATGTTAAAATAAATGACGCAGTATAAATAAAATAAGTCAAGAATAAGTCAGAGTAAGAAATCATCGTTTTTTTGAATGCCAAATTGGCAATTTTAAACCAATCAAAAAGATCGTAACTAGAAAATATATTCAAGACTAAGTGTGCCAGCGTCTTCGTCCGCAAGTTTTGGCATACAATTTTTGTTTATCGACCGATTGACATGAAATAAAAACTAAATGTTAAGTGAAGCTTACCACAATATATTACTGAAAACCCCATCTAGATAGGATAAGCCGTTTCTGAGATTAGCGTGGACAATCAAATAAACTGTTACGTTTTTATTATATGTATAGATATAGATAGATATAGAAGATATAGAATACTCAGTTTAAATTTAAGATCGATCGGTCAATTTTCTCTTTGAGTTATGATGTCAGCAATTTTTTAGTAATGTCGTTTCGGGGAAAATCACGTATAAGATTAAAACTATCGTAGTTTTTACCTGCGAGTGGTAGATTTTTAGAACGCTGTCATTCAAGATCTATTCAAGATACAGACTTGCTGCTGTAACAGAATATTTTTGAAGATGCAAACTATCGAATAAGAAAAAAGAAATCAATTTTTTCAATGTATCACACAGATATATCTCCTTAAACTTCTCGAAACTACTCTTTTTAAGATGGTTGCATTATATCTCAGGTTCTGTCTAACCCATTCCTTTCAAATTTTTAGGAAATCATTGTGATACATGTGACTTTCGTACTTGCTTTGGGTTTTTAGAAATTTTAATGTTAAGTACTTTGAAAAAAGAATATTTTTTTTATAACTGCGACCTATAACATACGATAGGTCGTAGTTGTTTGGAAATCTTTACTAATGAAGAATTTCTACAGTTTTTATTTGTTTTGGATCACTACAGGGGTTGAAATCCTGTCAGCCATGAAGACCCTTTTTTTGAGCCCCCTCTCGCCGGGGTACTTACGGCTTTTTAACTTTTTTTCTTAATTTCTTTAAACAATAATAAAAAACATATACAAAATTGATATCTAATAAAAGATACTTTCATTTTTTTATCGTATTTTCCTAAAATTTAAGATTCTAGTCAGAACACCCTCTTAGTAGTTTAAGGAATCATATTTTGGGGTTGGTTCTGTTCCTTTATGTACTCGAGAATATTTTTTTTGTTCCAAAAACAATCATAAACACGCGTAATATAAAACAAACAGTTGTAAGATATTATTCCACAGCCAAAAGCACAACAGTCCGACGATTAATCAAATATCGAAATGAACTTTTGACGTTTCCTATAAATAACAAGATCCATTGACTTAAAACCAAAATGTGTTCAGGTTTAAAGTTATTAAAAACAACAGAAAAAGTCTAAACTTCCCTATCTTTTCCTCCTTTACTCGTAATTCACTTTCCTGCAATTATTTATTTTTCATTTCCTTTTTATAATATGTCCCTTGAGGCAAAACTTTTCTATAGAAAAGGTTATTATTATTAAAATCCAATTCTTTGGGTGTATAGTTGCTGAGCTACAAGCTTCCAAAAATTCATAGTAAATTTTAAAGCAGAATGACACATTGAATTTCTTCCAGTCTCGTTGTGATAATAAAAAACTGTGGTGTTTGTTTTGTTTTTTGGTTTTTTTTTGATTCTGCTGGAACACCACAGTCTCTTTTAAAAAGTTTTCTGTTCATCTAGTCCAGTGTTTCCCAAAGTCGTCCAGGTGGACCCCCAGGGGTCCACGGGAGACTTGCTGGGGCCTACGTAGGCGTGAACAAAAAATGGGGGTCCATAAGATGTTAATGGTGGTCCACGAAAATTTATCTGCTTTTGATAGTAAAGAGCAAAAATGTAAGCATAGTTTTTATAAGGACCTACTACCTACATTGTTTTAAGTACCTAACTAATCAGATAATATTTCAATAAGGCAAGCGACTGTTACTTGTCCAAACTTGCGTATTCGATATTACGTGCAATTTCGTGTACAGACTTGCAAAGCGCTATCCTCCCGAAAATGCTTAGTGCTTGTTCAGACATGAACGGCGAACTCATTCATTTGTTTCCGGAATTTCGAAAAAAAGGTGTGAGAAAATTTATATCATCAGTGTTTGCTAGTGCCGGAGAAAAGTAAGTACCTACCTTTCTTTTTGATATAGTAGTTAAGTATTTTTTTTACGTGTATTAATCGTTTGATCACAAGTGCTCGTTTTATTCAATTGTTTTTTTCACGAGAGAAGCACAGCCTCTCTAAAAAGGCCGATTAAGAAATATTTCAGAGCAATTATTTTGTAATTTTTCTTGCAAATAACTACTAATTTTATAAAACAGTAATTTCACAAACATTTTAAATTGATTTTGAAGTAACTATTTTATCAAATTTCCTTTTCGGAAGAGCTGGGCTTGAGCTTCGATGCCAGTTTGTCACGTTTTAACAATGAAGCCGCAGACAAAAAAAAACGCAAATTCACGGAGCGCGTGAACTCATTGATTGGATGAAATTTTAGTTATCGTTTTTATGGACAATTTTGCGATTTCGACTTTTATTTTTTCCTACACAAATATGATCAGTATACGATACTGAGTACACCAATTTGTCTTAGCGGTTTATTAGTTCTTTCCTTTACAAGCCGTAATTCTATTTCCGCGTGCTGACAAAGGCTGCCTTGTGATACCTATAATCAGCCCTATCACAGATTCCATCGTAATCGAAAAAATTCTAAGTTTCCCGATGTTGGTATCACATAATCCATTCGGAGTGGAACGAATTTCGAAATTCGTAATTTGGTATCACGAATTCCGAATGAAACGGAAATATGACGTCCTTTTCTACGACAAGTTTCTTCTGTCGTAGAGCGTAGAGCCATAGGTAAAATCCATTTGTTAAAACATAAAAAACACATTTGTATAGAACAATTTTACAAAATATATTCTACTTAAGAAAAAACAATGAAAACAAAAATTATCTCGTAAATTAAATTACATCCAACTCTGTTTTTATTCACTCCCAGTTTTCATTAACTTCGTCTTTTAGGCGTTTAGCGTATCCTTTTGCCGTCTGGATTACAGGATAACATTTCATATAACCTGTTGTTTGTTTGTTGCTTTCACCCTTTAGGAACATCGGTTATTATAAACAGAAACACATATCAATGAATAGAATTATTTCTAAAAGAAATTACATTTTTTCAAAAGACTGTCTTCGTAATGCCCGTTTCCAATTTGATTTGAGCGGCGAAATTGACAGATTTGTAGTGTTTAAATAGTTCTCGTATTATTGTTAAATTACTTTATCTGATAGCCAAAATAACACTTGAATTTTATCTATAAACAAACTTGGATTTCACAAATTATTTTATGGTTTGTTAAAAAGCACAAGTGAATGAATTTGTGTTTCACAAATTGGAAAGTACTCAGGGACCACGTAACAAAAATCCTCTTTTGGGAATTTATAACTTGATGAAGAAAATATTTGATTATATTCGACAGTAAAATTGTATATTTCATATAACATTTAAGATTTGATCAATAATACAGATCTATTATAACTTATTCTGAGCACAAAAAGTGCAAATAAATCAATTTTTACTAGAAAACAAAAATCGGTAAAAAATGTGTTTGGGAAAAGTTAAGGGATTTTTTTTTTTAAGTTTAGGGATTTTTGTTTCTACTGCTTCGAGTATTTATTTTGACATAGGACAGCTGACTTCGAAAATGGACACTCTTTTTTTCAATCAGGCAATGCTTTTTTCGAATTCGTTCGGAATTTGTGATTGCTTTTTGTCGGGATTCGTATCGTGATTTTTCACTCGGGGATTTCGCCGAATGGATTTCATGATAGGGGTGAATAATAGAATGTATTGATGAGGATAACCATACCTACAGTCAACATAGGCCCCCAGGTTTGAAGATATGCTGACGATGGATATACCACCATGGATCACAAATCCATTTAATGAAACTTAAGTGGCCAATGTTGTATTACAAGAGGAGCTGCTCGAGCTAAGCTTCAATGAGGTGCTGAAGGTGAAATTTAGAAAAGGCTACGAAACATTGTGGCTACAAGCAGAAATACCCGAAAAATATCCTGGACTGTGGGAAAATCGCAAGGAAATTTTGAATAGCTTTTCCCTCGTCATACCTTGCGAAAGGAGTTTTAGTGCCGTTGAAAACCTCTTAACAAAAAAAAGAAGCAAATTAAACATCACAGAGCGGGGGGAATTGCGGTTATTGCTGACAAAAATAAAAACAAAAACATTGATCGTTTGCTGACACTCCATCAAATACACCTGAACTCCATCAAATGACCTGAATCTATATTACCTTATTAATTTTTTCTTGTAATTCTATTTTTTTAATAAATTAAGTGTTATAAAATGTACCATTTTTCGTTTTTATTTTACCTATCATAATAAAGGGACAGATCTCAGAAGCGACAGAATTTTTATTTTTTGATGACTTTAAGAATGTGGTAGAAATGTAGCAGCAGGGGGTCCACCGAAACCAGTAAAATTTTGAAAGTGGTCCGCGAGAAAAATAAGTTTGGGAACCACTGATCTAGTCAATTGACGTTATTTTTTATATATTCCACAATATAGCTCCATTTAAAACGCATATGTGTTACCTTAAAAGGAAACTTTTGTATTTTTAAAGCGCAGAACGGAAGTTCTTGATGTTTGATTACCTTTAATGTACGTGTGTGTTGCAAGTAATTTCAAAACTTTTCCATAAGAAAAAAAATGAGTACATATTAAAAGCAGCCAATTATCATGAAACCACTCAAATTCTTCGAAGCTCCTTCCTATCTTTCTCTTAAATAATAGATTAACTACTTAAATAAACAAATACGTAGAAAGATAGGAAACTAACAAGTTGCAACTAGAATTTTAAGCAGGATTTCAGAGGAGTAATTGAAGCATTGATAATTGTTTTTTATTACAAAGTATTGCAGGTAGTTTTATTGAACAGACAAAAACTAGTTATACGGTACGTGTTTGCTGTTAACTTCATAGCTTTGTTGGAGGGAGGACACGGTCGAAAGTATGTCGTTGTTCTTGAGCTGAAAATAAAACTGGTTTCTTGTTAAGGTGTTGACCCAAACATCTTTTCTCACAAGGGACGCGATAAAATATTTACTTCAAATGAACGACATTGTTCAATTCGCACAACGGAAATCCCCACAAGAATTGCTATAGCTGAACTATTTTAAAATTGCTTGTTTCCTTTTGTATAAGACCTAGAGATTCGAATTGGGTGTTTTTAAACTACCACTTAAGTATTTTAAGCAATCTTCAACAAGAAATCGCTCTCAAGTTTCTGTGGATATAACTGTTTACTTTAAACAATGAGAGGTTTGCAATTCTTTTCAGAGTAATTGACGATCCCAGTTTAAAAAAACCCAGGACTGACGATGCCGCCTCTGCTCGTTGTTTTGATCAAAAAAAAAAAAAAAAATTACTTTAGAGGCAGACACTGAAATGATTGTGAGAAAAAAATAAATCCTACTTATAAACGTGAAAGTTTTTATGTGTGGATGTATGTTTGCAGCTCTTACACGCAAAAACTACTGAATGGATTTTACTTAAACTTTCCAATAATATAGCTTATACATCAGAATAACACATAGGCTACAATTTATCCCAAAATTCCCACGGGCACGGGAACGTATACGGGAACTTAGAAACTACAACACCGATTTCAAAAATTTTTCCTCTGTTAGAATGCTTCATTATCCCCGAGTAACATAAAAACTAATTCATCCCCATATTCCTACGGTTCCCTATATTCCCACGGGAGCAGGAACGTATACGGGAACTTTGACACTGCAGCACCGATTTCAAAAATTCTTTCACCGTTAGAATGCTACACTATCCCCGAGTAACATAAAAACTAATTCATCCCCATATTCCTACGGCTCCCTATATACAACACCGATTTCAAAAAAAATTCTTCCACCGTTAGAATGCTACACTATCCCTGTGTAACATTAACTTTAATTCATCCACATATTCCTACGGGAACGGGAGTCCTTACTAATATAATAAGTGTGAAATGAGCTCTGTTTGTCCGTCGTTCTATGTTACCATCTCCCGCCCAAACTAATAAACCGATTTAAATGAAATATAAAACAAAGATTGTTCAGAACCTGAGGAAAGACAAAGACTATATATTTTTTCCCTATATTCCCACGGGAGTAGGAACGTATACGGGAACTTTGACACTACAGCACCGATCTCCAAAATTCTTCCACCGTTGAATGCTCCATAATCCCGGAGTAACATTAACTTTAACTTATCCACATATTCCCACGAAAACGGTCACCATATTCCCACGGGAACGGGAGTCTTTACTAATATTAAAAATGTGAATGTAGCTATGTCGGTATGTTTTTCGTATGTCTCCCGTTCAAACTGCTAAACAGATTTTATTTAATTAGCTACAGAGATGGTCTAGAACATGCGGAAGGATAAAGGCTATATATCTATCATTATATTCCCACGGAACGGAAATGGGAATTCAAAAACTACGGTCTCAAATTCACTATTCCACGCGGACGAAGTCGCGGGCACAGCTAGTTATAAATAAATATATAGAGTGGCGCAACAAGCAAAGGGCCTAGATCATTTCTCCCAACCAATACCCCTTGTGAGGAAATGATAGGGACTTACAATTTTCTGCCAATTCTAAACGTCTTCATGGCAATGAATTTTATAATCGTAGGACTTGCCAATTCCTCGCTAAAAACGATACCCTCTGAAAAACATTTTTGCTTCTGGATTCAAACCACGAATCTCAGGATTGACAAGCGGACATGCTAACGCCACGGGTTGAAAAAAAAGTATCTTAATTTCAAAAATTTCGAAAGTTGGGTGCCAGGATTAGCTGGTATCAAGAAAGTTCACAGTCGCAGCTGATGAAAAAAAGAAGGAAAAGAAACAATAAATTAATGGAGCTATCTTAGGGAAGATAATACCCATTTTTATCCCAATTAGTCAAAATAGCACCATTTACGTTTCATTGACGGAAAAAGGTAAGCTTTTCGGCTTTGAATCAGTTCTCTTCAAATTGGAAACCTCAAGCTCATCATCTTCTTGTGAAATTGTGTCAAATGTGAAAGAATTTTTTTCACTGACGAAAAAAAAACTTGTATAAAAATAAATAAATAAAATAGATCCGCAACCATACATTACGATGATAGAGCAAATTGAGCAAAGTGGTCTGTCTGTTGGAGAAAAACGCATATTTGCTTTTTTTTAAAACTTGTTTTTGAAAAAATGGATATATTAGGATGATTGTTCATTAGATCCACCGTGGTAATACAATGGGCCCAATGAGCCTAAGCTTGTTAACTACCTGGCAACCACTTTAACCTAACCTAACCTAACTTAGCACTTAGCGACTGTAAATGACTATAATAAAATTATAAATTTGCGTTATTGAAAAGAAGCCAATATAATATTACAATTATCTTTAGAAGTTCGCTAGCAAAGCCGTTCCCTGCAAAAAAAGAAACATAAGTTGAAAAGAGTTTTACTTGGGAGAAATATACTTCTGATATCATCTCATAAGGATAAAAAGAAATAATAAAGTAGGTACTCGTCTCTAAACAGTCTTATGCGCAAATTTTTTCTTGAAAAAGCAATCAGAGAATTCGATTGAACTCAAATACATTTTGAAATGTTAAGAGATTTATCAAAATATTTTCTTCAACTTTGGGTCTGTACGACTACAATTTTGTTGATAGTAGCAACCACTCATACAAACACAGTACGTGAAACAGCTTAAAGTAAATTAGTACACCAAAAATAATATAATTGCTATAAGCACTCCAGATCACAAGTTCAAGCTTCAAGGAAGAAATCTGTCAAGCCAAGTACTTACAGGGTATATACACTGAACAACCAGATGGACTTAGTGTATGAGGATACACTGGCCTGTAAACATGTGAATTGAATGTTTTTTGTCCTCTTTTAACATGAAACGTACATTTTATATTCTTATGAAATGACTTTTAAGCAAACAGAAGCTCCTTACAGTGTTCAGGAGCAGCGGAAGACAAGAAAATATTTCAAGGCTCTTGTGAAATGATAATCATTTTGGGTTTTCGAGCTCAAATAAAGTCTGTAACGAAGGTTTAGCTTCATTGCTTGCCAAATGGATTTAATTTTCATATGTAAGTAAGTTGAACCGACTACGCTGACGGTCATTAAACTTAATATCATTACTTCTTTTTTCATGAATGGTCTTGTGTAAGACAATCGCATAACAGTGACTGGGTGTGGGTACTGGGTATTAATATTGTAGAAACTCATTGGACATCCAGATTTTGCAACAGATAGTACTCAACGGATGTGATTGTTATACCTTTCGGCGGTAACCACAGAGTATTTTTCTGATTTATTGAAGTATTAGATGCGAATGCAACGCTATAAAGCTATGCGAGTATTGCGTGACTGCCCCCGAGTATCAATGGTCTACATGAGAATATTAACAAAGTCACATCAGGGCCTGTATTACATATCGTTTTAGAAGACTTTCGTAAATTGTAGGTGCTAAAAAAAGTGTTTATAAGACCCTAGGTGTCCCACAAGGTTGCGTCTTGAGCCCGTTGATGTTCGCTCTGTATATCAATGATATTGAAAATCATTTACCGGGAGGTGTCTGTTTCGGCGATTTATTCGTAAAGCTTTTACTTTATGCTGATGACTTAGTGATCTTTTCTGATAACCCAGTGACGTTGCAACTACAGATAAACAAACTGAAGCATTATTGTGATGCGTGGGATCTTAAAATCAATACTGCTAAGTCAAAAATAATGATTTCTAAACCTCAAAATCGATCTGATAATAATACACGAACCTGGAAGTTAGACGGTGTCAATATTGAAGTTGTTAGTGAGTTTAAATATCTAGGTTTTATTATCTCGCAAAATTTAAGTATTAAAGCCCATATTAAAGAGAAACTTACGATTGCAAAATCAGCGATTAATACAATATGGTAAAATTTTTTCTCAAAAAACTTTGTAGACCCTACTTCAAAGTTCCAGGTCTTCAACTCTACAATCAACAGCTGATTTTGTTATGGGAATGAAGTTTATGGTTACCAATTGCTGGAAGAAATGGAATATATTCAAAGATACTTCTTCAAACGCATTTTCCGGTTACCGTTCAACACTCCCAACTACGCCATCTACGTTGAGTCCGGTCTACCACAAATATATGTAAGAAACTTGAAGGCTAACGCAGACTATCTTACTAAAATTATGCATAGACCTAATAGCAACTTACATAAAAAAATATTACTTATATCACTTCGTTGCGGATATTCCCCTTTCAGAAATTGGCATGCACTTGCATTGGCACATAACCTACCGCTGAATTTAAACGTCAACAACAGAGAAGATTGGAAAAATAATTTCTACGACTGTATTTCTATGATTGATGAAGAAATGTACAGAAGCCATCTTGATAGAGCTAGGGAATCAGCCTCTAGATCCACATACCGTTGCCTAAATCTTAATTTGGGGAGTAGTAATTACTTTAATGAGGATATCTCAGTCTCAGATATGAGTTTGATATTTAGGGTGCGCACCGAAACTCTTCAGCTCAATTATAGACCACATAGGACAGACATTAACCCAGTCTGTTCCCTCTGTAACCTCAACCAGAATGAGGATGTATACCATTTCCTAGCAATTTGTCCTACCCTACAGGAAATACGTAGACTTCATCTGAACAAAAGTTTCTTGTCCCCCGAAGAATGTTTTTGCCTTCTTAACGGTGAGAGTGGTTAGAAAGTGCTGGTACGTTATGTTTCTCACGCAAAATACTACAGAAGCTCATATTTGAACATGTTTTGAATCAAATACATTATTCATAGAGTGGGTCAAAAAAATCGATTTTTTTTTTTTTTTACAAATGCTACGGAAAAATGGGTTGCTAGACTCCTTAAAAAAATTCTCAAAAATTATGAGCTCTTAATTTTAATATTTAGGTCCTCCGCATCGCAGTTTTGTATATTTTCGTCAGTCCAAAAGAAAAAAATTCATACCTCATCATTTATCGATTAAACAGAAAAATGTTCCAAAAGAATCTTTTAGGAAATTTAACGCTCTACAAAAAAGGTATCTTGTGTTTTTTCCGTAAATTTCACCATTTGAAAGATATTAAGGATTTAATTTTCATTATTTTAAGACAAATTTCATTTTTGTTTATGAATTTTATAACTCGACAATAAATGAATTTACAAAATGCGCAATACAAATTTTTGTTGGAAATTTACTGCTGTATAAAAAAGGTCTTTTATGTTTTAGCGCTGAAATTAACCGTTCCAAAGTTATTCATCATCAAACTTTTATGTGTACGGATTTTAAAAGTTTTTGGTGAGATATTCGAAAAATTTCAATTTAATTTATGAATTTCATTTCTTGTCATTAATATAAGTATTATTTGAGTTCTATTTTCAAAATTATCAAAATTTTTCTTTAGTTATTCTAAACATCTTATTTTTAATCATTAGAACTCACTATCCTAGGGAAAATTTCTCTCCTAGAGAATTTCTGTTTTGTATTTCATTTCATCTGTTTGAATTGTGAAAATAAAACTCAAATAATATTTATATTAATGACAAGAAATGAAATTCATATGAAATTCATAAATTAAATTGAAATTTATCGAATATCTCACCAAAAACTTTTAAAATCCGTACACATAAAAGTTTGATGGTGAATAACTTTGGAACGGTTAATTTCAGCGCTAAAACATAAAAGACCTTTTTTATACAGCAGTAAATTTCCAACAAAAATTTGTATTGCGCATTTTGTAAAATTCATTTATTGTCGAGTTATAAAATTAATAAACAAAAATGAAATTTGTCTTAAAATAATGAAAATTAAATCCTTAATATCTTTCAAATGGTGAAGTTTACGGAAAAAACACAAGATACCTTTTTTGTAGAGCGTTAAATTTCCTAAAAGATTCTTTTGGAACATTTTTCTGTTTAATCGACAAAAATTTTTTTCTTTTGGACTGACGAAAATATACAAAACTGCGATGCGGAGGACCTAAATATTAAAATTAAGAGCTCATAATTTTTGAGAATTTTTTTAAGGAGTCTAGCAACCCATTTTTCCGTAGCATTTGTAAAAAAAAAAAATAATCGATTTTTTTGACCCACTCTATTAATCAATGTCCAATAAATTAATTTTGTTTTAGCTAAACTGAAAGCCCTATATTCCAGAACTAAATGAGATAATAATCTTTAAAAAAAATATATAAGTTGTGATTTCGCAGTTCTTCTACCTCCATATCTCTTTTATACCTACTTATTTTCTTTTCGATGCACATAAACTTATGTATAGCTGTAATTTAAACATAACTTTGATTTTGTAAAATAATGCACGAAAACCTATGTTATTTATTTATATAATAATATTTGTTACTTATTTTTTTTTTTTATAAATTTAAGATATATTAACGATTTATTGAATCTTTCTTAAAATCTAAAATTCAGATTAAATCCGCCAGACGGCTTTCACGCCATGCTTGTACTTCTTTATTCAAATTTATAATGTAACTTTCTTAATTTGTAAATAAAGAATTATCTATCTATCTATCTATCTATCTAAAACCCTAAGAAAAGATAGACGATTGAACGATGAAGAACATATATAAAGTTACAGAATTTGAGCCCTTATGAATTCGACTGGAAAACAGAATCAATGATGAACATCAGTGAGCAGTTCATAAGCAGAAAGCTTTCAATGAGCTCCTGCGGCATATCTTCGGATAACAGTAATAAGGTTCGAATAAATATTAAAATCCTTAAAATAGACTTTTCCTTGCAAACTTCTACTGATGTTTAACTTCAAAATATTTGCTTTGTTTTTTCGACGTAAAATCACCCCCAATAAGGCTTATTAAACAAATGCTAAAATAAAATTACATCAAAAACACTTTCCTTCTAAAGTGCAATACGTTCTCCCTACTTCTATATCTTCTTTAATTATTTAGCTCGAAAAAAACCAATATAATCAGAAGAACGCAGATAAAACCAATAAAAATATTGGGAATTTTGTTACTGTGCATTTGATAGTCTCTTGGGTGCAAAGATAATCCTAATTAATCTTCGCACGTATTTCCGATTGAGTTTCTGGATTTGCTGGTTGCATAAGTTTTTTTTTTACTGTACTTCTCGCATACATTTATAAGAATAAGCAAAAGAATGATTTGGAATGAGAAGAGCTTTGCGGATTTTCCTTATAAGAACTGAAAAAAGATATCTTACCACTAAAAGATGCCCACTAACAACAAGGGATTTACAAATCTTTTGGGCTCAAATTGTCTTTATTCGCTGTTCGATGTTTTTTAAGGAATTTCCGTCTTCGTCTTTATTTCTTGAGTAAATTGAGCATTTTGTCTTTGCATGCATAATACCTTTATCCTCTCTGATTTAAAATTTACATATAACTTCGTTAGACCCAGAATTCTCCAGGATATTTTTTCTGTCTTTTACGAAGCTCTCTGATTTGTTTGTTTGTTTTTTGACATGAAGGTACTTCGTATATGACATCAAGGGTAACAAAGTTTGATCGTATTACCTTCACGTCGGAATACCATCTTTCAATAAATAAGGTGTCCTTTGAGTAATGCATGTGTAGCTAACATGCCTGTAATGTGGGAATTTGAGGTGTGAATAAAAAAAAATAATAAAAAGTTATTTTTACACTGGTATCACCTTTCGTGAGAAAATGAAAAGTCGGACGATAATAGCTACGGAATCGACAGAACTTGCAGCTCCTCTTGACGGGGACATTGAATGAACACGAATCGCCAAAATCTCGAATGTGTTACTTTACTTTTTAACTAATTTCGATTAACTTCCCACGAAATGGTGTCTGGACAACGACACCAAAAAAATGCCAAACAACTCCGCGGAAATTGGAATCAACACAGTTGCAAGGCAAAATTATGTAAAGTAAGCTATACCAACTATTTCAAATGTAGGAATTGTGATTAATGAATTAAAGATTAATGAATACTTTTCACAATTCCTGAAGGCAGAATCGCTGTCAGTTCAAGAAAAAAATTAAGTAAAAATAAGAAAAATTAAGAAATTAGCAATAAAGCTTTAATTTCTTCAAGTATTCCGCCTTACAATTAAAAGGAGGTATTCCAATTATAATGTTAAGAGATCTAAATCATTCAAGATTATGTAATGGCACCAGATTGGTAGTTAAACGATTAATGAATATGTTATTGAAGCGACAATTTTAACTGGTAAACTCAAAGGCGAAGATGTCTTAATACCACGTATACCAATGGCTCCACCTGATCTACCATTTGAATTTAAGCGTTGGCAGTTGCCTATTCGAATTGCTTTTGACATGACAATTAATAAATCTCAATGCCAAACGCTTGAAATCTGTGGTATACATTTGGAACATCCAGTTTTTTCTCATGTCCAAGCTTATGATGGTTGTTCACGTGTTGGAAAACCATCCGCTTTATTCATTTATATGACCAACTATATAAAAACCAAAAATATTTCTTATCTAAAAGTATTGAAAACAAAAATATTCAATAAAACACCTTTAAACAAAAAAAAAAAAAAAGGAATATTTTGCTTTTTATTTTCGCCCTGCGAAGCGGGCGGGGTTTGGCTAGTTCAATATAAATGCAGAGAAAGTCATTTCAGGAGTTTTTCAATAACATGTCAAATATATTAATGCGTTATTTAAGATATCTAATAGTTGGCGTCATTTAATATACCGTTTTTGCTTTTATACAGAGACTAGTTTTGAAAATTAGGATTAGTGTCCTCTTCAGTATGTATATTTTTTTAATTATAAAAATGGGACAGTTTTTGTCCGGTAGCGCATGAGTGATTTCAGTGAACGCAACAATAATCGAACAAAAATATTTGTAAGTGAATACAGCCAATATCAAAGCCAACTGTCAGTGTATTTTTGGTCAAATAAATTGTATTTGACTGGTGAGAACCTTTTGAATCTTTATTCATAAAGCGTACATCTATACTCTGTCAATTCGTAAACTGGTTTATTACGTTCAATTATTGACGAAATCATTTCTTACGATACGAAAAACCAAATTTACATTAAATATATTAGTTTTAACAAAGTGAGAAAGCATTTAAGATGGCCGCTGTGTAATCAAAGCGCTAAGTGCGCACTTTTATGTGCGGATGATGTTGTAATTCTAGCTGAAACCCCTAATGCTTTGCAGTTACAGATAAACAAATTAAAAAGATTCTGCGATTTATGGGATCTCAGTATTAATACCGCTAAATCTAAAATAATGATATTTCAAAATTCTCAACGCCGTAGAGCTGCACAAGAAAAATGGTTTTTGGAGCGAGAAGCCTTGGAAATTGTTAGCCAATACAAATATCTAGGGCTCTTAATAACATACAATCTTGACCTTCGTCCCCATATAAAAGAAAAGTGTGCTACAGCCAAAACTGCAATTAATCTTATGTGGAGCAAATTTTTTTCAAACAAAGATGTTAATGCTTCTGCCAAGTTTAGGGTTTTTGATGCAACCATTAGAACATGTCTGTGTTATGCAAATCAAGTGTTTGGATACCAAAATATTGACGATTTTGAAGCAATCCAAAGATTCTTTTTTAAACGTATCTTTAAACTAGCTGAATCAACTCCTACGTATGCTATTCACGTTGAATCTGGTATCTCACAAATATATCTTAAAAATCTGAAGGCAAATGCGGATTACATAATTAGAGTCATGAACAGATCGGATTCAAATCTTCAAAAACAAGTCATGAACTATGCGTTCCTACAGCGTTTATCTCCGTTTAAGGAATGGTTTGAGCTGGCAAATAGTCACAGCATGTACTTTAATATTAGTAACCTGAATTTAGTAAATTGGCGAGATGTTTTTTATCGATGTATAGCAAAAATAGACGACTCTTTATATCTGCAAAATTTAAACAGAGCTCAGACATCCCCGACCAGGCTTATTTACAGGGAATTAAATCATGTGCTGCATAGTAGAAATTATTTTAGTGGAAAGCTTTCTCTCAACCAAATGAGTCTTATATTTAAAGCGAGGACGGAAATGCTCAATTTAAATTATAAACCACATAGAACTGATCTTAACCCGATATGTAGTTTGTGTAACCAGAATGAAATTGAAGATGTGTTCCACTTTTTAGCTGTATGTCCTATTTAAAAAAAAATCCGCAGTCTTTATTTTCAAAAGAGCATTCTTACACGCGAAGATACAAAGCAGATTTTAAATGGTTATTTATGTTGGAAAACCCTTTGTCTCTTCATTAATCACGCCTTATATTACCGGAACAGCTTTACAATAACGTAATACAAATATTGTGATCAACTATTTAAATATATGTATGTTTTAAATTTTCTTTTTTTTCCCCTTTGTTATTAGTTAAACTTAAATTTCAACCTTCTAATTTCTAATGTAAAACTCGAAACATGTCAATTGAGGCAGACGGCAAAATTTTTGCCATGCTATTATTCTTAAGTAACATTTAATTAAAAATTGTAAATTTATCGAGAAACATAATAAAGAAGAAGAAGAAGAAGAGTACTTCATGAAAGAAAGAAATTTATTTGCTACTTTGAGAGAGAAATAAAAAAAATGTTCTAAGGATTAAGCAAAGCGTAAAAATAATTGCTTTCGATGGATACTACGTATAGTTTTTCATTGACAAATTGAAAATACTTATGTATGTATTTGCTTGTTTATCTATCAGATATTTCTTTACGTTTGTTACCCGAAAACGAAAGCAAAATGAATGAGAATGGCGCGAAAGTTTTTCAAAAATATGAAAATTACCACTTGAGTTCATTCCGAACAGAAAAAGTCGCAATTGGCTTACACTCATTATAGTTTTGCTCAGACATAGAATAATTACAAAACCGGGAGACTTGCCGACGCTTGCGGATCAATCATCACTCGCCAGTGTGAAAAAAATAAATAAGAGAGCAGTGATTCTTTTCAGATCACAATGGACGTAGTGCGCCAATAAATGAGAAGAGCAGAGGAAGAGGGATAGGAAGTAATGAATTAACTTTTTAATTTTTTTAGAGAACATCGAGGTTTGGGATCAGTGTTGTCCCCCCAACGTGCCCGAAATGTAGCGTCGCGGCGTTAAAATGTAGTAGAATCTATGTACACTAGTTAAAAACGACATTCCTCTTGTTAAATAAAGTAAACATGTCAACGAAAACTTAAAATTTTATTTCAATAAAGAAAACATTATTAAAAAGTCTAATACAACGTAAACATTTAGTTCAATAGGTTTAACAAAAATAAATACCCCAACATTTCTTTAACCTCATATTTTTAATTTTATGATATGAAAAAGCCTGCGTGTAGCAAATGTAACTAATGAAGCGGGTGCATCATAAAATCTTTCTCTCAAAAGATCCTTTGACGACAATATCGCATCAACAGCCAAAATATTTAAACTGTTTCTCGAATGGCTTTTTATTAAGCTTGGACTTGAAAAACATCGTTCTGCTGTCGCACTACTATGAAGCAAACTGCATAGCGTTAGCATATAGCTGCATAAATAGTTAAGTGTTGGCTTGGCCTGGAAATTTTTGACTTAAATTATTTATTAAATTTAACAACATCTTCATCAAAAAATTCGGTCAAGAGTTCTTTAGACCCCACTAACAACTTATATACATCGGTTGAAATAACTGCATTTCATCATAAATTTTTACTAACATGTATGAATGTAAGAAGCAGATTAAAAAAAAAAAAAAATAGTAAAAACGCTACAATTGTATTAGGGGGCAACGCTGTTAGTGATAGTAAAGTGTTCTCAGTCCATTTGAAAATTTTTTTTTTTGGCACTCGAAAAGAATTTCACATTTTCTATTGTTTTTAAAACGTTGAAAGTTCTCTTTGCTGTGAATTAAATTTGAGCGCTGGTAGACAATACTGTTCATAAGTTGTGAGCAATAATCATTCACTTTGGCAGAGAGTGATTTATAAGTATTGTCGTTTTCAAGATTTTTTTTTCATAGGAGTGAGTTGATCATTTTTCACTGTTTAAATCTTTATTTTTTTTTTGTTGGTTTTTTAATCTGAAATCCACTACTTTAAGAAAGATCTCATTCAATGCCCAAAGCTACTAATGCTAAATTGCTGCCTAATTACTGTGAAACGAAACTAATTTAAACTTTAAAATTTTTTTATATGGGTGTTTGTACAAAAATTGGGTAATACAATGTCATCAACCAATTAAACGATGTATTATTAAATTTTTTATGTTTTAAAATTGATTCTAATACAAATTTAGGTTTTTTATTCGACTTCACAATATTTACTCAAAACGTCGTCAGTTCTTTGGTGTTTCATACCCGCAAAATTGTGCAGTTAAATAGCTGTGTATAAAACATTTAGCTCAATATAAGAAAACTTTCTATTTTAGTATAATCTGTGATGTATTGAACTTTCATATAGTAAAACATTCCCATCAAAGTTGTTGTAAAAAATAATAAGAAACGAGTGTTCACTTTTATTCACGTCTGTCCGTTGTGTTTCTCTAAAACCCGAATTTCACTGAAAATACTCATTTATCGGACTCATTATCCGAGTTGAAATTCCAGGGTTTTACTAAAGTTAGGTTGATAGCGCGTTGTTTTACGGTCGCCATTGCCTAGTCAGTGCTATTGTTGTGTTCATCACTAAAAATGGCGCTGATCCAGCCAAAATATCAGTACATTGGTGACTCACTATTTCTTTGCAAATCTGGGTTGAATCTCAATTTCAATGCAGCTGACTTTGATTTGTTAAATGAAGGCTCTTGATATTTGAAACTTTAAAATGAACACAAGTTCTAAGCAGAAACTCATGTTCATGCTTATTTCGTCAATCCGCTGGCTTCAGTTCGTTCTCAGATATCGCAGTTTAGTTAGCTGTGCCCGCGACTTCGTCCGCGTGGAATAGTGACTTTCAGCAGCATTTTTAACTTTCTTAGGAAATAAAACTTCTAGCCTTAAAAATGGCGTTATTTCCAAAAAAAACATTCAACCCCTATTTCAACACATTGTAGCCTGCTTTTGAGACCGTAGTTTTTGAATTCCCATTTCCGTTCCCGTGGGAATATAAGGATAGATAGATAGCCTTTATCCTTCTGCATGTTTTAGACCATCTCTGTAGCTAATTTAATAAAATCTGTTTAGCAGTTTGAACGGGAGACATACGAAAAACATACCGACATAGCTACATTCACATTTTTAATATTAGTAAAGACTCCCGTTCCCGTGGGAATATGGTGACCGTTTTCGTGGGAATATGTGGATAAGTTTAAGTTAATTAAGGGATAGTGTAGCATTCTAACGGTGGAAGAATTTTTGAAATCGGTGTTGTATATAGGGAGCCGTAGGAATATGGGGATGAATTAGTTTTTTTGTTACTCGGGGATAGTGTAGCATTCTAACGGTGAAAGAATTTTTAAAATCGCTGCAGTGTCAAAGTTCCGGTATACGTTCCTGCTCCCGTGGGAAGATAGGGAACCGTAGGAATATGGGGATGAATTAGTTTTTATGTTACTCGGGGATAATGACGCATTCTAACAAAGGAAAAATTTTTGAAATCGGTGTTGTAGTTTCTAGGTTCCCGTATACGTTCCCGTGCCCGTGGGAGTTTAGGGATAAATTGTAGCCTATGTGTTACTCTGATGTATAAGCTATATTATTGGAAAGTTTAAGTAAAATCCATTCAGTAGTTTTTATGTGAAAGAGTAACAAACATACATCCACACATACAAACTTTCACGTTTATAATATTAGTAGGATATGTCAGAAGACAAAGATTGTATTATTTCGTAAAAGATTATTTGAAGATTGTAGCATTTAAGAAAAAAACAGTAAAAGTCTTGTTTCAATTTTCACACTGGTCAGTCCCTGACAGCTAAATTCAGAAAAATCGAAATGCCTCTGCTTTCGATCTGATCGACTTTATTGTGAGTGATACGTTCTTTAGATAAGCCATCATATATATCGGAATTTGTAGTATCATCATCAACGCGAAAAGTTACCTAATTTTTGAATAAACACCCATATTTCAAAAATGTCATGAAAGTCATTTGTGCAGCATTCACAGTTAAAAAAAACAACTTATTAAGCTTTTAATGAAAACAATGTCAGAACTATGACTTTTCTTTTATATTTTTGTTTTTTTTTAGAATCTGAGTTTTTGGTTTTTAAAAGATTGACATTCAAATTTCGCATTAAAAAAAATAAAGAGTTTCTTTCGACCTTAAAAACTATGGAAGAGGAGTACTTTGAGTGCTGTTGGTATATTTTAATAATGTTTCACTTCTTCTTCTATTCTCAGTTGTTGAAAACACGAGCTTCCCACTCTTGTGTTCACATCGTATCAAAATCACTTGTAACATTTAAAATATTTGTTATTTGGATGGAAAGATTCACTCTAAAACTACAAGCTTTCAAAGTGAATTGCAAGAAAAACACTTTTTCAAAATTCCAAAAACTTACCAACAAAATCTTCTATGCCGCAAAATATCCTCGATCTTTTATTAACGTTTAAAACCTCTAATAGTTTTTCTTCGTTTTTACACTGACTCACACAGTCAAAACTCTTTATTTTTCTAGTACTGCAACAAAAACATATTTTCCGATAGACCTCATAATAATCAAAGTTATCACTGTTGTGTATTAATTTTTTTTGTTATAAGGTCAAGCAATGACACTGATCAAACAACAGTAGCCTCTTAAAATTTTTCAATTCTTCAGTTAACACGTTTATCCAATTTAAAATATTTAAACAATCGATTCGACTGTGCAGAACATTCAAAACATCACACAAGTGCACATCTGTTTGAATTAATACAATAGTTTGTATTTTTCAAAGATTTTTATGAACAGCCCTGGTTTAATTTATTTCTCCTTAAATATTTACATAAACAACACGTTAAGCACCTGTAATAGTTTGCAGTAAACACTTTGCGTAATTGTATTCACAAAAAAATTTTCAAATGAGTGCCAAATTTTCAGCACTGAACGAATTTGTACGACGGCAACCGCTAGAGAAGAGTATTTCTTTGAAAATCTGTCAAGAAGAACGACGAGAGCAACACGACTGAATTGATCACGTCCTTCGAGCAAACTAAAATTGAAAATCACTTACTTATTGTATTTACTGCTGTTGCAGAGTTTCATTCATAAAATCAGATTGTACAATGAGGGCCGAAATGTTAAGAAAATTTTGCCATTTTATTCGCAAAATGAATTGTGGACTACGATTTTGTTTTGTGCGCATGAATTCGACCACGTGGTTTTTGTATATCTGCCTATTCATTTTCTAAGACCTGTTGAATGATTTTGAGATTCATTAAAAGCAGAAGGGTTTTCAGTCGGGGAGCGAAAGAAGCAAATATTCATCATCAAAGCAATTATCGGAGATTTATTTGACGAAAATAATCTCATGAGACAGTCCCTCACACCTTTTTTCCATGATAAAAAAAGGCTCGCCAATTTGTTGGCTTGTGCACAAAAGCCATACAAAACTGTCTCAGTTTTCGATTTAATAGATTCTAGACAGTGACATAATTTGAGCTAAAAAAATACTTCTTTCCTTTTCCTCTAAAAAGAAGTGCTTCCGATACGGAGCCAGAGATATTCTCATCCCGAGAATATTATATTGGTCAGACGTAAACAGTTTGATTGAGGAAACGGAGAATAAGAACAGAGTAATACCAAAAACCAAGCGCACTTTAAAAAAGAGCATTCAATGAATTCTGTATTTTGAAGCTCAAAGTCAGCCAAATAAAAGAACCCATTTTAAGTAAGTAAGCTGAACAAAAATTACTTTCATCCCAGGGAAGGTAGTTGCTTTTTTTTTTCTTTTTTATTTAGACAACCTCCTAAGATTTTCTTGTCTATTCTGTAATTGAATTGTGGTGGGTTACCACACTAAGAGAAAATTTTTGCGAAGTCGGAAACACCAAATAAAAATGGGAGGATTATTGGTTTAAGAACCCTCTTTAAACGTTTGCAGAGTAATGCCACAGGAAATGTGGTAACCTTAAATAAAAATGAACTGTAAGAAAGTACGAGTATGCAGCGCAGTTTAAACTCAATTTGTTTCTACAACTGAGAGTTGCGAGGTTGGAATCGATTTATTTCCTCGATGAAAAACATAAACCGGAATTTTTCAATAAAAATTGTTTAAACATTGAAAATTAAACGTTTCTGTATCTGAGGCAAAGCGTTTCCTCAAACTATTCAATATTTGCTTTATCTAATCGAATCTTTATGATTATCTTAATCTCATCTTTTTCATCAGAATGCAGAAACAAATGTCAGTCATAGCTGAAGAGGTGTAGTCAGATTACAAATAATGTTTATGTTGTATTAAAAATAAAAAACTATGCATTCTTTCAACCCATTATAGATGAACTGCCACTTGTTCAAAATTCAGTGTATGCTTCTATTCTCAATTTTCTTAAAGTCCCGTTTATTATATCCATGCGTCTACTTTTTAATTCTAGCAAAAGTCACTTTCCCTATGATATAAAATCAGTCTTCGATAAAGTGTTAGTAATTTAAGCTTATTGCGGTTCAATAGAGAGAATGCAAATAGAACGGGGTTCAAATTTGAGACGGCTCGAATATGTCTATAATCAAACCGAACATTGAATGTCTTCCATCGTGTAGTAATTTTTATTTCAAATCAGTCCGATAACTTACGACTGTTCCTGTGCATAAGCATACTATTTACTTAATAAATGCTCACTCCAGTACATAGATTAAGCTAATCCATTGCTTATCTATTGCCATTGGACCGAATGATCGAATGATCCATCCGCTATTGTACTACCGTATATTTGCAACGTTTCTCTAAATCAAATGATAAAATTGTAAGACATTCAATAAAGAACCACCAACGTGAACAAGTCGTCTTTTCCTCTACAAATATATAGCCTACAATCGGATAATAGATAAATACATAATAAAAGATGCATATATTATATGCATTTTCTTTGATAAAATGAAAGTTCAACCTCTACTTTAGATCTTACTTAATGTTATTAATTTACAACCGAAGTTATCTCTTTGTTTCGAGCTTCATAAATCATTCTTTTCGGCTGGGCAACACTGTATAATTTTTACTTTTTTATTTGATAAGACGCGTTCAAAAGCGTTTCAATACAATGGTATAATATGGCTCCAAAAAACCGTACTTACAAGCACAACTAAATGGAAATAGAATAATCAATTTTCTTTCCATCTTGGTCTTTCAATATTCTTCTCATACTATTCTAGTCTCATAAAGTCTCATCTTTCAATTCCAAAGACCAATAGTTTGGATGCCTTTAAGAAAAAAAAAAAAACGATTGATACGAGTAGGTACATCAATATTATTTTGCTGTGTCGAATGTAAGAAAACTTATCATGCATTGTAGACAAATAATGTATGACAAAATTCTGTGAAATAGAATTTTTATTGGAAATATTCCAATCGAATCAATCAATCAATGACAGCAGTCATACAACATTTATGTGAAACAGTATTTTTTACAATGAATTTTAAAATCATACATTGTAAGTGATGTATGATCTGTGAAATAGGCCCCTGATGACTTCTTAGGAGACACGTTAGTTTTCATTTACTTAATTTACAATAGTGATTTTCTTTTGACATTTTGAATTTAATCACTATTTTATTTGAAAAAAAATTCCTTTAGTACGCATAAATGTATTTGGAACAGGCAGACATCTGAAACCTTTGCCTGAAAGCTCAGTATAGATTTGTCGTTAGAGGTCATCAGCTAGCTAGTTATATAGTAAGTTTCATTGATATAAAAAGTTTGGTACCCGTGGCGTGATGGCATGTCTACCTGTTAACCCAGAGATTCGTGGTTCGAATCCCATCAGAGGCAAAAGTGTTTTTCCACGGGTATCGCCTTGAAAAGGCAATAAAATTGTTCGGTATAAAATTGTTCGAAGAGCATTCAACCAGCCCTGGCACCACGTTTCTTTGTAAAGAAACTTCGTTGGAAGTTAAATTATATATTTCCCAAGGAAAAAGAGCAATCCTAAAACTTGTGCAACATTGTATTTTATAAAATTCTACACAATTTGCTATAAAATATTTGTGATAAAACAAAACACGACAAGTCCCAGGAACTCCCGAAAAAACTACTTGGAATAATTTTTTTTCTTCTAAAGAAATTCCCTTATAACACAAAAAAGGCCATTTACAAAGAACAGCTAATTTTTCCGTCGCACTAAGACCAAAATGGTAAAAGAAACTGGTTACTATGACCTCCTTGGAGTAAAGCCCAATGCCTCCCCTGAAGAGCTAAAGAAAGCTTACAGAAAACTTGTACTGAAATATCACCCCGACAAGAACCCAAATGAGGGCGAAAAATTCAAGGCCATTTCTCAGGCGTATGAAGTCCTCTCCGACACCGACAAGCGTCAGATTTATGACGAAGGCGGTGAAGCGGCCATAAAGAAAGGTCGTCGTGGCAAAGATGTCATTCACCAGATGGGCGTTCAATTGGAAGAGATATACAACGGAACGACGCGTAAACTAGCTTTACAAAAGAATGTCATCTGTGATAAGTGTGAAGGACGTGGTGGCAAGAAGGGAGCAATCGAGAAGTGTACACAATGCCGAGGTAATGGCTACGAGACCCGCATTCAGCAAATCGGACCCGGTGTGGTGCAGCACATAGAGCAAGTGTGTCGCAAGTGTTTGGGTCAGGGTGAGATTGTTGCGGAAAAGGACCGTTGCAAACAATGTGCCGGTCGCAAAACTGTGCGAGAACGTAAGGAAGTACACATCGAGAAGGGTATGCGTGACGGACAGAAGATCGTCTTTGCTGGTGAAGGTGATCATGAACCAGACCTACAGCCCGGTGATATCATTATTTTGCTTGAAGAGAAAGATCATGGTGTTTTTGGCCGCTTGGGTGACGATTTGACATTGAAAATGCCAATTCAGCTGGTAGAGGCTCTGTGCGGATTCCAACGTGTGGTTAAAACACTTGACAACCGTGATCTAGTGATCACTTCACCTCCCGGCGAAATTATCAAACACGATCAGACCAAGTGCATCATGGAGGAAGGTGTTCCTCATTACAAAAATCCAATGGAAAAAGGACGATTGATCATTCAGTTCGAGGTGATCTTCCCCGATACGCTCCCAGTTGCTGTTCTTCCAGCTCTCGAGCAGTGCTTACCTCCAAGAGTAGAAGTGGCGATTCCAATTGACGCGGAAATTGTGACTTTGGAGGAGCTAGAACCTCGTTCAAACCATCGTCAACATCATCGTCAAGCGTATGAAGATGAGGAGGATTGCTTCCCCCACGGCGGTCACAGAATACAACAATGTACCACTAATTAAGCTACTAACACATCCATACATTATAATACATCCCTTAGAGCAAGATTTGAACTAACTCAAATAAAATAAACAATAAATGAACACGTAGAGATTACTAAAAAATCGAACATTTTAGGCAAAGAATGAGGCGCAAAGGAAAAAGTATTCCATCACGAATTTTAAGACAACCAACTAACGGCATCCCAATTATGTATTGAACAATTGAAGTTTTGTTTTCAAAATAAACTAAACAAACACATTCAAATCAACAACAAGAGTTATGTATAATGTTCTCATCATTTTCATGGGGTTTTATGTAGTAAAAGACCGACCAACTAATAATCCAGCATCAACTACTGTATTCTGCTTTCGATCGTGCAAAGCATATCTCAAGCGACCGACGTGTTTTTCTCTGAATTGGAAAGCCAATTTTTTTTATGGATGTGATGATCTAGGCAGTATAAAAACACACATACTATAAACAATAAATTTATGAACAATTCCATTTAAAATACAACACAAAAAATCAACTTTATCTCTTCGAACAATTTAGTGTATAAATATAAAAGGAAAAATAAATTATCAGATAAAAAAAGGTCTTTCTCGATTAGCCGTTCGGAACCGGCAGAAAATTGTAGGTCCTTTCCATTCCCTCACAAGGCATGGTTGTGAGAAATTTGCTAAGTACTATGCGGCTCTTAGTTCTGTTGCTCCGCCCTATTTATTTATTTTTTCGTCGAAATTAATCTAATAGATTTTTAATTTCTCTTTTTGAGACGAATGAACAAATAATATTGGATTGAAGGGGGAGGTCCTTGAATATTTAGGGTTTGTATTGCACCTCGACCTTATAGATCTATTGTGCCCCCTACTTCTTAATTGGTATTCCTTAATTTTAAAGTACTTCATCCAGATTAGTTCCTCTGATAAAACTTAGTATCTGGGATACGCTTAGGAGCTTTAGCTCCCTCTCCTCTATACGTAGTGGGATCCTAGGTACTTCTTCCTTTGGTGTACTAAAGCTTCGCAGTCACCTAAGAGATGGTCAGGATATTCTTCCTGTTCATTGCAGTATCTGCATTGGTCGTTGCTCTCTATGCCTAGTACTTTTAGGTGTTTTCTTAGTCTGCAGTGTCCGGTTAAGAACCCGGCAAGCGTTTTTACATTGATTCCACTTAGTTTTATTTGCGTCTTTGTAACGTTTTTTGTTAAAAGTGCCAAGTAAAAGCTTGGCTTGACGCATTTTGGAGAGGTCATTTCAGTGTTTAATTCTGTTGTCTTCCTCCGACTTTTTTATTTATTTCAAAATGTGGCTTTCTGTTACTCCACAAAAAGGTTCCGGTACTATAAGAGGTGATCCGGCTCCTATCTTTGCCAGTTCGTCTGCCTGTTCATTGCCTATGATTCCTACATGTTCTGGTACCCAGTAGATTGTAACTTTGTTATTACTGCCCAGTTTGTTCAATTTGTCAATGCATTCACTGGCAAGATTTGAAGAGATTATGTAGGATCGTAGGGCCTTAATTGCAGCTTGTAATATGTCCGTCATTATTGCAATATGTTTGTTTTTATATTTTTTGTCAATATTTAATCCCGCACATTCGCGAGGGGAGGTCCTTGTAAATGCATGAAAATCGATCAGTTTTCGAATATATTTGACAAGGTGATAAAATTTTTTTAATTGCTTTTAAGCTTTGACACAATTTTATTCAGTCTTTCGGGGTTACGTGACGCCCCAAGCTACTCCATTTGTCATAAATTAACTTTTGATACCTATGATACAAAAAATTAGATCCTTTTTCTTTTTAGGACATATTAACGGGGAGGATAAACCTTTAAATTAAAAAAAGTATAAATTTTCATATGAAATAAAATTATTGTTTAAGAAAAAGTCAGAATTTGAAGTTATTTTTTCACATTTTTGACACCCAAAAAGTATTTTATCAACGAAAAATATCAAAAGTTCCAAGTTAATCCTTCCGGTAGTAATATGAAGGAAAATCTCACCAAACTTCAGAGAAATGGGTCAGTAAATATTTGAGTTACAGCACGAGCAGTTTTTAAAAATACAGTTTCGGGATAATCGCATTTAAGGTTATAGTGCATTAAAATCACTTACCGATTAATCTGCAATTTTAGGTTCATACTACACATACATTAGGCCAGTAAATTCAAACCATTTGATTCTCTATGCCAAACCTTTTATAGAAAGTGAAGATCTTGACCGTGCCTTCACTGTTCAAGAAATCTCAAAAGTTATACACCGATGCAATTGGAACAGCTCCAGGAGAGGATCGGGTGCCGCATGAATTTTTCAAATATGCCACGGTGAATCGAAAAACCAACCGAGTCATACAACTACATATTCAATAGGAGAAGCTTTCCAGAAAGCTTTTGCAAAAATATTACACTACCACTATTCAAAAATGGAGCTTATGAATTCGGTAGTGAAAATATTCACTGGTGTCATTCTAGACAGACTTACAAGCTGGGTACAACAAAACGAATTACTTAGCCAGTTTCAGGAAAGAGTATTCCATAGTTGATAATATTTTTTCATTAACCTGCATTTCCAGGTCCTACCTTAACAGGGGAAAAAGTTATATGGATTCTTCGTTGATTTCAAAGCAACTTTCGACTCAATCGAAAGGAATGCCCTCTTTTACAAGTCAAGCTGTCTTGGAATGTGAACAAAAATGTTAACGGTAGTATAAAGCCTCTATGAAAATAATGCAACTCAAACACCAAAAGTGAATTTCAATTACTGTACCGGCAACAGTGCCTCCAGCCACTAGCACGCTTACGCCACTATTTAAAAAGTTCGAAAAACAGGTACGTAGTGGATAATAGATAATTATATATTCTACTAAAGTTTCATTCGTTTTACTACGTAATAAGTAAAAATAAGCAACAAAGGGCACTCAGAGCCAATGGTTACACCATTTGCCGGTATTTTGATGATTGACTGCTAACCGACTTGTCAAATTAGAAAGTGATTACGATTATTATCGATGATGAAATTAATCTTCCTGCTTGGAATACTCAAAATCGTCAACGCTTTGAAGTTCTGTTCCTAGATCCCACATTGGAACGAACAGTAGCTAAATTTCACTTGTACACCGCTCACTGCAATACCGCAGTGTCTGAACCGTCTAAGCTCGCCCAGGAAGGAAACTATTTTATAATCCAATTCTGTTTATTTAAACTCTAATAGTTTTTTTTTTTTTGCACCCACATTCATCATGAACTAAGCATATGGCTATGCAGAATGTTTTTGTGGCAGCAGTTACTGAAACAGTTCCAATTTCTTAACGAATAAAGATGTCCAACTGTTATCCAATGTCCCCTTGGTGATATAAAAATTTTAAGCGAATTTGATATTCTGAAGAAAGTTAATTTAATTGAGTGGTAAATTCATTATATCATTTAGTTTCATGTCCCAAGTCGCATGCTGAAAGTTTTCAGACTTGTTTTTATTACCAACAAAACTTTTTCTTTCTCCATCCGTGGTCATGGAAAGACTCGAACTAAATTATTAAATGGCTATCAGTTTGTATAACGGTAGTAAAATGACATACTTATCGGAACAATATAGAAAACTATATGAATAATAAACGAATTTTGCGAAGAGAAATAAAGCTGGTTGTTTGAAAAGCTCAAATAGTTCCTGTATTAAAAGAGGATATTTTGGCATCGATTTTCTATTAACAGTGACAAAATGACGCCAACATCAATTTGTGGTTTTTATGAGAATTAATTTGATTTCATATGTTTAACAAATGAGAATATAATTCATTGCTTAATCCTTCGCTTCAATGCCTTCTCTGTGGGCTTTGCTATAAGTACATAAATGCGTATAAATGAGAGTATCGGATTAAATATCAATTACAGTAGATATCATGAATTTTCAATTACGTTTCCTTTTTTCTTTTCTTTTCAATGAGGTGCATATGTGTTGGATTGAGTAATTGGGAGAGAAATAATTTTAACTAAAAAATCAACTAAGTGTGCAAATCATTTGCTTTATCCAAAGGTATTGCAGTAAAATTGTCAACTGTAGGAAAAAATTTAAAAATGTCACCATTCGGAAATTATACTGCTGTTAATCTTCATTAAACAGATCTTCATATTACCACTGCAGCACTGTGAGCAAAGGGTGCGATTGGAGCATTAATTACCATTAATGGCTGAAATACTGTGCGAGTTCATAACGAGAAAAATTATCCTTGGGCTCGAAAATTACAACAATTATTATTGTTCTTTACATGCCTACGATGATTATACGACCTGCAATGCACGATGCGTAAGGCTCAAGGGCTTAACAAAGTTAAACAAGCAATTTGAGTCTTATAACCATAGCCATGGCCGTATTTATCTGAAGCGGAATTAAGATGGAAACAGCTTCTTCTTAAGTAATCTGTTTAAATATGCATGTCACAAGTGAGCTGGGAAAGTTCTTAATTGTTGTACCAGATACAAGAAAAAAAAACAAGCTGTTTTTCTTGAAAAATTCAAGAGCCTTAGTGTAAATGAATCAGCTTATCTACTCATTTGACAATGTTTTCTTGTTTATTTAATTGTTAAAGCCAAAAATTGAAAAAGGTGTTATATGCTAGTCGATTGTGAAAATGAAAGTCGAAACGCGTGATTACAAAGATCTTACAAGACTGTTAGGCTTATTATTGAAAATGTACCCTTACTCCACTCTTATTCTACTAGAAACAATCACTTCTCTTAAAAAAAGAAAAAAAAAATACTGGGAGTTACTTTTTCAGAAAATCTGAAGGGGGACACACATGCAAAAACCTAGCAAAAAGGACGAAACAATCGAAAAAGAAGTCATCTAGTAACTGCGCTTCAAATTGCAAAAACTCTAGTCGCCGGTCTCTCTTCAAAAATAGTCCTTGGAAATGCATCAAAACTTTGCTTCGTTTGCGAGTAATATTGAAAAAACGGATGAGGCTGGTTGAGAACTTAAGAACCCATAACTTTGATTGGAACTTTCTGATTAAAGTAACAAAGCTCGGTTTTTCTTTGTAATTTGGCTATGGACCCACCCTTTTTCGAGTTTCTTTACACGTTTTTTTCACGACATAATCAAAAGTCTATACAAAGATATTAGAAGATACACTAAAACATTGTAAACGAAATTTGCATCCCATAATACATTTAAAAAGGAGAATACTGCTGATGAAATGCTTAAAATGCTTCACGATGAAATGATTTCTGCCTCTAACGCTAATAGTGTATTATATACAGACGGTTCACACTCATAACATCATCACCAATCTCTTTTCCAGTTTCAACAGACAGCTATATGGCAAAACTACCAGGAATTCAAAAAGGTATATCTGTTGCTCGAAAATACCCTCAACGATCGTTGATTTTGACCGATAATCTTAGTCTTAAAATGGTCTTAAAAAAAGACAAATAACTGCCCCTCTATAAACCTCTATGGATGCTAAAAGAAGATTTTTATACCGCAACCGAAATACTATTTTTGCATGGATACCTGGAGCTGGATTCAGTAACATTTTAAACGACTGAATTGTAGGCAGTAAAAAAACGTGTTTAAAACCCTGAAAAGTTGCCAAAATTTGTAGGGCGATATTAAAACAGTTTTCAACGAACTGTTGAAAGCAAGATCATATGAAACAATCATTTAACGATGCAATCTACAATACAATAGAAGATTGAACGATAATCGTCTGAAAAGTTACCAAATCTGGTCAACTCGATATTTGGAAATCAAAGGAAACGAGGCTGAGGGTCTTGCTGTGTAAATTGCTATTAATAATAAACTCTTTAGGTAGAGTTCCCAACATTTGCTTTCTATAAGAAGAATGCGCATTGAATCCGTAATCGATGTCATTGTCAGACATAGCCTAATCGGAAGACACGTCATTAGACCCGGCATTCCATCAAACGACTTCTGCAGACGCTGCGTAGACAACGAGAAAGAAGAGACAGTCAAACTAAAAAAATGTTGAAAAATGTGTCTTTTGTGATAGGTTTTTTCGCAGAAGAGTCTAGCTACATATATGCACACTCGATATGGATCGTATGAGCCTGTTAAACACCCACTCAATCGAATCATTTGATCGTTGTATAGAAACACGAAATAAAATCGGGAATTCCTATTTGTTGAGTAGTTTTTGAGTTCCCATTAACGTTAAAATAAATAAATAGGGTGGCGCAACAGAGCGAGGAGCCCCTGGGCTTATCGCATTTCTCACACCCCTGCCTTTTGAGGGAATGGAGGGGACTTACAATTTTCTGCCGGTTCCGAACGTCTAATTGAGAAAGCTCTTTTCATGGCTATGAATTTACTAACGGAGGACTTGCCAATTCTTCGCGAAAGGCGATACCCGTGAAAAAACATTTTTGCCTCTGCTGGGATTCGAACCTCGAACCTCTGGGTTAGCAGGTGAACATGCTAACCGTCACGCCACGGGTACCACATTCCCATCCCATTCCAGCTGCTCTGAAAATAAAATGGTGAAATATATTCCTTATTATTGAAGCATAATATAGCATCCTAATGTTGATAGAATTTTGGAAATAGGTCCAATAGTTTTATGGTCGCAATTCACGTTTCCGTTCCCGTGGGAATATGGGGGTAAAGAATAATTATGAACCTATGTCTGGATTTCAAATCCACCACTGATTTTTATTCACTTTGACTTGGTAAACAGAGTTCTGCAATTGTAGCCTTATTACACAGTTTTCCTAAAGTAGATCCTGGCTCTTTTACAAGCCACTATAGTGTGTGCAATAAATAATAGTGAATAAGATTTCCTTTCATTTCCTCGGTATGCAGAATAGAAAGCAGCAACTTCAACGTTATTATTAATTAATGAAGAGCTTATATTAATTTGTTTGGTATACCTACTACAATGACTAATTTTTCAGCAAAATGAAACTTAAAATTATATTTTATGTACCACAACCGAGAACAAAAAAAAAAAATAAATTATTCCGTTGTGCGGTTGCACTCTAATTTGTTTTGGAAAACAAAATATTTTGCCCAGTGAGATTAGTCTAAACGATGTGGGGATGATTATTTTAATTAACAAATAAATGACTTTATAGATTCTATAGAAAACTCGAATTTTGGCTCAAAACATTGATTAAGCAAACCATAGCAGTTTTTAAACTTATGTGTGCTGCGGTGCAGTCGAATTTCGGGGACACAATACACATTGGTTGCAAATTATAGCTTGATAATTCGCTTGATTGGAATGTGAAAAATAGATTCGATATTATCATGTTTCAATGGGAAAACTGTGGATTAATGGAATACCCAATAGTTATCCTTTGGGCGCTTGGTTTTAAATTGTGTTATCAAATGACTTTTACTTAATTTGATTTTGACATGTAAATAGAGCGGAAAATAAGTATAATTTACATTCAAAACTATTTGAGTAAGACACCAAGTTATATGATATTCAAATAAATGTAGAATAAAAAAAAAACGTTAAGGGTTTCGTTAGTGGCAATTGTGGTTGAACATGGCTAGTACTGGGTACTGGTTATAAAAGAAGAGATAAATTGAAAAGACCAACAGTTATAATAAAGAAAATTAGACAAGAAGGTAATGGAGGCTACGTACAAAGGGTGTTTCGGATCCATGTTGAATGCTATAGAGTATTTCTTTCCCAAGTTTAAAAACAAATGAAAGATAGTTGAAAAAAAATGACTGCATTTGTCAGTTACCGCAAATTTTTTGTTTTTTTTATAATTAACGCGCACATCAAGGGGTTATGAAATGACTACCCTTATAATGTTGTAGAACACAGTGCGAGCATTAAGAAAAACAGGAGAGGATTAAAAAGGAGGCATCGATGCAAGTTAGTTTTGAACTATGTTTTGAAATATGATTCTCTATACTTGACTGTACGCCCGAAGTTGGGCTCAAGGCAGAACTGATGAGCATTCCTAGCGAGGCGGGTGTTGCGGCTAAATTGTTTCAAGGGAGGAATGCAGCTGGCTATTTCACTAGAGCACTGTTTGTGGAAAAAGCGATAAAAGAGAGAGAGACAGGTAACGTTTCGACGATGTCCAAGAGAATCAATCGATTCTACGATTGAACTATCACCTATCAATTTTAACGCTCTATTTTGTACTTTATCAAGCAGGTGCAAAGATGTTTGAAGAGCACCTGACCAGGAGTTACACTCAGGTTTTAGGCGGCTAAGCATTTAGCAGCGTTTTTGGCGACTTCAAATATGTGGTTATTCTAACGAATATCATCGTTTACACACATACCAAGTACTGACAGCTTTTCGGTTACTTGGATGCAGGTACCATTCATGGATAATGGCAATGGGAGACTTTTAAGCTATGATCCTATGTAGCAATGCTGTCAAGGATTCAATGAGCTTATCATACGCAGCCGCTCCACCACCACATCCGAAGAACAGGGACGTGAATTTGGAAACGAATATGAAAAGCTGAGGGACGAGGCTTCATTTTTAATGAGTTCCAGAGGCTCAAAAATGAATAATTTTAAACATAGATGAGTCCCAAAAAAGAACATAAATTTTTTTGACAAGTGTTTCCCAGAAGTTTCTATATGCAAGCTCGATATGGATTGCATTGATTTGTTAAACACAACACACAATCGAATCATCAGATCGTTGAGTAGAAACACGAAATAAAATGGAAAAATTTATTTGCTATTTGAACTTTACTATTTTAGGTTTTTGTTTTTAGTTTTTTAGGAATTTTCTTCTCAACTTGTGAGAAAAACAACGGCTATGATAGTTGATGGCTATTTCGTGGTATGGTTTTCAACCATCTCAATCGTAGAAGGTAGAAAACCTTTTGGATACCCTAGAATTCATAAAAAAAATATCAAAAACTGCATCACAAAACGTTCATTTGCTTTATGGATTCCAAGTACTTCTCAGTTCTTCAGTTAAATGTTTCAGTTTTTCATATGAAATAACTTCAGCCACTCCTTATACCGAAAAGAAGTAGTTTTTCCAATCATTTTACTTCCAATTAAGTTTCATTGAGCCTGTTTTCTTATCCAAAAATATCCATTGTAACTTTCATTTATTATTTGCTCTAAAAAGTTTTTTATAGGTATCACGGGAGAGTCACCAAACGAATTTGAACAAAATAATTCAAATTCAACGAACTATTTTTTTTTTAACAATAAACAAACTGTTTCATGCACAGTTTGTACCACATCACCCAAAATCGACTGATTTTATTACTTGCGATTAAAGGTACGAAAAAAGGCTAGTTTTGCAATCGTACAGAAAAAAATTTAATATAACAGCAAAACATGACAATGCGATAATAGAGAATATGAATAAACTGGGCCCTGCAATTCTATCTGTTAGTTTTTCTGTCTGCATATCTCCAGTTAGAGTCTTTGAAGCAGCCTACATAATGAACTTTGGAATTGGGTCTCTAACTCTTGGTACCCGTGGCGTGATGGTTAGCATGTTCACCTGCTAGCCCAGAGGTTCGAGGTTCGAATCCCAGCAGAGGCAAAAATGTTTTTCCACGGGTATCGCCTTTCGCGAGTAATTGGCAAGTCCTCCGTTAGTAAATTCATTGCCATGAAAAGCGTTTTCTCAATTAGCCGTTCGGAACCGGCAGAAAATTGTAGGTCACACAAGGCATGCGCTAGGCCCAGGGGCTCCCCGCACTGCTGCGCCAACCCTGTTTATTTTATTTATTTTAACTCTTGAAATAACGGTAAATGCCATATAACATAAGATTAATACTTATTTGTCTCGAGTCGTTTTCCAACGAGTTCGATAAAGTTTTTGTGTGGGATTATTTCTTTATTGTCGTTATTATGATGTAATTTTTGGCTTTTTTTTGGAAAATGTTTTAAAACGTTACCCCCATATAACCGATTTTGCAGAACCGACTTTCTCGTAAATGTCTAGGATGATTTTGGCGAAATTTTATTCTATGTTCTATGTTGTATAAAAAATATTACGTATCATCTTTAAAAAAATTTAGTTTTTTTGTTTTTTTTTTAGAAAATTTTGGTTTTTTTGAATTTTTTTTAAAAACTGTGTCTTTGATTTTATTTTTTCAAAACATCTTTTCGCAAGATCTTAAACTTTTATACTTCATTTTCGAAAAACTTGATTTAAAAAAAATTGGAAAGTAAAAATCTGGTTGGCAGTCCTGTACCATTAAATATATGATGAAGAGCTAATACAAAAACCTTGTACTCAGCCTCAAGATTTTGATATTGTACTTAGCACACAATAGCAAGCTATTGTTACCCAATGGATCCCCTTTATTTTTGTCATTCATGACAACGCGTATAAGATACAATAATACATAAGTTCCAATTGAAAATGAAGTGATAAAATATTTCTTGCCAATTCTTCCCGTAAGCCTGAATACCCATGTAAAAACAATTATTTGTGTTTTCTGATGATTTGAAACTCCAACTTCTCACATATTAACCCTAGTTTACGGCACTAAGAGTAATGCAATAACCAAACTTGGGGTTCGCGCGAACCCCAAAATTTGTATTCACATCTAATTTGGGATACTATCAATGGGCATCAATTCTTCGAGCCGTGATGAATTGTACACGTTTTGAACATCTGAATATCTTCCTCCGTTTCGATGGATTCAATTGGTCGCTGAGCTCAATTATCAGCCAGGACAAACACTCTCCAGCCTGTTGAAATACTTTTGAACGAATTGAATTGACCGTACCAGATCAGATCAGTACTGTCCATTTCATTCATTTTTGGATTTTTGCAGAAAATGGCATTGGTATCTTATGTTCCAAAACCAAATATGTAAACAGGTCGTTTTATTACCAACACAACACCATCTTGCGAAGGCTATTTCAGGCTGTCATAACAAGCCGGAACCATAGTGGGGTTCGCACGAACCCCAAGTTTGGTTTGTGGGTTTTTTTCAGAAAAAAAATCCAGAAAATTATCTTATATCGCTATGATGAAAATACGATGAAAAACGCAAAGAAAAATGAAATTCGTTCACTGAGTTTTCATCCCAGGTCGAAAATATGATTAAGAAAAAAGTTATAAGCATTCAAACTTGCGTTGGGGTTCGCGCGAACCACAAAACGTGAACTAGGGCTAAGCAGACATGGTAACCATTACGATACGGGCACCACAAAAATATAAGTACTTTTTATACGCAGTTTTTGAAAGTTCTTCGTTGATACCAGCCTAGCATATGGGATCTATACCAGACTTTGTTTTAAACAATAGGATTTTCTTTCAATGAACAGTTACTAAGAGTCTACATTATTTACGTTGTGTTTTCACATTTGTGACATAGAAATTTGAAAGTTCCATTTCAGTGCAATATTATTTGACATTGACGTAATATGTAAGTTGTTAATGTATATACCACATAAGAAATCTATTACGTATGTGCTCAAGTTTTTAATGAAATACCAAGTTTTGTACATAGATACTTTCATGCCACGAAGTAAAATACGATGTCTGTATCTGAAGCTAACGTACCCAAATCCACGCGTACAACAAGAATAGAATTAAGGAAATTAAAATCTGTTGTACACCAATGTTTTCCAAATTCCAAATTTTAATGCTTTTATTGTTTTTCTCTAGACTAAGTGCCGCCCTTAAGATAAGTTGCAAAAAAAAGTCGAAGCATTTATTTTCCCGGATTATCAGTTTCAATTGAAAACAATACTACATTTGAAATGAAGATAGTCGCCCTTATAAGCATCTAAGAACACATTTTCTTCCTTCCAACAGCTCTATACGAAGTTTTACTCAAACTGTATGTTCGCAAAACTTCTATTAAACTTTTTCGGAGGGACGCTATTGCTTTCAATCGCAATACCGTATACTTGTCTATTTTTTTTTTTCTACCTTAAATAGAGATAAAAGGGTCTCATGGTTGGGTATTTTTTAATTTGTTTTTATTTTTATTTGGAGCTAAGAGTTGTTTGCTTTGTGTGTGTGTGTGATTCTCTTTTTGAAATGAGTTTGGTTTTAATTTTGTTTTTCTTCTAGAAACTAAAACGGTTGGAGCAAAACATTTCGAACACTTACGGTTAAAAGGGTAAACAACCGGTATCGCTCGTGGAATCTATTCTGTCTACGTTGGAATCATTGAGAGAAACTACTATTAGTATATATCCTTGACTTTGTGTATAGACTTGCAATGTCTTGAAATTTCATTACAAAAGATATTAGAAGGTAGGATGGATGGTGTTTCATTCAATATTGCGCTACCGTTATAGAAGAAGTAGAAGGTAAAAACTTTTTTTGTGCATAATTTTATTCTGTTTTCAAAACTTTAGCTCAAACAACGTTCAAGAAAAGTTCAATTTGAACATAAACATGCAAACACTTATTTTCATGAGCTAAATGACACGAATTACCATGTGTCACACATCGTTAAAGGCAAAAGGAATATTTGATTAATATAATACATAGAAAAGCATTCCATCCCTCTCACTATTAAATTGATGCTATTACCATTCAGCATATTATAAGGGATGTCTTTTTTTAGGGACATTTAAAATAAATTAAAGGATAGATAAATTGTATCAATTGTTACAAAATTTGCTTCATTTGAAAGGTAGCTAGTCCTTTTCTATTCTCTATTCTCTACTACTACTCTACTATCTACTTGAATATGAGTTCTGGCATTTGGGGGTCGTATATCGGCAATAGCACGGTGAATGTTGTCCTCTAAGTTAACAAATCTATTGCTTAGTGGAATACTGACCCATTAAAACATAGGCCAAAACCGAGTTACGTACAGATACAGGCTTTTTTAAATCAAATCTCATGAATGATGAGTTTTAATTTTATCCGTAAACAATTAGGGTAAATCCTCATACCTAGAAATTTTTTTTCAGTTTCTCAAAAATCATTAAAAATGTGAAATGTTGCATACAACAAAATAAAATAAAGACTTGACATGCTGCACAGAAATAGTCTTGCGGTAGTAGATTGCGAGATCATGGAGGCCATAACTTCCCGCAGTCCAAACGCAAAAGCATGTGAAAATTGGAATCATCATCAATCTCGTTACGAAGCCATTCACCGAATTTGGCAGAAACATTAAGTTTCTCAGCCGTCTAAATTTTTCGAGTTGAAGCTTCTTAGACTTGAAGATAATTTTTTTTTGTTGCATCTAGCTGAGAGGATTTTCAACCTTTGCCTTAGGACCTGTTCTGCTGTCTTCCTACATTTTTTTATATTTCAAATATTCCTCACAACAGGCGACAAGTGCTTTATAAACTCCATTCACAAAAATGACAACTTACACCTTTTCTTTCAAATACCGCCATAGAAAAAAGTCCAACGGCTTCAAATCGCATGATCCTGGTGGCCAATTGACATTGCCACTAAGTGAGATAACACGGTCATTCAATTTGTCGCACAAAAGAGCCATTGTTTCGTTATCTGCGTTTCAAATGGCACCCTCCTGTTCAAACAACACATCGCCCACATCAATATCTTCCAATTCAGGCCTTAAAAGCTCGTTATCATATCAGGACAGCGAACACCATTCACAGTAAATGTTTACCTACAATCACTCTTGGATTATCAATCCTACTTATTGATAAATCCACTGAGGTGAAAAATGTGCTTCATCACTGAAGATGATTTTCTTCGAAAATTGATCATCCATTGTTTCCATTTCTTGCCACCATTCTAACCACTGACGATACTTGAAATGGTTAAAAGGCTTTAGTTCTTGAGTCAATTGCACCTTGTGAGCGTGTAAATGCAAGTCTATATGCATAATGATCATCAACGACGAGCGTGAGAGGTGCAATTGTTGGACACGACGACGAGCTTAGGTAGATGGCTCTTCAGCCACACTTTCTTCAACAGAAACAATATTTTGTGCAGTACGAGCTGTACAAACATGCCCTGATGTTTTCACATTTGCTACAGACCTGGTTTGCTCAAATTTTGGCACGATTTTTCCGATTTGGACGATTAAATTGACAGAAAAAGTCACATTTTTTTTGACTTGAACGCCCATTTTTATTATAAGCTTTAATAACTTTAACGCGTTGCTCGATTGTGCATCTTTGCATGGTTCGAATTGAGTTAGTCTGAAATTGAGAAATGTCAAATGAAATGCAGAAAAAAAACTTGACGTTCAGGTGCGGTTCACATTCGACATCGGCCCTTAAAATTTAATCTTCCTTTATATTGCAAAAACATTGTTTACGAAATACCATCTTTTGTATTTTCCAGTCGGTACACCTATTTGCTGTAGAAAAAAAATATCCCGAAACCAAACTGTCAAAGCTCATAAAAAAAGAAACTGAATAATTGAAAAATTCTGTTTTTCTTAAAATACATGAGAAACAAAAAGCTAAATCTAACTTAGAGTTCCTTCAGAGATGCAAGATATAAGTCACAATTATTTAACAAGAGTACGTAATAGTTACAACGATGATCTTATAAGAAAATTTCCCAAAAGTGAGTTGACCCTGTATTTCTGACCAGATTTTTCATACCCAAAAAAATTAAAAAAAAAATTAATGAAATTTCGATAAATATAAACACGAACAAATCGATTGTTCTAGAATACTGTCTTTTTTGTGTAGTTCATCTAAGATGTATTTCACCAACAATCAGTCTGTTGTTTCATTGTTACAGTTGGGGTTGGGGACATAATCCCGAAAAAACTCTTCCCGAAATGCCAAAATCCCGCAAATCCATAATCCCGAAAACCCACAATCCCGAAAATCCAAAATGCCGAAAACCCACAATCCCGAAAATCCATAATCCCGAAAACCCACAATCCCGAAAATCCCGAAAGGTTTTCCCGAAAAACGATATAAAATGAAAAATTTTCGCAAATTTATATCGTTTTTCGGGAAAACCTTTCGAGATTTCTATTTTGCATTAATTTGATATAAAAATATGTTTTTTAAAGTTTGGTCGTCACGTGTAAGAAGAAATCTGTTTATTGGAATGATTACCTGGAGTAAGTATCAGTGTTATCATTGTTCATAATGTTGTTCCGTTATTCTCGTTGCTTATCAGAACATAATCTTTTCATGTGCTCAGTGTCATTATTGTTTTGAAAGGTTCAAGTGAAAGTTATTGTGTGTAATACAAATATTTAGTTGAGTGTTAATATTTTAATTGTTGCTGTAAGTATTTTTGTTTTGAATTTAATATTTATTTTATGAATTTGCTGTTTTCGTTTTTGTTGAAATAAATACGCCATTTAAAAAATAGTTTTGGTTTATTATTTTCAAAATTGATTTTTTCGGGATTTTGGCCATTCGGGATTGATGTTTTCGGGATAATGAGTTTTCGGGAAAAGTCTGTTTCGGATTTTGAATTTTCGGGGAAAGTCTGTTTCTGGATTATGTTTTTTCGTGATTTTGACTTCTCGGGGACAGTTTTTTCGGGATTGTGTCCGTTTCCCTTACAGTTGTATAACATACTTTAACTCCCTGCATAAAATGTTCCTTACTATTTCTATGAAAAATGAGAATTGTTAAAAAAAAAAATTTAGATTTTGAATCAGTAATATAATTGTTCAATTACCCAAATTATCACAAATGCAGCAAGAGAGTTATTTGAGGCTCTATAAATATATTATAATGAAATAGTATTAAATATTTAAACATTTCTTAAGGTAATGCAAAACCATCCAAGATTCGGATAGAGACATTTTTGCCCAATGGACAAGCTATCAACCAAACTGGTCACGTATTATTACTTAGACCATACAAGCGTTCCCTCTAACTACAAAATGACAGGGCGATGTGTGATACTTATTATAAACAATTATTTATTTTTTTTCATGCTTTTGTTTGCTATACTTCCACTCATTTATAACAAGACGTTTGTTGAAACAATTGTCACCAAGTAATAAATTTAATACCATAACGATGACATTTAATCACCTGTCCAAATTAAGTGTCTACTGTCATTTAATATTCAAGTAGTGTCATTCTAATACTGACATGTCTTCATAACACTCCAAGCTATGAGCAAATACAAATGATAGTGTCATTGTTGTCCCTATTTTTTCTCATAATTGGACTAAAACAAATGTTGAAAGAGGTTAGTAAAGAGGATGTTTATGTTTCCATAGGTATATACAAAAAACCCAAATGAAAAAGTATTTTAGGCAAATATAACGAAGCCTTTTAAAGGTTATTCCTTGAATCTTTCCTTGCAAATTTATTATTCAATGAACTGCCAACCCTTTGATATTATTGTCACACGGTGGAACGGTGTTGAAGGAAATTAAAATACCGTTGCTCGTAGTCGCAATTCAAAATTATTATGTTGTGAGTGCTTATGGCAGATAATTCTTGCTTGTCATGCGTCTAGGTAAGGAAATAAGAACGGAAGTGTTCAACACAAGCAGTCAGTGGAGTCTTGTTAACAGTGCGCTGTTAAACGATACAATACCTGTCGATAGATTGACATCTGAAGATATTCATTTGGGCCTATTGCAAAGTAGAAATACTTTTTTGTCATCATACATCGATTTTGTATATAAGATCTTTCTCGATTTAAGGTGTACAGATAAAAAAATTTTCAATGGCATCTCAATTTTTATCACTGCTTTAAAAATTTGGTACAGTTGAGTTTTACAAGTCATGAGCTTGATTCATAAAAATAAGGCTTTTCACTGCCGAAAAACGTTAAATCTTTGTGAAGGTCTCACGAAAAATATTTGATAGAAGGTAGGAAAAGTACCTTGAGTAACTTATTATTTTCAACGAAAATAATTTATTTTCAACGAAAATAATATTGATAAGTGAATGGTATGAAAGTAAAATACTTTCAAGGAGAATGAATTAAATTGAATGAATAAAAGCAGATGATTTTTCCGACAATTTTTCAAGCGCTTATTGTTTGTTTCTTGGAACCAAGGATTAAGTCTGCTTGGAAATAAAGAACGGAATGTGAAAGCTGACTCTTCATATTTCGAAACATTTGATTTCAAAGCAATTTTTTTTTTTGCTTTGTGTTTTTTGTTTCTCCAAATTTTTTTCAACAGGTCATAACACTTTTATAGTTTGTGCTTTATTTTAAAGAGACTTTACTATGCCAAGGGGAAATATGACAGAAAAGAATTTTAAAGTGACAAGATGTTGTTTTTATCAACTGAACAAAATTTATAAACTGACAACATAAAAATCTCTTCAAAATAATTTAAAAAAATAAGCTGACTAATTTTTTGGGATAACGCACTGAATTCAAGCCAAATTGTTTGATTTAAATTTCAATGGAAGAAAAAAAAAAAAAAATTAAGCTTGTTGAAGTTAATTTTCAAAAGCAGTTGGATTAAAATAAGAGCTTGGTATCCTAGGGTCAAGCGCATCTCTCACAACCATGCTTTGTGAGGGATTAGAGTGGACCTGCAGTCTTCTGCTGATTCCGAACTCGAGAAAGCGCTTTTCATGGCAATGAATTTGCTATCGGGGGACCAATTCCTCGCGAATGGCGATATCCAAGGAAAAACTTCAGGCTTCAGTTGGGACTCGAGCCACGAACCTTCCGCATAACAAGAAAACTTGCTAACCTTCACCCCACGGGTACCTACAGCAGTTGGATTAGAAACATTGAAATTCCAGTTTTTTAAAACTTCGATAGACGGAAAAATTCTGTTTTTTTAATTACAAAAAAGTACGTATACGCCAGAGTGACCACACAACTAGAATTACTCGTTTTATTCATTTGTTAAGCGTCTTTATAGCTTTAAATATAGGAATTTTTTTTAAATATTTATTTGAGTCTTCATATATGCTATAATGATAGGCATATATTTTATTTGGTAAATATATTTTTAAACCTTTAAATTTGAAAGATAGTTGTGTCGTAGCAAGCAAAATTAAGAGTACGGCTAACATGACCAAGGTACGAATGAGGATATCTTGCTCACGACCAGCACGAACTAACGCTGTGAAGAGATATGACGTCGGAAAGCTGCTATCGCAAGAGATTGCCAATGCCTTTTCCAATCGAGTGTCCCTTCAATTATCCTTGAATCACATGCCGCCAGCATTAAGCATTGAAGACCAGTGTCAGCAATGCCAAGAAGCCATCAGAACCGCTGCCTCTGAGGTTCTGGGTTTCACTCGGCCACCAAAACGAAACCCATGGTTTGATGAAGAATGCAGGCAGGCAAATGCAGCCAAACAAAAAGCACGACAAATGCTGATGCAAAAACGAACAAGGGCTGCTTACGATCAGTATAACGAGATTAACAAGGAGAAAAGAAGGGAGGAACACCGAATTCTCAAAAAGAAAAAGAAGCAGCATGAGAAGCGCTCGTTTGAGGAAATTGAGAGGTGCCAGGACAGGAATGAGATTCGGAAGTTTTACGAAAAGGTAAAAAGATCCTGCCAGGGTGGCAAACTCCGAACTCAAGCCTGTAAATACCAGCAGGGAAACATAGTTGTTGAGTCACAGTCGCTACTGAGGATTCACTTCTGCAGACTGCTTAACGGCGATGAGGAAACAAATTCCGCTGTCAGGCAGATTGCCCCATTCAGCTTGGACGATGATCAAGAATGCCGTCCTCCCGACCTAGAAGAAGTTAAGCTTGCCATATACAAACTTAAATCAAATAAGACTGCAGGTGCAGATGGCCTTGATGCCGAACTTTTCAAGGCAGCTGGAGACCAGCTGGAAAGGAGCAAGCACCTGCTGATCTGCATGATATATTTAGAATGATATAGATATGGTTACGGAAGAAAGCATGCCCGATGAATGGAACCTCAGTATCGTATGCCCGATCCTATAGAAGGGAGACCCTCACAATTGCGCAAATTATAGAGGGATAAGCCTCCTTAACGTCGCTTATAAGATCTTGTCTGCTGTAATATGTGAACGTCTGAAACCCCACGTCAACAACTTGATAGGTCCTTATCAATGTGGTTTTAGACCAGAGAAGTTCACAATAGACCAAATTTTCACATTACGACAGATCTTGGAAAAAACCCGAGAACATAATATCGATATTCACCTTCTCTTTATCGATTTCAATGCCGCGTATGACAGCATTTACAGAGACGAGTTGTACATAGCCATGTCTAGTTTCAGCATCCCTGCAAAACTCGTACGACAATGCAGGATGACTTTAGAGAATTCACGCTGCTCCGTCAATGTCGGTAAAGAACTCACCGAGACCTTTGATGTTGAAAAAGGCTTTAGGCAAGGCGACAAACTGTCATGCGATTTCTTCAACATCATACTTGAACATATTGTAAGAAACTCAAACGTCAACACCAGAGGAACAATCTTTCAAAAGTCTGTACAATTACTCGGGTACGCAGACGATATTGACGTAAAGAGAAGAAATAAGCGTGATGTCATAGGTGCTTTTGCGAGTATTGAAACAGAAGCGGCAAAAATGGGTTTGATGGTTAATGAGAGCAAAACGAAGTACATGTTGCCATCAAACAAGGACACAGAACATCGACGAATTAGACAAAACGTCACAATAGACAGACATAACTTCGAGGTAGTACAGGACTTCGTCTACCTAGGATCCGCTGTAGACACGGACAACAACATCAGTGCGGAGATCAAACGGAGAATAACTCTTACCAACCGCTGCTTCTTTGGGTTAAGAAGGCAAATGAGAAACAAAACCCTCTCCCGAAAAACCAAGGTAACCTTGTATAGACCCTAATCATCGCAGTCCTGCTTTACGGAGTGGAAGCTTTGACCTTATCGAAAGCGGATGAGGAAACTCTTGGTCGTTTCGAAAACTCTCCGAATGATCTTTGGTGCCGTATGCGAAGACAAGATACAACAATGACCTTGTGAAGGAGTCACAGCCAACGACCTCTTAATTAATTGCTCTGCCCGGCTGCAACCCCCCCTACTCCGCAGATTTATGTGTGGAGTAGGTTTCATGTAAATGTAAATGTAATTGCTCTATTATTACTATTAACAGGTTGTCAACCCTCGGCTGTGCCTCGATATCCTATCCTCTCACATTCAGTTGCATTGCATAGAAATACATAACACTTGACTTGCTTGTGTATCCATAGAGTGCATTGTACTCGGAACAATATGATTCCCAACGGCAGGCCACTGCCAGCCGACAGAAGTAATAAGGGATCATATTGCTTTGACTGCATGCGCGCTGTTTATGTCACAGCAATAGTCTTTGGGTATGAGCATTTGTTTATGATATAGGTCATTGGCGATCACCCAAAAGAATGTGATGATGAAGCGTTTTAATCGGATATCGAAGTGTGGTCGATTGTTCGATAACCAGAATTGGAGCATAAAAACGTTGTATAAATAGGGTATGAATCTGAGAATAAATGATCAATAGTGATCGTGGACTCGATCTGAACGAAACCTCTGGCATTTGTTAATATAAGGCATTGAGCCGACAACAATTCCTGGATAGTTCTAAGTGTTTGCACTACCATACCTCAACTTTGCAGTTAGTGCGAAGAGGTTTGAGCCTACAGCAGTGAATGCTTGGCGAGTTGGTAGTTTGGGAACCAGGGAACATTACAACCTGAATGAGCTGTATCGCGACATGGGCATAGCCAGAGGAGTACGCATCGCGAGGCTACGATGGTTGGGCCATGTAGAGCGGATGGACCCAAACGCTCCGGCTCGACGGGTTTTCGAAAGCACATTGCAGGGAAATCGCGGAAAGGGAAGACCTCGTCATAGGTGGCACAATCAAGTGGATAAGGACCTCAACCGACTTGGAGTGCGAAACTGGAGAGAGCTCGCCCGAAATCGAAATCGTTACAGAAGGATGTTGGTTGAGGCCCAGGTTCACCCTGAACTGTAATGCCCACCTATGTAGGTAAGTAACATGACTGCTTCCCTCCAAATTACTAATGCTGATTGGATCTCGAATTAAGGGAAATGTAGTCTTAAGACTTTTTCATTAACTTCAAAGATCGTTCTCAGTACTAAAGAAAACAAGGTTTCCTACTTGAAGACTTAGTACTTTCACAAACCAACTATTTCTTCTTGTAAGTTCTGGAGGATATTTTTAAATACAATGCTTTTATTGAAGCAGAAACATTTCTAACGTCCCTGTAGTGGCCATGTCCCGTGTGACGTAATGGTTAGCTTGTCTGGTGGGTAGGAAGTTTGAATTTCGAATCTTAAAAATATTGTAGAAAAAAACTAAATGTTTTTCGGGTGTTACATTTCGCGCCGTTGCAAGTTCTCCGAAAGTAACTACAATATAACATAAAAATTGCCAGCTTATTAGGCTCAAAGTTTTTCTTTAGATCGTTGCACTATCAGATTCACCGGAACGAAATAGCACGGCCCTGTAAACTTAAATGGTCTCAAGAAAGGCGAGTAGGATGGTCCTTGGGAAACTGCGCCATCAACGGCGGCAACAGTCATTAGATCCTGCTAAATAAACACCGACTTATTTCTTTGTTGATTACAGAGCCTTGGCTAGAAATCTGAAATATTTGTCGTATTTCGTTATTGACTGTAAAGTCGTTTTGATGGCACATACGACGATGAAAATGAAAATCAGTTTGTCAACTGGTGGTTTTTGGAATGGTGATGGGTCGTCTCAGCATGGTGGTGACGTTAATGCGTCATAACAAATCATCATCATTCAAATATGACGTAAATTTGTAAATGGAACTCGACTTAAAAATTCTTTAATTGCCACACAATTTGCATATTTCCTAGACGATAAAGTTTTTTGCGCAAAACTGCAAGGTACTCGTAAGCCATCTTCGAGTTCTAAGGTGGACAATTTTGCATTTTCTTTTGCCGTTTTTTTTAATACCGAATATTTCGAAAGAGTCTAAGATAGGCGTACTTTTTGTATACAAAATGAATTTTGGTATTATTTTATCTCGACAGACATAGGTTGAGCTTCCATTTTGCTGTGGCGGCCTATAGGATCAAGCTTTAGATCATCATAAGGACAGACAGATTGAGCGAACCCACTTTTTCAATTTGCCTAGCATCGTAATGTCATTTTCAAATGATATTTCAAAATTTTTGTTCTGCACGATTGCAAAACTTACCTTACAGTAGTTATAATTGCAAGTAAAATAGTGGCGAAAAGCACCCATGTATCTACTTATGTATTTGTGGGAGTGATTCAAAACTGGGTAGTTTCGATTAAATAAGACAGTGGTTTCAATTGGCTCTTTACTTGGGTTTCACACGAAGTAATGAGCACTTTAAGCTGCGAGTTTCCTATTGCGATTGGTATAGATAACAATAAAATAAACCAAAATTAGCGATTCAACTGAACCAAATCAAGCAAGTATATTCAATTATAATCAAATGTCATTAGATACTTTCAAGTCGTAGTCATAAGTGTTTAGTAATTTCAATCCAAAAACGTTTGATGCCTAAACAATGGCCCTTCAATCATGATACCAAACTTCTGCTTTGAATAATTTATTTGTATGTGTAATTGTTTCTGGTCAAATGAAATACCAATGGTTGTTTTCAACTAAGAACAAATCAGATTAGTTCTGTCTGAATAAATATTCTAGAGGAAGAAACATTCCAAATTAATGTTATATGGGACATGGATGGTCATTTGAGAGGAATTAAAGATACAAATCATTACTTCGACAAATAAAGAGTGTGTGGCTAATCTGGAGGTGAAGTAGGTCTCCGAATCAGGGATCAGGTCCCTTCCACACGATAAAATATAATTGATTGGTTTTCTGTAATGGTGCCAAGTCAAGTCATTTATAACTCCCAGTTGTTGAAGTCGGCAATGGAATTGACAAACAAAGGACAAAAACCAGAAGGGCAAAAGAACCTGTCAACAATCGGGTGGCATTGATTGAGCCCTTTTTATGTAAGTTCTAAGCGAAAAATACAGATTATCAACATTTTGAAATGGAAATGTACAAGAACAATCTTACCTTTTTTAAAGATTTAAAATACTTGATTAATGTTTACAGTTCTTTAGCGTTGAGTGTAAAAACAAATTGTTCAATGCACACGACTATTAAATATTCAGTCGTCAAAATAACTTGGGCTCCGTAAATCTCACAGTAGCCATAATTTTTGGAAACCGTACTTCAACAAAATTTATTGAAATCGATTCAGAACATCAAAGCAAATAATTCTTTTGCACAAGCTTTTCGATAAACCTATTTCAACTTATTTACTCTATTCCTATATTACCTCTTCATTTCCACTACTCTAGTTATTAAATCTTAATAAAACTCTCACTCAATCATACTTACTTCCTGTTTCATGCTTCGAATATTAACGAGCATATGAATACAATTCTTCTTCACATGATTAGATCTAACTTTCGAGTTGTGTCTTTGCGTAAGTTTTATACTTCCGGTTTGGACATGTTGACACTTAAGATTGCAAGTACAAAGATTTATAGAGGGTTTAGGACAAGGGGCTTATCCAGTCATAATATTGCTGAGCAAAGGGGAAGAAATACTTTGAGGATGTGCTTTGAATGATAATCAATATAGAAGATTCATCTGGGATTGAATAATTATTCCAAATGTCAGCGATTGTCTAAGGCTTTTTGTCTTTCTTCAGAATTCGATATTATTATTTATTGCTATAGCTCAAATGCGCAAATATCGTATTTATTTCGGTTGCCACAGTCGGCTTGTCTCTGAACGTTTGAGTCGAACCGTTCCCGTTCTTACGAAATATCCGGAAAAGTGAGGCGGTAAAGGTTCAATGAAAAAGGCGTAACAAGAGAGGTAAGTGCGAGTATTAAGAGCTATCATATAATACAGCATTAATTTCTTAAAATTAAGTGAAGATAGTAATAGACACAAACGGCTAGCTTACTATGTAGCTAACAGTTATAAATGAGTCATCAGACTTTGACTATCAATACTTCAAATTCGATTCAAATAGTGTATCGGACTAAAGAAATCTTATAATTGTATGGATGGTTTCATATTTTGCATTATTAACTTCTGCGCTGCATTTTTTCAAATCTTATTAAATTTATTTCTTTCTATATTTCTACTAAATTCGTATGCAAGTATGTTGATATGTATCTACATTATTTCATTGACTTTTGTTAGTCACTTTTTCAAATAAATGAAATAATAATTTTAATTCAAACATTGAATTAAATTGATCGTACTATCAATTAAGATATGAGTCTAATGCTTTTTTCGATTGCTTCGCTCTTTATATATCATTTATCTATGCATATCACTTACCCGAAATCGTTTTTAATACATAATGACAACCTCTTATCTTCTTTAATTAAGCTTAATTCTTAGCCATCACAGTGAATTCTATGCCTTTTAATTCTTATTGAAAACCGCACGTCTAAGAAAACATCATTTACTTGTCACTCACATTGAACACCGTTTTGGTATTTTCATTTCTTTGTTAACATTTCCAAAATTGTAGGTATAATGTACAAGTTAATAAATCAGATAAACGTTATAAGAACCTTAATTTCAAAAAAATTTTTTTTAGTAACTTAAAAACAAAAGCACACCATCACATGCCTCCAAAATAATCGATAATAGTTCTGCTGATAGAGGTTTTTATCGTTTTATTTATTTGGGTAGTTCTACAAAACACCATCAAATAGACTGCTGAGAATCAAATTATAGAGAAAACCCCAGATTTTCTATGCCAAAAACTCCCTGCTGGGTTCTCTTTAGAATTTCTATAAATAGATCTCTTTAGCTTTCTCCACAGGAACTTAAAGAGTTGATAGGTGGGAATGCACGCAAATCACAAGAAATTGTTTTTAAACAACACCCCCAAAGTGCCCTCTCTATGGGGGAAGTACCTACTTAGGATTATGATAATTGAAACATTTCCTAATTTTCTTATTTGAATTCAGCATAAACTTTAATTCGCAAAAAGTTTTAATTTGTAGTGATAAATCCTTGTGAATTGTTGTGGTAACTGAAAATGCGGGCTCTTAGCTGCTTATAAAATGCCGAAAAAACAAACAAACAAAAAACATTTTTGAAAATTTGAATGATTTTATGAGACTACATTTGGGGAACCAGACTGAATGGAGAATAAAGCAAAAAAAAAAAAAAGATAAACTATACGTGATTTGTGATAGAACTTCTTAGGTATGTATTTTAGGTGATTAGTTTAAGAACTATGAATTATTGTGAAATTGATTCATGAAAAGAATAAAGAAAACTATTTATTTGACGACCTGGTGGTCGGGAAAAACAAGCTTCAAAATGATTTCAAAAAGTTCAAAAGAAAAATGGGTCGGCAGTACTGGGTTAACTCAATCAATAAACAAAGAATTTCGATTTCAGAGAAGCTCTCTCCAATTTCCTACTCTAAATCGGTTGAGGTATCTTCTTCTACTTGGTTTCATTTTCATCACCTAAAACAAGGTCTGACTGCTCCGCGACTTCACTACAGCGTTTTTTTTTTTCAAGACAGTTGATGTTTATCCGCTCTTCATATTTCAGCCATCCTAGTCTGGCAATGCGAAGCTTTCTAGCTTTGTTCATATCGCAGTATAGCTCAAACATTGAATTTTCTTCTTTTCACATTGTCTGTACAAACTAGACTAAAGATCATTTGGAGTCTTTTTCTTCCAAAACGGCTAAGGATGTCTTCCTTTCGATAAGGTCCATGCTTTCGCGAAGTATGGTAGGACTGGGAGGATTAATTTCTAATGAAGGGCTACCCTGGCTTTTTGGAGAATTTTTGATCGCTGATGAAAGTCAAGAATATTTGGAAAGCTGCCCTCGTCACCATGGTGAAATGCTGTCGAATTCTGACCATTTTTTCACACTTTTGGTTATTGCTTATGTTCGGTCAACAACCTAAGACTTTTCCTCCGCACAATGCTGACAATGCAGCATTGGTTCATCAACCGCCAAGCCAACCACCTACACCAGCGACCAGCAACCCTCACCTCTGAGCATACTTACATACTTACCAGCGGCCTCAGATGATAACCGATCGTGTCTGTTCGCTTTAACCAGCATATAGCAACAAACAACCGCATATAGAAAAGTATCAGCCAATGCTTTAGTACGATAGCTTGTGCATGTGCACAAATGTATCTGTCAATCACTCGATACGATAAGAGATAAAAGCACAAAAGACGATCGACCCACATATCCACTGCTTTGCAGTGGATACCAGATACCCAATGTCGCCGCGGATGTCACACGATGGCAGTGTTCATGCTGTATCAATACTGTCGCATCCATGGGCATGAAAATTATTGATTATCAAGAAAGATCCGTACACGATGTCGCCTATTAGGATCGGTGCTATAATTTCTAAAGTCGGCACATTCTATTTTGTGTGTCGTTGGATTGGAAAGTCATGAAGCTGGTATCAGCTATTGCACTCCCTTCATGTGTGGGAGCTATGGTGAGTCGGCACATTCTGCTTGGCTGGATGACTGGATGCACGAGAGTGGTGGTTGGCTCATCGACACAGTTCTTCTTCAACTGCACATCGACGCGACGTGGTCTTGACAGTTTGGTTCCAATAGTTTCTTATACAACTCCAGCTATGAAGTGGTCGAATTTTTAGTTTAAACTCATATCGATAGTCCAAAAAAATAATCATTAAACAGTGAAACAGTGTGAAACAGTGCAAAACAGAAAAAGCCATGTTGTCTAGAGGAGCCCTGAACAAGTGGTCTGCTACGTTCATGGGCATTAAGAGCCTGCACACCTTGGTGCACGAGACAGACGCGTTTGACAGCTTCACACTCATCGGCGATCTATAAATGAAATGTTTTTGCGCTTCAAGTAACGATAGACATAGAGCACGGCGACAGGCCTGCCTTTACGTCAGCACTTCCAAGGGAAGTGAAGATAGGCACTTTATTCCAAACCCGGATCGGCATGAAGCTCGAACCGTGCAAGATTCCAACCTTCGATGGGAAGTCGGAAAATTGGCTGGCGTACCGCGATGTCTTCGACTCTCTGGTGCACATGGCTAGTGTGTACTACTGTGTGAACCTACAAGTTACAAAAGCTGAGAGCGGCAGTCGACTGCCGAACTGTGGGCTTGGTCGGCAGTGTCTACAGCGGCGGTTATAACCAACTTTACTCAGATCTGAGGACGCTGTTCAATAACCTGAGGAAGCTCACCGAGGCTCACGCCAATCGCATCATAAACATGAAGCCTGAAGCAGAAGAAATAGAGGCTGCGTATTGTGGACACGGTGCGAGGAGCTTAGGTGCCCTCAAGGTTATGGACGTGTAAGTGGATTCTAGGGTTGTAACTATCACAGCCCTATAGTAAAGCCGAAACTCCCAAAAGCCACTGAAGAGCATTGTGCTTGGATTAGTAATCCGCGGGAGATTACTACAGTGGAGGTTCTTCTTCAACACTTGGAGCTTCGTGTAGCCAGCCTGACCGGTCAGCCCCCAGCCACCTCATCACGAAAGAAGGACACCCAAGTACCTGATACCGTCAGGGTGGCCATGATGTAGTGGTAGAGTGTTCAGTAGGTAGGCCGAATGCGTGATGGGTTCGAATCCCGCTCTGGGCATCTACTTTTCTTTCATCTGGACGCCGTCCTTGAGGCTATATTATATGAAATTACTAACACCTTATTTCAATCTACTGCACCACAAAAAAAGGGAAGGCTGTTACCTTGGTAGTACAATGGACCTGATCAGGTCTGAGTGCTCCAGATTAGCATATAGGCCTCCTCTTTTTTAATAAAAATGCTATGTTGAAAAGAGAAATTAATAAAAGAATTTATTGTGTTCTTGGAGTGTTGATTTTTAAAATCAAAATGAAAAGTTCAAGTGAAAAAATGAAAAAATGCTATGGTACGCAGCTATGTCGTTGTATCCACACCAGGTAGAGGGAGGTGCATCTACTGCAATGGTCAACACCGGATCAGCCATTGTCACCGATTTGGAGCTGTGAACGCCATTGATCGGCTCAACGGGATGGGAGGCAAACAAGTTTGCTTCAACAAGGATACAATGCTCCCAACTGCCCGACAACAGCCTCATGTCGCGACTAAAGTGTGTAGTTCAATATTATAACTATCATTATTATTATTATAAAATCAAAAAATTTAAGTTAAAAAAAATTCTTTTTCTGTGCTTCTATCGATTGCGCAAAAAAAAAAAATTAAATCATTTTCCGATGTTAAATTACGCTTTCTGTCATTTTCTTCTCTTCCATTGAATGGTCACTTCAATTTCAGTAACATATCACTGAGTTTCATTATTTATTCATCTTTCAAGAGATCCTCTTGGACAAGTTTGATTTCCTTTTTTTGTCTTCACAAGTATGTGTTCAGAGGCGCCAGACTCGTGTCAAGAAGCAAATATCGTAAAAACTCTAAGTAGACTTAAATCGAAATCAATAAAACACACAATTGACCTAAAATATTTTCAATCTTCCTCTCGAATCCTGTAAAAAAAAACAAAGCAGTACACCTCTTCACATTCCCAAATGTTTACGGTCTTGGATTGAATAAACGTATCTACAACAATAAAGTATATTACGTGTTTCATTCTTTTCGATTTAGAGCTTCTCGTTTAAACTCAATCAAAAGTGAGAAGTGATTGTGATCGATTTGGGAAACAATTTTTATTGATAAAGTAAAAAGTTATTTTAGTTTTGTAGAAAATAAGAAAAGTGACGTATGACGGTTGGAGACCAGTTCTACACAAGATTGTATTCGCCCCTACACAAGTGCTTTTACCTCGTCTTTTAAGCTTATTTCGAAAATGTCAAAAAACTTCTCTTTAATTTTCTGAAGAAAAAAAAAATTATAGGTGAACCCTAATTGCCGTGTAATTATTTAAACTTGTTACAAAAATTCAGTTTCTAAAGAATTTTTTTCAAACTAAAAAAAAAAAAATAGGGTGGCATCAGCAGAACGAGGACCCCCAGGGCCTTGCGTATTTCTCGCAACTATTGCCTTATGAGAGGACCTAAAATTTTCTGTCCATACCGAACGGCTAATCTGGAGAGCGCTTTTCCTGGCAATATATTAAAGACCTGCCAATTACTCGCGAAAGGCGATGTCCGTTAAAAACATGTTTGCTTCTGTTGGGATTCGAACCACAAATGTCCTCGTTAATAGACAAACATGCTAATCATCACGCCACGGGTACCATCACCCACTCTTTTATCATTGTTATCGAAACTTATCATATAAGTGTATAAGAAGTGGACGTAATTTTTCATTTGTGTGCTGTTTTTAAATGAAGGATGATATCAACTTGTTATACACTTTTTAGATATAGTGATTGTGACATTGATTTCCAATTAATACCAATCAATACATTCATCAGAAAAAAGTCCTTTTTGATTTATTCGAATCCATAAAATACAAAAATTTGTCTCTTTGTCCATAAAATGCAAAAATAGAAAAACTTAATTTGTCTTCGAGGGTTGCAAGCTCCCAAAAAATATTTATCGCTTATAGCTCGTCTTTTCAAACCGAAGTCCTACCTCTTGAAACATCTAATAAAAAAAAAACATCTGCAAAAATGATTTTGATCTCAGATATTCGGCAAATTTATGAATAAGTGGCAATTGCTTGAAAACAACTTCTTCAGTGAAATGCTATCAAATGCTGCTGTTTTTCTTAAGGTGAAAATATTACTTTTTTTTATAGAATTGGCTTAGGCAATCACCATGCTATTGAAACGCATGTTATTGAAACAAATTTATACAGAAATGTAAAGGTGGACATGGACAGACACAGACACCGGAAAGTTTCTATTGAAAAAGCATGAACGTAAAATAAATCATCAGTGCTCTTTTCCTGCAGGCGATTGTATTTTTGTTTATTTCGACAAAAGTAAGAAAAAAAAAAAGAAAAAAAAAGAACTGAATGCTGTAAATTGGTAGCATTTAGAAAATCAACTGAAAATTGATTGGCAAAGACGACATTGACTTCTCAAGTGTCGTTCAAGGTAAAGCAAGAAGACTTTCGGTAATGCGGGCGGATGTATGTTTTGGTTATAGAAAATAAGCATTTATTGTGTGTATGGCTATGGAAACAGTTTTTCTTTATGAATGACTAGCTGTGCCCGCGACTTCGCCCGCGTGGAATAGTGACTTTCAGCAGCATTTTTAACTTTTTAGGAAATAAAACTTCTAGCCTTAAAAATGGTGGTATTTCCAAAAAAAAAACATTCAACCCCTATTTCAACACCTTGTAGCCCTGTTAAAAATACGTTTGAGACCGTAGTTTTTGAATTCCCATTTCCGTTCCCGTGGGAATATAAGGATAGATATATAGCCTTTATCCTTCCGCATGTTCTAGACCATCTCTGTAGCTAATTTAATAAAATCTGTTTAGCAGTTTGAACGGGAGACATACGAAAAACATACCGACATAGCTACATTCACATTTTTAATATTAGTAAAGACTCCCGTTCCCGTGGGAATATGGTGACCGTTTTCGTGGGAATATAAGGATAAGTTAAAGTTAATGTTACTCCGGGATTATGGAGCATTCCAACGGTGAAAGAATTTTTGAAATCGGTGATGTAGTGTCAAAGTTCCCGTATACGTTCCTGCTCCCGTAGGAATATGGGGATGAATTAGTTTTTATGTTACTCAGGGATAGTGTAGCATTCTAACGGTGAAAGAATTTTTTTATAATATTAGTAGGATTGAAAAGAATGATAACTTTTTTCCAAACCAATAGTAAATGAGTTAGCTATTGATGATTAAAGTTTTATAAAATATGAGTTGGTCTTTTTATTAGCTGTAACTTAAATTCTGTTCAGTTTCGTTTGCCATTTCATTGAAGAAGAATTGAAGTTGAAAGACCAGTGAACACTGCGGGTGTACGATATATTGCCTCGAAACGAAATTGATGTTGACGGGGATTTTAAAATCATTTCAAGCCATAAATCTTAACCTCCAAGATCATGCGATTCACCACTGTTTAACAATTTTTAGAGAATATTCGGTGCGTTTTTGTTGACATACAGCCCCCAGTTCTACAAAAAGCTATCGAAAATTGAGTCTCTCATCTATAGTTTATTAAAGTCAGCCACAACAACCACTTGCGCGAAATCAGACATAGTGGCAAACACTTGTATTTATTAAAAAGCTCAATTCTTGGCTACACCAATAAATTGTATGCGATTTATTTCTTCTTGAATCTAAAAAACACTCTTTATGTGGCAGAAAAAATGATTGAATTTTTCCTTTCAAAGGCAACAAATTTTATCTAATGTTCATAAAATTCTGTTTGTGAAATTTAAAACTTTGCACAGTGTCTGATTTTCGTAGTCGAATCAGTTATTCATGTTTGGGCCGATTTTGCACTCTTTAGATAGCAATCTGATAGACCTTTAGCCTTTTGTATGTAGATTGTACATATGTATGTTTATACTGCCAGGACGTATTTTGGATATTTATTGAATGTTCTTACAACATTCTTTTATTAAAAAAAAAGGAAATACCTCTTTGTTTGTTTATTTTGCGGATATTTTGTTTCCTTTGATATGAAGTTAACCGTTTGTTTATTAGAAAAATGCATAGTCAGTAATTAATTGTTAAAATTGAGGATAGGACTTCATCAGTCAGATACAATTTTTGAGTCTGGTTAATTTTTATTATTATTATAATTTTTCAAAGTATACTAAACATCGATATAATATAAAAATGTTAAGATGCCAGAGAATATGGTGTCGACGAATCATTTATTTTATGAATTAAATCAATGCTTCATATAAAAGAGCTCGTATTTGTCGAAGCAGAGTATGGAAAACATGTTACAACAGGAGGAAATAAGGGCCACCTGTAGAGTGAAGTTGAATCACCTCTTCTTGTTGAATATCTGCTTGAAATGCTCAATGGATCTGGCTTTCACTCTCAAGCAAAAGCCGACGTAGGGAACGTCGATATGCTCTCTGTTGGATCAAGCCTATTAGATCTGGCTTCACTAAATTTTTTTCAAATTTCATGTGGTAGAAACAAAATTCTGTCACGTGATTCAAAAAATTGCCTGGCACGCTTCCACGCCTAAAAGCAGGAATGGGATGATCAAGATCTTATACAAGGTTACCTAGGTTTTTCTGGACAGGATATTGTTTCTCAATTGGCTTCTTAACCCAAAGAAGCTACGGTTGGCAAGAGTTATTCTCCGTTTGATCTCCGCACTGATGTTGTTTTTCGTGTCTATAGCGGATCCTAGACGAAGTCCTGTACTACCTCGAAGTTATGTCTGTCTATTGTGACGTTTTGTCCCATTTGTCGATGTTCTGTGTCCTTGTTTGATAACAACATATACTTCGTTTTGCTCTCATTAATCATCAAACACATTTTTGCCGTTTCTGTTTCAATACTCGCAAAAGCACCTATGACATCACGCTTATTTCTTCTCATTACGTCAATATCGTCTGCGTACCCGAGTAATTGTACAGACTTTTGAAAGATTGTTCCTTTGGTGTTGATGTTCGAGTTTTGTATAATCTGTTCAAGTATGATGTTGAAGAAATCGCATGACAGCTTGTCGCCTTGCCTAAAGCCTTTTTCGACATCAAAGGTCTCGGTGAGTTCTTTACCGACCTTGACGGAGCAGCGTGAATTCTCCAAAGTCATCCTGCATAGTCGTACGAGTTTTGCAGGGATGCCAAAACTAGGCATGGCTCTGTACATCTCGTCTCTGTAAATGCTGTCATACGCGGCCTTGAAATCGATAAACAGATGGTGAATATCGATATTACGTTCTCGGGTTTTTTCCAAGATCTGCTGTAATGTGAAAATTTGGTCTATTGTGGACTTCTCTGGTCTAAAACCACATTGATAAGGACCTATCAAGTTGTTGACGTGGGGTTTCAGACGTTCACATATTGCAGCAGACAAGATCTTATAAGCGACGTTAAGGAGGCTTATCCCTCTATAATTTGCGCAATTTTGAGGGTCTCCCTTCTTTAGGAAAAGCATGTTGTAGTTTGTATTTAAACACATCATTTTGGTGCTTACTTTATACTTTCGTTTGATCAGTTTTTGTTTTGATGACTAAAAAACACAGACTCATATTTTTATGAACATGCATCATTTTCTCCTTTATAATACTCTCCTATTTTTGAAATGCTCGCGCTGTGTTCAAGGGTTTTTACATCACCTTGATGTGAGCGTTAATTATAAAAAGCAAAATTCATAAAAGAAAACAAAAAACAAAAGTTTGTTTCTGGTTTTCTGTAGTTCAAGAAATTACAAACCAATTATTCTTGCGAACCTGTTCTACCATAATAAAAAACGTTGACAATCAACTGGAATTAAGAGAAAACAATGCCAAAACGGGCTCACTCTAATTTACTAATTTTTGAACAAAACTATAAATTGATGTAACGGCCTCGTTTGCTAAATTTCGAGTAAAATTCTTCCTTTCACAGCAATGTTGGTGCTGCTCTCGTTGCACTGCTGAATCTTCTTTCCATTCAAACTAGCATCTTGGGATGTTTACTTAGCCCATTCCCCGTTGACACAACGCGTAACTTTCACCGGAGCTCTGAGGATCTCGCATGCAGCATATCGTACTCATATAAGACTTACATCTAGGACATGCCGTACGATACGATGATCCTTCGAGTAGCACTCCGTCAATGGTACACGATCAACTGTCCTTCTGTTTGCGGCTAATTCACTCTAGAATCTGAACCAGAAAAGGATTTTTATCACGCATGATGTCAGAGCCCATGATGGATCTGCCGCTATTCCTTTTGCGAAACAGGTGCACTTTAGGTTTTGGAGCTTTAAATACTCTTTTTGACACCCTATTTATGTTCTTATTTATTTGTTACTATTTGTTTGCCATCGGGAAAAGATACAAGGTCCTTTTATAATAATTAAAATATCTTTAAGGCCTTGGGTCATGGAACTCTCAAATTCGTTAGATACGTCCAAGGTACTGCTATCAATTTTATAAAGTTATGTGTGCTATGTTTCATTGGATACTGTTCACGTACTTCTTCAAACAACAATAATTGCGAGAACCCATTTCATCTTATTAAAGAACAAGCCGAAAAGTGTATGATGTTGATACTGAAGTGTTAAACACTATTCATGAACATGATATGGACCTTAATGCATCACACATTCCCAGCAGTTTGATTTTCTTGTGTTGCTTATTTTATATAAATGAACAAAGTATAACCAGAAAACGAGAGGGTATTATTTTGTTTCTCTTAATTTGATTTGGGAAAAAATGTTTATACAACCAATCTTTTTTTAACTTTTGAATTTAAAGCAAACATAATTTCAATCAATCTTGCTGTTTTATGACTAATACATCTACGTTGTGATCCGATTTAATAAAAAAACCTTATTGATTAATTTGCAATACAAATTTACAAAACAGGATACAGGGTAGAACGTTGACGTTATGTTGAAATAGGAAAAAAAAAATTCTTAAAGAGAGGATATCAAGATATGCAGATTAGAAAAAATTGTTTAAAATGCGTAAAAGAAATAGAGATATGAGTTTTACCTTTCGTGAAAGCTAAAAATGAGATACAAAATGTTCCTTTTGTAAAGCAAAAAGGTTTCGTAAGATTAACTATACTTTTCAAAGCCAATAATACCCAAAAGGATACTCTTCTTGACGAAATGTCCTGACATTCTACTTTTTTTTTATTGATTTGCCATTAATCTCAGGCCGCCCAGTATACATGGTGGCTATTCATCTTTTTAGTAGCGATGTATAAATATAAATGAAGTGTTTATGTATATGTATAAGCATTTATTATGTGGGAATAAGTAGATATTCCTGTTCAAATAGTGCCCATTGCAAAATCTCACCATTTCGGGTCCTCTTCATCTTCCTTTATCTGTCTCCATCTGCTATGTAAACATCAAAGCATTCTTGACAAGGTATATGAGTTAGGGATGCTAATGGAAAAAAAACATCGATGTTTTATTCGATGTGATACATCATAACCTTACATCGATGTTTGTCGATGTATCGCATAAAAACATCGATGTTTTCGATGTATCGATGTTTTTTGAACAACCCTAACCCAGACATACTACCAATTACATAATGTGTGTTTTTAGGTTCGTTCGTTGAACTTAACCTAGGGCTGACCCAGGTTTTCTTGAGCCCCCTATGAGTTGTAAAAAAAAAAACCTAGGTTTTCCAGTCCACATACCTTTCATTTGACAGCCCTCAACTCGCCCCAGGAAAAACCAATGGCGAGTAGAGGGCAAAATCAGGTCAACCCTAGGCCTAAAAAAACACACAGTTTGACATTCAGGGTGACTTAAAGTTTCTCAAAAAATGCTATGTGGTGACCCCGACCCTAGAGCTTCAACGAACAAACTTTTTATTTCTAGCGGTTGATTTTCCTCGCTCTTTTACATGAATTAATTCTTCAGACATGAATTAAACAGAATACTGAAAACTGAAATCGATTCGGTTAGGTACTGTGACTGTGAGTTGTGAGTTTCTATTGTACGATGCATTGCTTTATTCAATATGGATCGAATAATAATGAAATACTCCATCCCACTGATACATAAATTGAAAGAGAAGAGAGCATGTGAAATAAACTATAACTGCAGATTTGGAACTTTGGGTGAGTCTTTACAATGCTTGCTTCATTCGATACATCGAATAAACATCGATGTATCGGTAAACATCGAAAGGGTGCGAAACATCGCATTTATTCGATACATCGAATAGTAAACATCGATGTTTTCGACTAATCGATGTTTTTTGAGCAACCCCAATATGAGTGATATGTGCCAACTAAGCCATCTCTTATTTTAGAGAAGTTATTTTATTTTAGTGGTAAGAAATGAACGCAGCTTCTTTTTAAAAGGTAAAACGTGTCTGTTCATACCTACTTCTTAAACTACTCCCAAACGCTCTTCTCTTTTGCAAACTAAGATTATGTCTGGAGGGGAGTACTTTGGAGGGAATCAGTGAACTTAAAAAGAAGTGAGCTTAAAAAAACCTCTGCTCTTTGGAATTTTTGTGAAGAATCGGCATCCTTAAAATAAGCCCAGCACATGGAAAATAGAAGAAAAGCAAACGAAATCCTTTTCATATTCTCGCAACGAACACTTACACTTACAGAATGATACTTTTCTTGTGTTGTTAATGTTCAAGCACTTTAAAAGTAGATTCAAAACGGTGATTCAAAAAATGGAAGAGTAAGCCCTACTAACCACTAACACGAAACTTATTTTAGCAAAAGAAACCCGTAGCACGGTGACTGAATGAACTGCTTTTTATTCCACCTGGGAAGCGACTATTTGTTTTAATTCCTTCGAGTTTCCACAATATTTAAATTTGTTCTTTTGAACAGGCGATATGAACAGTAAACGTGCAGTGAATTGTACATATTTTTATTAAATTCAAACCGTCAGTACCTATTTATCATTAAATTCCCTACATATACATATACACGTTCTAGAAATGTAGAAGGGGAACGTAAGCGTTATCTGGTGGTGGGGAGAAAATGAAAAGTGACAGTGGCTATTTGCGGATAGCAATAGCGGATAGAGATTATTGAATTTATATTTGAAGAATATGATTCTGTACAGATATTTGAATTTATAGGCGAAAAATATTATTTTGTCATGTGACTGTATTGAAAGGCCTGAATGCCAAAACTTAAAAAATGGGCACGACTTGGTCGAACGAACTTGCGATTGAGTGCTAATTACTATTTCAAAATCTTAAGGCTGAGTAAAAGGTTTTAGTATTCGCTCTTCATAGAAAAAATTGGGTGATACAGGGTTGCCAACCCTCCATTAATTATGAAAATTGAATAGAATCATGCAAAATATTTAAAAAAAAAATTTGATATTCCAAAGGTTTCAAGCGAAAATCTTAAAACGATATTCTTTTCCAGTTGCTAATACATATAAACGCTGAAAATTCAATCAAAATCGTTTGACCAGCTAAAAAAAACGGTTGTTTATTTTAAATTTGTTTTTAAAACGAGTTTTGAAAAATCAAGTAGGCAAAGCTTAAGATATTACCAGAAGTTGCTTAGACAACAAATTTTTAAAAAATCAAAGAATCAGTTTTGAAGTTATATCAAAAAATTAAAATTTTTTTTTAAATTTATAAAAACTTCAAAAACTAAAATTTTTCACATATTAATATGCAATCTTTTTCAAATTACCGAGGACTTCCAAAATACAAAATTTTGTCAAAATAGTGTAAGCCATTAACGAGAAAGTTGTTTTTGAAAAAAAGGTATCTACTATGGGAGGTACCGTATTCAGACTTTTTCAAAAAAAATTTTTTAACATAATAAGAAAAACAATCTAAAACTAATCCTTCACATAACATTTTATCGAAATCGTTGGAGCCGTTTTCGAGAAAAATAAGTTTTATCATATCGGTTGTATGGCAGGTACCGCTATTTCAAGACCTAGATACTCAATTCCAAAAACTCCTCTGTAGGCTGCCCCACAGACATTAACTACAAAATTTTAAGAAAATAGGTTCAGTGGCTTAGTCTGTAGATTCATATACAGACAGACAGAATTGCAGGACCCACTTTCTTGGAACCACTTTCAAGGACGAAATTTTTTTTTTTTTCTGCACGATTTCAAAACATGCCTTATACTACCAATAATCGCAAGTAAAAGCTACAGAGCCGTTTGTGTTTTGAGTGAATCAGCCTTATTGCGACGATCAACTATGTACAGTGGTGGTCCAGTATAACGAATGCCGATATAACGAATGATCGATATTACGAACACTTTTTTCAAGTCCACTTGGTATTCTATATAAGGAACAAATAACGAATTTCAGACGAAATGGCACTGAAAACTCTTGAGTCTTAGTTCTAAAAACTTTACGGGAAGAGCCATTCAACACAAATGCATATTAAAGATTTTTTCCTTTAATTTGAGTAAAATATGAGCTTATTTACCTAAAGATTTGTATGACAAAAGCGTTTCGATACAACGAATCTTCGATATAACGAATTGACTCTGGACATTATATCGTTCGTTATACTGGACCACTACTATCAATTTGAAATTGAAATTTATTAATTAATTGAATTAAAAGGTCGTGTGACTATCAATTGATAATGAATTAGGTTTGTTCATTGAACCCCAGGCGTTTTCTTGTGGGTGCCACAAAGTTTCAACTTGCTTTGAAATGTCAAACTTAGTGTTTTCTGAGCCTTAGGTTTGCCCTCAACTCGCCTTACAAGTTCAAGTTCAAGTTTCAAATGATTTTTATTTCATAAAAGTTACAATAATTTAGTATATCTTTCATTTTTTTAACATGGCTTACGCCGTCTGTCAGTTGACTATTATTATTAATATTTTTTGTTTAATTGTTTAATACATAAATTGAAACTTTAAAATAGTTCATCTACGATTCGTTTCCTGTAGTTAAGTGCTAGCTTGATGTAATTGTAAAGGGCTTCCCAGTCCATGGCGCCATTTAAAACTCATATGCTTTCCTCTTCATTGAGGTAGTTTACACCAAGTGTACTCCTTCTTGTTTCCACTAAAACAGGACACTTTCCCAAGAAATGGAACACATTTTCACGTTCATTTAAATTACAGAGTCCACATGTTACTTCCAAATCATTCCTGTGAGGGATATAGTTCAGGGGAAGTATCTCTCCTCTCTTCTCTCTTAGAAACAGTGACATTAGATCGGTAGGATATTCCTCCCTGAAATAATTGTTTGTTAGCAGGTTATAATTGAGCTTTGCGTATATGCCCCTGTGTAATGAACTTCTGGATTTTAGTATGTAGTCCTCTCTCTTTCTTTCATCGACTAACGTTATTAGGCTATAGAGTTCGCTTTTCCACGTGTCCATTCTGTCGTTCCGGAGTAGAAGTGTATGTCCACAGTACTCGGCTAGCTCCCTCCACGATTCGAACCACGATATTTGTTTTTGAATCACAAGCATTGTGATTTTCTTCGGTAGTCTCCTATCATCCATTGAAATAGTTCTTAAAATGTAGTCCACCTGTGCTTTTAGAGTTGAGATGAATAAAGCTGGAAGACCTGTCTCTAACATTAGTATGTGATTCGCAGTACTATTGGGTAGCTTTAAACTTCTTTTTAAGAAATAACGCAGAAGCTGCTCCACTTCATCGAACTCCTTATGGCCCCAAACTTGAGCTGCATAGCACATGATTGCTTTAGCTGTGGTTTCAAAAATCCGATATTTGGAATTGTATTCAACGTCTTTACAATGAATCACAGTCCTCCATGTGGCGTTCAATGCGTATTTAGATTTTGCCAACTTATCAAGCATGTGGCTTTTCCAGTTAAGATTCCTAGATATCCGCATACCAAGATAGTTGTATTCATTTACAACTTCTATGCTTTGGGCTCCAAACTTCCAGGTCTCAGTGCGGCAGTTTCGGCCTCCACCGTTACGGAAAATCATAATTTTGGACTTGTCTAGGTTAACCTGGAGCCTCCACTTGTTGCAGTACTCAAACAACCTATTGATCATTAGCTGGAGACTAGCAGGCGACTCTGATAGCACCACAATGTCGTCCGCCAACATGAGAACCTTAATTAAAAGATTTGCAGAGACACGAACTCCACCTTGCAAAACTCTTCTAAGTCATCAATAAATAGGGTCAAGTCAAGTCATCAATAAATAGGGCAAATAATAGGGGACTCAAATTACATCCCTGCCTCAGACCTATTTCTACTTCGAATTGCTGGGATACTTTGCTTCCAAAAGCGACTGCAGAAGTTGTTGCGCTATAAAGATGCTCCAAAACGTTTACAAACTTTGACGATACTCCTTTATTACACAGCTTCGACATAAGTGCATTCCTGTCTATAGTATCGAAGGCCGACTTGAAATCAACGAAAAATCCGTAGAGTTTTCTTTTGGATCCAATGAAGATTTCAGCTATATTGGTGAGCGAATAGATTTGGTCGATTGTCGAGTAATTCTTTCGAAAACCAGCTTGTGACTCGCTCAGTAAGTTGTTATTTTACACCCAATCATAGAGCCGTTTGGACAGAAGTTTTCTGAAAATTTTCATTGATGAATTCAATAGTGATATTCCTCTGTAGTTTTCGGCCACTTCCCTGTCACCTTTTTTGAAAATTGGCAAATGATGGCTTCTTTAAAGTAGTGTGGTAGATATGCTGAATCATACGCTTGGTTTAAGGCTTTTGTTAAAGTTTCAATAAAAATTGGGGTTAGTGTTTTATAGAATTCTTGAGGTATGCCATTTGTTCCTGGGGACTTGTTGCTTTGGAGTTCCTTCAATACAAGTTGCACTTCTTCACAGAAAAAACAGCCTTACAATAGAACTAGGTTTTTGCTGGGCGAGTTCAGGTAACGTGATACCAGTGGCGTGATGGTTGGCATGTCGGCCTGTTAGCCGGGAGGTTCGTTGTTCGAATCCTAACAGAGCCAAATATGATTTTTCCCGGGTTTCGAATTTCGCATGTAATTGGCGTCTTCCGTTTCATCGCCATGAAAAGCGCTTTCTCGGTAAGCTGTTCGGAACCAGTATTGCAGGTACCACCCATTCCCTCACAAGGCACGGTTGAGAAAAATGCGTTAAGTCCTAGGGCTTCTCGCTCTATGGCGCCATCCTATATATATATATATTTTTTTTTTTTTTCAATGACATGTTGTTGCGTGTGGGTATTCTCATTTGACGGCTGTGTAGCTTAATTTTGACAACTGAGCTTGCAGTTTCTGCGAATGGATAAATTTCGAAAGTTCGAAGAGATCTGTCAGTCCACGAACGACTATCTTAACTTTTTTTTGTCTTAAAGTGGTACTGTGATTAACCTCTCGATGCTACATAGTTAGTAGTAAAATTAAATGTAAAAGACACAGATTTTTTCAGTTTTAAGTTCAACAACCCAACTTCTAAGTATTTCCGAGTTGAGCAGTTCTAAAATTACATTCATTTTAATTTATTTTGATTAAAGAAAAGAAAATCGTGTGCCTTCAAAAATGTATTTTCTTTGTTGATAAACTCACTATTAAAAATAATTTACTCAATCAATTTCAATTCAACAAATAAGCGAAAACTTGTAGAAAAAAAAACTAACCCAAGAAAACCGAGTAAAGTTCGATTGTCATATATGCGGTTTTCCTTGTTTTGACAAGTAAAATCTAAAGTTAAGATTTTCAGCCAAGTTTTTCCATCTGAAAATCTATGTTCGAAAATCTGAAAATCTAAATGTCATCTGAATTGTCATCTGAAAATCTTGAACTTTTGAGCAATCAGAACCAAGAAAAGTGACAGAATCTTAAGTTAAAATTTTCGAACATAGCTCCTATGAACGCCCCCAATACAACAACGCTTTGATTTGGGAGAACCTTTAAGCTCAAAAGGAAACAATTACTACTCATTTGTTTTTAATCAGTCCATTTGAAAGTATTATTGATAAAAAATAATTAGGATTAATAAAATACTCCAAGATTTTTATTACCCGGTAAATGAGAAAACGACCAGTTCCTTTGATGATTGAATTAAGAAGGATGTTTATTACATTCATATGTCATTGACAATTCGCCTTTTTTGAAATTAAGGAAAAAAGATTTACACATAGCAAAACTGAAAGTATTCAGTGTTGCTAGATTGATATAAATGGAACATTAAAATGATATATTTTCAATAACAATTATATTATTTATCGCTAATATGGAAACAACTTCACTTATTCAAAATCCAAAACTGGTCATACGCCGAAAAGATGAAACTATACACTGTCACAAAAAATATATTAACACATAATAACAATCGACATTTGATGGGCACCAATCAAATATCACTTTTGCTTACTGAAACAAAAAATGAAAAGAGAGGAAAATCATAACTACTCGTATGTCCCTTCATAAAAGTTCTAAGAAAGGAGTCATCATTAAGCGCGCTCAGCAAAAGTAAATCCATACCTGTGCTTTGATGGTAGTTTCACAAAGAAGTATCATTTTGTGCTCCATAACCTTTCTTGCAGTTCTGCTTTCACTCAACTAAAAATAGAAAATCAAAATCAGTAAAGGACAATGGCCAAAAAGTAGTGTAGGTGTTGATTTACATGCAGGCAAAAAAAATTGTTGAATTCAGCCTTTGCAATTTCTTCTTGACAAACACATTAGGGAAAACAAAAGATGGAATAAATTTACCTTGGTGCCTCAGTGCCTGAACATTGTAATGTTTTTCCTGTAAGCTGTCATCAGCCAACACTTTCCCTTGGTTTTATTTGAGAATTAATAGGTTGAGACACTTTATCACATTACATGTTCATTATACTCCTTTTATGTCATAACAGGATTGTCGTCTTAACTTAATACTGTTTACTTGAAGCATGTAGGGAGGAATTATTATTGGAATGAATTATTCATTTTTATTTTCGGCAATTGAGGGAGAAAAACATTTTCTCAAAACGCACATACCTACATGCGAGAGTTTTCAATTAATATGATGACACGAAGCTCGTTGCTGTTTTTATTTTCACACAATGACAATGGAGAAGGGAAGCAGCAAATATTTACATTATAATCCCCGATGATTACTGACGATAATTCAAAGAAGCAACCACGCAAATTGAATTGAATATTTTTCAGGCTAAGTAGAGAGTCTTCAGTTGACTTATAAGGCTATGAGATTAGTTTAACTTGTTTTTATTTTTTTAATGATCTGAATCTAAGTCCTCTTTAATCTATGTTGCGATGCGTACCAATAGCTGCTCACGTAGCCTCCTACACCATCTAAGACCAAACCACTTCAAAAACTGCTACAACAAAAAATTAATTAAGCTACAATAGTAAAAACAACCAAAGTCAGTAAGGTAAATATAACTTGCATGTTCCTCCAACTTAATAAATATATTTTGAAATTTCAATTAAGTTTCATTTAACATCGGAACAATTAGAAAGTCCAGAGCAGTGCTTCAACTTTGTATGAATTCCTTGTTAAATGTAAAATTTCTCAAGTGAGTTGATATATGTATTTGGTTTGATTTCGAAAAAGAAAAGAATAACAAACTTTAGATTCATTCTTAATTATACATCTCACGTCAAAGAAAATTAAATCTTCGTCGCACACTTGAATTAATTGAATTGAATTGCCAGACGAGAATGATTTGAAATTTTGCTAAGAATTTATTTAATTGAAAAGCCAATAAACACTCAGTCATTATTAATTTTGTGTACTGTTAAGGAATTCAATAGGAATTTCCAATAGAAATCTAGCTGTGGATTCCATTTAACTTGCGATTATAGGTACATAGGACAAGTTTCGCAATCAAGCCGAAAAAAATCTTGAGATAACAATTCAACATGACATTGCGATGATATAGAATACGAAGAAAGTGGGTCATACACTTCTATCTGTCTATACGTAGATATATGGATCTACAGCCAGAACCACTTGACCGATTTTTTTTTTTTAATTTGCAGTTGGGGTCTGTGGCAGCTTTCAGAGGAGTTTTTGGAAATGGGACTCTAGTTCTTGAAATACCGGTCACCTGCCATACAACCGATATGATGATACTTATTTTTCACGAAAATGACTCTTACAATTTCGATTAACTTTCTTCCATACTTAGGTGGGCATTGCAGTTTGGGGTCAATCTGAGAATCAGTCAACACCATACGCCAACAATTTCGATTTCGGGCGAGCTCTCTCCAGTTTTGCCGGTTGAGGTATTCTTCTCCTTGATTGTGCCACTTAAGACGACGTTTGGCCCTTACCCTACAATGTGCTTAAGAGAACCCGTCAAGCAGGAGTGTTAAGTTCCAACCTAAATTGTTCAACTGTCGTAGCCTCTTTTAGTTATGCCTATGTCGCGGTACAGCTCATATAGCTAGTGGTTGTGGTTTCTTCTCCACACATTGTCTTCGCATCTTCGGACCAAAGATCTTTTGGAGTATTTTTCTCTTTAAACAACCAAGGATTTCCACATCCGCTTTTGAATAGATCCATGCTTCCGCACCGTAAAGCAGGGCTGGGATGATCAAGGTCTTATACAGGGTTACCTTGGTTTTTCTGGAGAGGATTTTGTTTCTCAATTGCCTTCTTAATCCAAAGAAGACGAAGTCCTGTACTACCTCAAAGTTATGTCTGTCTATTGTGACGTTTTGTCGTATTCGTCGATGCACGGTTACCCAGTTTGATGACAACGTATACTTCGTTCTAGCCTCCTTAACCACCATGCCCATTTTTGATTGTCTTTCTGATCATGAAAGCAAAAATTTTCGGAAAGTCTAAGACTGCCCCATTTACCCAGTACAGTGTGGTGTTTTTTTAACCCCAACTTTCTCGTTAATGACTAATCTGATTTCGACAAAATTTTTTATTTCAGAAGTCATAGTCTGCTTGCGAAAGATTGTATACCAACGTATGGAAAATCTAGTTTATTCAAATTTTCCTTTGCTTAAACATTTTTTTTTTAATATTTTCAAAGCAGTACCCAAGTAACATTTTTATAGCTGCAAGTTTTAAATATGCTTTAGAAAAACTCTAAAAGAGTGAAGTCCGTGGCTACTGCTCTATTCTGAGCTTTGTTACGGCTTTTGGCAATTTTTAGTTTATTTAATGCTCTAAATGTGTGCCTTACAACATCTCCAAGCTCTTAAACCTTATAAAGCTAGTTGCTCTATAAATAAGCTTTATTACAACCTTTACCGCAACACTCCACGAGCCTAACTCATTTTAAATCTCTTTGCTTTACAAAGGCATTATATCTGCTCGAGAGACGTACTAAGAACTAATCGAGAGCTTAACGCTTTACAGTGCAGGTTAACTTAACTTTAAAGGAGCTTGAGAATAAAACAATTGTGTCAAAAAATAAAATAATTGAATAAAGAAGAAGTAATGTACAGGGTGATACTCTTACATAGAATATATTTCGTTTCTAACTTTGCATTCGGAACATATTTATCGAAAAGAGAATTATTTTTTCACTCTACTATTTACAATATCTAAAGATCCACTGTTATATATGTAACTTGTGGCTGAATCAGTTTTGTTCTATGGGGCACAGGTGTGGGGATATTTAAAAACATGAGGCAGTAGAGAAGCTCTTTCGGTTCTATATAAAACGAATTTTCTGTATTCCTGCTAATGCTCCAAATTATCTGTAGATGATCGAAACAGGGCTTTCACCCTTGTTTATAAAAACTTTAAAGTTGCAGATAGACTACACACAGAAGATAATGAAAATGGCGGATACAAGGCTTCCAAAAATAGCAGCGTTAAATGCGGTGGAAAACAAGTCAAGCTGGTATGCGGAATGGATGAATCTGGCGCTTCAATGCAAGATGGAGGTTGATCTTAGCATTGGAAATGTAGATAACTGGGGTTCAATTTTATATCAGCTGGTGGAGAAAGTTGATGAACTGAAGCTACTGGAGTACAGAGAAGAAGCAAAAGCTTCGGTACATAGAGCAGTGTACAGTCGCTTGGACCACAATTTGGCAGGAAAAAACTATTTTCATGATAAAAACAGTTGTCAGGTTATATCGGTGATGATGAGGTTGAGAGGTGAAATTATCAACCTGAATTACATACCTCACAGGGAAGATCTACCATGTCTTTGTGATCTATGCAACAGGAGAGAACGAGAAGATGTCTTACATTTCATTGGTAAATGTCCAATATTAAGTGAAGTGAGGCGTCAGGTATTTGGAAAAGACTACCTTTCGGACGAAGAGATTATAACGGAGTTAAACGAGCTGGATGTGGAAAAACTTTTTTTTTTTCCAAAAATGCGCTTACTTATAGGAATAAATTAAGTAGTGGAAAATTTTGATAACTTATTTATTATAATTTTTAAATGATCGGGCAGACGGCATAATGCCATGCATATATGTTTTTATATTATTTTAAAGTAGTGAAAAATGAATTTGAATAAATAAAAACTATCTAATCTAAATCTAAAATCTAAATCTATATGTAGCTTGTTTTTCAGCTGTCAAAAGAAGGACATGTAAGCTCAGTTGTAATGAAAATTTTTATGCGGGGAAAAAAATCACGAAAAATCGAAAAAAATTTTTGACGTTCCAGGTGCGACAGGGTCATAAAGTCAAAGTAAAGTGAAAACATGAATATTTTTAATCAAAAAAAATTACACTGCTTTTTTGACATAACAATTTGAGTTTTCACATTGACAACATGTGACGAGATTTTTTTAACATAAAAAAAAGTTTTTGCTCGGGATCAAACTATTTTTGAGGTTCTAATTATGAAGTTGTCTTTGTGAAATGAGCTTCTGGAGACCTGTATTTGTGTGTACTTGTAAAATTTTTATTGGCAAAAAGAACATGGAAAATGTATTTTTTGAATTTTCATTGAAAGAAAACATTTGATTTTACATGTACTTTGTGTACATAATACCTCCAAAAATTTGGTCACAAATTAATATGTTTAACTATTTTGCAAGTTTCAATTTTGTTGTGTATTGATCACTGCGAACAAATCAAATAAACATGAAACAAAAAAATATTAAAATGTCGTCAAAAATTATTTTAGCAAGAAATTTTTAAACGAGGCACCCTGTTTCTTGGTTATGCTGCTCTAGATAGACAACAGTGTAGCACTACGGGCTGTATAGTAGCTCTAAAGGAAATGTTTTTGTGGCGTTATTAAAATGGTGGTTTTGGTAATGACTACCAATTTTCATACCAATTTATCCATACAATTTTTTGATTTTGTTTTTATTTATTACTAAAACTTAAATATTTCTAAGGCGCGTTGTAAATTTTCGAAGTGCAACATCTATGTTTGTGATGAAAATAGAGTTGCACATGAAATCATTACTCAGCATTGTCTTTATCGTGTTATTTAATTAATATTTGACCGTCACTATAATATGTTTCATAGTTTTTTCTATGCATTAGTTCGAACATTTTCTCTCTCAAAATTTATGAGTGTATGTTCGAAAAGTTACTTATTGCAAAGTTCTAATACCAGCAAACAATTTTCATTGTCTTTATTATTATTATTATTTTTTTTTTCACTCACACTTAAGTAAACCATTTTTATATTTCCATTTTACAGCAAAATCATTTTACAGCAAAATGTGATAAAACTAGATTTTGATAAATCTTTAATAGAGCAGAGTGCTCTAAATCAAAACGCTAATGTCATTTTGTTTCTATTGTAGAACTTGCAGGCATTCTAGCATCATATTTAGAGCCCTATTCGTGCATACCACGAAAGTAGCTTTTAAAGAGCAATAAAATGGTGATAGATAACGCTTGCACTAATGCTACTGCAGACTACAATCGCTATACAAGAAATTATATGGAGCTGATTCTAGCTCTCAAAGTCGAAAAAAATGCCCTTTATAAGTGTTATTTCAGCTTTAGAAGCGCTTACAGAGCAACATGAATTTAATTCAGTCAGTTAACCCAGCTTTATAAGCGGTGTAAGAGCTAAAACAGAATTAAAATTGTTACTTGGGTACCTTTGTTTTTTTTAAATTTTTTGTCAGTACATCTTTAGACAAGATCTTTAAACTTACAAACATATTTTAGAAAAACTCATTTAAAAAAGAAATCAAAAAGTAAAATACATACCTGGTTTAAAAAAAAATTCATCGTTTGTATGCATTAGCAACTGTAAAAAGGGATTAGATTTTCGCTCAAAACCTTTTTTATACTTAATTTAATGGGTTTCAATATTTTGTAGGATTTTATTCAATTTTCATAATTAATGTGTAGTTGGTATTAACAAATGCATTATGAAAATCAAATGTTAAAACCATGTACTCAGCCTTGAGATTTTGATATTGCATTTAGCACATAACCGTTCGAACGACCGAGTCGAGCTCATTTTTTATACTTTTCTACACGTAGGTATTTTTGCAATAATGTATTTTTAATATCGGCTGGCAACTTACTTGTTTAGCATGCGTGGACTCATTACATTAAAAAATCTTCTAGAGTGTTTTTTACAGCAGAACATTTTCCTTTTCTGTAAGTTGCAACGAATGGAATATTAAGTATTGAATCTCACCTCCGCATTGTTTTGAATTGAAAATTTTTAGTATACATAAGTAACGCAGATAGAATTTTAGTGCTCTGAAATAGAAATGATGGTGTAAGTCTTCTTCGGTGTAGTATTAATCTAATAGCTCTTTTTTGCAATACCATTATTGGTTTCAAGTTACTTAAGTATGTGCTTCCCCAGCATTTTAATCAATTATCTAGTCGTTGAACTTACGATGCATAGTGTATTACCTTGAGCAACTTCTTGGAGCAATCTTACACAAGCAAAGTTGTTTTTGTTGAATGGGTCCGTGGCATTTTCTTTTGAAGAATCGGAATAACAATAACGATTTTGTAAGATGATGGGAGCTCACCTTTTTCAAAATTCTTATTGGCCAGTGTAGCAATTAAAGCCGATATATGTTTATATATCGCCAGTTCACTGGTGAACGAAAGTTCAACGAACGAAATCAACGGGATAAATTAAATTAACTTTTCAAAAATAATAACAAATTGAACTATTAGATAACAATATTAATATATTTTATTGAAAAACAAAATAACTCATCACGGTTCTACGTTCTACGAAAAATAAAATTGAATTTTTTTCATCGCCAACCATGGCGCACGACATCTAAAAACTAAACCTTCGGTTTCGTTGAAAACTTCGGCCGATTTTGGCCGAAGCCGAAGGTTTGGCCGATTGTAGTTTTTTAGCCTAATGTGACCAAAGCCGAAGTTCATCCGGACACTATATTGACTGAGAAATCGAATTTAACATAGCACACCAAAGTTAGCCTTTTTATAATCTTCGAAAAGTGATGTCAAAGTTGAGAAGTTGTTTTTTCGTAAAACGATTTTTTAGAATATGACCAAGAATCGCACCCAAAAGTATGGAACACGATTTAAGGGACACCCATACTATACTCTTAAATTATCACCATTAATGCCTTCTGGATGTTTTTTTTTTTTTAAAGCTCTTTTCTCATTCTTGAACTTGAAAGGATGTGGGTTTCAACTTCTGGCATACTTTAAAGTACAATTATTAGAATTGCAACGTAATTGAAGTCCAAGAACACAAATTGTTCGCACCCAACTGTCAATAATTGAACCATTCTTTATAGAGGACGAATTATTGGCAACCCTTATTTTTATTTATAACAACTTTTTTCAAGAACAAAAAAAAAAAACCTTATTGAATTTGTATACTAAAAAAAAGCAAATCTTTATCTTCAAACTCCAAAATTGGTCAAAAACAGACACTTACCAAGTTAAGTCTCCTAAGCCGAAGCACTAATATTGTAATTCAAGCACTTTTACTAATAGGTTTCCCAATTTGATGGAAAGTTTTTCATTGTTCGCACCTTTCCCCTGCAAATTTCAAAATTGAGATATATTTTTGCTCAGAAACCTTGTTTCAATTCAAATCACGAAAGTATGTAATGAAATGTTTAGATGTGAAAATGCTTTTCATGCATAAAACATGAAACAAGCTGCACTTTGTACATAATTTTTCTTTGCTCATTTTTTCGACTTCAATATAATAATTCTTTTCATAAACTTGAATTTTTAATAAGTATTCCTCATTTGTAAGTATGTCTGACAACCAATACCTTTAAATATGAATCAAAGATCTCACTGACAAAAAACAGGATAAGAACAGTTTCTGGGGTAGCAGAACGTAATGACATTTCATTTACATTTTCTGCCAACAAATTGTGTCAACAAAATCCAGATTGAGACTTTGCCTCGTGGGTGGCACGTGAACATGCCAATTTATTTAACATTGTGAAAATATGACACGCTCAAACACAAGGTATACAAAACGGTGGTTCAGTGTGAGATAACACATAACACAACAGATTGTCACACGATGCTGTACGAGTATCTTTACGAAATGTACACATAATGCCATGACATTAAATTGTTTTGCGATGATTATTATTAGCCTTGCATTATGGACACTATACTAATTAAAGTAGAGCCTGTCACTCCAACTCAACCACAGGGCTTTGTTTCATCGACACAAAAAATGTAAAATTATGTGCCAGACAAAATCATCAAGATGAAAATTGAATAAAATGAGGCCGACGCGACGCTTGTTTCATTCTTTGGTTCTGTTCTACTGTAAGAACTTTCAAGTTTGATTGATAATTTTTACATTTCGGTCGCAGATCGACAAACTTTTTTTCTACAGAAATAAAGAAAAGACACGGGTAAATTTGCTTAGAAGTTTTTCCAGAAGAAAAACTTCCCTTTTTGAGATTCGAGAATAAGCACTAGAATATGACGTGTATAATAAAAATGACGCAGACCTAACACTGCCATGTGATGAAGGTAAAGTGTGCAATTTAACATGGGTGAGGAAAAAGTTTTTTAAAGTAAAGTAAGCGAGAAGTTGAATGTTCAAAGATTTCGTTGCCATTACATTTGCTTTCCCTTTGAAGTGTAAATATACCCTTGATGGTGTCACAGCTGTCATGGAAGTTAAAATTTACTTAGTGATGTTTTCTGTTTTCACGCTTTGAGAAATAACAAGTCAAAACAATTCAGCAAAGTAATCAGTAGGAACAAAGAGTTTGTCCAAACAGCTGAATTCATTCTTTGATAGATATCAATCAAAATCAGTTCCTGTCAGCTAATCCGATAAATATCTTTTTACAAACAGTGGTGATAAGTTGGAAGAACTGTTTGAGCAGCGCCAATACTGAGAATGAGTAGGAATATAATATTTGAACGTATAACAGAGGCTGGATGGAATGAGAATCGAAATCCTTGTTTTTTTTTTTTTTGATGGACGTTTTTGTTAGTGGAGTGAATAACAGTGCTTTTCAAAGTGGTGTTTGAGGTATTTGACGTAAACATTAAAATTTTTTCAGGAATGCTAATACGGCAGCTGTGTCCTTGTGGGTGGGGTACATCAATTACGCCCTGTCTGCAGTGGACTATTGTGAATGTACCTAAATGAGTTTTGTTTCCATTATGATCTGCGTTACTATGTCTTAGCAATACCCAGTCATTCACTTCAATATAAATAGTAACAGTCAATTCAACGTTCCTTACTTTACAAACTTCAAAGCTTATTCTAAGAGTTAAGCCATTTCACGTTATCACCGCCAATTATCCCCTGAGATGGTCATTGGATAGCTATGACAATGCAGTAGCCTTTATTTTCATTACACTGCAATTCATTCTCTTTTGAAATAGTTATAGTTATTTTTATTTCGTCAAATATTTTCATAATAGTTTGTCATCGCACATTTTACATTTTCAGAGATTTGGTATAATATACCTTTCAGCTATAACATTATTTAATTTTTTTTAAGAATTTTTATTTTATACATTATTTTAATTTAGGAGGAAAGACGAGTAAAACCCCCTACAATTCTCTTTTGAAATGTTTAGCTAAATAAATAAATAAATAAATAGGGTGGCGCAACAGAGTGAGGAGCCCCAGGAACTAGCGCATTTCTCTGAATCATGCCTTGTGGAGAGATGGAGTTGACCTATAATTTTCTTCTTGTTCCGAACGGCTTATCAGGAAAGAGCTTTTCATGGCAATGAATTTACTGACGGAGGACCTGCCAATTCCTCGCGAAAGGCGATACCCGCTGAAAAATATTTTTGCCTCTGTTGGGATTCGAACCTCTGAGTTAACAGGCAGACATGCTAACCATCAGACCACGGATATGGGAAATGTTTAGCTCTCAGCTTAAATAACAAGAATGTGGCAGGGAAAACATAAATCTTTTCCGTTCTCGCATTAAAATTTTTTTTTTAAATTGACCTACCCCCCTTTATGAAGTGAAATTTTGTCTGTGTGTATTTCCGTCGTCGATTTACAACCGTCAATAAGGCAATGAACTTAAATAATACTCTTTTATTTTGTTATTTAAAAGGAAACATTCGCTTTTCATCTAACTGAATCCTTTAGACAGAAGATGGATTTTCCTATCCCCCTATTTGCCTTTGAAAAGAACTTTAATAGTAGTAGCGCTTCATTTAAGTTGAGAGCAAATATTTCTATAGCCCTTAAGATAAGAGACAAACATTTTACAATGTTTTTAGGTTGCGGGAATGAGATCACAAACTTCAAAACTATTCCAACGTTAACGAAAATAAAAATACTTCAAAAACTTTTGCTTTCCAAAGGATGTGTAAGCACAGATGGATGTTGCTACGTAACTAGAATTTGAAAACAATCTTTGGGGTAACTTCTTGAATAGTTAATTTTGTCTTCGAATTTAGTCCAAGAAGAAAATAATCTTAGACTTCAACCAACAATAAAATACACAAAAGGAACTGAGAGATTAAAAGTTTCGAAGTCATATTTTGATGCAAAATTAATGTTGACGCATGATAAATTTTGAAATGATAGATTACCTTTGGAATAGATTAGGATGATTATAAGTCCAAAAATGTTTTTAACAAATATTCCATCTCGTTAACTCGTTTGGTACAGTTAAGTCATAATAATGAATCAAAAGTTGGGGAAACTGTCTGGAAGTCCTTAGAGTACGAGTACCTATGTTCAGAAAAAGTTGTTTTAAGGAAAGGCAATGAGGTTTTGCTTTAGTTTTACAGACGACTCGGGTGAAAGGCTGTTAAATGACACTGAGCGATATTGCCACCGGTTTAAAAGTCGTACGTTGATAGAATTTTAATCAATGCGGTAAAAGAAATCAAACATTTATGAAGTCTTTTCGAGAGTCAAGTAATAATATAGTCTGGATAGAGAAGGACGTGTAGTTCATCACGTACATATATTTACAAGTTATGGATATGTGAAATATCATCACATACATAGTTTTAAAAGCAATTGAGTACATACATTGCATATAAATAAGGCAAATTCGCTTGTGAAGTTAAGTGAAAAAATAAGAGAAAGTCTGCATTTGGAGATTTTTTTAATTGTGGGCTCTTAAGTGTTTAGGAACTACAGTAATATGTTAAATTTATTGATTTGGTTGGTTTCAGAACTTTTACAAATTGTCTTATTACATTCTACAATATCTCTAAAATTTTATCTTAAATTTTCAAGTTGATTTGAGTAGGTAATAGTTTTGGAGATGCAGTCTTGAGAAGTCACACACTCGAGGTCAACTAAATGTAGCGCTTAAAACTTTAAACATTTTTTTCTCCAAATTGTGTTTTTAATATCGAAGTAACAGGTTTCTCGAGAACAAAGGTATAATTAAGCTTGTGTACAAAATGGCACTACCTTGCCGAAATTGACTGTCTGGTTGTACTCAATGGTGGTGACCCCCTGGCAAACCCAGGCCGTAAGCGAACGAGCCCATTAGATTAGAATAGATTAGATTAAGCTCTGGGCACTACGGTGTCTGAATGAAACCTATTGTTCTACTGCCCCTGAGCTGAACCAGAAGCTAGCAATCTTCTGGATATAATATATATTATAATATTCTGGATATCTAAATAGCGTATATTTTTTTATTTCAAACTTAATATTTTAATCCACAAAAAAGCCTTTTTCAAGTGACGATACATTAGCTTCATGTCTACGAGTGAGTCGTGAATTGAGAGACTTTCGGTTTTGCATATCAAATCAAACAAACACGGTTTTCCTCTTTTCTTTTTTTTACTGGGAGCAACAATTTCAACTCGTAGAACTTTTTCTTAACGCATTTGTTGTGTTCTGTTGATGTCTGTACACGCTAACAGGATGTAAGTGTAACTAGTTCGAATACAAGCAAACACTAAAAAGTTATACAACTCCAACACAGTGTAGGGTTGCCATCCGATGTTTTTGATTTAATCCATCATAGTATGGAGGGTAATTTTGGCAGCTCGAGGTACTGAATGAAATTTAAAACAATTCTTCGAAATACATACAAGGAACGACGGAATCAAAGTTTTTTCTGTCACAAAATTTTTCTTTTAATAGAAAAAATGAGGAGATATTTTGACCCAAATTTTAATTTTTTGTTGAATTTGTAGGCTAAAAATCAAAATTTCTTTTTTTTTGTTTTCTTTCGTTCAAATTATAGTTAATGGTCTTAACTGAAACAAATCTTTATTGCTCACTTCAGGTGACACATTTAAAAGTTTTGCTGTCCACTCCACAGACCACGATTTATCCATTGATGTCGCAAAGAATTATTTAAATAAGTTGAGATGCTATAAAAGATTGAATCTTGCTGTGTCGTTATAATATTTTATATGATACAAATACAAATACAAAATCCAAATACAAATACAATTACAAATTAAAATACAAATACAAATTGGGACCCAATTAATCCTTAAGCACAGTGCGGGCGTTTAACAAAATAGGAGAGGATTTTAAATTTGATGCCGATGCACAAATTTTATGATTTCAATGAAAGAAGCAAATACAGGTGCGTACTGCATTTCACATTCGCATGGTACTGCTGAAATGGAATCTGTGTATTTGTCAGTAAGTCCGAAATTTGGCTCAAGCTAGATTATTACGGTTGAATTGTTTGATTGAAGGAATGCAACTGACTATCTCAATAGTACACTATCGGTAGGAAAAGCAATAAGATGTTCAAGAGGCGTAAATGGTTCAATATTATTCCTATCTCCAATCTTTTTGAAGGCTCTTCTATGAATACTGTCCAAAAGATTGAAGTAAGTTGTGGGAGGTACTACTCATATACATAATTAAGCTAAACTCCATCCTAGGTCAAAAGGAGAGAAAATTTATTATTTTATTTTACTACAAAACAAATCACAACCGAATCCACAACTTGGATTATAGTATACTTATATTTTAATTAATCGCACATTATCGCACCCCCAGAATGAAAGTGACCTAATTCAAAAATTTAAATTGTTGGGGAAAGAGCAAGAAAGTTTACAAAAAATAAAGTTTGGATTGAATTTAAATGCATCTCAGCCGTTTTTCATTAGAAACGATTGATTTTTTACAGACGTATTTTGTGACATTTCGGGAACATTTTGGCAGCATTATATTAAATTTATATGTTTTTTAAATATACATTAAAAAAATAAATACAAAGCGCTTTCAAATTAAGTCACTCTACTGCAAATTTTTTTATGTATTTCTGAAAGTTTTCCGAGATAAGCCTGCTTAGGACGGAAGGTATAACTGATGCTGATGGCATATAATGGAATCCGTCATTATTTTACCATAAGGTTCTACGAATATAAAGGCGTAAATTAAAACACAACGTTAAAAAACACAAAGTAATATTTATTTCAAATTCTTAAAGAAGTCATAGTAATCTTATCTTATTTTTTTTTTATTTTTTTTTTATTTTATTTATTTAATCATCTACAAGCTAATGCTTAACAGATTGCATACTGGTGACAAATGACAATTATAAATAATAATTATGTGAATATAATATAAAACAGTACTTAAAATACAAAAATGTAAAACAACTTGTTTTTAAATGTATCTCGGCTTAAATGTAAGTCAAAAACATTGCTTACTTCATTGAATGAGGAAATTGCTCGTGAAAGAGGTTCATTTTTTCCGTAATTTGTTCTATGTGGTTGTTGAAAAAGGAAATTTCTAGGTCTTAAGCATCTTGAAGGAGTGTAAATAGGAACTTGTAGGAAACCCCACTAATTCGAAAAACGAAAAAGAAATAAACTCCTCACTACTTGAGAATCAACCTTAAAACCATTCTGACCCGACCTTAAGAAAAAAGAAATAAGTAGCGCAATTTCATTGTGCTCAAATTTCGCATCTACACTTCCGTTCAGCCATATTGCCACGTCGACTACACAATTTTGGCACGCCATTTGCCCAACCCTTTCTTTTTCTGGTGACGACGGCGAGCAACAAGGTGTAGTCTGTGGTCAGGCAACAGATTTTTTTTTGCCATTTTCCAAGCGTGGAGAGAAATCTAATACAGGTATGAATAAAGTATTATCAACCCTTTTCTTTTACTAATTCGCACTTCTCGTGCTCGATACAGGGAAAAGTAAATTACCTGCTGGACAGCATAGGGTGAAGGCACCAGTAGTCGGCCAGTTAACTTTTTTTTTGTCTTTGATTAGCATTTAAAAATAACTTATTTAAATTTTTGGTACAGTTATTAGTTTTAATGATTAGTTGAAATGTGTAGATTTAGAAATTCTATACGAATTAAGTATACTTCTGAAATGAAACAAGTTATTAACCTTTATTGAGATGAAAGTGTGATTATTGAGTAGTCGGCCCGTTCAATTTCAGTAGTCGGCCGCATAGTTGTCTAGTAGTCGGCCAGTTCATATTTTCATACTATTTGCTATTGTAAAAAGTATCTAAGAAGCAGTTAGGCATTTAATAACTATCAAAAAACAATTTAAATAAAACAGCAACATTTAATAAAAAAATCAAATTTTAATTCATTGTAAACTTCGTATTACTTTAACATTTTCACTTTTTACAGCTAGAACACTTAAAGTTTTTATCTTGAATTTCTTCGAAAAGTGTCCCTGCGAATTCGGTACATTTCAAATGGAACCAATTTTCGCAAGAGTCGCATCCAACGTTTTTCAAGTCATTTTCCTCAACGTCTGAAACAAGTATTTCTTCACAGTTGGAGCACATTATTACTTTCTTTTTGTTGACTTTTTTTTGTTTTCCTCTTCCGGACCTTTTCTTTTTTTCTGCCTCCAAACGCTTGTCTTCCCTTTTTCTTTTTCGAAGCTCAAGTTCCTTAGCTTTCTTATCTTTTTCAATTTCCTTTTTATTGAAAAATTCTTTCCAAGCCAGTGAGGAAATGCCAGACGGTGGTCTCTCGCGAACTGGTCTAGCTGATTTCTCGAATTGTTTCGGATAGTATAAATACTTTCTGAAAGCGGGGCTGACTGAAGCTGAAGTAGATGGTATGGACGGATCTGAAATAATTTTTTGAGTTGAAACGTTATAAGCAGTAATTATTGAGCTAGAAACCCACCTATTTGTTTTTCTTCAGTTACGTGTGCCAAAAGATCGTTAAATGTATTTGATGATGTTGATAAATGCCTAGATGGTTGAGCTAAAAAAAAAGGTTAGATAAACCATACCTATTAATAAAGTTTGAAAGGTCCTACCAGTGTTTGGAGAAAGAATTTCGTCTACATTCTGCAACAGTTGCGCAAAGGTCTGGGGAATATTTTCTTGGGCTTTTTCTTTGAACGCTTCCTCTACCTCGTTTACCTCTTCATGAATTGGAAGAAATGGTGATGGTGGTAATGGTGATGGTGGTAATGGTGATGGTGGTAATGGTGATGGTGGAAATGGTGATGGTGGAAATGGTGATGGTGGAAATGGTGATGGTGGTAATGGTGATGGTGGTAATGGTGATGGTGGTAATAGTGATGGTGGTAATAGTGATGGTGGTAATGGTGATGGTGGTATGGACTCCGAAAAGTTAGAGTTTATTTTTTGTAGCTCACCAGTTTCGTCTACTAAATATGTGCCAGTTATGGTATCGTTAAGCACTGGTTGAATGAGGTGAGTCTGCTCAAGCTTTTCTATGATTTCCATTATTTCATCAAAGTTAATATTTTTCCTTCTTATCTCCTCTTTTGCCAAAGCCAACACTTTCTTAGTTTCTAAAAAGCTTGAACTTGTTAGATGCTCTATCACTTGTTCTGAGTTGTGTTTTTCCAACTCATTCTGCACACATTTTGAATAATCCACAGCATCCGGATTAAATGGAAACAAACCACACTTTCGAAAGGAGTTTTTTATAATTTCTGTCCTATCCGAACTATCGAGAACCATTTTAAGGACTTCGCAAAAGTTTGTTTTCGTAATAGGTTTGCCTCTATTTTCCGGAATGTTTTGCCATTTGTGTATTGTGGTTTTATAATCAGTTTTCAACCCCTTAAATGCACCTACATCGGCTGGCTGCGTGATGTGGGTTGTATTAGGCAAAAGTGCATACAAAATAATGCTATTATTGCGACAAAAGTCACTCAGCTCTATTGTTAGATGCGATTTGTGCCCATCAACCAGAAACAATATGGGCCGTTTGATGTTGTTTTCAGATACCCACTCGTTGAAACTATTGGCTGTGTATTCATAAAAGGTTTCTGAACGCATCCAGCCACTTTCGGACCTACCTAAAAACCACTTGTCTGGCATACTTCTAACCACAGCTTGTGGAGGGCGAACATATGGGAAAACTACTAGTGGTGGTAACTGTTTACCATCGGCACTAAAAACAAAAAGGACAGTGAGTGTCTCCTTATCGTTTCCTGCGGAGACTTTGTATAAATTTTTCCACCCTTTAGGAGCTAGAACAATTCCTGATTTTGGAGAAAGGCAGAAGGATGTTTCGTCGCCATTGAAGATTCGAGACCCATCTTCCAAAATATCTAAGGCATCTATTTCCTCCAAATACTGTTTTAGCTCTCGAAACCATTTTCTTATTGATTCTTCGGTGACAACCGCTCGCCCTTTCGACAGTCCCTCTGGTACTCTGAGTGACAATTCTGGATGACGTTTTAGAAATCCATAGTACCATGTTTTCCCGGGTAGGCCGTCTTTGAATGGATTCTTTCTTTTGTCTTCCAAAATAATTTTTTGGACTGTATTTAACAAGTCCGATGGTTTTTGCGGGAACCCACATTTAGCTAGATCTATGAGCCACTGCACAAGCTTTTTTTCCTCGGCTGCAGTAAGAACTGTGTCGGGACCCATTTTTCTTGGCTTTTCAGCCACTCTACCATGAATTCGGTCTTGAAGAGTGGTTCTAGGAACTCCAAACTCACGGCTAGCCTCCCTTAACGAACAATTTCCCTCTCTAATTTTCTTAAGAGCTGCAGAAAGTGCTTCTTCCGAGTAGTTGTGAAATGTCCTTCTACTTTTTGGTGTTTCCATTTTTAAATATACTGTTAATACTCTAAAGAACCATTAATTCTATGTTTTTGTATTTTTTTTTTTTATTTTAAATAACATTAGTACCTAAGTTATTTAAGTAGATCTGACACGTGTAGTCCTAGGCTTACTTATAAAACATAGTAGGCCGACATAAGAATATTGGTTGTCTATAGTCGGCCACTGTTCTCTCTTTACATTAAAAGGCCGGCCGACTATTGAATCCAGGCATATATTTGTTTATGTGTTTTGGTTGGAACGAAAGAGAATAAAATTTCCGTTAACTTTGCATACTCAGTTGAAAAAAAACACAAAATGAGTAGTTTTCAGTAGTCGGCCGGGGGGGGCCGAGCTAGGAATAATCGAAAAAAAACTGTCTTCTGAGGTCGGCCCCCCTTGTAATTAATTATCAAAAAAAAAATTTTAAGATATTTTGCGAAAATATTAAAATATAAACTATCAACTAACTAAAAATGATCACATAGTGCACTTACCTTCGATATCTTGCCAATTAAATTTATTTCAAAAAACCACTTCCACTATTTTTTTTTTTATCAAAAAAGCACAAATGCACCACAAGCGAAACCTCGACTTAGACTAACATTTTTTTAGAGAAAACCAGCAGCTGCAATCGAATGACATTTTGCAGCCAGGAAGATAAACCGTTAGCCTAATAGAAAATATTTTTTGCCTGGAAGTTATCCGAAGGCCTTTACTATTTAGCTGTATTTTACGACGTGGTGGCCGACTACTGGAGATGGCCGACCTTAGGTGCCATCACCCTAAATAAAAGAAAAAGAATTTAGAAACAACGATCACGCAAGGAAAAGTCTATGGCCACGTGCCAAGGACGCTTCAAGTCGGGGAAACATCCTGGCGAGAAAATCCTGGGGCGAAAAGTGATCTTCCTGGCCAGCAAAGGCGGATTCCCCCTGGTTTTTTTTTTGAAAGGATCTCGTACCACGCACAGCGTACAGGTAAATAAAATGTCATTATTCGGTGTACACAAGTAACAATAGCCTATACAGACAGCATTAAAGGGAAAGCGTAAATGCCGCCGCCGTTCACCCGTACCCTCTAGGGATTTCAACCAGTCACGTGCCACAAACACGAGGACGACGAATAGCGCCGAATAGAAAGAAACTTGTAGTACACCAGATCAAAAAAATAAAGAAAAAAAAAACGAGAAACAAACAGAAATTGCGTTTCCGACGGCCAAGGAGATTCTGTCCAAAGGGATTAAGCGAAAATATACATAAGAAAAGCAAACGAACAAAAAAAGATATTCAGTCCGCAATAACAAAAAAAAAAGAAGTGAACAAATGCATAAGTGTCAAGGTCCCATAGTAGGTACTCGTTAATCGTTGCGTGTAGTCGTGTTTGGTAGCGCTGTCGGTCGGCAACCCCTAAGCTCATATGCTCAGCATCATCGTCTACGATTGTCAGGCTCGGTACATAGTTCGCGCTTTCCTTTTTTTTTGCATATGTACCGGTCGACTGCGGGTCAGCGATCGGATACAGCGCATAGTTGGTAACAGTACAGGAACCCCAGTCCATAGTGAAAACAAAAAAAAAGAACCGTCAGTGAGTACTGCAGCAATACGCCCGCGTGATCTTTCGTAACCCCTAAAAGAACAGGCAGCGAGTTGAAGTGTTTTTCTTTCAAAAACCAATCCGAAACCGAATATATAAAACAAAAAAAAAAAACAGTTTGGTGAATCTATAAATGTGAATTAGAGTTAAAAGAAAAAAAAGAAAAAAAGGACAGTGTACCTATCATGAATAAAATTTAGTATCTCGGCAAGAATTTGTATGAGAAAGAAAGTAAAATGTCAAAAAGAGAAAAAAAAAAAAAAAATAGAAAACGTAACAGCAGTGAAGTACATATAGTGAACTCTAGAGCCAGATTTGTATTTGAAGTGGTATATACCTATACAGTCAATCAGGGATATTTTATGTAATCTTTTTTTTTTGAGGAGCATCCTTTGCTTAGCCATCACAGGTACTCCACCGCGCCCGAAGCTGTGCACATCTTCAGGATTCAAGGTGAGTTTTTTTTCCTGTTTTCTTTTAAATCTATTTTTCATAATCCTTTTTAAAATATAAGTGAATGCCCCTATATAAAAAAAAAGAGAAAGAGTGGTAGAGCCTTCCCAAGAAGGTCGATTGACACAAGAATAAAGTAAATGAAAGATTATCTTTTTGAGAACATAGTTGTAATTAAAGATTAGTGTAAGTAAAATGAGAAAGGATCCGAATTCCATAAATTGATATAAAAAAAGAAAAATATGTACATGCTTTTAGCTAGATATAGATGAATAAAAGTTACCATAATCTGCACTAGAGAACTTAGTGACTTATTAACGACATTCATTGAGAAAGAATAGATGAAATTGGAAGTATGTTTTAAGGGTGCTCATGAATTTAAGAGCATGAGAACCAGGTTTATACTAGATATGAAACAGTAGGCAAGGTAAGTGAGGGATGTGGTGATGGAAGGTTGTCGGGAAGGTCGACGCAGAAGAGACATTATGAGGGCGGAGGAAGCGACAGAGTTTCACTTCCCTAAAGGGGTGCGGCTCATTTAGGGAAAGCCTAATTTTGTGTCTCGGTGTTAAGTAGAACAGGAAGGTAGGTGAAAGCAGAAGAAGATGTGAGGAAAGGGAAACTGCAAGAATTCAATTAAACAGATTAGTACTGTATACACAAGGGGCCTCTGACAGTTAGAGTGAAGACAGGGGCACAGGTGCGTGTGGGAAGCCACACCCAAGGGCGGGAAATACATCACTCAGGTTGCTCTCACACCTAAGCAACCGACGGAGTTTCCCAGAATTTATTTTTTTTAGATACGAATACTCCGAGTTACACCAGATGTTCTTGGTGGACGAATATTATGTCCAATACTACCTAGGACCAGGTCTGAGCAATTAAAGGTAACCTTGTCTGTTCCCCGTAGTCAAGATCCCCCCCACCGACGAGCTGAGGACGTGCAACCGCTAGCAGACCTACAGACTTCGTGAGGGAACAGACAACCACCCGAACCCCTGCCTGGACTGGCGAATGGGTTTCTGTGACCACTCGTCATATAGGTGGGGAATAGTTCGGGAGGAGTACAAGTGTACTAAGGCAAGTTCGCGCGTACACATTTTTTTTTATAAAACCGTTACAGAATGGCGCCCAAAACGTGGGGCTCCGAAGCATTGAGGTCTAAAATAAATTCGTTTTGGGGAAACAAGAAAATTTAAAAAAAAAAAAAAAAAAAAAAAAAAAAAATTTTTTTTAGTTTCTACTTTTTGCGGTCGTTAGTTAGAGCGGAAGGCCATACAATCCTTTGAGTAATTACTAAAGAAGCAGTCTTATTTTTGACGTTATCCGGGAAGTTAGGATCACTCCAGACTTCCGTCTGTCGTGACGTCGTAAAAGGCGAACACTTCGAATGTAAAATAGGCTTTCTACTTTCGTGTCGTTGCCGAGGAGGTAATTTCCGTCCTGGTTAAATATAGCATAAGAAGTAAGAAAGACAAAACCGAGAATGATAGATTGGAGGTGGAGCTGTCGTGAGTTGTCTTGTCCAGTTAGTGAGACGTGGTCTGACTTTCTGTAGATGCAAGAACCGTAAGACAGCAACCAAACAAAAAGAAAAGAAAAGACTGACGAGACCGTGGATTTGAAAATGGGAGTATCAAAGAAAGACGAAGACAAGAAGGAGGATGCTTACGTTATCCGGTGAGTGGATGTATGCTCATCTACTTACGTCTGTAGTGACGGGGCAGAATTCGTAAAATCTTCGGAGTTCAGAGATCACCTCGATGAAGAGTGAGGAGACATCAGAACATTTAGCAGCTTGACATTGAGTTATTTTTTTTTGTACAGTTTCTTCAGCATTCACACCCGTACTTTCCGAAACCACATCCCTTATATGATTTAGAAAAAGAGCATTTGTTTTAGGTTCAGTAATCAGAAGAAGGATATATATTTTTTTTTTAAGACTTTAGTAAAGTACTTGAAAAGTGAACACGTAGATTTGGAATGATTGTAGTATTTAGGAATTTAAAGATAGATAAGTAACAGAACAAATAGTATTATAGAATAGACAGCAAAATAGACAAACAAGTGTTGTCGACATAATTTTTTTTTGTTGGGGTGATACACTAGTAGGTAGTAAGTTGTAGTTATACGATACTAAACCTAATATTAAAGAATAAAATGGTTGGAGGGAGAAGAGGTAGAACGCGTCGAAGAGGAGCTTCGTCTCCGGACGATAGGTCAAGTAAGCGAAGTGAGGGGACAAGCGAGCGCGAAGGAGATCGACTAACAACGGGAACTGGCGACGGCACTGAGCATAGCGTGGTTTTGCCAAGCGGCCAAGGGCAAGCTAACTCGACGGCAAGGTCCAACACAAGGGGGGCCGAGCCAAGGCAAGACTCGGAAAATTTTTCTGTTTATGTTCAAGAAGTGGTAGCAGCATCGATGGGTTTGCAAAGGGTAGAGGATCAGCGTTTTCTTAGAGAAGAACTAGCGAAAAATCAAGCTAGTATCTTAGACCACGTGACGATGATAGTTAGGGAGACATTAGAAAAGAACTTGCCACCGGTGCAAGCTAACAGTGGACCGTCTACTTCACGACAAGAAGTGGGAAATAATCGTTTTAACAGTAACCCACCACGATCGAACATAAATGACATAAATACCGCACGAATGGAAAGGCACCAACAAGTCGTTCATCCCGTCGATATGGCACAGGGATCGAATGTTGACAATTTCCTAGCACAATTAGGGAATCTTAATCTAAACGATTCCCCAGCTTCGACTTCTAACCCGTTTCAACCGGCAACCTCACTAACGAACTCTCACATGCGTTTTCCGCAGTATCACAAATGGGGAATACGTTTTGATGGCAAGAACATAACTATAGATGATTTCCTCTTTCGACTTGAAAGAGTGAAGAATAGTTATAATGTATCTTGGGAAGAAGTAGTAGTAAATTTTCACCACTTCGTCAGTGGTCCAGCTGAGAACTGGTTCTGGATGTTTTTGAAAAGCAACCAAAATGCGTCGTGGGCCGTACTGCGTACAGCTCTTTTTGAACAATATAGAACCCTTGAAACTGACTCGGAGTTGTCACGTAAGATGGCCGATAGGAAACAGTTACAAGGGGAGACGTTCAACAATTTCTACGACGATTTATTACAAATAAACTCAAGACTGCGTGTTCCAAAACCAGCAAAAGAATTAGTCGAGTTAATAAAACAGAATGTACACAGACGAATGGGAGAATTGCTGATTACGTTTAACACCACTAGTCTCCCGGAAATGGCGTACGTATGTAGGTCAATCGAAAAGTTTTTGGAGAGACAAGAAACTCCTAAGACAAGATATTCCTCGAATTTCCAAAACCAGCCTGCACGGCGAGCTATTAATGAACTTGAAGTTCCAACCACAGAGGCGACACAAACGGAGTTACCCATGGTAGAAGCAATTCAGGCGGATACAAAATCTCCCAGGTGTTGGAATTGCAAGCATATTGGACATACTTTTCGGGAGTGTAGAGACTCGAGAAGATCGATGTTTTGTTACCGTTGTGGTTTAGCAGACGTTGTTACGCCAAACTGTCCAAAATGCTCGGGAAACTACAAGCAGAACAACTCTTCAACCGGGGAGAATTGTTCGAGAACCGCCAACCCGGTATAATAGATATGAAAGAATCGGATACAAAAATTACCATACTGAAACCAGGGCCACGGGATCTGGGTGAAAAGATAGAAAATAGTAAAACCCCACTCAAAACACAGAATGCACCGAGAAGATCGTTACATGAGCGTCAGAAAGCCTATTTCGAAGCGCGGAAGCGCATAGTTACCTTCAAGCAACCTTCAAATAGAATTCAACGAGTTAGAGAACGTTTCAAGGAAAAGAAATTGTGTTATCGGAATATCGCGTCTGCTACACTAGACAGTACGTCAGGAGATCCTCGTCCATATGTTATGGTAGGAATTTTCAAAGAAAATTGGTTGGGGTTACTGGACTCAGGAGCCAGTATTAGTTGTCTGGGAACAAACATACTCGAATACCTGAAAGAAAAAAATTTACCTTTTAAGAAGTTGTCCGCTTCAGTGTCGACAGCAGATGGTCAACAGCAAGACATTTTAGGAATTATATCGGTCGAAGTTCAATATAAAGGGGAAGTCCATCCTATAGACTTCTATATTGTACCGTCGTTGGCTCAGCGCTTATATTTGGGCGTTGATTTTTGGAAGAAATTCCGCATCGCACCTAATGTCATTGCTGGACTGTCGATGGAGGCACCGGCTAGGAAAGTTCAAGAGTCTGCAGTTGCGTGTCAACTCTCGAACCAAGAGCAGGAAATCCTTCGGAGCACTATCGCTCAGTTTCCATCGTTCGCGGTGAAAGGATTAGGGAAAACTCATTTATTAGAGCACGTGATTGATACAGGGGAGGCAACGCCAATAAAACAGAGGCATTATCCTATATCTCCAGCGATACAAGCCTTGCTGTATCGGGAATTGGATCGCATGCTTGAGTTAGGGGTCATCGAAGAAAGTTCTAGCGCCTGGAGTTCACCGGTCGTTTTAGTACGAAAACCAGGTAAAAACCGTATGTGCCTAGACTTTCGGAAAGTGAACCAGGTAACGAAAAAGAATGCGAGCCCAATTGCTAATATTGAAGGACTGTTAGCACGCCTTTCAGAAACACACTTTATTTCAAGTGTGGATTTGAAAGACGCGTACTGGCAGATACCACTGGAGATGGGATCGAGGGAAAAAACTGCCTTTACCGTCCCCGGGAGACCTCTATATCAGTTTCGGGTGATGCCTTTCGGACTCGCTAACGCGGCACAAAGCTTGACGTAATTAATGGGTAAAGTAGTCCCGCAAGAAATAAGAGAACAGGTGTTCGTTTACTTGGATGATTTACTGATCATCTCACGTACGTTTGAGGAGCACGTTAAGATACTGAGGATAATAGCGAACAGGTTACGGGAGGCAGGGTTGACGATTAACGTCGAGAAATCAAAGTTTTGTTTCCGGGAACTGCAGTACCTAGGATATGTAGTGGGACAGGGTTGCTTAAAGGCGGACCCTGCTAAGATAGCGGCTATTTTGGAATTTCCCGTTCCAGAGAAGCCCAAGCAAGTAAGACGTTTCTTAGGGATGGCAGGGTGGTACCGAAGGTTTGTGGATAATTTCTCCGCACGGTCGGCTCCGATATCTGATACCCTGAAGAAAACGAAGAAATTTGAATTCGATACTAAGGCGGTGGAGGCTTTCGAAGATCTGAAGGTGGCCTTAACTTCGGCACCAGTTTTGATTAACCCAGACTTTAACAAAGAATTTATAATTCTCTGTGACGCCTCGGCGTCGGGGATAGGTTGCGTATCATGTCAAAAAGACGAGAACGGGGCTGAACGCCCAATAGTCTATTTCTCGCAGAAATTGAATGCGGCCCAGCGGAACTATTCCGTGACCGAAAGAGAATGTCTCGCGGCGGTAAAAGGGATACACAAGTTCAGACCGTATGTGGAAGGTTACCACTTTACCGTGATAACCGATCACGCCAGTTTGAAGTGGCTTATGAGTCTGAAAGATCCCACGGGAAGGTTGGCACGCTGGAGCATGAAACTCCAAGGTTTCGATTTCGAAATTCAGCACCGAAAAGGGTCACTACACGTAGTTCCGGATGCTTTGTCGCGAGCCCATGAGGTCGAGGCCATCCAACGGGAAGTATCACAATCAGGAACGAGCCCTACAGATCCCCTTGAAGTACTACACGTAGACTTGGACGATTCAAACTTCAAGTCAGAAGAGTATCGCCAAATTATAGAGCACGTCAGTAAAAATAAAGAACAGCTTCCAGACGTGTTAGTTTCAGACCAATATGTGTACAAAAAAGTCAGACACTGTACGGGAAATCCCTTGCAGGATGAATTGGTGTGGAAACTTTGGGTACCGACGGCCCTGACGGAAAAACTGATCTCCTTGGCTCATAGTCCACCCCGAGCAGCGCATGGGGGTATCTCGAAAACGCTTTACAAACTTAGAGAACGATTTTTCTGGCCAGGTATGGCTTCGCAAGTTAAACGATTTATAGACAAATGTGAGATATGTAAAACTTCAAAAGCACCAAACTACACGCTAAGGGCAGAGATGGGAGAGGCGTTCGTGGTCGAAAGGCCGTTCCAGCACTTATACGTGGATTTCCTGGGTCCGTATCCAAGATCGAGAAGTGGGAATACTCAAGTTGTAATAGTGTTGGATCAGTTGACCAAATTTGTAGTTGTTAAACCCTTAAGAAAAGCTACATCGTCGACAGTAATAAAATTCTTGGAAGAGGAAATTTTTCTCATTTTTGGAGTACCAGAGAGTCTTTTGACGGACAACGGGTCTCAGTTTCGGAGCAAAGAGTTTGCTGATATGATGAAAAAGTTCGGGGTTAAGCATTACCGAACGGCAATTCATTCACCCCAGGCTAACGCGAGTGAACGGGTCAACCGTTCGATATTGGCGGGCATCCGCTCGTATATCGACCCGAAGCAACTTACGTGGGATGCACATCTAACATCCATCGGGAGCGCCTTACGCTCCACAATTCATTCAGCCATTGGTATGTCTCCGTACGAAGCTCTTTTCGGCCAGCAAATGGTCGAACATGGGTCGCAGTACAAACTTTTGCGTGAGCTGGGTGGATTGAATCAATCCGAATTGAACTGGTTACCCAAAGCTTGTAAAATGAACATCTTACAACAATATTTGAAATCAGAGTTAGAACGTACACATGAGATGTACGCCAGCAGGTATAATTTAAGAAGTAGACAAGTAGCGTTCGAGACAGGAGACGTAGCATACAAGAGAAATTTCATACAAAGTGACGCGCTAAAGCATAGAAATGCGAAACTGTGTCCTAAATTCACAAAAGTAACCATTGGGAAAACCATTGGAAACAATTTATATGAGACGCTCGACGAAAGAGGAATTAGGGCTGTGGTTCATTCTAAGGATTTGAAGAAGTAACCGCGTCAGTAATAGGGGGAGGTAAAACCCGGCTGTCAGCTGTGCATGAGACATCTTCAAATAAGTAGGGGCTAAGCGGGATTAGTGCGTACGGAAAAGGCGAGCCAAATCATAGGGCGAGTGGGTTCTTTCCTCGTCTCTTATTGGGTAAAGTCACCCAAAAGAAACGAGTTTTGTAGGAAACCCCACTAATTCGAAAAACGAAAAAGAAATAAACTCCTCACTACTTGAGAATCAACCTTAAAACCATTCTGACCCGACCTTAAGAAAAAAGAAATAAGTAGCGCAATTTCATTGTGCTCAAATTTCGCATCTACACTTCCGTTCAGCCATATTGCCACGTCGACTACACAATTTTGGCACGCCATTTGCCCAACCCTTTCTTTTTCTGGTGACGACGGCGAGCAACAAGGTGTAGTCTGTGGTCAGGCAACAGATTTTTTTTTGCTATTTTCCAAGCGTGGAGAGAAATCTAATACAGGTATGAATAAAGTATTATCAACCCTTTTCTTTTACTAATTCGCACTTCTCGTGCTCGATACAGGGAAAAGTAAATTACCTGCTGGACAGCATAAATAAAAGAAAAAGAATTTAGAAACAACGATCACGCAAGGAAAAGTCTATGGCCACGTGCCAAGGACGCTTCAAGTCGGGGAAACATCCTGGCGAGAAAATCCTGGGGCGAAAAGTGATCTTCCTGGCCAGCAAAGGCGGATTCCCCCTGGTTTTTTTTTTGAAAGGATCTCGTACCACGCACAGCGTACAGGTAAATAAAATGTCATTATTCGGTGTACACAAGTAACAATAGCCTATACAGACAGCATTAAAGGGAAAGCGTAAATGCCGCCGCCGTTCACCCGTACCCTCTAGGGATTTCAACCAGTCACGTGCCACAAACACGAGGACGACGAATAGCGCCGAATAGAAAGAAACTTGTAGTACACCAGATCAAAAAAATAAAGAAAAAAAAAACGAGAAACAAACAGAAATTGCGTTTCCGACGGCCAAGGAGATTCTGTCCAAAGGGATTAAGCGAAAATATACATAAGAAAAGCAAACGAACAAAAAAAGATATTCAGTCCGCAATAACAAAAAAAAAAGAAGTGAACAAATGCATAAGTGTCAAGGTCCCATAGTAGGTACTCGTTAATCGTTGCGTGTAGTCGTGTTTGGTAGCGCTGTCGGTCGGCAACCCCTAAGCTCATATGCTCAGCATCATCGTCTACGATTGTCAGGCTCGGTACATAGTTCGCGCTTTCCTTTTTTTTTTGCATATGTACCGGTCGACTGCGGGTCAGCGATCGGATACAGCGCATAGTTGGTAACAGTACAGGAACCCCAGTCCATAGTGAAAACAAAAAAAAAGAACCGTCAGTGAGTACTGCAGCAATACGCCCGCGTGATCTTTCGTACAGAGAACTGCATGAGTGCAATCATTTGCGCTTTCGAATCATCCCCCGAAAAACAAGCCGTACACAGTTTCACGCTCACAACGATGAAACAAGTGTGATGCTTGTGGAAAAAGTACACAACACTCTTGAATACATGCCTTCGCATTGCTTGTGCCCATGAACGATGAAAGAATGGACCATTCAAACTCAAACAGGTACACCATTCACTTCATTCGAAAAAAAAACCAAACATTCACGAATGATGAGGGATGACAACGAATATTTTTTCATGTTCTTGTTCATAGATGAAGCTATTTTGTTTTTGCGAGATTGCAATTTTATTTATTGTATCGTCCATTTTAACTTGTTTTGTCTTCTTACAATTGAACTTCTTCACTGTTATACTTTCAAATAATGATAGGTAATTTCAACCAGATCGCCGTTAAATACTTATTTCAAATCGTAAAAAACAAATTTGAATTCCTAATCCTCTATAAAGGGAAAGTAGTGCAAAAACTTTAATAGCAGGTCGATTGCGAATGACATACCTGATTCTAAAAAGATGTCACGATTTTTACCTGCACCGGAAATGCATAAAAAAGTTGGAAGAAACACTTTAGTACCTGTTTTTAACATTATCAGTTGGTTTTAAAATTATATAGAGTGACCTCAACCCTACCCATAGATTAATTTATACCTCGGTTAAGAAAAACCAGATTAAGGGGTAAATAATAAACTATGTACGTACCTACAAAATTTTCTTAGAACCACGTTCTATCCCTAAATAGAGTGACCTCAACCATATCCATTGTTAATTTATACTTCGGTTAAGAAAAACCAGATTAAGGGGTAAATAATAAACTATGTACGTAACGTACCTACTAAATTTTCTAAGAACCACGTTTTATCCCTAATAAAAATTTTATTTCAAAAAATCAAGATTTCAACAGCCGCACATCTAGCATCTAGGTACTCAATACATCCTCATTAGTGTTATTTACATATATTTCCCACACACTACGCCCTGCTAAAGAAAAAAAAAAAATTATACTCTTCTTTCAGATATTTCAGTTCAACAGATGTATTCTTCATCACAGTTCACAGTATTGCACTGTCAAATATTCGTTGCCTTGTAGATTATTCGTTGCCATCGACACTATCCGCACAAGTTCATACGCATACACATATTGTCTTTGCCTGCCATTGCTGCAGTTAAGTGAATGAGAATGACAACATGTTTTGTTAACTAAAAAGAGAGTGCAGTGTGTGCATTGCTTTGGATTAAGATGAATGGTGTCTGGATGATGTGGAAGGCAATGAATAAGTGAATGCATTCACAAAATGAGACATTCACTGCAGGTCCCTGCTTTCGTAACCCCTAAAAGAACAGGCAGCGAGTTGAAGTGTTTTTCTTTCAAAAACCAATCCGAAACCGAATATATAAAACAAAAAAAAAAAACAGTTTGGTGAATCTATAAATGTGAATTAGAGTTAAAAGAAAAAAAAGAAAAAAAGGACAGTGTACCTATCATGAATAAAATTTAGTATCTCGGCAAGAATTTGTATGAGAAAGAAAGTAAAATGTCAAAAAGAGAAAAAAAAAAAAAAAATAGAAAACGTAACAGCAGTGAAGTACATATAGTGAACTCTAGAGCCAGATTTGTATTTGAAGTGGTATATACCTATACAGTCAATCAGGGATATTTTATGTAATCTTTTTTTTTTGAGGAGCATCCTTTGCTTAGCCATCACAGGTACTCCACCGCGCCCGAAGCTGTGCACATCTTCAGGATTCAAGGTGAGTTTTTTTTCCTGTTTTCTTTTAAATCTATTTTTCATAATCCTTTTTAAAATATAAGTGAATGCCCCTATATAAAAAAAAAGAGAAAGAGTGGTAGAGCCTTCCCAAGAAGGTCGATTGACACAAGAATAAAGTAAATGAAAGATTATCTTTTTGAGAACATAGTTGTAATTAAAGATTAGTGTAAGTAAAATGAGAAAGGATCCGAATTCCATAAATTGATATAAAAAAAGAAAAATATGTACATGCTTTTAGCTAGATATAGATGAATAAAAGTTACCATAATCTGCACTAGAGAACTTAGTGACTTATTAACGACATTCATTGAGAAAGAATAGATGAAATTGGAAGTATGTTTTAAGGGTGCTCATGAATTTAAGAGCATGAGAACCAGGTTTATACTAGATATGAAACAGTAGGCAAGGTAAGTGAGGGATGTGGTGATGGAAGGTTGTCGGGAAGGTCGACGCAGAAGAGACATTATGAGGGCGGAGGAAGCGACAGAGTTTCACTTCCCTAAAGGGGTGCGGCTCATTTAGGGAAAGCCTAATTTTGTGTCTCGGTGTTAAGTAGAACAGGAAGGTAGGTGAAAGCAGAAGAAGATGTGAGGAAAGGGAAACTGCAAGAATTCAATTAAACAGATTAGTACTGTATACACAAGGGGCCTCTGACAGTTAGAGTGAAGACAGGGGCACAGGTGCGTGTGGGAAGCCACACCCAAGGGCGGGAAATACATCACTCAGGTTGCTCTCACACCTAAGCAACCGACGGAGTTTCCCAGAATTTATTTTTTTTAGATACGAATACTCCGAGTTACACCAGATGTTCTTGGTGGACGAATATTATGTCCAATACTACCTAGGACCAGGTCTGAGCAATTAAAGGTAACCTCGTCTGTTCCCCGTAGTCAAGATCCCCCCCACCGACGAGCTGAGGACGTGCAACCGCTAGCAGACCTACAGACTTCGTGAGGGAACAGACAACCACCCGAACCCCTGCCTGGACTGGCGAATGGGTTTCTGTGACCACTCGTCATATAGGTGGGGAATAGTTCGGGAGGAGTACAAGTGTACTAAGGCAAGTTCGCGCGTACACATTTTTTTTTATAAAACCGTTACAAACTAGAGAAAGCAAAAAGGGCTTCTTATGTGATAACACAAAATATCCCTGACAAACATTGCATGATAAAATAAATTCAGTTTATCTCTATCATCAACACAAAAATCTGCATGATTTGTTAGAAGGAAAACAAGATCATGTGTTTTTCTGCGTGATTCCATGGATTTCAAACCTAATAATTGGCATCTTGCTTTATAGTTAGGAACATAGTTCCAGCCTATTTTATAAAAAACGAATTTTGTAAATCGTCTTTGAACTCGTTCTATCCTATCAGAATGGGCATTATAATAAGGATTCCAAATAACATCTGCATATTCAATAATAGATCTTACCAGCGAGTTGAACAACGTTAATAACACATGTGGGTCAGTGAAATCTTTAGTATTCCTTTTAATGAATCCTACCATTGAATTTGCTTTTGCAACTATATGATCAACATGGATCTTTGTCGAAAATGTAGAATCAAAGAAGATACCAAGATCCTTCACTTTATTAACATTAGTTAGTTTATCAGAATTTATTTGGTAGGGAAATTGAAAAACATTAGAGCTTCTACTGAAAGATATAGAACTACACTTTTTGATATTAAGATTCAAATTATTCTGTAGACACCAGTGAGAGATACGATTTAAATCTGATTGGATTTTGTTGCAATCGTCAAAACACTCGATTTTCAAAAACAGCTTGAGGTCATCCGCATAGAGCAAATAGCTACAGTTTTCAATTGTTTTGACAATATCATTAATATAAATGTTAAACAGCAATGGACCCAAATGACTACCTTGAGGGACGCCAGAAGTACAACTAATAGTCCTTGAAAATTTATTGTCGATTAATACACGTTGGGATCTATTAGAAAGATATGAAAAAATCCAATCTAAAATATTTGAATGAAAACCAAAGTTTTTAAGTTTTCTTATAAGAATGTCGTGGTCAACTGAATCAAAGGCTTTGCTGAAATCAGTATACACCACATCAACTTGACATTTATTCTCCAACGCATTTATAACATAGCTTGAAAAAAACAGCCAGATTTGTGACAGTAGAACGACCAGAAACGAAGCCGTGCTGATGTTCAGATAAGCCTTCTTTAATCAAAAACTCAATTTTATTCTTCACTATACTCTCGAATAGTTTTGGAATTGCCGCCAATTTGCTAATACCTCTATAATTTTCGATATCGTTTTTAGAACCTGATTTAAAAATCGGAATCAAAAATGATTCTTTCCAGTCAAGCAAAAACGAACCGTCAACCAAAGATTTATTAAAAATTATTAATAACGGTAAGCAAAGGGAGTGCCCGCAACGTTTTAAAATTATTTCAGGAATACCATCCGATCCACACCTACAGCTACTTTTAAGTGCCAAAAGAGCACTTAAAACATCGTTGATAGAGAGTTGAATTAGCCCAATATCAACTTTCTCTTCACCATTAAGCTGTGTTACAGGTGACTTGTTATTAGTTGAATATACAGACTCAAAAAAACTGGCAAAGAGTTCCAAATGATTTTCAATTGTTGATGACTTCAGCAACTTAAAATGAACTGTATTTGGAATTCCTGTCGAGCTTCTTTTGGAATTTATAAAGGACCAAAAACATTTACTATTATTTTTTATGCTATTTTCAATTTTCATGACATAATTTTTGTACAGAAATCTACTTAATATAGAAAATTCTTTTCTTAACTTACTAAAGTGTAAGTAATCATTTTGATTATTTGATAATCTAAACTTAGCAAAAGCCTTGTTTTTCAAATTTTTTAAATGTGTTAGCCTTTTATTATACCAAAAGGGTTTTAAAGATTTCCTTTTTCGCACACTGGGAACAAATCGGTCAAACCCAACTTTGATTATTTCAATAAAACGATTATATACATGATTTAATTCAGAATGATTTAACTCAGAGTTCCAATCAAAAGATGCTAAGTAGTTTTCTAATTCAATGAAATTAGCTTTCGAGAAATTTAAATAAATACATTCCGTGGAACTTAATTGAGTTATTTGATAAGTATATGAGGTTATTTCAAAAAACGTTTCATTGTGATTGATACTATTATTTAAAAGAGAAAAAGGTGCTTCAAAAACATTTACTTTAAAATCATCGCACGAAATGAAAAATAGATCTAATAATTTATTGAAAGAATTATAAACATTATTTAATTGAAAAAGACCTAATGAGAAAACATAATCAATGAAAAGAATCTCAAAATCTTTGTTTACATTGCAAGGAATTAAATTTTTTTCAGATTCTGACCAACTCCATTTAATGTCTGTTAAGTTAAAATCACCTAGTACACATATGGTTTCAGTATTTGAACACTTACAATTGATAAATTCAATATTTTGAATATGATTTTCATATACAGAGAAGCAACTATTAGGTGTAACATAACTTACAACAAAATATATGTGAATATTGCTAAAAAAACTTCACACAAACGCAGATTTGTTGAATGTCCATTATAGGAAGCTTAATTTCATAGCTACATAATGTTGATCTGACAGCAATAATAATTCCGCCTCCACGTTGAGATGGCAGTATACATCGGTCGACGCGGAAAACATTAAATAAGGTAGAGTCAAATATTTCACTCGATAAGATATCCTTGTACAACCATGATTCAGTTATAATGATGACGTCGTAATCAGAAAGAGTAGATGTTCTATATAAGTGAGCGACTTTAGTACGAATTCATCTTATCTTTAAGGTTATCATTAATCAGGTAGTAGTTACTGAGAATCACATTAAAAAATTGCTGTTTTATTTTGTATTATTTATTATTATTAGGCTGTGAACATTATCGCCTTCATTTTCTGTGTGGCCTTGTATCAAAAATTTGTGGGTGATAGTATGAATATTTTCAAAATACACTACCGCAAATGAACATAAGCTAGCTATAAATTTGTTTTTGTTTTGGCCACCACAGTTATCGGAATAAAAAATTATGTTTACTTTTTTGCCTGTTGATCCAGCATCAACCGATTTTAAGTAATTAAATATGCAGGACCCCAATTCATTAGAACCTCTTTTACCTTGCAATTCGTCCCAAAAATAGCTATTAACATTTTTATAGCAGCAGTATGTAGGATCAGTTTTTAATTTTTTCGATTTATCTAAATCTACTATGGTAAAATTAAAACTATTCAGCCTTGATTTATAATAGAAAGCACAGACATCGCCCATTGGACATTGCATTACAGCTTGAAGATCAAAAACGGCACAAATAGTAGAGTCACTTACGCTTTCACGATCTTTTCGCTTTTCTTCCCTGGATAAGATTTTCTCCTCCAAATGTGGGTCATATTTTTCTTGAATGTCTTGTCTGTTAGCTTCTGGACACAGAAAATATTGATTGCATAGGTCACATTGGTCCTTCTTTGGTTTAAAAAAACTTATGTTAAACTCGGTACTGAATATCTCGTAAAACTTGTTAAACTTTCCATAGGACTTATTACTTTGTTTTTGATTATCTACATAATCTCTGTATATTTCTATGATTGTTTTCGATCCATCAATGTACTCTCGTGTAGTTTGTGCTTTTAAATAATAAGACTCGATCCGGGGAATAGAGTTGATATGGTTTTTCATATCCTGAACTATATTTACATCAATTTTTATGTGTCCAGCATGTTTTCCTCTAAGATCTTTTTGCACGAAACCTTCGGCATCTCTCTTGTTTTTAACAGTTCGAATCATTCGATCAGTAATGTCCAAAGTGTTCAGGAAGAATGTCTTACACACTCGCCGTTTTTCATTATCGACTGAAAAAAAACGCGTTGTTGAATTTTCTTGGATTAAACGCATTAGAATAACGGTATTTTGTGGCAATTTCGATCATACGAGAATTGATGTACGAACGTTGAAGATTAATGTCACTGAACTCCCAAAATTTACTAAAAAGTACTGATCTCTGATCATCATTGATGTTTTCTCGACATTTAAGTCTACACTTTTCAGAACACGGTGGTTTTAAGGAGCGTGCTTCAATTTCACGCTTGGACTTAGAAGTAGATGTGTAAGCACGGCCACTATTTCTTGCAATTTTAGCGGCTGTCTGTTTCCATTCTGTAACATTAATTTTCCTCTTCCTGCTATTGGGTAAAGAATAATTGCCGTCTTTTTTATTAGTGTCTTTGCTACCTGACGACGAACAGCTACTGGCTGACGAACTTCTGCTAGATGACGAACTGCTACTGGATGACGAACTGCCACTGGATGAGCTTCTACCAGATGAACTACGACTTAAGGATTTTTTCTTTGATGCTGAACTACAAGAAGGTGAATCATTACGAGATGACGATGCTTGATATGAGTGAGAGACAAATTTCGTTAAACTTTTATATTTGCTGGAATCCAAGTTCCCTTGCAACATACGAGGGATCATTTAGGTCTAAATCGCTTTCATCAGAGTGTATTGGTGATATCTTATGCTGATCAGTCTTAATAGTTTTTCTGTGTAGGTCACTTTTAGTGTTATCTTCGATAACGTAAGGCACATCTTTGTTAGAAATGGTGACCACGTTCTCATAGCTTTTATGCGTCACGTCGCTTCCGTGGTTGTCCTTTATCACTTCACCTTCATCTTGATCTTGATGACAGCACGGGGATTGTGGATCTGTACTTAAAGATGGTGGTCCAACATCAATTAAAAGTGGCTGTAAACAGTTACTGTTACTGACGGTGTCTACGATGTCCGAACTTGATCGTTCCTGGCTTAACTTTGGAGACGTTAGTCCCATCAAGCGAAACATATGCTGAACCCGTTTTGATTTCATTTTGACCAGAAAACTAACTTGACTAGAAGAAACCTGAAACAATTACATCGATACATTTCACTAACTTTATCATTAGGACTATGAAAATACGTACTTAAGTCAAAAAATTTCGTACACAGCCTCTATAAAATAGGGACCTTTTTCAAGAAATGTCTTTCTAATTTCACTGGTCGACAATAATTTTGCACCCAAAAGCGAACTATATTTGGCTCGCTGAACTCAAATCTGTCCTCAGAATTGCTCTGTCACATCACATTTTCAAAATATTCAGCATTCAAGATCGGAAAAATCCAGTTTTTGCTATTTTTGAGCCTATGTTTTAACATAAAAAAAATTTTAACCCAAAAACAAACCATTGCTTTTCCGATGATTTGCTATCCGCTGAATCCAAATCTGGTCTTAAAAAGGCTCTATTACATCAAATTACTGATATATCTAGCTTCAAAAGTTGCAATAAACGGTCCTGCAATATTTTGAGGACTGTTGCAGTCGCGAAAGGAAATTAGAGTCAGAAAGCATATTTTTGATGGTTTTGGATGTGCTGAATTCAAATTCAGTCACAGAATTGCTCTGTCACATCAGGGTCTTGAGATTATAGCCAGAGTAAGGTCAAGACATCAACGCTTTATTTTTTGGAAACCTGATGTTGTAGCGTAAATCTCTGACTGAATTTGAATTCAGCACCAAAAAATCTTTAAAAAATATAATTTCTGACTCAAATTTCCTTTCGAGACTATACGTAATCTTCAAAGTAATGCATGACCGTTTATTGCAACTTTTGAAGCTAGATATCTCAGTAACTTGATGTAATAGAGCCATTTTGAGACCAGATTTGGATTCAGCGGATATCAAATCATCGGAAAAGCAATGGTTTGTTTTTGGGTTAAAATTTTTTTTATGTTAAAACATAGGCTCAAAAATAGCAAAAACTGGATTTTTCCAATCTTGAATGCTGAATATTTTGAAAATGTGATGTGACAGAGCAATTCTGAGGACAGATTTGAGTTCAGCGAGCCAAAAACCTTTAAAAAATATAGTTCGCTTTTGTGTGCATTCATAAAAGTGAAATTTTGTAGACCAGTGTTTTTATTCTTTTTGTTACTAAAGAGGCTGAATACATAAACTAACAAGAGGTTTTTAGGTATGTTACAGTCATAAACAGACCTATTCTTATAAATGCCGTTCCTCTTATATGTATTTTTATTATTAAAGAGACTTAATGTAAAAACAGTCAGCAAAATCAAACACATATTTTGTAATAAACAGACCTATATCAAAAAGGATTCAGCATTCAGTTTAAAGCAAAGTGTTTTATGTACTTACGTTCACAGAATTTGCAAAAAACTGTCACAATTTGAGATCCGTCACTTCAAAACACGTTCACTCGCGAGCACATCTGACGCAATACTGATTAGGCCTCTCTCATATTACATACGTGGTGAAAAAGCACGATCAACAAAGTGACCGATCACCGATGTATAGAATAGAAATAGAAAGTCCCTTTCATACTCATATATCGGGGTCTTTTTCACCACAGGGTTTTAGAGTACGCTTTTTAAGGTCAGTTTATTGCGTAATCAGAGATTCCATGAATTTCGAGTTAGGTCACTTTCATTCTGGGGGTGCGATTTGATTAATTGATGATCTTCAAACGAATTTTATACAAAATAGGCACACCGATGTGCCGCGGCAATGTTGATCGAATTTTTTTTTACGTTGAACTGTCAAATGACAGCTGGGTGGGTTTTAATTTAAAAGAGTGCAACAGGTAGCAAGATAATATGCTGCCAATGCCAGCTGCTCAGCAAGGGGTGCTCAGTAGGTAGTTTTAGTTAGTGAAAATCGAAGAATTGATATCAAAAGGAATTAATGATATAAACAATGTTCTATCAGAACACAAGTAGGTGTATCACAAATTTAAGGGCGTCAGGCTGTGGCGGATCCAGGATTTGGGCATTGGGGGGGGGGGGGGGGGGGGGGGGTCTATTACTCAAAATTCAATTTATATATACGAGGTTTAGCAGATTCAATCAGAAATTATTTACATGATGTTGGCGTCGATTGCTCATTATGTATGGCCAAGGATTCGACGGAACTTCGGCAATGAGTGTCCAATTCATCTGAGATCGTATTTCCCCTGGCAATTCATGTACATTGCACTGCACATAGCTTTAGTTTGGCAGCATGCGAAGTGTCAGGAATCAAAAATGCGTTGGAGCTATCGGAGCGATTGAAGCATTTTTTCACTGGCCTAAAGTAAGTTCTACACCAAGAAATTTCAAAAATGACAAACAAAAGTGAGAAAAAAAAAACAAAAGTTGAAGTCTGTTTGTCCTACCAGGTGGGCCTAGTGTCATGAAGCAGTTGGAACGTACGTTGAATTGCAACCGGCTGTTATTGAATCTTTGGAAGAAATCAAAAGTGGAAAGATCGAGATACTCCGCAAAATGCATTGCATCTTTTAACAGCGATTTCGACGGTTGAATTCCAAATCGCGTCACATTATGGAATCAGTTAATTCGATTGTTTAGCATTTGAGTCAGGAATTGCAATATAAAAACCAAGATCTGAGTGAAGCTACTAAGCTGGCAGATGAAACTTTGAATGAATTTACGTACAAACGCGAAAACACAGATTCTACTTTCCACGTTATTTATGAGCATGTTCCTAGAATTTGTTCTGAATACGAAATCACAATGAAATTGCCACGCCGCGCCGCCGCCGTTGCAATCAACAAAAAAGTCGTTGCAACGTTCAAGCACACAGTATTAAAAACTACTATAGAATTTCTTTCTACATTCCGTTTCTTGATACGTTCATTTGTCAACTCAAAAGTCAGTTCTCGGAACACAATCCATTTCCCAAAGTCGGGCAACTGTTTCTTAAACAAGAATTTAACGAAAAGAAATGCGCTGACCTCTACACATTTTACGAAGATATATCGGATTGTTCGAAAGAAAATTTTCTGTCAGAATTCAAGATGTGGAGACAACGAATCCAGGGCCAGAACATCCAAAATGCGCTTGATGCTTTACTGGTTAATATCTTTCGATCAAAAATTTACTTGTTAAAAAATATTATATGTCCGAGAAAAGGCACCTTTTAGGTAAAAGTGAAAGCTTACACAGCACGCTCTGAAAGGCGCTGATGTACCATTCAAACCCATCTAAAAAATGGTTTCTCTGAATTTATATTTTGTGAAATAATAGCGATGTTACAATTTATGGTAAATGTTCAGTAAAAGAACTTGTGCAATCAATCATGATCCAACAACCGATTTTTTGCCTAGTAAGTCCCTTTTATCGGATCGAGTCACATAAGTCAACATCAATCTGACGATATTTTTCAGGTTATCAATTTCTACTTTACTTTTTTGTCTTGCTCATGCTATATTTTTCCGTCCCGTAACGAAACTTGAAAGTTAGGAGCCGATAAAAGTAAAAAATTACATATTTTATTTTCCCGATTGGGGTGGGGGGGGGGGGGGGGGGGGGATCCGCCTATGAGATGGGTAGTCATATCTCTACCTTTTGTAAAAATATTAGGTTGTTAGTAACCTGCTTCTGCTGCTGTTTGATGGACTTCTCCCAGAAACGCTGCTGCTTGAGTCTCCAGCCGTCCACTGGCTCAATGAAGGGGTACCTATTTGGGTTGCTTTTCATAAATGCTTTGAAGTACACCACTAGCTGATGGACTAGGGTTGCTTTGAACTATGCTAGCACTTTGAAGCCACAACAAAAGGAGTTACCCCCTCCTGGGAAAATGGGAAAAGGAAGAAAATTAAAGGTCTAACTTGTTGTGGTAAAACTTACCGCAACAATATGAGTTGGTTGCTGACGCACAAACAGATGAACGAAAGCTGAACCGTTTCATCGATGCAAGATCCATACATGGACAGTGGCAAGGGTGTTGAGTTTAAACTTTATGCGATTTCTTAAGCTGCTGTAAAGGTCGTCAAGGTCAGAATTTAACGTAAAAATAAATGAAAAATTGAATTTGGTTGAATTTCGCAATTATAGAATTTTTCAACGCCTAACATCTTCTCTTGTCTTCAGTTTGTTCTCACTGCTGGTATGGTACATGCATTAATGGTACCAGCGTCAATGACACCGAAAAGCTATTAGAACATGGTGTGTGTGAAAACGCTGATCTTCATTCGAATAACGATATACTTGAAGTCGTATAAAATGTTGATAGTAGTTCTTTCGAAATGATTAAAATTTTTTTTAAATTCTTTAAGCCTGGCTGAAATTTTTAAATCTTACATCCGCTAAAATTTGCTATAAATATATATGCCAGGCTCTTCTCAAACATCCGTCCGCGTACTTACAGAGAATTAAAGTTCATAGGAAATAGTTTAATTGGAAAAAATCGATGTGAGCCTATGCTGTAGAAAAAACCCAAGATGTTCATCGGCTGCAGCAAAACAGGACGCTAGACAGGATGGTGTTTTCTTTAGTTGATTTGTTTAGTAAGAATTAAAACAAAGATAAGTGCTGAATGAGTTTGATTTTATTAATGTATTTTACTAACACGACGTTACCATTTTCTAAAAAAGTCTTTGATGGCGATAGCCACAACCTGTCACTAATTGAATCATCAGCCATTGCTTTTAGTCGAAAACAATTTTATTTATTGCTCTACATCAATTTTTACGAACATTTCGATAAAATATTCAGCAAAAGCCTCCACTTCAGGAATAATAATGACTTTTAATCAGAAACTTGGTCATGAATTTTTTAGTCCCTCAAGCAAAAGTATGAGGCTCAGAGAAGAAAATGCGTACTGTCTGGTGAATTCAAAACCATGTTTTGTCATAAATAGCTATTTCCAAGAACTCCTGTAATTGTAAAAACAAACGAAAGCAAGGAAATTAAGGAAAGAAAGATGCATTTCTATGAAATTTTGCTTTTGTTGCGTAGGGTTTTTGGAAAAATATTTTCATTTGGTCGTAAAGATCAAGAAAATTAGAATCTCACTTGGAGAAAATTCTGGCAAAGCTGAATTGTGGTGAATACGTTAACTTTATGCTCATAACTCATGTGTTTCTTTAAAGGATGAAAGGGTGTAACTCACTTTAATATCTTTAAAAAAAAGCATTGAACCAGTTATACTCAATATATTTAAAACCACTTTACATATGCCCTCAACCGGGTGAAAACAAAATTGGCTCATAAATTCAAGCTACGGTTACGATAAAATGAAAATGTTCTGTTTCAAAACACATACACATTTTTGCATTGAAATGGGGACATTATTTTCGATTTATTGCCCCAAACAATTTCTCTGAATTCGCAAGAAATAACGTGAAGATGATGGATAGTGAAATTATCTGGCCACAAACAGTTAACGGCAGCATATTTAAAAGACGTAACGAGAGTGTATTTAATTGCCAGTAAATACAACTTGTTAACTATCAAAAGATTATCACATTTTTATTATGACAATCTTGTTTGTATGTTTAGCTAAAAGTAAACTGACAGAGAAACCACTAATTAACTCTGTTTATAAATAAATCAAAATGTAAACAACTTCCATGAACCTCCTTGTATAACGAGTTCCTTTTTCGTTAATTATTGAGTGGAGAGTCAATGGTATTCGGCTAATGACGACCACGACGACTTGGGTCGCCATGATGTCCTGTTCCCTAAATATGTTTAATGTTTAAGGCTTTATGTACATATTTAAATAAATGGCGACTGTCTCTGGTGCCAGGCCGTCACGAGAGACCAAATTTAATGCTTAAACATCGTGATTCTCTAATAACTTTATAGGTGAGGAATAATAATAATAAATAACATCAAGTTGGGCGGCATACATTTCTTGGATTTAAGTTTTGACATTTATTGTTTAGTTTACTTTGCATGTCATCTGCTAATGAACAAGCCAAACAAGCGTGCTATATGCTGGCGACGGGAAACACTCCCAAAATAGATTTTGTTGTCTTAGACTGATGTGTATGCACAATTTGCAACTGACCGTTTTATCTAACGCTTAAAACTGATGGAGTCAATATTAATTAATCAGATTATGGTAAAACTAATAACACGTGTGTCTGGAGGAATGTGGGATCAAAAGTGGGGGCGCTCTTGAAGTAGAAATCCAGGGTGGGCATGGCCTAGAATGAGTTATAAGGTTTGAATTCTTCACACAATGCTTTTTTAATGGCTATTTTTTCTTTATTTTTTTTCTGAGCAGAAGGCTGGGGGTATTTGGGGTATACATAAACACACAATTGAATAGCGTGGCAAAACAAATGAAATCAACAGCTCATTTGGTTGATATAGCGAATGCACTCCTAGCGTAAGCAATAAACCATTTGTTTGGAAGTTTTCGGCAACTAAGGTTTGAAATAACCTTACTTCTACTAATGAAGCAGCAAAACTTTAGAATTGAGGTTAGTTCAATTGCAATGTTCCTACAAAGAAGCTTACTATATTCATACAGTGACACTTATATATAATTCAATTGATAACTCGGTTGTTCTACTTAGCCTTTTAGAAGTCTATTCCAATCAGGCAATGCTTGATTCTGATGTCTGGTTACCAAACGATGATTCAAGGTTTTGTGAATGTGCTCTTAGATGAAGACAAGTCTGGGTTTTAAGTCTTGACGTCGCGTCGGTATTCAAGCGGAGATACCGTGATTTTTGGTTTTCCGGTTCTTCAAAACTTGCAGTTAAGGTCTTCAAATAGTACCTGTTAAACAACCTGTCTAAAAATATTTTCGCAAACGACTGTAACTCTTTCCTTTTGTGTGAAAAGTTGGTTTTTATTGTTTTGCTTATGATGTAATAAGACCTTACCGTTTTTGTCAAAATGGACTTTGTTGTTAATGGCGTACACGGTTTAGATGAAATTATATTTTTTTTTTAAGTCCTAGGTTGTTTAAGAAAGATGGCGTATCAGAATTTGAAGAATTATAATTTTTTAAATTTTGTATTAATTTATTTAAATATTTCGAATGTGTTGAAGAAAAGTGAAAAATAAAAAGTCGGTTATAAAAAAAAAACGAGTATAACAAATTAACAATTTTGATTATATTTTCAGCGTTTCTTAATATTAGCAATAACAAAAAATGTCGATTTTGTGATTATTAATATTTTCTTTTCTTGTTAATATTTTATGTGATTTTATTCAATTTTCACAATCAACGTGTAGTTGGCAGCTCTGTACCATGAAGTATATTATGAAGAGCGAATACCAAAATCTTGCATTCAGCGTTAAGATTTTGGTATTGTAATTAGCACATCTCAAGTTCGTGCATTTTATTTTTAATAAAATTGATTACAAAAAGGTTTATGAAAATTAAAAACTTACAAAAGTTGATTTTAAAGATTCTCGGGCTGTCCAAATCCTGTTGTCTTTGTGTTGAAAGGAAAATGTGTTGAACATTCCTAGAAAGAAGAGCCAGGCGTACGCCCACATGTCTGCATATGTCCATCGAGCTGATGTTTAATAATCCAGGAAGGATGAGCCAGCCGTTCGAAAACATGTTCGCGAACGCCTATCGAGCTGCGATTTTTCTCGATAGATTAAAAAAAACCAGTTATAATAAATAGGACATGCTGTCGTCATCAATAAGTGTTGTGCATCTTTATTGTCATCTTTGAGACTATTATTATTCAATATGGGCGGCTGCCAACTGCATTGGTAAGTTTAGAGGCAGCTTTCACTTAAAAAAGTATTGCGTCCAGTAGTACCATCACATCATTAGTAACGGAGCTTGGGATGTCTCTCGCCAGTGGATTTGGATAGTTACCCAGGTTGTTTGCAAGACTTTATAATAGGAATATTTTTGGGGGAATGAATCCTGATGCATTCTGAAGAGTATTTGGTTCCTGAAGCATTTCTGTCGCTGATGGAGATCTTCAGACATTCTTTTCGATTACTTCGAATGGGTGTAGAAAACCAAGCAGGAAAGTAGTACGTAATGAATGGGTTGGTAATAGAATAACAAATTTTTTTTTCTGGCTGGAGTTCGTGCCTTCTCCGCATCGGGAGGGAGGTCGGAAGTAGATATTGTATGGTTTCGTTTTCAATTTTGTTCCATCTGGAAGTCTTGTCATTAATAGTTATGTGTCTCCTGAATGTGTCATTTAGTGAAATCTTCGCAGGGACTTCTAATTTGATCTTCGACTGACTGGCGATATGGAAGTAGCTTCTTTGGGGCCAACTCACTGTGAAAACTGCAATGTAAATACAAATCGAAATTCCCTTTCAAGCACATCGAGTACATAGCAGACGCTGCAATGCTTGTATTTTGTAATTTCTGATGAGGAGTTTTCTGTTGTTTTTAGTTTGCTTTGGTATATACCATAGGCGGATCCACGGGGGGGGGGGGGGGGGGGGGGGGGGGGGTTCGGGTTCGGACCCCCCCAATCGGGAAAATAAAAGATGTTATTTGTAATATTTATCGGCTCCTATTGTTCAAATTTAGTTACGGGACGGAAAAATATAGCATGAGCAAGACAAAAAAATAAAGGAGAAGTAATATTATTATTTCAAAAATTCAAGAACATTATTGATCATTATACATTACATTTCATAAAAAACTGAAGAACATGCTACCTCAAATACTAGTAAATTTTTGATGTTTTTTGAAAAATTTCGCTAGAATTTCGTCCACGGCAAATTCAATATGGGTATGGATATTTAGAGAAGCAAGACCATTTAGTCGTTCCTGTCCCATCGTATTTCTCAGGTAAGTTTTGATTCTCCTCAACGTCGAAAATGGTCTGGAGTTGCTGTAGTTACAGGTAGTACTGCCAACTGCCAAGACTCGCAAAATATATCGACATTCTTGAACGACTTGCCACCCCCTATGAGTTGACCTTGTCGTGGTGGGGGTGCTTAAGGACATCTTCTCCAGCAATCCAGCTGCAGAACCTGGCCAACCAACATAACTCAAACAAAACCTGAAAAACATGGAAATAGTTAATAAAAGAAGTAAAAAACGAACGAGGATATACGTTCACAAGTCGGCAGGTGTCGTGACTGCCGGCGATGGCTTGGCCTCGAAAGAGGATAAGTCGCCAGTGACAAATTTATTAACTGTAACGACAGAAAAAGCGATTGGCGGAAGGACTGGGGAGCCAACTGCAGTTCGAGGAAGGCCTCATATCACAAGCCAACTAAGAAATGTGGAGAGCCCTCTGGTTCTAACGCCCCTCCAAAGGAGGATGCCCAAAACAGTGGAAGAGTTGCAGTGACTCTTTGTAGCACTTCCACCAATACTGCCCGTATAATAGGGACCCCGGAGGAGACTATTACAGCAAGTAGTGGGGCCGAGACTTTCGGTTCTAACGCGAACTGTGATATGTTGACGAAAGGGCTACCCTCATCTAAAACACTGCTCCAACCTCCCAACTCATCCCGTCCATTGTCGAAGGACTCAAGGTCGACCAACCCGAACGGTACGGGTGCCGAGACTATCGGCTCCGTGGCTGAAAGGGAAGGACCTCCTTCGAGCTCCGAAAACACTCCTTCCCTCCCCGAAGTTGTAGGTGAAACTGTGACTTACAGTGGAACAAACAACGAAAGGGTGTCCAATCCCCCTAACCCCAAGTTGGAGGTGAAACTGTGACTTACAGTGGAACTGAAAACGAAAGGGCCGCCAATCTCCTTATCCCCCAAGTTGGAAGTGAAACTGTGACTTACAGTGGAACTGAAAACGAAAGGGCTCCCAAACCCCCTACCCCCCTAGTTGAAATGGAAACTGTGTCTAACAGTGGAACGGACAACAAAGGGGATCCCAATCTCCCTACCCTCCCAAACCACAAAGAGAGGCGGAACGCGGATAAAATTGCGAAGGTGTTAGGTGCGGTACCTAAACCTAAGCTTGATTCAACGCAATCTGCCAAGCTTGAATGGGCAATGAAAATTATTGCCATAAATAAGAAAAACGGCTCAGACTCAACGTCTAAGCGCCAACGCTCGTTCGTGGAGTCAACCCCGAACGCCAAAAGACCTAAGGTGCAAAAATCAAGCACCCTCAGCTCCAAAAAAGACTTGTCGTACAGTGACGTACTGAAGGACATTGACAGGAGTAACGCGGATGGTGCGATCTCTTTCGATCAATGGGCGATCATCATGAATAAGCTCCAGGCCTCCTACTGGACTCTTATGATGGAGAACCCAGGGGAACCTGCCATCTTTGAGGACGCAGGATGGTATCAGGGGCGCGTCAGGTTAATCGCGTTTGATGGAGAGAGATCGCGCGATCTGTATAAACTCGCGATAAGCAGGTTAGAGGGACTCTGGCCTGGTGCTAAGCTTGAAGTCGTGTCAAGGGAGGATATCCCTTGCAGGCCTAGGGCTCGCGCTAGACTACCAGCGGAACTCTCCTGCAAGGAAACTATCATGAAAATGATACAATTTGGCAATCCAACTCTGCCTACTCACGACTGGAAAGTCGCGAAGCTGGAGGAACCAGAGGGTCACTATAGATCGGCTATAATAGTCATCAATAAGGACTCCCTGGCTCCCCTGGCTGCGACAAATGGTGTGATTCGGTTCGGCTGGTCAAATATTGCCTTGAAAATATATAAAAAAGATGAGGAGCATAACATCGCTCCATCTCCGGCAACCCAAAGTGCGTCTTCAGTGGATGAAACCGCAGGGCAAGTCGACCCTCCATCCATGGAGATAGACGAGCTCGGCACATCCTCTGCTGAAACGTGCGATAATAAACCCTCCACATCCCACTTGGATGCCCAAAATGTCGTCAAATTCTCCGACTTGGAGACTGATGACTCCGCATCCCACTTGGATGCCCAAAACGTCGTCAAATTCTCCGACTTGGAGACTGATGACCCCGCAAACGAGGTTTCGCTCAGCGAGGATGACCTTCTTAGGTCAAACTCTGAGAGCGAAACAGATGACGACCTCAACCAGACCGTGGTGGGGGTTAGTCTACTTAGTTGTTCCCAAGATGGTGCAGCTAACTCAGATTAACCTCCAACACTCTAAGCAGGCTTCGGCCTCCCTTTTTCTCCGTCTAAACAAAAGGGGGGAAGATATTGTCCTTATCCAAGAGCCTTGGATCATCAAGTCCATCGTTCGAGGACTAAGGACTCCTGGATATACTCTACTGTATATGAAGGACAAAGGTGAACCCAGATCCTGCATATTATTAAGAAGTAGCACTAATGTATTTTTACTCCCTCATTACAGCAATCGTGATGTAACCACAATAAGATACCAGACCAGTGACAACATCTACTGGCTGGTATCAGCTTACCTCGGCCATGACCATCCTGGCCCTCCTCCATGCGACTTATTTAAAAGGATTGTCACTGCAGCAGAACGGCAGAAGATCTGCCTCATCATTGGATGCGATGCTAATGCGCATCACACAGTATGTGGTAGTACTGACATAAATGAAAGGGGTGAGTCACTTTTTGATTTTATTTTAAGTACTAACCTTATAGTAAGTAATATTGGCAATGAACCAACATTCATTACCAAAAACAGACAAGAAGTTTTAGATATCACTCTTGTCTCCGACTCGGCTCATCATAGGATTACTAATTGGAAAGTATCTACTGAACTCCTTTGCTGATCATAGATACATTCAATTTGATCTAAATGAGGAACCTCTCAAGCAACCAGTCTTCCGAAACTATCGGAAAACTGACTGGCAAAAATATCGGGTAATTTTGAAAAAGTTTATTAAACCTGAACTTTTACAAAACCCTACAAACAAACATGATCTAGACAAAAAAGTAAATGATCTTACCACTGCCCTTAACCATTCACTGCAGAAATCCTGTCCTCTTATAAAAATAAGAGGAAAACAGAAACCGTACCCGTGGTACCCGTGGTGCGATGGTTAGCATGTCCACTGGAACTGCAGTTAAGAGGAGGCGGCGCCTAAAAGTAAAGCCGAATTTAGTGCCCCGAAAGCAAAAGGTGAAGGGAGCGGCAGAGGAGGTCGACGACGATGGTATGTCGACCAGTTCAGAAAGCATCGTAAGTCTCAATTCGACTTACGATTATGAATCAAACGGTGGCGAGGGCCGTTATACAGGTAGCGGCAACTCGTTCGCTTCCTTGGCTGATAACAACATGGTCAACAACGACAACAACGACAACAACGACGAAGACGAAAAACGGATGCAATTTCTCACCGAGACGCTGGGAAAGTTTAGCAAGGAAATTGCCGAAATCAAAGAAAGGCAAGAGGCTCGCAGGCGAGCGGAGAGGGAGGCGCATCAACAACAGTCGCAGTCAAAAGTTGATGCGCCAAAACTACAGCGACCACCAGCAAAAACAATAAACAAAAAAACTGCGCCCGTGCAGCAACGCGGGACTGCAGCAAAAAAAGCTGAAATAAATAAGAAAACTGCTACCAATGAGCAGCCACGGGGGACCGCGGCTATAAAAGCCGCGACAACGAGCCAGAGTCAAGCCCAAAATCAGCAGAAGCAGCCAGCAGAGCAACAACAGCAGCCAGCACAACAACAACAGAAGAAGACACAAAAAAGCAGGGTGCCCCCTATTAACACCCTAAAAATGGATTTCAAAGCAACGAAAAATATATGTAAGTCCGCCATTGGCGATAAATTTACTATAAAACGATTAGGTCAAGATCGGCATGCGATCCAATGTGAAAACATTGGTGACCATAAGATCGTTCGGGAGTTGTTGAAAGTGACAGCCACCGAACATTTTACATTTACTCCCAAAGAGGAGAAACCAAAATGCATGTTATTGAAAGGGGTAGAGCCTACCTCTGACCCAGAGGAGCTCTTAGTTGAACTCCGCAGGTTGGCGGGCGACGATCTCGAGTTCATCGGGGTCAAGTCGTTCACCACGGCCAAGGCAAGACGGGAGAAGCGGCTATTGCCGATGTTCCTCGTCACTTTATCACCCAATAGCCGTCTGGAGAGTCTAAGGAAAATCTCCGTCCTGGACTACCAGATGGTAAGATGGGAAAAATTAAACAGGCACGGGGACATTTTACAATGTCTTCGTTGCCAACGGTTCGGTCACGCCGCTTTCAACTGCCAAATGCAGTCGAGGTGCGTCAAGTGTGGAGAGAACCACAACGACAAAGAGTGTAAGCTCGGTGAGACAAGGGTCGAAGACAAGACCCTACTGAAGTGCATTCTCTGTGGTGGAGATGGGCACCCTGCTAATTATCGGGGTTGTCCTCGATACCAGATTATTAAAAAATCAAAAAAAGCTGCTCCAACAGCAACTAAGGATGAGGGAAGGCAAACAGCCGGACCAATTCCAAGGGCCGTCGTTCCCGAAGTCTCTTACGCCCAAATGGCGTGGGGGGCTGGGAAAACGGTACAGCCTCCTCAGAAAGCGGCCGCACAGCCATCTGTGTCAAAGGCTGCTACTGGGGAGTCAGAGGTGATGGTAGCTCTGCGTGTCATTCAGGCACAAATGAGTGAACTATCACGGCAAATAAGTGAGCAGGCGCGTAGGGTGGATTTGATCTACCGTGCAGTGCCTTCGCTTGCGCAATTTTTGGGTTAACGGGCGCGCTGCCGGAGAGGCCTTTCAAGATCCTAGCCGTGAATGTGAATTCGCTAGTTAGGGTAGAACGACGAGCCAACTTCTCTGAGTTGTTAAAAGACCAACGTCCGGATGTATGTATGGTTAGCGAAACTAGGCTAAACCAGCATCACAATTTGACGAATAATAATTACAATATCGTAAGGAGGGACCGACCCAACTCGACTTTCGCGGGTGGGGTTGCGATCTTCATACGTAAGGGCATTGCTCATAAGGTAATATATAGTGGTGAAGTACGCCGATTCCAGTTGCTTGAAGCGTGTATCGTATGCATCCCTCTCCAACAGGGGAGGCGCTTGTATGTGGTCGCGATCTATGCGCCGGAGGCTTCTCAAAATTCATGTTTTATAACAGAGCTTGAAACACTTTTTCGATGTCTGAAACTGAACTCAGAAGAAAACTATTTCCTTTTGGCCGGTGATTACAATGCTAAACACCAAGATTGGGGAAATCAATTAGCCAATCCAAGGGGGACCCAGCTATTCAATTGGCTGGGGCTCCACAGCATTGAGTGTAAAGTCGATCTGCTGGCTACTGACAGGCCTTCATATCCTCGAAGTGGCGCTTATTTGGATCTATTGCTTTTAGACTCAAGACTTAAACTGACCGACGACATTCTGCGACGGACGAAAAATTGTTTGACGACGGTTGAGTACGACAGTGACCACTGTGGACTTGCCGCCGTCATACTGCTTCCGAACGACCTTGTGGAACTGGAGGAGTACGTGCCAACGCACTCTTACAACTACGGTAAGACACGTTGGCCGCGCTTTTCCGGTGCCGTATCAAGGGAACTTCGTTCGAACGGTATTGCGCCGCCATGCAACAGGAATCTGTCGAACGTTGAGATCGATGGGTACCTGCAACGTATGAAGGATGCAATCCGTAGCACAATGGACAGGACAATTCCTAAATATAGGCAACATGACTCTACGAACATGTACAGAAACGCGACAATAGACGCACTTTACAAACAAAAAAGTAGACTCCTGTCAAGACTCAAACTCTTGCACAGGAGGTTTACTGACCGACACGATTTGGAGATTAGAACTCTGAAGTCACAGCACAGATCAAAAATCTCCAACAGTTAATTAAAGAAAATTACAGAATCTCTATATCGCTTTTCTGGAACAACAAAATTCGGGCTGTACAATCCAACAACCCGAGTATGTTTCCGGAAATAAATAAAATTTTTAGGAGAAAAGATCAAAATGACCTTCAGGGTATTAAACTCCAAAGGACGACAGAAAACAAAAACTTACTTTTGACAGTAGGGATAGATCCGGATGAGGCCATCTTGGATGATGACCACTTTATAGTGGAAGATGCTCAGGAGAAGGTAGAGACGGTGGGTGCTGTTTTCGAGCGAGTATATAATTTTAGAATTACGACCTTGAGAATAGAGCCTTCGTTGGACACTTCTATCTTAGAGACGAGATCTCGCATTGGCGATCCGAGAATCCTGGTTTCACTAGGTTCAATGACGACCGACTTGCAAATGCAGTCATCGCCCAGCGAAACGGGGATAACACCCTGTTCGTTTCTAAGATGGACCTCTTGGACATCTTTCACAAAATAAAGAAAAAGAAGTCAGCAGGAGTCGACGGCATACCCAATGTTGTGCTGCGAAACCTCCCTTCGGAAGCGGTGGACATAAACACCACGTTGTTTAACAATGCTCTGAATAATGCATATTATCCAGTGCGTTGGAAGACGGCAGTGGTCCATCCTCTCCTTAAGAAAGGGAAGGATGGTTCCAATCCAGCAAATCTCCGGTCAATTAGTCTTCTTCCGAGTATCAGCAAAGTATTCGAGAAAGTTCTCAATAGAGCTCTGTCCACATGGGCTGAGGACAAACATATTATTCCTGAAAATCAGTTCGGTTTTAAGGCGGGCCATGATACCACACATGCCGCGTCTAAACTAGTATCAGATATTCAATGGAACAAAGCTAAAAATCAGTGTACGGGTGCATGTCTGGTTGACTTGGAGAAGGCTTTCGATACCGTTTGGTTAGACGGTCTTTTCTATAAGTTGATCAGATATGGCATGAGTAAACCACTGCTTTATATTCTGAATGACATGCTTCATGTTAGAACGTTTGTTGTGAAAAGTTGCAACACAACTTCTACCAGAACTTTTAAAATACAGAACGGTCTACAACAGAGGGCGGTAAATTCGCCTATTTTATTTAGCATTTTCACCGGCGATCTAATTGGTTCTCTTCACCATGCTATAGCGTACGCCGACGACCTTATTGCGTACAGAACAGGTCCAAAGATCGAAGTCATCAGAATACTTTTGCAGCGTGACTTCGATAAGATCCAGCAATATTGCGATGACTGGAAGTTGAAAATCAACGTCCAGAAATCGGAAACAATTGTGTTTAGAACCTCGTTGGCTCGGGCCTCATGGGATACGAGAAAGAACTGGCGAAAGCTGGTGATCGTTGATCTATATGGCCACCCACTGCCAAGCAAAGTAGTAGTCAAGTACCTGGGCATCTGGCTAGATCAGTATCTATATTTTAACAAACATATGGATGCTGCTCTGGCCAGGGCTAGAGGAGCTTTTGCTCTGACAAGGCGACTGTTTCACAGCAGTCAACTTGATAGCAGAGTGAAGGTGATTTGCTACATGGCCCTCATAAGGCCAATGATTGTCTATGGGTGCCCTGTATGGTTCAATGTTACAGCGTCTCAGATGGAAAAGATTCGGGTGTTTGAGAGACAGTGTCTGCGTACCTGTCTTGGATTGCACAGTACACCAGAGTCGGAGTACAGAAAATATTATCCTAATGAGGTCCTTTACAACGGGGCTCAAATAAACAGGATCGACAACTTCATTATAAAACTGACTCGTGGTCACACTGCAAGAGCGATGACCTCGACCAATGGCCTGATTTTTGGGGCTTATTACCCCAACACTGAATATATGGAGAAAACGAGCTTCAGTGGATTTGTCCCACCGGAGGCTTTCCTCTATTTTGATATGGTAGGGTTGATTCAGGATAGATTGGCGGTTCCGCTAATCTACCACGTCTGCCGTAAGTCCGTGGAACGACGTCTCCTTTACAACCGAGACGTCACCGCAGTAGGCGGAGAGCTCCTCCGGTTCAGTAGGGCGGTTTCAGATTTCGATCGTCGTGACGTTGTTAAAACGTCGAAAATGTTCTGGTGGTTGTCGGAGCAACAACATGAATTTGATATTGATAGCGAGTCGCCAATGGCTGGCTTACACAGGTTTAGCGTGTAAGTCTTAGGGTATAGGGGGTGGGCACAGTGGCAAACAAAAAAATCACAAAAAATCAAAAAAAAAAAAAAACATAAAATCAAAAATATCAAAAAAAAAAAAAAAAAAATCACAAAATACAAAAAACAAAAAAAAAAAAAATTAAAAAATACAAAAATCCAAAAAAAAGATTACAAAATACAAAATACAAAAAAAAAAAAAAAAACCCAAAAGCTTCTGTGGCTGCTCTAGTTTTAAGTAGATTTAAGTAGTTTTAATTAGTTTTAATTAGTTTTAAGAAAACAAAAAACATGATCTATCTAACTAAGTTTTTTAAAATTTTCTTAGTTTTAACTTGTTCTAGTTTTGATTCATAAGGTATCTTAAGGCCGAAAGGCACTAGTAGTAAGATATTGAATAATTTAGAGTACCCGCCTAGGGTCAGTAAGTTAATTAAGTTATTATATAAGCTAGTTTTACACATTTTTGTTAGCATGTAAGTAGATATAAGAAAAATTGAATAAAAATGAATTAAAAATGAAAAAAATGAAATTAGCATGTCCACCTGCTAACCCAGAGGTTCGAGGTTCGAATCCCATCAGAGGAAAAAAAAATGTTTTTTCCCGGGTATCGCCTTTCGCGAGGAATTGGCAAGTCCTCCGTTAGTAAATTCATGCCATGAAAAGAGCTTTCTCAATTAGCCGTTCGGATCCGGCATAAAATTGTAGGTCCCCTCCATTCCCTCACAAGGCATGGTTGTGAGAAATGCGCTAGGCCCAGGGGCTCCTCGCTCTGTAGCGCCACCCTATTTTATTTTTTTTTTAAAACAGAAACCACTGTGGTGGAGCTCGGGGCTAGAACCGCTCAGGAAGGAATGTAGAAAACTTTTCAACCGAGTTAAACAATCTAAAACTTTAATAGACTGGGACTCCTACAAGGAATCCCTCAAAACTTATAAATATCAACTGAGGAAAAATAAAAGAACTTCCTGGAGAAACTTCTGTGGTGAAATAGAGGTTACTTCAGAAGCTTCTAGACTAAGGAAAATCCTCTCAAAGAGTCCGACCATGCCTAGCAGTTTGAAAACAGCTGACGGCTGGACAGAATCCTGCGAAGAAACGCTCAATTTGCTTCTTGACACTCACTTTCCAGGAAGCTCTAAGAACTTATGCAACTATGATTCCACAGAACCAGGTAGCATAATAACAAACAACCCCGATCTGATTACAAGGGAAAAATTAGTTTGGGCCATTAACAGCTTTGACCCATTCAAATCCCCTGGACCTGATGGTATAATTCCAGCCGAACTTCAAAAGGCCGCGGATATTATTATTCCTGTCCTTGAAGTTATTCTCATAGGCTGTACCACCTTGAACTATATCCCCACTCAGTGGAGAGATGTCAAGGTTGTGTTTATACCTAAGGCTGGGAAATCATCCCACGTAAAGCCAAAAGATCTCCGACCAATAAGTCTATCATCCTTTCTTCTTAAAACTTTAGAACGACTGATAGACATCCACCTGCGTACAGCTTTAGATCCAAAATTGTTATCAACAGCACAACACGCCTACTGTAAGGGAAAATCTGTAGAAACGGCCCTACACACCGTGGTACGCACTATAGAATATTCCCTCCATCACAAAGAATTCACTCTGGCCGCCTTCCTCGACATAGAGGGCGCCTTCAATAACGTCAGCAACTCTGCAATTACAAAGGCACTGACGAAACTCAAAGTAGATGGTTCTATAGTGGAATTGATAAATCTAATGCTAAAAAGTAGAAGAATCAACTGCACTCTAGGAAACTTCCCTACAAAGAGATCTGTCCGCAAGGGGGAGTCCTATCCCCTCTTCTATGGAATCTAGTCGTCAATGAACTTCTAGTTGACTTAGAAGCTGAGGGATTCAAAGTGATTGCATATGACGTCTCCATTGCGGTGTCTGGAAAACATGCTCACGTTCTCCCGGACCTGATGCAGACCGCTCTAAATAAACTTGTAAAATGGGCGGGAAGATGTGATCTAGGGGTCAACCCTCAGAAAACTGAACTCGTTCTCTTCACCAGGAAATATAAAATTCCTCAACTAATAACTCCATCAATAAATGGAATCTCACTTGCACTTTCAAACGAAGCTAAATATCTAGGTATAATCTTAGACAGAAAGCTAAATTGGAAAGCCAATATACAGGAAAGAATCAGGAAATCCACGGTAGCCTTATTTTCCTGTAAAAAAGCCATTGGTAATAAATGAGGTTTCTCCCCCCAAATCACACACTGGCTCTACACCGCGGTCATCAGACCAATACTCACATACGGAGTAGTGGTATGGTGGACCGCTCTTGATAAAAGGACCTACTGCGATAATTTAAGCAAGGTCCAACGAACAGCCTGTTTGTTTATAAGCGGAGCTCTGAGATCAACACCTTCAGCTGCCCTAAATACACTCCTCACCTAAATACACTCCTAACCTCACACCACTTGATATCTTCAGCAAACACATGGCTTCCAGTGCAGCCATTCGTATGAGAGCTATCTCCCAATGGACCGATAACAACATCGTTCATGCTACAATCCTGAATTTATTCGGATCAATACCATGCCACTCCGACTACACCGTCCCCCAATTGGTTTTTGATAATAAGTTCCAAGTCTCAATCCCATCGAGAACAATCTGGGAAGACGAGGAATTTTTGAGAGATGATTCAATTCATTTCTATACAGATGGTTCAAAAACCGAAGAAGGGGTAGGCTGCGGGGTGTACTCAAACCGAATTAACTTAAGTCTCTCGTTCCGCCTTCCAAACCATTGTAGCGTGTTCCAAGCAAAAATTCTGGCGATCAAAGAGGTTCTATCATGGCTAAAAGAAAACGTGATATCATCAACGAATATCCGGATTTTCTCAGATAGTCAAGCAGCCCTCAAATCACTCGGCGCTGTTTCTACGAACTCAGTAACCGCCCTCAACTGTCGCTTATCTCTTAAGGAGATGGCTGAACAGTTCAATATTCACCTTTTTTGGGTGCCGGGGCACAGAGATATCGCGGTATAAAGCCGACGAACTCGCCTGAGAAGGAACCGTTCTACCGATCTATACCAGTAGGTTGAATATTGGTATACCAATCGCTACATGTAAACTTATGCTAAAGCAAGAGGCGATGGACAGAACAAATCACAGGTGGAACAATATCAAAACGTGCGTGGCAACAAAACGTATATGGCCAGGAATAGATCCAAAACGCACAAGACATTTGTTATCCATTACCAGATTGCAAGTTAGCTCCGTAATCAATGTCATTACCGGACATTGTCTGATAGGAAGACACGCCATAAGACTTGGCGTTCCCTCTAATGACTTCTGCAGAAGTTGCTTAGATGAGGAGGAGGAGGAGACAATCCCACACCTCCTCTGCTCATGTCCTGCACTCTCTTCTAAAAGAAAGAGGCATCTGGGGAAATATTTTCTCGATGATCCAAGCGATCTGGCGCACACAGATCCCCTGCATCTCCTTCGCTTTATTGTAAGCTCCAAATGGTTTTGTTAAGCGAGGTACTCCCTCGCATAATTTCTATGGTATCACAATGGACCTAGTATTGGTCTAAGTGTGTCGGGTGTATTCCTGACAGCCATTGTAACCTAACCTAACCTGCTACTGATAACCTGAAAAATATGTATATGTTAGAGTGGGTCAAAAAAATCGATTATTTTTTCTTTTACAAATGCTACGGAAAAATGGGTTGCTAGACTCCTTAAAAAAATTCTCAAAAATTATGAGCTCTTAATTTTAATATTTAGGTCCTCCGCATCGCAGTTTTGTATATTTTCCTCAGTCCAAAAGAAAAAAATTCATATAAATATTATTTGAGTTTTATTTTCACAATTCAAACAGATGAAATGAAATACAAAACAGAAATTCTCTAGGAGAGAAATTTTCCCTAGGATAGTGAGTTCTAATGATTAAAAATAAGATGTTTAGAATAACTAAAGAAAAATTTTGATAATTTTGAAAATAGAAATAATACTAATATTAATGACAAGAAATGAAATTCATAAATTAAATTGAAATTTTTCGAATATCTCACCAAAAACTTTTAAAATCCGTACACATAAAAGTTTGATGATGAATAACTTTGGAACGGTTAATTTCAGCGCTAAAATATAAAAGACCTTTTTTATACAACAGTAAATTTCCAACAAAAATTTGTATTGCGCATTTTGTAAAATTCATTTATTGTCGAGTTATAAAATTCATAAACAAAAATGAAATTTGTCTTAAAATAATGAAAATTAAATCCTGAATATCTTTCAAATGGTGAGGTTTACGGAAAAAACACAAGATACCTTTTTTGTAGAACGTTAAATTTCCTAAAAGATTTTTTTGGAACATTTTTCTGTTTAATCGATAAATGATGAGGTATGAATTTTTTTCTTTTGGACTGAGGAAAATATACAAATCTGCCCATTTTTCCGTAGCATTTGTAAAAAAAAAAATAATCGATTTTTTTGACCCACTCTAAATATAATTATATATATATGTATATATATATGAAAATGTGTCTCGATCCGATAAAAGTGACTTACTTACTTGGCAAAAATCGGTTGTTGGATCATGATTGCTTGCACAAGTTCTTTTACTGAATATTCATGAAGCGCAATCAGAAATTGTAACATCGCTATTTTTTCACAAAATATAAATTCAGAGAAACGATTTTTCACATTGGTTTGAATGGTACATCAACGCCTTTCAGAGCGTGCCGTGTAAGCTTTCACTTTTGCCTAAAAGGTGCCTTTTCTCGGATAGCGTCACATATAAACTTTTTTACATGTAAATTTTTGATCGAAAGATACTAACCAGTAAAGCATTAAGCGCATTTTGGATGTTCTGGCCGTTGGATCTGGATTCGTTGCCTCCCACATCTTTTCTGACAGAAAATTTTTTTTCGATCAATCCGATATATTTTCGTAAAATGTGTAGAAGTCAGCGCATTTCTTTTCGTTAAATTCTTGTTTAAAAAACTTTGGAAAATGGATTTGTGTTCCGAGAACCGACTTTTGAGTTGAGAAATGAACGTATCAAGAAACGGAATGTAGGAAGAAATTCTGTAGTAGTCTTCAATACTTTGTGCTTGAACGTTGCAACGATTTTTTTGTTGATTGCAACGGCGGCGGCGCGGTGTGGCAATTTCATTACCTGATTCCATAATGTGACAGGCGATTTGGAATTCAACAGTCGAAATCGCTGTCAAAAGATGCAATGCATTTTGCGAAGTATCTCGATATTTCCACGTTTTGATTTCTTCCAAAGATTCAATAACAGCCGGTTGCAATTCAACGTACGTTCCAACTACTATGAGACTGAGCCCACTTGGTAGAACAAATAGACTTCAACTTTTGTTTTTTTTTCTCACTTTTGTTTGCCATTTTTGAAATTTCTTGGTGTAGAACGTCTTGTCTTTTAGGCCAGTGAAAAAAACACTTCAAACGCTCCGATAGTTCCTAACGCATTTTTGATTCCTGACACTTCGCACGCTGCATTGACTGCCAAACTAAAGCTATGTGCAGCGCAATGTACATAAATTGACAGGGGGAAATACGATCTCAGATGAGCCTGTGCAAAAATGAATTGGACACTCATTGCCGGAGCTCCATCGAATCCTTGGCCATACATATATGAGCAATCGACGCCAACATCATGTAAATAATTTCTGATTGAATCTGCTAAACCTCGTATATATAAATAAAATTTTGAGTAATGGACCTCCCCCATGCCCAAATCCTGGATCCGCCACTGGTATATACGGTGAGAGTTTTGAGATGTTTTTGAAGTTTGATGTGTGACTCATTCAAGTGCTTGAAATGAATATCAAAGCACAATTCACATTTGTAAAAACAGAAGAATACGCTGAAGTGAAAAATCGTGTAGTATTTACTTTTTGAAGGCTATAGATACTCGTACGAAAAGTTATGAAGGCTAAAAATAGAAACAAAAAGAGTATCAAGGGAAGAGCTGCTTTATAATAAGAAGCATAAAGTATATCAAAAACTTGAAAAACACAAAGTGTAAGTGTGCACAGAGTTAGATATGAACTCGAAACCTTCTTCCCGTAGGAAGACTATATTGTCCTCTTCTGAGTTGACACATTTTACAACATTTTATTGCTAAACAGAATATTACAGTTGATGTTTTTACATTACTGCGTGTTCTCGCCCATAAGTCTAAAATGGGACTCAAAAAAGTATTATATAAAAAAATTTTATAAATTTAAAGATTAGTAAAAAAGCTTTAATAGTTAAAGCACTTTTTATATTTCCTCTATTGCACATTTCGGAAGCAATGCCACAATTAATAATAGAGCTCCTTTTAACATACTCAAATACGTCGAAACTTCATATTAGAGCTCAACCTTAACCACATATCAGTCCGATCCTAATGCTTCTCCAACACCAGTGTTGTTCCATCCAGACAAAAAATGTAGACTACACGATTGTCTACGTGTAAACAATTCAACGTAGACAATTCATCATTGTCTACATGTCAATGTAAACAATGTAGACAATCAATTTTACTTCAATTTTTTAACTTTTTTTTTGTCTTCTTAATCATATAAACAAAACAAATTTTTATTATTTGAGTCTTTCACTCTGCATTTTTATTTATTTTAACAAAAATAACAAAAATAAAAAATCGTAATTTCTTATGTACATACTCGTAAATACATACAAAATTGTTCATTTTCGTCTTCGACGTCTTCATCAAAAGAATTCAAAAAAAAAAAAAAAAAAAAAACAAAACCAAATTGTTTATCCTCGATTCTCAGTGAATAATAAAGATGAAGGAGTTTCTTCGATCGTTCAAAAGTCAAGCGGTTTCTCGACATGGAATGAACATGCGACCAACTTGAAAAAACTCTTTCAATTTGAGCGGAAGAGGCTGGAATAAGAATAAGTTTTTTGCCAAATTTGCCAGATTTGGATGTCTTATAGAGGCCATATTCCAAAAAACAATTGGTTTTTTAATATCATTTTCATAAAGAATCTTAAAAAAGATGATTTTTCTATTAAAAGAGTCCCAATCTTCAATTCCATCACTATTCAGATGCTTAAACAAAAACTGGCACACGATTTCATTTTGACATAAACCGTCAGCTTCCCTTGACAATGAGAAGGTAAATAATAAGCCGAGAGAGCATATTTGTTTAGAGCCATATCCACGCGCGATTTCAAAGATGTTTCGTGTTACGCTAAACTCAACCACAGATGAACTGCTTCTCCAGCAGAACAATCAACCGCTTGACACCTGTTTATTAAAGTGCAGACTTGATCAAGAAGCTCGATGTAATTCTTAACATCATCAATAAAGTTTTCATCAAACATCAACAAAGCTACAGTCTGCTTTATTTTTTTGGTAGTTGATTCTGCTGCTACAATTTTCATATATCATAATTTTTTACCAAGCATTTATATGAACCACGGTATGAACACCATCTGGTTTCACAGGGCAGTATAATTCTGGAGCCTCCACGATTAACTACCATTTTTTCAAAATCTACTTGTTTGAACTCTTTTAAAATCAAAGCAACCTTGGCATTAATATTTTTGTCGATTAAGTCCTTCTCTAAAAGATTTCCAATATGACTAACTACAAGTGCTATGCCATATAAAATGCTTTGCATTTTTTCCCATTCTCTTCATAGTGCTGGCGTTGTCAGATACAACAGCGTAAACTTGAGTGGAGTAAATTTCTTTTGCAATAACTACAGATTCTGAAAGTATGTTTGTTAGCTTTTCTGCAGTCTCTGATTCTCCAGATAGGTCCCAGGCCTGTAGAAATGCTTGTTCGCCTTCAGCATTATGTAGCATTGAGACGACAGTTTTGCTGTTGCTGGAACTATTCTTCCAGCCGTCAATCAGCAAAACAGAATTCGAACTGATAGATGCTTTAATTGAAGAAATACATTTATCATAAGCCTGATCCAAAAGCGTTGTTGAAAGTTTCATTCGACCTGGAACCTTATCTGCATACGCAGGTCGAATTTTTTTTTAAATTTTTTAAAATGAATTGAATCAACAATAATTCTTAACGGAATGTTGCATCCAAACACCAGTTTACCCAAAGCTTCATTCAACTCGTCATCCTCTCTTTCCGTCAATCGGTCCATAAATTTAGAAATAGAGTTTGATGGGGTTGGACAACGTTTCGATCGTTGTATGTTCTTATTGAAAGTTGTTACAGGTGGGGGTGGGCCCAACGACAATTTTTTTTTTTTTTTTATAATTAACACGCACATCAAGGGGTTATGACTACCCTTATAATGTTATAGAACACAGTGCGAGCATTTAGGAAAATAGGAGAGGATTTGAAAGGAGACACCGATGCACGTTGTTTTTGAACCTGTGTGAATCGTAATGAAGGGGAAATACAGAGCCAGGTAAAGCATTCCACATTCGGGTGGTGCGACTGAAAAACGAATCTCTATACTTGACTGTACGCCCGAAATTGGGCTCAAAATAAAACTGATGAGCATTCCTAGCAAGGCGGGTGTTGCGGCTAAATTGTTTCAGGGGAGGAATGCAAATGGCTATTTCACTAGAGCACTGTTTGTGAAAAAAGCGATAAAAGAGAGTGAGACAGGTGACGTTTCGACGATGTTCAAGAGAATCAATCGATTCTACGATTGAACTATCACCTATCAATTTTAACGCTCTGTTTTGTACCCTATCAAGCCGGTGCAAAGATGTTTGAGCAGCACCTGACCAGATATGGGAGTTATACTCGAGCTTTGGGCGGATGAAGGCCTTATAAATTGTAGCCAGATCAGAAGGGGTGAAGAACTTCCTGCATCGTCTCAAGAAACCTAAGCATTTAGCAGCGTTTTTGGCGACTTCAAATATGTGGTCATTCCAACGAAGATCATCGTTTACACACATACCAAGTTCTGATAGCTTTTCCGTTTCTTGGATGCAGGTACCATTCATGGATAATGGCAATGGGGGAATGTTAAGCTTCAACGACAAGAGACAGCATTGAGTTTTCGAAGCATTGAATTCTACTCGGTTTATAAGAACTCATGAAACAATGCTGTCAATGTCAGAATTCAATGAGCTTATCATACGCAACCGTTCCAGTTCCACATCCGAAGGGCAGGGACGTGAATTTGGAAACGAATATGAAAAGCTGAGGGTCGAGTCGTCAGCAAAACAGTTAATCGGATTAGAAGTTTCAGACAAGAGATCATTAATGAAAATGAGGAAGAGAGTCGGAGACAAAACGGAGCCCTGGGGCTCACCAGCATTTATTAAGTGGGTATCAGACTTGAAGCCATCCAACACAACTTGTATTGAACGGTCGGAAAGGTAATTTCTAATCCAACGAAGAAGAGACTCATCGATACCAAAAGCACGCATTTTCGATAAAAGAGCCTGATGCCAAACTCTATAAAATGCTTTAGAAATATCAAGCGCAATAATCTTACTTTCTCCAAAGCAATGTAAAGATTGGTTCCACTTTTCGGTGAGATAAGCCATCAAATCACCAGTGGACCGTTTGCTACGAAAGCCGTACAGACGGTCATTAAGAAGCTTTCGTTCTTCAAGATATTTCATAAGTTGACGGTTTATCAACGTTTCCATGACCTTGGAAAGAAGGGACGTTAGTGCAATTGGACGGTAATTGGAAGGGGAGGAAGATTCGCCTTTTTTAGGGACCGGCTGGACAAATGCAGTTTTCCATCTGCTCGGAAAAATCCCAGCAGAATAGGAAAGATGGAAAAGTTTACGCAGTGGTTTTGCCAGCGTAGAAGAATACCTCTTCAGAATAACGGCGGGGATACCATCTGGACCAGCGGATTTATGTATATTGAGATCTTTGAGGACTCTCGCAACCGAGCGAGTTCTGAAAAATATCTGCTTCATCAAAGAATTTGCAGACTCGAGCTCGGGTGGAGCCAATATGCTGTAAGGAAGTGTTGAGTTAGCAGCAAATTGAGCTGCCAGCAAATTGGCTTGGTCGATGGAACTGACATACGGAGAGTCATTGAAGACGAGCGTTGGGACCGATGACGTGGTGACAATGATGAGGAACTGCAACTGTTGGAACTCAATGAAAATGATGAGCTTGTTTTCGCAACTTGAGATTGAATTTCGCTTGAATCAGTATAGGTAAGTGTTGTTGGATCATGAGTTGAACAACTGTTCAATGGGTAGTAAGAAATGTAAAATAAAAATACTTACACAGCTATTTAAAACATACGCATTATTGTTGTCAACATCGTTTGTAAGAGAGATAGACATCTATAACAATTAACATTTGTGAGTTACAAATTTTATATCAAAACACACTTTTTTACTACCGTCTCAGAGTTTTGAATGCCGGAGCTCAAGCTTAGATCATTGTCATCAATAAAAACAATCATAGAAACATCACCGGATTCAGATGCCGCAGGTGATTGGGATGGTTTGCAGGCATTCCTTTCCAAATAGAATGTTAAAGCATATGGTCAATGGTCAATAAATAATATGATTTTATGGTTTATCTAATACGTTTCCATAATTACCTGTGGCTGCGCAGACGGCTTTCTGCAGTGTTATGTAAATTTTTATTGCACACTGTGCAATATGCTACATATTTGTTGTTGGATATCATCAAAAGGAAACCCAATTCATCAAATGCTTTAATTTTGCGTCGACCAGACATAATTTTATTATCAAAGAACTCAATTTTTTGATATTTAATTGAACAATCGAGAATGACAGATGAGAATGAAATATCCTCATTGTCTACATTGTCGACTTCATTGTCTACATTGTCGACATTGTCTACATTGTTGACACAATTGTCTACGTAGAAAGGTAGACAATCAAAGTCGACGCGTAGAGGAACAACACTGTCCAACACTCAAGCGGCGATATCGCTACAGCATCTCAAACCTTTGGTAGTTACTTGAACCATCTCGTATATAAAGAGAAACTATTTGCCTATTGGAAGAATAAGCAAAAAAGATTACTTATTTTGATTTCCTTGATCAAATCGAAAAAAAACTGTGGACAGTCTTAAATTTAATACGAAAACGATAACAAACGAATCTTGCTTTTCAGCGAAGTCATAAATAATTCACCTTGCTCGTTCTTTTGATATTCATTTCCAAACAAACCAGAAATTTGAATAAAGAAATGTGTTTCCCTTTTAATGTAAGCAGATGTGACAGACTCATGAAAATCATAGTGAAACCGCAAAAAATACTTGTGAATAATTTGAAGTTGGAAGCTACCCCCAAGGTTATAAAAACGATTAATTAAAGTTGCAAAATAAATTTCAGGAATGTTGAGAATCTGCTTGGTTTGACTTCAAATTCCATACTCTTTGTTGCTGCGTGCTTCAAAAATGTAGGCAAAAAATTGCGTAGGGAAAATTCAATGACTTGGATGAAACAACTTAACAGCTTTTCAACTAAACTCATTTGCCAATAAAGAGATCAAGGAGGGATGATTCTAGAAGTAGGGACTATACCAATATGCTTTAAAGCACTTCAATTATACTCTCATAAACGCTATTTTAAGGAATGAATGTAAACACCTACGACCTAGAAGCGAAGGAACGTAATTTTTCTTTATCCGAATTGAATTCACAACAACATGAATAATACGACCTCTTATCCAGAGGCTATTGTATTGGTAGAAGCAAACGGCTCCTAATGGTGAAGGAGCTCTTATTTGCTTTTAATTTGCATAACAAATTACAATCATGACCTAAAATTGCAAGGTATTGTGAAATGCTTTAGAAGGTATTTTTGAAGAGATAAAGTAATTTATGAGTGCTGGTAAGTCTTTTTGTATGGCAGCACGGCTAAGTGCTTTTTTTCAAATTTGCATTAAATAAGTAAAATTTGTTTAAGATTTTTATTTCTATTGAAGATCTAAACATTTGTTTGGACAGTAAAACAAGAAACATACTTTTGAATGCTTGAGTGGAAGATGCTTATTGAATACGGTCAGCCACTTTCTATTTACATTTAATCTAATCTGATACACCGCAACGTGTCGCTCGAGGTAGCCTTAATAAATTAGTTTGAGGTGGGATCACGAGGGGTTAGGGATGCAAATAAAAACTTTTTGGTTTTCAAGTAACAGAACTCTAGTTTTTGTTTAGTCACAGGAAGAAACGTTTATTTTTGGTTCTTTGAATTATAAAAAAAGTAAGGAAATACCGTAGCTCAACAAAGCTTATTATGTTTTGGGTCTGACGGATTTCACGGATGAAAAAAGCCTTCAGACATAGGTTTTCATGCTTAATTCGCAGTTCCAACTTAAGTTTCCTTAAGTTGGACGAAAGATTTTCATTTAACACCATGTTCGAAAGCTCCGCTTCAATTAATGATAAACAGGATGTGCGGTGATTTCAATAAATGGAGATCAGAAGTAAATTGACAAAACAACAATTATTCTAAATATAGAACAACCTAGCAAGGCGTAGGCTGAAGTTGTTAGAACAACTGTTTGTTCCAACTGGGAAAAAATTAATGCCTTTGAGGTTTTCTTTGCATCAGGTAAGCCAGTCGTCTTTTGTGGATTTGGGGAGATCGAAAAATTAAATGTTGAGAATTTGCTACTATTTGATCTCTCTTTTCAAAAATCAAGCTCGTATATTACCGGGAAATACGGCTAACGAAGATATTCGTATCTTCTCTTATAATCCAAGGGCATACTATCTGTATGTAGTTCATTGGAAAGTTACACTTGGGGTTGCATCTGTCAGAGCATGCAATTCTAGTTTTTGAATGCCAAGGGGAGGTGCAAGCTTAAATTAAAGTTTGTGGGGTTGCCCCAACCAAGCGCTTTCATACTCTACCTCGAAGGTGGTATTTTTCCATACCACCATTGTATTATCAATAATTGAAAAGATAATCATAAAAAAAATTTAAAGATAGATAGTACTCGTTTCGCAGAGCTATAAAACCAAATTGAAAACTATTCCTTGAAAATCCTTCTATAGAATTGACCTTATATGCGTTATAGAAGTTAACAATCTTCTGTGGGTGAATGAGTTTGAGTTTTTCTAGGGGGATAACCTCATATTCATATATTTGCTGTCTAAGGCAGGAAAAGTGCTGGACATCCTGTAATAATTTTTGAAGATGTTTCTTCATTTTCGATGCATCCAATCTGCGGATTTGCGTCTGAAGGTATTTCTTTAGAGAACTGTGGAGGGTTAATAGTCCTGTGCAGGCTTTGAAGGTTTTCCAATTGAGGTTCGGTATTATAATTGATGTTTTTTAATATATTCTGGAAAAAAAGTTTTGCACTGGTTTTTTCCTGATTCTTCCGTAAGATGTTCTTGGCTGTGTGTTCGAAAGGTGCATTTTTTACACCGAAGAAGGTTTCAGGGCCGACAAATGGTTTAGATGCCCTGTCTTTAGCTTAGATGTCTGCCTTGCCAGTGGAAGATGACACAGTTTTTCCTTGATAGTTTGGAGAGTGCAATAATTGTCTCGTGGACTAGTTTCGATTTTGTGACTGGTGAGCTTAACGCCTTTAGTGCTGTCCGAAAAAAATGAAAATCATTTTATTTTTCATGTTCGATGAATATATTATTCATGAACATTGGTTAATGGCAAAGACTTCAGCTTAGAAAATAGACAAATGGCTACCAAGACTTAATGAAAAGTTCCTTCTAGGAGAGTCGCTGAAAATGCCGGAAGCTGTGCCAGCTTTCATTTTTAAGCCGTCGGTATACCAGACCTTCGATCTTACGTTGAAGGGTGGACCTTTGTTTTCTCCCAACTCCTGACTTGACTTTGACTTTGGAGAAGTGGAGTTTGAAGATTAGATCAGAAATAGTAGTATCCAAACACATACTAAGAATTTCGAGTTTTACTAGGTTGTCCATTATCGACGGGTGTCCCTTTGGGCTTGGGTACGTGATGATGTATCCTTTATGGAGAGGGCGACGCGACGCGACGGGTCGTCAGTGACTGAAGCCTACTAGACATATTGTCTTCCCGATGAGCCTTGTATGACTATTGTTAGATCGGCTGCAAAGCAGAAACCAAAAATCAAATACTGAATATTAACAATACCAGCTTTTTAATAACCAATACCGAGAAGTCTATTGTAATTATTACTTACAATCGGTCAACTTTTTTAAAATCCGACTTTCTCGTTAATGGCTTACACGATTCTGTAGAAAGTTTACATTAAAGAAGCCCTAGATGGTTTCAAGAAGATTCTGAGAAAATATTTGAAATTTTTTTTTTTTAATTTTTACTAATTTTTCGAATATTTTCCAAACTTTGTCTTTGATTTTTTTTAATTTTTTGTCGAAACAACTTCTGGCAAGGTTTTAAGACTTGTATACTTTATTTAAAAAAAACTCATTTCTTAAATAAGTGAAAAATTAAAATGTGGTTTTCTTAAAACTGCTTTAACGATCTCATTAAATTTTCAGTGTTTAAAATTAGTAAACACTGCTAAAAAGCGGCGATTTAAGATTGTCGCCATAAGCCTCAGGAATATTTGATCTAATTTTTGCGATTTTATTCAATTTACATAATTAGTGCGTAGTTGGGAACATCTAACAAGCAAATACATTATGAAGAATGTAAGACCTTGAGCTCAGCATCAAGAGTATATTGCACTTAGCACACAGTCGCAAGTTCGTGGGCGACCCAGTCGTGCCCATTTTATTTACAAATAAGCATCGATTTTTGTTTATAACTTTGCTATTCTTGGTTCTATGAAAAATAAAATATGGAATGAAGCTATAGAGAACTTTGTTGCTAGACCCATGGTTTTCCAGATAAACCATGAACATTTTTTTAAAAATTTTTCAAGATGGTGACTTCGGCAATTACGACGGCCCACAAACTTGAATTTCAGTCTACACTGACTCCCTTTGATATCGAAAAAGCAAAGCCCAAAAAAATGTATCATTAAAGTTGATTAATTAGCATTAGCGAAAATCGATTACTAATCGTTATGTTGAAGAGTGCCATCATTTGAAATATTCAGTTGTAGAAAAATGGATGTGCGAGGTTACTAATCGCATTGATGAAAGCAAAAGGTCTACCTATACTTATTCCAAACTCAAATATTATAAGCGAAATGAATGAAACTATTACCATACGCTCGACTTTTCAATGAAAGCTATTGGAACCGCTTTAAAAGTTAGACCGTTGAGCTCTTAGGCCACACAGAATCAATTTGATAGTCATTAGATCGTTGTGCAATAGGGATATGGATGAGGGGTCAGGTCTAACTGAAAGAGTTAAAGTAAAAGCTATCTTCAACTGCAATATTCTGAGTTGGTCTTGAGCAACCCACATCAGTCCAATTCTTCACATTACTAATATGTCCAACGGTGAAAATTTTTTTATTATTGATGACCAAGAAGCTGCTTTATGACGACTCCAAAATTTTATAGTTTTGCAAACTGTGAACGCCACTTTGTACTTTCATATTGAATTATCATTTTGTATTTCAACGATTTGTCGAAACGTATTTGGCTTGGTTCATTCAATGGAGTTAGTTTCGAATACATATCCCTTAATATATAGATGCAACTTTTAATAAATAGTAAACTTAAACGGATGCGATTGCCAAGCTTACTTTTGCGCGAAGAGAAAACTGTGAATTAAACTTCATATCGAGCGTGAAAGGACTTCCTTCTAATAAATTGTTCAAACGAATTTATGTATAAAATTAAGAAATTGTACACAAACTTTGTTTATAGCTCAAAGAAATTATCCGTATTATTGTATCCGAAATTCAGATGCTTTAGGCACATTTCCACCTCAATGGCACCATTCTTCATTTCCAGATTGGAAAGCACAAAACAAACCCACGTTAAATTAATCAATTGAAGGTGACGGCTTTAAGCATAATGTTGTTCTCTGAGTAAATAACACATATATTATGTAGTTCAATTGAACTAAAGTCGCAATCAGGACCTCAAAGCAGCAATAATTAATTTTTCAGAATTCAATTAACGAAATGAGTTGACGATAGGTTGAATGGTATTATCCGACATGTACTGTTTTCTGAGTAAGTAAACACAAATGAATATGATGTATTCAATATGAGATGTGTTAATTGGTTTTATACTACTTAATTAAGGGAAATTGGGTGGATATTGTAAATAAAGCCGAATAAATGCTCCCAAATGATATGAGCTATAACTTGATACACAAAGATATATATAAACAAGGTGAATTGTATAAGACGCACAAAATGACTATGAAGAAAAGGTGTAATCTTTCGACAGAGACGCTTTGATGAATGAAAAATTTGAGGCATCAATCAAATTTGATTGTTTATGAATATCTGTTGTCCTATGGATTTCCATTTATTTTTAATGTAGAAAGCAGAGGATTAAAGCCCTGAATGTATTTTTATTTTATAATGCCGTGCAGTGGAAGACAAGAGATTGCGCCCAGTTCAAGGAAGAAGTATTCTCCGGAGGCTTTTTTTACTTGTGTGTGCCAAGCTAGGGCACTCACAGAAGAAGTGGAATGATCCCTGTCCCTTGCCATCAAAAGGTACAGATTTGCAGTACGATATTGATCAGCTCATTATTAAAGTAAATTTAAATGAAATCAATGATAACTTACATTGCTGTAAGTTATATACCACCAGAGAGTTCTCTTGAAATCTACACATTATATAATAACTGATGATAACTGTTGCGAAGTATCTATTAAAAATTTTTAAAGAAAACCAACATATTCTTATATAGTTGGATATTTAAAATTGCTATTTGTAAAGCGGGTATTTGATGAAAATGATGTCTGCTTATTACCCTTCAATGTAGGGAAAGATTGTGATAGTGAACTTGTCGACTGTAGAAAAATTTTTTTCTTAGAATATGACCAAGAATAACATCCCAAAGCAAGTTAAACGAATTATGGAACACCCTGTATATAATAATGTTCATAAATAACATCAAAACAGTTGGGGCGTTAAAAAATTGACTAAGTGTATCTTGCTTTACTGTTTGTGGGCCACATATGCAGCGACGACGGTTTGTTATGTTTTATTTAGAAAATCTATGCAACTGAACAGTTTTGTTAGTTCACTTGAGTGAGCAACACAAAACCCATTGAAGCGTTGTAGAATTGCACCGGTGCGATGTTGAAAAGCATATCAGAATTTGCACTTGAAAAGAAGAATGGCGAAATGCGATAGCAAGAGGATTAGTTTCAATACATATAACCATTTCTAGAACATCATATTATAATATTGTTGAAAAGCTGTTTACAATGACCATTGTCTGAAATGATTTCCACATAGAAAAATCTTTAAGGAAGCTTCTTTTTTCATTTGTGTTAGTTCAGTCCCCGATTATATTATTTCTCTTCTATGTAGTTTAGGATCCTACCTTAAGGAGGGCCTACCTCATCGAGATTTCTTCTTAAAAATGTCTAATCAGGCGTAAGTGAACAAAAAAGGCTTGGGTTTGCCACCTGAAATCTCACTATACTTTCAATTCGCGCGAATTTTTATTTTTACACCACACATCCATATTCCCTTGAGAAAATTTTTTCCGCTTCGCTTTTAGCTTTATTATTCTATCCGTGAGTAAAAAGCAAAGCGAAGCGAACGAAATTTCCCTTCGGGTAGTACGGGCTTGGGGTTGAACATAAAAAATTCACACGAACAGAACAGGAGAATGTAGCTAAGAGCAAAACAAACATTAAGAAAGTACATCTAGTTATTATGTGCGCATAGGAAAGTAAATTGAGCTTCCATCCTATGTCCTATGTCACAAAGTGGGAGACAACGTGAGCTATGAATTCATATCCATGGAAAGCTGAAATAAGTATCGAAATTTTTACGCTTTGTTTCTCGGTACCTCAAAATGTTGTTTCCTTCAAATAAAAAGAAACTAGAATATATGCAAAATATGCATTTAGCGCATCCACTATGTTCACGCTTTCTAAGAAGGAAAACTAATTTTAAGATCCCCTGTTCATCAGACTCATATAATTGCTGCTTCAAAATGGCAAAAGACATGGGCCTTAATTCTTTTCTTTGGTGGGTCTTATTGCCTCTTCAAAGTGGAAACAAAGCCCGTGGGTGTTATTTCCATTTCCTTGGGCAATAAGACCCACGGGTCTTATTGCCGCGGGTCTTATTGCATTGCACCCATAGGACCTATTGTCTAAGGTCTAAGCGTACCGATCATTTTCCGACAGCCACCTTGGCTTGATGGCGTGATGGTTAGCATGTTGCCTATTAACCAGGGGGTTGGGGATTCGAATCCCAACAGAAGCCAAAAATGTTTTTCTACGGGTATAACATTCCGCGAGGAACTGCAAAGTTCTTCGTTAGTAAATTCATTGCCATGAAAAGAGCTTTCTCTTCAGGTTCCCTCCATTCCCTCACAAGTCATGGTTATTAGAATTGCGCCGGAGCACTATGCTCTGTGGCGCCACCCTATTTTTTTTTTTTTACTTATAACATAACTCGAACTATTCTTATGAGTGAACCCATCCAAAAGACAACAGAATTGATAAAAAAATAAAGGCAGACCAAAATACTCATGGTGCAGAAAAATGCTACAACATTAGTAATTGGTTGGTCTCAGACATTTGACAACCCAAAACTGAGCGCCCTGCCCACTTTTTCCACAGTCAATGCAGAGTATCCCATGGACGGATCACTTGTGTGAAGCAGAGAAATAGAAGTGTTGCTATCCCTTCGGGCTTACGGGGGGTGGTGCTCTTGGTACCGAAAAGGAAGCAAATGAAGAAGGAGGTCAAATCAGTTTACTCATAATATCACTAAAAGAGGTAATGGAACTTCCACAATTGAAAAGACAATAGGTAATTAAAAAGTCTTGCAGTGATATGTGACGCTATTTTTCAAAGTGCGTCTTCTTAAGCCAAAATGTTCTATGTTTCCTAAATTCATCAATTTCATTATGAAATCGGTCGGATCACATATTTTAAAATAAATTTCTTCTTCAAACAATCAAAATACACCCTGATTGAATTTTCAAACCAAGCCATTGGTCAAAGCACCTTTATTTCCTTTAAGTGAAGTTCGACCCACTCAGGTTGGTTACAAAATAAAAAGACAAAATCGTGTTAAGGAAAAGTTTTCACAATCTTCTACAAATTGGTTGTGGGTGTAATTTTGTTAGTATAGATTGGCCAAAAGTGATTCACGGTTGATTTAATTTTGCCTACAGTGGAAGTAGGTACATTAAGTATAGTGAACTCCGTTGACTAACATATAAACCCATAGGTCAGCTATCCAAGGTATAGGCAACTGTATGTAGCCTGTAGGTTTATAAAGTTGTCGGTTGGAGTTACTTGATTTGTAAATATCTATTTTCAGATTCAGAGTACAACATGGGGATTGTAATGGAGACTGTTTGAATGCTGTTTGTTAAAGGGTTCTCTTAAAGCAAAGGGAGGATCATATTTCAAAAAAGATTAATTACTATCAATTAGCTTTGTGAGAACCGATGAACCATCGGAAATTCAAAATAATGTTTGCGATTTTTATTTAGACTCCTTTTTCTTTAGACGAAACATCAGCCATTCGATTTTATCAATGTACAGGTGGAATGGTTAAAAGCATTTTTGTTTTTTGAGCTGTCTAGTCAAGCTACCAATTGAGTATGTTTGAGTGTTTTGTGTCGTTATATCAAAACCCATCTCCGTTTTTCTTAATTAAAATACCTAATTATTCGGGGTAGCCTCAGTCTGGCGAATTTATGCGCTGTGTATTTAAATGGGAAACGTATTGTTTTAGGTGGTGCATTCAAGTGGAAGCGTATTTAATTGTTTAAGACTCGGCTTTGTTGCCAAAAGATGTGAGTTGAGGGCCAAGTTCATCTGCGAAAGCAGGTAAATATTGAATTGTCGAAAAAGTTATTATGGTATTAAAATTCACAGTGTGGGACTGATGCATTTTCACGCATCTTCATGTAAGGAGATGAAAAGACTTGCCTAGAGATTACTTCTTTATAAAAGAAATTCGTGTATAAAGACTACTTTGTTTTAAAAATATTATTTCTTTACTTTACACGATTTTTTGTGACAAATGCTATGACCAGAAAAATTTTTTACACACACTTTTGAAAATGCGCCTACCACTAATTTATCAATAATGTAGATACTTATTACAAGACACAAGTGAAAAATGTAATGGAAATGATTACAAAATAAGGCCAGTAACAAGAAAAGTATTGATCAAGCAGGCTACAGGCTTTGTACTACATTGAGGCAAGACGATGTTTTGTTTGAAGAACTTTTATTGTTGCTTTTATTTCGACTACCATTTTAGCACTTTCTATTGTTTACCTTTAACCACACTACTTAGAGAGTTCAAAATAAGCAGAAATTCCTGGGTCAGGGCTACGACTGATTGGCAAAAAGTGTGAAAATCTCGAGTTCGAAAGTAGGAAGTATGACTAGTCAAAGTTTCAATGTAGAAGAATGGTTAAAAGGAAGCGAGCTGACATCTTGCGTGTAGAACTAATAGGGATATTCCAAGTAAGTGCAGTCTGCACAATCTTATCGCCATCTATACAATGTTTTTCTTTGTCATGCAAAGCAGTGGTAGAAATGTAGCTCAAACAGCTAACCGCTTGGTAGATAAATTCATGAAGCTTCGAATACAACACTGCAAACTGATATGGGATAAGGTATCTCAGCAACACCATCTTCTGTGGACAGATTTCTCTATGTATAGGTGGTGAAGGAATTAGAAAAAAAATCATGAACTACTAGAAAAGAAGTGGCATAATTTGGAAAAAGGAGAAGGCAAGCAATTCGTTTGGAATATACAGACGTGTCTGTGCAACACCATCAAGAAATGAAATAAACAAATCAATAAGATGGGGAGCCGTGGGCCTAGAGCACTACTCACCAGCATATACCTAGTGAGGAAATGGATAGAAACTACAATTCTCTGCCGATTCCGAAGGTCTAGTCCAGCTTTTCAGGACAATGATTTTACTATTACTTTCGGAGGACTCGCCAATTCCTCGGGAAAGTTGATACTTTCAAATCATGTTGATAAAAAGACTTACTTTGAAATGGAATACAATCGCTGAAAGGAAAAAGCGAAGAAGATCGCCCAGCGTGAATTTGGTAGCCGACTACGAAAAATATTAAAGATAGTTGTTAGCCAATGGGGGTCTTATGCGGACTAGTGAGAAACAGATGCAATCCATGGTATAGGTATAGATCCTTATCGAGAAACATCAATATTCATTTCGAGGTCTTGGTAGAGTCTTATAAGTATGTTCGTATCAAATAGTTCATTCTTGAAGGTTCTTGGTGCACAAAGTTCAAATCCAGTCACAGAATTAAGTTTTTAGGAACAAGTTTCTTTGGTTTTCTGATCTTTAATTGATGATATCTCAACAAAAGGATGTAAAAGGATTTGAATTTAGCGCAGCAAAATCTTTCAAGAATGTGAAATCTGATTCAAATGTACTTTCAAGACTCTATATACCAAAGCCTCAAAATAAAGACTAGCCATGCACCTTTTAAGTATAGAAATATCACAGCAAATTGATATAATACAGCTATTGTGAGACCAAATTTAGATTCAGCGCATTAAAAACCATGGGAAAAGCAATGGTTTCTTTCTGGCTTATTTTTTTTTCATGTTAAAGCAAAGGTTAGGTAAAGGACAGCAAAAGCTTAATTTTTATGAATTTAATGGCTCTGTATATCAAAAACATCAAGCTGCAAATAAATTCTGAGATTTGGATTCAGCGAGGCAAACACCATCAGAAAAATATGGTCTGCTTTCAGCACCAGAAAAAAAAAGAAAATTCTATTTTTCATGGAAAAGAACAAGAATAGAATTTACCGTAAAGTTGTGATATTTCGCTTCACCTTACAGCTTCACAATTGCAGAATCGAGCGCCTGCTCATCAAGTGCAAAATGCGTAAACCACCATTTTGTAGCGGCCGCCATTTTGTGTTGTCATTGTGTGTCAATAGAAAACTCGACTGCCTGCCCATCAAGTGCGAAGTGCGTACTTCACCATTTTGTAGCGGCCGCTTAGAAAGTGATGCATCCTTTTTCGAAGTAGGTAAATAATTGATTACTTTTCTTTCTTACGAGTAGTAAAAGTTTAGATAATATGTTGATTGATGCGAAATCCAGCTCAGTAGAAGATATAATTATTGCCAAACGATAGAAAAGAACTTGATTCCGTTCATAACAACAAGAATTGCACAAAGCACAACCAACCCCAATGCAAGCACAAATGCACAGATACACCGAACGAGAAAAAAATATAAAGAAATACCAACACCCACCTAAAAACCATCAGTCTACGCGTGACAACGACACGTGGTAAGTAGGTACGTTAAGTACCGCGTCCATTTTCCAATGATTCCGAGAAGTCAAACATTTCTAATACTTTAATCCTTGATAAAGCCCTACCTGTAGCTTTTGGGATTGGCAGGTATGCAAATTACTGGTGGCAACAAAGCTGTTGAAATAAAATATTGTACCAATTTCAAATAAGATAGTCAATGCTTTCTTTTCAATAGAAGAATTGATGCTAGGAATATACAGGGTGTCCGGTAAGTCGTGTTACATATTTTGGGATGTGATTCTTGGTCATACTCTAAGAAAAATATTATTTTACAGTAAAGTCCGTTTCTCAACTTTGACATCACTTTTTGACAATTTAAAAAAAGGCCAATTTTGGTGTACCCTGACCTGTGTTAAATTCGATATCTCTGTCAATACTAATGGTAGAGAGAGAGACCTTATCTTAGACTAAATTTTTTGTAAAAATAACAACCTTTAAGGCTGCATATAAGCACTTCCATAGGTTTAGGGTTGCCAGATTTTAAATTTTAAATGGTGTGCAAGTTTCCTTCCCCAAGCAAAGTTCTGACAAACTGCGAGCTAAAACAACAAGAGACTTTCGTGCTTGTGTTAAAGAAGTTGTTCACTAAGTAGATATAATTAAAATAGATAGGTGTATTTCAGGTGGTGTCATATTACCCGACTCGATGCGACACTACTCTAGCTCTCTAGCCAACAGTTTTCGTGACACAGGAAAATGTCTATTTTGCTTTCACTTTATTTCGCTTCTACTTGCACCGAATCAAAAGTGAATGTGCTAATTCATTAATTTTCTCGAGTGACTCAGATCATAATTACATATTACTTTAAATACCTTCATTTAGAATTGACACGAAAAGAAAAAAAGCATTGGAATCATAAAAATTAATGTACTTTCTGTGTACGAGATAAGATTTTGCCATATCACAGAATTAGATGCACGAGAGCCTTAATAAATAACTTACGCCACTGTATTCCCTCATTAAATGAAAATCAAAATTCATTCTTGGCAACGGTGAAAATGAATTGGCGATTTTTGTTCAGTTTCAAAAGAAAAATGAATCGCTTCAAACCTAATCCAAATCGTCAACTAAAAGTTATTTTTAGTCTTTTTTTCGCAATTTCAAAACTCTATGCACTCGTGACCGTAAATTTCGACTTAAGATCGGGAAGAATTGTACAATCAAAGTTTTTGTTAATTTATACTGCCTTAGTAAATACCTGGTGCATGGTCATGTTTCCTTTAGTTTGGATATCAAAAGACGAAGGCGTTGAACTTTTCCGTAAAAAACCTCTGGCTGAAACGATCGCTTCATTTTGTTTCTTTATTGATTGCTCTGGTCTGTTACTTGTTGTCATGTTAAACTGGGTCAACCGAGATAAACTGCTTCTAACCATACGTAGCTACTTTGTGATGCAAGGAATGCCTTTCGAAAGGCATAATGTTCAACCGGTAGAAATGAAAAAACTTCGCAATCTGATTTTATTCAAAACTTATACCACACTTTGGAAAATGTTTGCTCATGTGTCCATATTAGTAATGAATTCTGATACTCATCTTACAGCAAAATACATCGCAATGATTTTCCAAGTTTCCTTTTGCTTAGGCATGTATGTCCTAGCGCCACACCAGTTCTTCTTGGGTGTGTTACTATCTTGGATCAATTTCCAGAAGCTGAATGAAAATATGAACCAAATCTTGGTCCAAATAAAAACTTTACATCTAAAAAGAAAGTTAAAAACTCGTGAGGGACTGTTGATTCAGAAATGTTGCGATTTAGCCGACGAAATTGATGAAATATCACAGTGCTATGCACAAAATTATAAGTTCACCAGAAATGTGATTAGATTATATGAATTTCAGTGGGTAGCAAAAGTAATCTCACTCTTTACCTCGGAAATTTACTTGGCCTTCAGTATATTGATATTGATTAGTGGGAAAGCCGTTATGAAATCTCCTCTCCGAACAATTCTAACCACTCAAAGCCTTGTCATGAGTTTTGTGGATTTTCTGATTCTAGTCTATTATTGTGACAAGGCAGTGATAGCATCTAAATACCCTAAAATAATATTGGCAGAAATTTCGACGATGAACTCGTCATTAGACGAGCGGTTGGACCAATCGGTGAGTATTTGAATAGACTCATATATTTAATTGCGTATAGCGAAAGTGTTTGGTTTTAGCTGTGTGCTAAGTGCGGTGTATGGGCTTTTTAACATAGCATTGAATCACTTGCAACTGAATTTTTGATATTTATTTTTCTTTTCAGTTGGAACAGTTCCAGTTGATTCTGATGCGAGAACAGCTTGAATTCAAAATCGCTGGTCTGTTTTCTTTGAATGGATTCTTTTTTTTGATAATGTTTGCATCAATTTCTAACTATTTGATTATACTTGTTCAATTTGACTACCAAGATTTGTGAATTTAATGTAGATTTATGTACGTCTTACTGTCTAAAAAACAGAATGACCATAGAACAGAAGAAAAATATTGATTGATTAAATGAAACCATATTTATCATTAGAAGATATAAGAGTAGAGCTTACTAATGACGCATTTAGAAACCTTATTTTTAAAGTTGAATTTATTAATAACTAGCTGTCCCCGCGACTTAGTCCGCGTGGAAAAGTGACCTTCGGAAATATTTTTAATTTTAGCCTTATATTTTGCAAATAAAACACAAAAATATATATTAAAAAAAAATCTGATTATATTATTTTAATTAAGTACATTTTTGTATAAAATTTTTATTATATAACTTTTTTTTTATTATTGTTTTGTTCATCTGTAAAAAATTAATAAACTCTATGTTTATCAGGCATTTTCTGAAAAAAAAAAAATGACCTCAAAGTCAAAACTTTGCTTGGTGAAGAAAATTTTAACACCATATTAAAATCTGGCAACCCTAAACCTATGGAAGCTCAAATTAAATTTAGTCTTAAGGGTTGTTGTTTCTTCAATAAATTAAATCTAAGATTAGGTCTCTATCATCAAATTGGCCTTTTTTTAAATTGTCAAAAAGTGATGTCAAAGTTGAGAAACGGACTTTACTGTAAAACAATTTTTTTCTTAGAATATGACCAAGAATCACATCCCAAAGTATGTAACAGGAATTACCGGACACCCCTTATATTAAAGGATCTTGTTAATTGGGGTTCCGAAGTTAAAATAGAACAATTTATAGTCTCCTCTTTAACAAAGCTTAACAGGAGTCGAACCATCCATTTAACTCGCTGTAGTCCTGTAATGCATAATTATTTAATCGTCATTAAGAATCAACTTCAATCCCAATTGTCTCTTAACAATTTTAAACCAACCAACAGCAGACTTTAATTTCATTTTCATGTAAGTTAAAATCAATTTTCATCCCTGCTTGTCTGAGGTAACCATTTCGTGCATGTTTTTCCAAAATATTTTTGGTTTGGAAGAAAGGGCAATTTTTAAAACATTTCCCTTAATGGAAGTCACAATCTGCCAAAAGCCTTTGTTGTTTGCTTTCGATTTCAGCTAATGTTTTTTGGTGACCACGTCCGTTGAAGGTAAGAGCTTACAAAGAAACGAAAGAAAATTTTCGGCGTTCGGGGTATTTTATTTTCCTTAATGAGCTACAAATTGAGGAAGCTATTATGATGGATTTTTTTTTTTTCTCTAATTTATAATAAATCGTTTCAGGAACAAAGCATTTCTTTTTGGGTGAACAAAGCCAAGATTTTAAGCAAAAAGTAAAAAAGAAAGTTACGCTGATGGAAAAAATTAAAGTGGTGATTCTCATCATATCGTCCATCGTATTCATTGAAGTTTCTATACGTGGGGCCTATGTAGGTAGGCGCTTGAAGTTTAAACAGCCAATAATGATTGAGGGAATTTCGTAAAAGCATATTTGAAGGCAACATTTGATAAACGAGTTGATAGTCTAATGGAATTTAGTTCAAGGTTGCCACATCTTTCATCTGATTCGTTTGGTTATATTAGGTCTGTGTAAATCGCTCATGTAGAAGATAGAATTGATGAAGTTTATGTTAACTAAATGTATCGACGGATCTTTCCATCATTTTTATTTGCCTCATTCTACTTCCGGTGCCGGTGGTGCGGTGGTTAGGATGTTTGTTTGTTACGTGGAAGGTTCGAGTTTCGAATCCCAGAAACATCAAAAGAAATACCGAAATGTTTTTCACGGGAGTCGCCTTTTGTCAGAAATCGTCAAGTCCTTCGAGAGTAAAGTAGATTGCCATGAAAAACAGTTTGCTTACTTAGCCTTTCGTAATCGACATAAGATTGCAGGTATTTCAAATGCGTTAGGCCCCGAAGTCTATAGATACCTCTGTTGCACTACTCTATTAAATAATTTTTTTTCTAGTTTTGGTCATTTCGATATTTAGGATTTTGATTTCGATCGATTCGATTTCGGTTATATGATTGAATAAAATGAAGTTGATATTTATATGAATGTGTGGGACATGAGAGACTTAAACATACCGGAAACTAGAAGAACCCTCAGTAATTTACTCAAATAATTCACTTTTTGTCAGTAATTGATGAGTTTTTTAGTTGAGATATAAAAAGTGTTTTAACTGTTAAAAACTTTACTAATCTTTTCATTTATTTTGTTAGTAGACGAAATTTATTACATTGCTCGGTTAATCGCTCATGGTACGAAGATTTGTGACGAGGTCATTGTGAAAAAGTTCATATGTCCTAAGAAAGGTAGATGATGATTATGTTCAAACCACTTACATATTATACTGATGATAGGTTTGGGAACCGAATAAGAAGTAAAAATTCCATTCCAAACAAATGTTTCCTTATGGTAGCCACGTTGTTATGCAAAATTAATTTTTTGAGTACGTCTACAATGCAAAGTTTTTTAATTCACTAAACGAAGAAATGTTTGGAGCTCTAAAAATCGAAAAAAATTATTTCATTCGGATTAAATATTTTGCTTTGTAGAGCGATTCAAAGTTAAAAAATTTGTTTAATAAGAAAAATAAAACATTTTACATTTAAGTGTTTTGTTTTTAGCGTGGAGACAAGGAGAAAAGTGTATGTATAACTATTTTTTAAATATGTACTTATTATATTATACTTAAAACAAGAACAAAAACAAAAAATTGTAAAATTTCTTAAGTTCTTAAGTAAATATTTTTTTTTGGAAAACTACACACATTCTCGATTTTAAGTTGAACTGAAAAAAAAGGTTTACGAGTCATTGAACAACGGATAATGCATCCTTTTGTATTTTTTCAGTTATATCCGAGAATTCTTTCTTTCAAATCATAAATTACAATATTATAGTAAACAAATATAATTTATTAGAAAGCATGGCAATATCCGAAAATCCAGCTACATAAAATTGCATAGAGCTGAGGTAGATAGATTTGATTAGTAGAAGTCGGTATATATATTTTTTTAGTTTTTTCAAAATGTTAGAAAATTTTACGTTGAAAGAAAAAACAGTTAGAGATATAAGTATAAGATTAGCTGTGCCCACGACTTCGTCCGCGTGGAATAGTGACTTTCGGCAGCATTTTAAATTTTTTAGGCTACTTATTTTGCAAATAAGACACATTCATGCGTTTTAGTAAACAATAGTTATATTATTTTATTTCAGTACATTTTTGCAAACGACGTTCTTACTTTTTCCATCTTTTGTCAAATAAAAGGGTTTCGCGAGTTTGATACACTCTTTTAAACTACAATGACAAATCAGTGCGGGAATTAAAGAAATACGGTGAATCAATAGTTTTCTCCTTTCGCTGTTCCAGTAATAATTAAAAGTTTAATAAAGTCGTAGCCCAGAATGTGTAATTGGTAGCTGTGTACAATTCTAGATTACTCATTATTGGCACTGGAACACCAACTTGCAGCCACTCCTGATAATTCTAAGGAATTGAAAAACTCTATAGGGTATGATGTGACTTGCTCAGTGTCCCTAATATTGTCTTCTGATAGATATTCGACATCATCCCCCAATACGTCTAACATAATTTATTAGTTGATATGGTTAACTATCTCATTAGTCGGCGCTAAAATCGACTTTTCAAACAGTTATTATCTATTGCCAATATTTATTTGAAGATCAAGATAGACATTTCTTCTCACTTCTCAGGTCAACTGTGTAATTTGACAATTTGACAGAAATCACCTCACGGTGAAAAAACTTTTGAAATTGGTCCAGTAGCTTCAAGGTTCCCGTTTACGTTACCGTTCCCGCAGGAATATTGGGATAACAAATACAACCCATATCCTTCTTCAGGCTCAAGACTATATCTCTGTACCTACCAAAATTCATATAAATTGGTTAAATATAGTTTGGGGGTTTTTGATAACAAATAAAAATGGACAGACAGATTTCATTTCAGACATATGATATTAGTAAAGACTCCCATTCCCATGGGAATATGGTGACCGTTCCCGTAGGAATATGGGGATGACTTACAGTTTATGTTACTCAGGGATAGTGTAGCATTCTAACGGTAGAAGAATTTTTGAAATCGGTGCTATAGTGTCAAAGTTCCCGTATGCGTTCTTGTTCTCAGTACAAAATTTCATTTAAATCTGTTCATTACTTTGGGCGGGAGATGGTAACATAGAAAGGCGAACAGGCAGGGCTACTTTTGCATTTATATTGTTAGTGAGGACCGATTCCCGTGGGAATATTCAAATGAGATGTAACCTATGTCCTTCTTCAGGTTCTAGATCATCTCTGTATAAAATTTCATTTAAATCGGTTCTATAGCTTGGGCGAGAGATGGTAACATAGAAAGACGAACAGACAGAGCTACTTTCGAACTTATTATATTAGTTAGGACTCCCTTTTCCGTAGGAATATGGAGATGAATTAAAGTTAATGCTACTCAGGGACAGTGTAGCGTTCTAACGGTGGAAGAATTTTCGAAATCGGTGCTGTAGCTTTTAAGTTCCCGTATACGTTCCTGTTCTCGTGGGAATTTAGGGCTAAAATATATAGCCTATGTCCTTCCTCAGGTTCTAGACTATCGCTGTACAAAATTTCATATCAATCAGTTTAGTATTTTGGGCGGGAGACGGTAGCATAGAAAGTCGGACAGACAGAGTGACTTTCACATTTTTAATATTAGTAAGGATGATGTATAGCTCAAAACAGGTAGGTTTAGTCAAGACACGAAAAAAATGGCTTGTGAGTTGGTCGATTAACTTTCGTTTGGGCGAGAGGGGCAATTTTATTAAAAATTCAATTAATTAAAAAAAAAAAGAATTATGAAAACTCCAGCAATCTAATTACTACCTATACCATATTGTTTTGAAAGCTAATGCCCTGTTTTTTTAACTGAAAGTATAGTTCAAGTTGATTAAGTGAATAGTTTTTGAATAATTTTTTAAGGCCAAAGGCCAACATAAAGGATTTTTATTGAAAAGCACCTTACATTTCATTAATATCTCAAGAACTAAGAAAGATTTTCACTTCTGGTTCCTTGTGTTTGACCAAAAACTAATAAAGGCATTGACTGTGTCTAAAAAAAAGGTTGTAAAAATTTTGTAAAAATTTTATTTGAAGAAAAAAAGTTAGATTTAAAATTTTGACTTTCAAACTTGATTTTACTCAAAAACCATCCACTAAATTAACTTATACTAAAAATTTATTTGAAGAACAAAGGACTGGTTTTGAGAAACACTATAATAATACGGCATTAAATGGTTTATTTAATTTCTTATATTTTTTTGGAACGAAGTTCCTTATCGCGCGTTGTGAAAGGGGGCTAGACGGAAAAAATTCTTATGAAAAGTTGTCACGACACTTTTTGCTATAGTAAGCTATTGTAAGCTGTGCGGCGTCGCATGTTTCTCTGTCTCTCTCTCTCTCTTATAGAAAGCAAGCCAGATATTTTAATTTCTATTTCTCATTGAACAGTGTGGTGTCGCGACTATTATTTTTGTTGAGTGTATACAGGTTTTTTGTAAATAAAATTAATCGAAAGGAACTTCGTTCCATCCGGGTGTCCCTTGACACCTCTCAAGTTTTTTTTTTTTAGAAAATTAACCCTCATTTACGAACCGGCAAAAGTCGTGTCCACCCGAACTGGGGTCCAAATGGACCCCACGATTTTTTCTTCGAAATTTTTTTGATTCTGACTTATATTGTTCAGTTGTAGTTCTTCTGGCTATTGTATGAATTGTTTCTAAGTATATATAACAGTAATTAAAAAATTTAAGCAGAGATGTCATTATGCAGGTATGTAAGAGGTCATCAATAAAATTTTTCAATTTCAAAAACGATGGAAATTGCCTAACTTCGCAAATCTGGGATTCCCTCTTATCCCTTTCGACATGTCTGTTTTACGTAATTACTGATTGTAATATTCATGTATATCAATGTTTTTGTCCGGTATGCCTATCTCAAAAAAAATAGTCATTAGTTCAGTTTGTTCAGGTCATCAAATAATTTTATGACCTGAAAAGGATTGAATTTCCCCAATACATGCCAAGCAAGCCTGCCAAATATGGCTTGAAGTTTAGGTGGCTGAATGAAAGCTCAACGGGCTATCCACTGAAGTTTTCTATCTGCACTGGTAGCTCTAACAAAAGTACAGGACTTGGTCGTGGATATGATGTGCTGATGTCGTTGATGACATTATATTTAAATTCTGGACGCAACCTCACTATTGATAATTTCTTTACGTCGGTGGATTTGGCATTGAAGTTGCTGGATAAGAAGATCACTATTCTTGGCACGATTTGGAAAAACAAAAGAGATTTGCCTCAACCTTTTGTAGCGAAGGAGGTTCTTGATGGCCAGAATGAGCCTGTAAAGGTCAATAACAAAAAGCAGTATCGTCCAGTCCAAAGATGGATTTTCTGGAAAAATGGCGTTGGTGAGTTATGTTCCGAGGCCAAACAAACAAGTGGTATTGCTATCATTTTCATTTCATTTTTCATTTTATTTATTCATTTCAATTAGCCTTAAGATTGGAGTCTTATTTTGGCTTAAAATTAACAATATATAATTATAATAAATTGTTCAATTCATATATATATATATATATATAAATTAATATATGGTAGGAAAAAAAATTTACATCAAGAGAGAGCAACGTTAGAGTTAAGTTACAACTAATAAAACTAATAAAAGTAAGTTAAACTAATCAACAAAAATCGAGTGAAAACGTAAGGCAATGTCTGGGTTTCGTAAATGGGAGGTCGTAGAGGCTATAAATTGGTTAAAATTCGATAAATTTTTGATTTCGACGGGCAAGGCATTCCAGATTTTAGCAGCTAAAACAAAAAAGGATCTTCGTGTTTGCAGTGTAAAAGTTTTAATAATATTTAAGTTTAGAGTACGACGCGATAGTGAAAACTTCAGCTTATCAAATAAGTAGATTGGCATCTTTGAACGAATTAAACTAAAAACGTATTTGCAAATTTCTAGAACGAAGTACGACATGAGTGGCATATTAAAGATACAGTTAGACAAGTGGGATATATGGTCATATTTTCTAAGAGCGTATATAAAACGGACACAAGAATTGAAAGCAACATTCAGTTTTTGTTTACTTATTGAGTCCATCCCAGCAAAAAGAGGTGAACCATAGGTTATAAGTGGAGCTATTATGGATTTTACTAGCATTAGCTTAGTTTGTTGAGGTACAAAGTTAGAAATCCTCCACAGGCGCCTTAGGCAAAGATAAATTGAACCGATAATTTTATTGATATGATTATTCCAAGTCAGAGTTTTATTGAAAATAATTCCCAAGTTCCTCACAGTTGGCTTGTAAGGAATAACATGATTGTTTAAAAAGACTTTGGGAAAGTAAGACTCATCTAAACTCTTTTTGTAAATAATAATTGATTGAGATTTACACGGGTTGATAATTAGGTTATTTTCAACGGACCACTGATATAAGCTATTCATATCTTCATTCAGATTATGTACCCCATCTTCCAGCAGCCCTAAATGAAAGTGTAAGTAAATTTGAAGATCATCTGCATATAGGTGGCAGGAACTAAATTTTATTACATCGACAATATCATTAATGAACATGCTGAAAAGAATGGGGCCTAACAAGGATCCTTGTGGGATTCCACAAAGAACTTGAGCAGGTTGAGATACTGTTGCACCTATGACGACTGTTTGTAAACGATTGCTTAAAAAACTTTTTATCAAACCGATGGAAGACAAAGAAAAATCGTATTTATATTTTAACTTATTGATGAGAATATTGTGATCAAGAGATCCAAAGGCATTAGAAAAGTCTAATAAACTTAAGATTGTGACTTTATCCTCGTCAATAGCCACCCTGATATCATCAGATACCTTTAGAACTGTGGAAACGCAACTATGGTTTTTCAGAAAACCCGACTGAAATGGAGATAACAAATTGTAAGACTCAATGTAATTCCTAATTTGGTTGAGCATTAACTTTTCTAATCCCTTGGAGAGGAAAGGTAGAATACTGATTGGTCTGTAATTTGTTAACTCCTGTTCACAACCTTTTTTTCGAATGGGTATAACTTTTGCAAGCTTCCAAGAATTTGGAAATATTGATTTTGTAAGACAGTCATTATAAATGTTACTAATGTATGGCAAAAGCACTGGTAAAAGAAGGCGAATAAATTTTGGAGATATTTCATCAAGAGCCAAAGCGTCTGATTTAATTGAGTATAAGGCGAAAGTACAATCTGCTAAAGAAACAGTATTGAAATAAAAAGAACCTTCATAATTTTGAAATTCTCGGGAAATGTTTGATGAAGTTGCAGGTGTAGGTGTGAAAGATTTATTAAGCTTGTTCGCAAAATCGATATCACCATATTGAAACTTGATTGGCCGTTTTAGTAGCACCTAACTTTTTTAAATTGTTCCAAATTATTTTAGTTGAGTTATTGGTCACGTCTAAGAGATTGGAATAGATGCGTTTTTTAGCATCCCTAATTGCTTTGACTAGAATGTTTCTACAGGCTTTATACCTGTCCCAATCAGTTACTGACCGTGAACGTTTGAAGATGTTATACAGAAAGTTGCGCTCACAAAGAAGATTAGCGATATGAGTTGACATCCAAAGACAATCATTGTACTTAAGTTTTTTTTTTACTGGAATATATTTGTCATATAAATATTTGATGATATTATTCAGAAAATCAACTTTAAAATTAACTGATGGAGAAGATTGAAGGGGAAGCAAGTTCATACTTAAGAACTCATTAAACATTTCGTTTGTGTTAACGTTTTTGAAATCACGATAAAAAATAAAGTCGCTATTTTGAATTGGATAGAGTTCAACATCGTATATTAGAAAGGTGAGGTCATGATCTGCCACACCAGTGATTTGATTAAAAAACAGCACTTTTGTAAGGTTCGAAACAGCAAACAGATCAAGACAAGTCGCACTATGAGTGGTTATGCGTGTAGGTAAATAGCTGACAATGTTGATACTGTTTGAATCAAAAATATTTTGTAAGTTTATGGAAGCACTAGTTGTATTGGACATGTCCACGTTCAGATCCCCACACAAGATGATGTTTTCATAAATCGGACTGTACTTAGATAAAAAAGTTTTAAAATCATCAAAAGGGAACCTACTAGGGTGTCTATATGTACAATTAATTAACACTTTCTCATTTGGTAGGTTTAGTTCGACAAGAATACATTGAATATCGTCAAGATTAAGAAAGTCCAAACACCTAGCTAACAAACCGGTACGAACATAAACTACCACACCACAAGCACGCCCACTACCGTCCAATCTAAAAATTCGATAGCCGTCAATTGAGATCATGTTATCACTTATACTTGCATTTAACCATGTTTCAGAGCAACAGATAATATCTATTGACTTAGGAGACAGACTAATCTTTAATTCATCAATTTTTGATAAAAGGCTATATACGTTTACATGACATATTTTCAATCCAACCGACCGCGAAGATAAAATGTTAAGCATTGTTTTCGATAGATCCGTTTTAGTTGTGTAACTGCTAGAGGAAAGTGAGTTATTTGCCTTGTTAATCATAGAGAAGATTAAAATAAAATTCAGATGCCTTCAAAATCACCATCCACGAAGAGACCAAGCAATACGTTTCCTTAAAGTGTAAACAAAAATATATCAGCACAACATAATCAGCAACATATCAGCACAACATAACTGCGAGAAAGCCAGCCACTTCCGGTCAGCAAAGTAAACCTGCCATGATACTGGATTATAGCCGCACCAAAGGTGGAGTCGATGTATTCGACCAAATGGTCTCAATATATTCATGTACAAGCTAAAAGCCCTGGTAGCTACTAGCTTTTAAGTATTGTTTTGTACATTCATGTATATTTCAATAAATAATAATAATAATAATAATAATATTCATGTACACGTCAAACAAATCGCTGGGCGATGGTTGTATTCTACAATTTACTGGACGTAGCAGTCCTAGCAACTGTCATCATTTTCCGGGACTTCAATCCGCCTAGAAGATACAAATATTTGTTCAGAAGTGATAAACTCATTGAACTAGCGGAGGAACTGGTTGAGTCAGAATTGAATAACCGTTCACAACCTGCAACATAATCTGGCAGCCGGAACTGCCAACAACTTCAAACTAAATCGTTCTAAACATAAACTATGCTGCTTTTGAAATAATAAATTAAATAATAATTAATTATTAGAAAAAATATGATTTTTCATAGAATTTCAGTAGTGGGGTCCAAATGGAACCCAGTTCGGGTGGACGGGTTCTTTTCACAAAAAAATCGCAGAAAAATCTGTAAACATATTCTGATAATCGTGGACGGGTTCTTTTCACAAAAAAATCGCAGAAAAATCTGTAAACATCTGATAATCGTTTTAACTTAAGAAATGAATAAAAAATTTAAAAAAAATGAAAAACAAAAAAGTTATGAGTGTTCAAACATGCTCTGGGGTCCAAATGGACCCCAGTTTGTAAAGGAGGGTTAAGTCAATTTTTTTATAAAACTGCCCCTCTCGTCTGATCGGAGGGAAATAGACCCCCGTCCCACACGTTTTTTTTTTGTCTTGACCATACTTAGGTCTGAGGTTTTATCGCACCGTATGCAAAGCACATTGTTATATTTTTTAACATTAAATTCTGAAATACCCTGTAAAGCGTTTTTCTTTAATTTTGTTATTGTAAGCACTTTACGAACTTTCTTTGTATTATTGAAATGTACCACTTTAGCAGAATATTTATACTTTAGAAATGAACTTCTCATACACATGCACAAATACTTAAAAAAAAAGATGTTGTTTGTTCACTTTTATGCACCACTGTTACTTTGTTGAACGTTAAGACACCCTATTTTTACTTTATTCATTCACTTTTGACAACTTTTGAGGTCAAATATTGAGTCCCTCTCCTTTTGGGATTTCAGCTGAAAATTCTGATACAGCCTGTGGTTATTTTCTTCTTGAAACTCCCAAAGTTTATAGTGGAAAAGTTATATTTGGAAATTCCCTTCACGCATGGTATTTTTTATTTGCTTTATTTGAATTTTGTCATAATGCGTCACTATGCGGAAGATTTATACGTAGGAATTCAGAATCCTATACTATCATTGAAACCCATCACGATTTTTCGCACTTAAGTGCTCTATCTAGAGAATCTGGTTCTGTATTAAAACTGCCTTCGGAAAGCTTGATATTTGAATTTCATGCAAAAGAGTAGGTATCTATCTGAAATAATGAATAAGACCCTCACCAACCCTTATACCGGCAAAAAGCACCCAAGTTAATTGTTTGGGTCAATTCTTATTATTGTTTTAGACTCCAAAGACTGAAAATATTTTTTTCTGGGGAAGATAGAAGAAGAAGAAAATCTAAGCAAACAAAAACAGTTTTCAATTTGAATGGATATAATGGGAAACTGCTGGATTCTGTGTTATGTGGGCAAGTATAAAGTAAAAACTTTCTCATAATCAGAGCCACTGTTATGCCTTTATTGTCCATTTTTAATGTAATAAGTAATAACTTGCTTACCACCTGACAAAAATTCGTCTTTTCTAGGACTGATAAATATTAAATTGTAGTTCCATTGAAGTCCTTTCTCAAAGAAGAATTTCAACAGAAATCTGTGTTAGGAAATTCACATAACCACGAAACCACAGAACTCAACTAGCCTGTAAAGCATCACTCTTTCCTCAATTCTAGCCCAACGTTTGAGGAATTTCTAAAATGTGTTTGTGCCACAGACAGCAAAGATAACCGTATACAAAGCCATGATGTGCATTTTCCCTAAAAAGTTGTACATTCTGGATAAACTAACACCCCACCTAGTATCTTTAGCTGACACTGAATATGAATTAAACGAAGTTCGTTTGCAGGAGCAGGAAAATGATAAAATTCGTATGCTCTCTTTCATTCAATTTTCGTGGTGTTTGTTTATTTTTTTGATTTTCAAATTTTATCTTTACATGCAAATGTAACATAAACATTAATCCTTTGACTTATTAAAATTGTACTTTACTCACAGATAGTACGTATGACCCTAGATGCACAGTTTTAAGTGTTGCGAAACAAATCTCATAACCAATGGTGATTCCCTTTGGGTTCCAGAGATAGGGTTACAACATATCCATATCTCAACATTATCGCGTGAAGTATAATTTTAAAGCCAAAAAACTGTCTTTCATTTCTTCGTTTTTGAACACGTAAATGCAACTTTTCACCCAATTTATGCCTGAATCACTATGCCGCTTAAGCGTTTCGGTTCCGCCTGAAGTTTATGAGTGCAGTGACAGGAAATCATTATTATTGTCCAGTTCCAAGTGATAGATTCAACCTTACCGTAAATTTTACCTGAACTAAAATAATGATATGTTATAAAGGACATGGAAGAAATGCGGAGTATTCCTTAGACTTAGATGAACGATGGAAGAACGAATCAAAGAAGATCAAAGTAATAGAGGAACTCAATATTTCGGTGTCATACAAATAAAAAACAAAATAAATAGGTTAGCGCAACAGAGCGGTGGGGAGATTCGGCTAAAGCATTCCTTTTAACCATTTTTTGTAACGTAAGGGAATGGAAGACCTATAATTTTTGTCGATTCCGAACGGCCAGAAAACGCTTTTCGTGGCAAATAAATTATAATCGGAGTACTTGCCAGTTTCTCGCGGAAGGTGAACTGGGTGAAACGAGCTGTTTAGGAATATCAAACGCTTTCGTCGACAGATAGGTGAGTCTTAAATGTACCAAATTCTCTCATTAGCAGCAGACCTTGAAAAAATTCGGGAATACAGTATCAATATACACGATATACTCGTATATCAAGACCGAGTACAAAAGTATTTACAGGGACAAACTGTATAGAGCTATGTCTGTTTTTATCATTCCTGTCAAGGTTTGATCCCCATATTCCCACAGGAACGGGGTTGGGAACGGAAAATTAGTAACTACTCCACAGATTTCAAAAAAACAACAGCACAGGGGTGCTACATTATCTCCCTTCATCAGTAACTTAAACTATATTTCATCACTATTATCCCGCAGGAACAGAAACGGGAATGAGGACGGGAACCATAAAGTTACTTGACCGATTTCAAAAATTTTTTCTACTCTGGGATGTTACATTATCCCTCAGTGACATAGACTTACATTTCATTCACATATTTCCATGGGAGCGGAAGATTCCCACAGGAACGGGGTTGCGAACAGAAACTTAGAAGCTACTGGACAGATTTCAAAAATTCTTTCTGCACTGGGATGCCACATAGTCCCTCAGTAACTTGGAGTGTACTTCATCCCTATAATCCCACTGGAACAGAAAAGGGAACGAGGACCGGAACCTTAAAGTTACTTGACTGATTTCAAAAATTCTTTCAACTCTAGGATGTTACATTATCCCACAGTGAGGTAGACTTACATTTCATTCACATATTTCCATGGGAACGGAAGATTCCCACAGGAACGGGGAAACTTAGAAACTGCTGGATAGATTTCAAAAATTCTTTCTGCACTAGGATCTAGGATACCACTTACTCCCACAGTAAGACAGATTATATTTCTTCCCCAAATTCTCACGAAAAGAGGAAAAACGAGAACTGGAACCTTAAAACTACAGACCCGAGCAAAGCCGGGCGGCTCAGCTAGTTACGATAATAAAATTGCAATAGTGAATTGTATACATATGAAGCTATACTGTGTGTAATATGTTGTTTTGAATTTTATTTTTTTTTAATGAGCACAGAATGTCTCAACAATGAGATACAAATTTATAATATAATATAACGACTTTCTATTTGTCGCTTCTTCATCAAGCACTGCTTGCTCTTTTTAAATATCACTGAGCACTCCAAAATTGAAAAACTTAAGAAATGCTTTCACTTCAGATAAAATATTCAGAAGTAGTTCCTCGTGAAATTCTGACTTTTCCAAAGAAAGTCTACTCTACTTCTCCCGAGAAAGTAGATGGTAAAACATTCTTTCAATTGTCAAGTTCAGTTAAATAACATTTTTCATTCACTTGAAATCGTTTATTTCTCGTCTGTAAAATTTACTTTAACTGCTAAAATGTAACCATAGCCTTATATCTGTTTACTCCATCCATTTGTTCAACGCATTCTTCATTTTGATGCATTTTCAATGAAACTGAAAACTGGATAAGGATAACTGGTAAGTGTGGAGTTTTTAAATTATCTAAGAATAAATATATAAAATCCATATACATACATATGCTGTCAAAAATCGGTTGTCTTTGATTTGATATTTTCTTTCCAAATATTTTTCCCATAGTTGGGGTCGGCAATGATAAGAAAAAAATTATTTTGCAAATATGAACTCTTCTCGTTTGATTGTTCAATGTGAGATAAACGCAGAGCTCCGTTAAACACAAATGCTCAAAATGACATCAGCAATGCCTGTGAACAAGTAACATTTAACATCATATCAAATGAACTGTGGAAGCTGTTGACTTGGGGACATGTTTTTACATGCGCATGCTTTCAGTTTTGCCGCTTTCACATTCGGTGTTCCTACTTCGAAAGTTAACTTTAAAAAAAAAGCTTCCATAGGAAGATAGAGGATGACAAGAAGAATGTCCTGTACAACTTTAAAATTGATAGCTTTAAAACTCTTCTCTCGGCAGCGGACACCGTTTTGAAAAACAGCATTCCGTGAAAAACGCGCTTAAACTTTGAGGTCCATTTATTGTGAATGCCAAAAATAAACTGAAATGCTTGGCCTCCCAACGAACTTTTAAATCTGAATACCGACAGATGGTCACGTGAAATCGTCTATATTAAGGAAACTACACTCTGTAGTCTGTACTGCTTCTTAATTTGTTTTCAAACGATTTGTCGTCCTTTTCTTTACATCCACAAGCAATTGTGTGCGCAGCTGCACTATAAATTTCATTTTTGGCACGACCTCGTACTTCGTAGAGGACGGTGACTACGCAGATTTATAGTAATATTTGCTAGTGGAAATTGTTCGGGAGTTTAGATTTTGTGTCATGATTTTTGAGGTTAGTACTTTTAAAGGTGGTTTTTATATAAAATGTTTAGTATTTCAACAAAACAAAACTGACAAAAGTGAAAGAAAATGCGCATTGCTATTTTTATTGAGGGGGCCGGAAAAAGGAAACTTTTTTTTTTTATGTCGCCTATTTTTGGCTAGGGTGGCCGGAGCTCCTAAGAGAAAGAGACGAAAAGAAAAAGGGAATGTAAAAACGAAAAAATCCAGAAATATCCAACGTTTGAGGAAGATGTCCATATGATGCTAATAATCTTAAGAAGTAAGCCTTTTGTTGAATTGTTATGAATTATTTTTGTTTTTATTAAAATAAATATGCTTTGAATTGTTTAATTAATTTATAATTTTTTTCAATCGGGTGGCCGAATATAGGAGCATCGGTGGCCGGATTTGGGATACAAGGAGCTAGCTACTGGAAAACAGGTTTTTTTTAGAAAATTTTAAATAAAATGTGCTTAATATTCGTTAACTAACTTTTAGTGGTTAAGTATGGATAAACAAAACCTTAAAAAGCAATTAGTTCAATAAATTAACCCAATCGGTTAAGAATTGTAGATTTAGAGAACATTTTGTGATAAAATTGTCTCAGGGCTACTGGTTCCACCACCTTACTATGCGATACAAAAAAAAATTTTTTTTTGGAAACTTCACACTGAGAAGATCCTTTAATGTGTAGTTGGCAAACCGGTACCACCAAATATATTATGAAGAGCTACTAAACTAAAACATTGTACTCAGGCTTAAGATTTTGATAATGTATAGTTAGGATACATTCGCAAGTTCATACGACCAAGTCGTGTCCATTTTTTCTTGTGGATTAACTTCTTTTGCTAGTGCCATTTTTGTTGTTTTGAATATTGATGCAAGATTTTTACTACGAATATTCTTTTATTGAAAAATAGAAAAACTTCTTTGTTTGTTTAATTGTCGCATATTTTGTTTCCTTAGATAGTTACCCGATTGATTACTAGGAGAATGAGAAATTGGCCCTAAAATAAAATTAGACTTATTTGTGGATACATCATTTTTTTTTGCAGGATCTTCGTTTGAGGTGAATGAAAGATCATTGGACTTAAATTGGTGCTAATTCATAGTCGATATCCTTCCCTATTAGTCAAAAGTAAACTAAATCCCTTCTTAGCAACAACGCATTGTTCACGGAAAATAAAATTATCCTCTTTCTCTCTTTTTTGAGTTCAAGTGCTTGAGTAAATAATTCACAGCTAATATTCTCCTTTAATGGTATTGAGTGCCACTTATATTTTCAGAACGTTTTCACTTTTTTCTCAGCAACTTGCTGATATCCATTACGAACTTGAAAGTGCCAACTATTTGATTTTTTGTGAGTGCTATTTTGTATTGCTGACTACTTTGGAGATACTGAACTGCTTCAATGCTTAAACACCGACTTGGCTAAAGTAATAATTGACCCTGCTGCTTGTAAAATCTAAGCAGTACGAAAAAAAAGAATAAAAATTCACTTCAATAAATATTCAAAAACACAAAACCACTCTCAGTCTGTCAACCCACCGATGCAAATGTTACCAATGAAGGAGTAAAGAACGGGCATCTCATCTTAAGGGGCTTTTGTGAGCGAATAATAATCATTAGAATCATTTTTCTTACGCGGATGTCACTGAGGTGCCAGTTGGAAGAAAACGCAGCCATGCCCACTCCAAAGCTCTGAAAAAAAAAAAAAAAATATTTTTTACTCAACGAAAAGATGTTGACTCATGCATTCTTACGTTCTCTAGAATTTCATTTCCACCATAGCAATACAAAAACACCTCTATGAAGATAGTCCCACCAAAGGAAATGCAAAGCAATACACGTAATCCAGAAAACTATAGAAACACTGAATGTATCAAAACTTTTAAAACCCATTACTGTGCAGTGATCATAGTCTCCAAACAAGAAAAAGAAAGATACGAGTTCAAAATATTTGTGCTTTTACGGAAATAACTGAAATTAATCATTGAAAATTACTTCCATTCCAGTCATTTGTCCATACCATTAATCCTTGAATTATGCTGGCTCCAAGGACCACAGATGATGTCACTAAATGTGTCAACGTTATCCACATAAAAAGTGATGAAAACTCTTGTACTATATCAATTATTTCATTGTGACGTTCCACAATTCGCCGCAGCTGTTGCAAACTTTGTTCGTTCTCCTCAGGAGTCATCTTTGTTTCATCTTTAGAAAAATAGATTCAATTTTAAATGTTTTAGTTTATCAAATAATAATCAATTATACACTTTGCTAAAGTTGCTATGACATCATGCTGAAGAATTTTTAACAAAGCTGCGGCGTACATACAGAAATAGAGAAACATGCCATCAACCCCTGCTATAACATAAATTGCCACAAGTATAAAATACGAAACAGAAGCGTATGTGAAAGGATACCAAGGTAAGGTCAATAAGACTGATGGGACCCTTAATAACAAGAATAGCTATTCTACGTTTGACAAAATATGAAACAAGGACCTCACATGACTTGCAACGGTGTTCGGTAGAATAAATAATCCATTCCCTTTGAAAGTCTTATAAAATTTGATATAATTGGTTGGAGGCTGTAAACTATTTCCGCCGAAAGTCCTGAAATTGGAACCAAGTAAGCCAGTCTTGTTGCTTTCGTCATGTAGTGTGTTCTAATACTTCGATGCAAATCATTCATGTCTAAAAAAAAAAATCCAAAGAATTCCTAAGTCAATACTTCTCTTTACCATCCAACTTACCAGCAAGTAGAAGACTTTGAAGGTGATCCAAGACAGGGGACAGTTGTTTACAGCAAAAACAAATTAAAGTGATTTTGAGAAACGTAACGATGCTCGTACTTGCCGAGCAAAGTGCATCTATGCCTTTAGGCGTGTCTAATTTCAAATAGTAGAACCCGTACCAAAATTGAGCCAAAACAGCCAAGAAAACAACCACTACATGAAAAACAGTGTTCACAATTTGGAGGTACGAAAAATGAGTCTTAGGATATAATCCGATACGGGTTAGAGAAAACTTTGGAATCATTAAGTATGACTTCTCAATGGGATAGTCTTTTGATAGACTTTCTAGAACCATTTTTGAATAATTGGTGTTCGTAATACTTGATTAAATGGTTTCTGTTATGAAAATTTGCTTTTATACTCAGAACCACTGAACTTTCAACCATCGCATGTTACACTCATATTCAATTGCCATCGAAGTTCCTTACAAAACAGACTTAAAAGAAAAGTTTGACAACACTTTAGGGCGTGCTTTGTGAAACTATTAGTTTGGCTTGTTCCAAATGTTCATTGAATATGCTTTTAATAATTATGGTAAGAAAAAGGGTGTGTCTTTTGAAGAGTTGAGGCTATTACACATTTCTGTTTAGAATAACACATCAACGAACAAGGAACTTGAGGATGAGTTGGTCAAGGCACAGCTGAGCAAGACTCCATAGTCCATATACAGTCAAGAAGAAAGAAACGCTGGCTGCTCAGATTATGTTAGGTTAGATTTAAGGGAATTGGAATGGCGGTTTGGCAAATAAATGGCTGTGCTCGCGACTACTTAAATATATTGGGAGAAATGAATATCATGAAGTTGAGTGGCTTTACAGGAATTGGTTCAAGAGTTTCCAATAATGCGGCTGACTTTTTTTCGTTCTGCTTCAACGACGATCCTTGAAATGGAGAAGGCCTTGATAGTCATTTAGTCATGGCCAAGGTAAATCTGCATACTTTCTTTATTTTAAAGCTGTTTCTTCACACCTTACGTCAGACTTATTGGTGTTCGGAGGTGGTTTCCTTTTATATATACCTCCGATAACAGCCATAGTGAACTACTCACTTTCGCATTGTAAGAGCGACAGGGACAGCAAACGACTCCATATTTCTTGACGCTCTTTTGACATTTCTCTTCAGTAAGGTTTGCCATTTCATGATGGAAAGATAATACGAGCCAACAACGAGTCGAAATTATTGAAATTTACTACTGAAATTCGGAGTCAGTGGCTTCAACGTTAAGAGCGCTACGTCCAATTTATGGTCGTCAAAATCATCCTAGCAGATCAACAATTGAGCGTCTAGTGGAACAATTTGAATCCACAGGCACAGTAAAAAATGTTTCGGTGCCAGTGAGACAAAGAAGTGCCCGTAGTGTCGAGAATATTGCTGCCGCTGAGGCTTCAGTTGCAGAAAGCCCAAATGTGTCCCTCACACGTCGTTCTCAAGCGTTGGGCATCTCTGTGACGTCGTTGTGGCGAATTTTGCGAAAAGATCTTGGCCTACATCATTACAAGATAAAAATGGCGTAAGAACTGAAGCCGCTTGACCACTAGAAGCGTCGTATGTTCGTGAATTGGGCTTTACAACAACTTGAAAAAGATTCGGATTTTCATAGAAAAATCATCTTCTGCGATGAGGCTAATATCTGGCTGAATGGCTTCGTCAATAAACAAAATATGCAGTATTGGTAAAGCAGCAATCCACACGTTCTCCATGAGTCATCATTGCATCACGAAAAATTACGGTTTGGTGTGGTTTATGGGCCGGCGCGCGGCCTCATTGGGCCGGCCGTACTTCTTCCGTGATGATCAAGACCGGCACGTTACTGTGACTGATGGGGATCGCCACCGTTCCATGATAACCGAATATTTTTGGCCCCAATTGGATGATATGGACTTGGAGGACATGTAGTTCCAACAGGATGGCGCCACAAGCCACACAGCGAATGTCACAATCAATTTATTGGAAACCAAGTTTGGGGAACGTGTGCTATCATGAAATGGTCCAGTCGATTGGCCGCCTTGGTCGTGCGATTTGACGCTGTTAGACCACTTCCTGTGGGGCTACGTTAAGTCTATGGGCTATGCCAACAAGATAGCGATAATTAATGAAGTTCGTACGAATATCGAACGTGAAATTGCAGCAGTATCGGCAAATTTATGCTTAAAACTGTCAAAAATTGGGTTCAGTGTCTGGATGTCTGGACGCAAAAGAAATTGAGTTTCATACAAAATGGCATTAAACGTTCTTTCACAAAAATTAAAACACTTTTTTATTGATATCGAAAACCGTTTTTGTTTTATTTAAAAAAACTTTTGTAGCGCTCTTATTGAAAAACCCGATATTTACTAATTATTGTAATCCATAACCAAAATATGATTTTAACTTGCGTCAATAGGTTTTGCCCCTTTTTTCGGTTGCTTGCGCATACAGGTCTATAAATCTTACATATGACATTTCTCTTGCAAGGCGACATTAATCTAATGCGTCGGCTAGGGTGGTAAGTGTTTTCTACAGCGTCTTATTGTTTTATTTCTATGCAGTTTCATTCCTCAATTTTTTACTCACTGAAAATAGTGTGCAATTGAATTGCACTTTTAATTTCTGTGGCAATAACCCATAACAGCATAAGTCGACTTATGCTCAAATTGAGTTGAAAAAATGTGAAAAAAACTGCATCATAGTTTTTTTCACATTTTCTTGGTGCTTCAGTCTGTGAAATTTTCATTTTGATATCTTTGTCCGTTACAAAGATAGAAAAACACAAGTTAGGAAATTCCAAACTATAGCAAAAGGAAAAACAAGACAAGTCACGACTTATGCTTTTAAAGCAATTTCGTAATTAGATAGTTCACAGGTATAAGTCAACTTATGCTTTTTTTACCTAAATTCTTTCATTAATTCCTGTAAGAACATGTTTATTTATGCTTTTCTTCCAAATTTTGTTAATTATTCATGCAAGCACAAGTCTTACTTGTGCTTTTTTTCTATTTGAGTAAAGAACACAGTTGCTAGACCTAACTGCACTAATGTTGTTTTTCCATATTAAGTAATCATCACACATCTGCAGTTAAGTAACACAAGCCGGTTTTTTCTCAAAATTACAGTATAATAAAAGAATTTTAAAGAAAATTTAAACTTTAAAACAAGCAAACTTCTATTTTCTATCACTTAACAACATAAAAACTTTGCTCATGGTAATATTTTCGTCTATAAAAGCGCTCCAACTGATGACAAAAACTTCAAATGCTTCTCCTGAAAAGTAGCGAAAATTGACTTATGCTGTTATGGGTTATTGCCACAGATTTAAAAGGACTATGTTTTTTAACTTATCTTAGTTATATGGCTCTTTAAGAAAGGGCTCTTGTAGTTATCCTCAAATTTGGATCAGATACCTAATTTTTCTGTTTGAGGATTTTACAATTCTACAATTCATTCTTCTACTCAGACCTAAAATGCCGGTTTATTGTACTACCTGATAGCAACCTTCTTTCGTTAAAGCTTTCTAGACGTTCTTAGAAAAGCCAAAAGATATAATAATATAATATATAAGATAATATTTCCAAAAATGAAAATAAAATTGGCCAAGCACAGCTTAAAATTACCAAAATAATGGTTGATATCGTAATCGGGAGAAAACTGTAGGTCCCTCCATTCACTCACAAAGCATGGTTATGAAAAATACACTTGGTCGCAGGGCAACCCGCTTTGTTGCGCCACTCTATTTATTTATTTATTTATTTAACTACATTTCTTTTCCTTCTTTAAAAACATAAATAAACTTCACTCATACACAAAAACAAACTATTCGCCGCGAATGAAGTCACAAACTTTAAGTTTTAAGCTTTTAATAAACCGCAGGATAAAATCAAGTTCAGTTAGTTAGTTTTGATTATTATTGATACTTATACTAGGTTTAAAGCGGCGCGGCGTACCCCATAGGCGGATCACTAGTGTGAAGCAGAAAAGTGGGAGAGTTGTGATCGCTTCAAGTTCACTAATCGTAACGCCGGAAATGAATAGAAGAAGAACTAGGTAATTTAAAAAATTAAAAAAATAAAATAATTTAGGAATGTTGGCACATAGGGGGCCTAACCAAATACATTGTCTAGAATAAAAATAATAACTTAATATAATATAGCTGAAAAGAAAGAGAATTCTCGATTATAAGTCGGTTGACTTGAGTTATCTCGGGATGTTCCGTCCCGGTTGTCGCTGAAATCAAGTTCACTTAGTCATAATATCGTCATAACTGTGGGTAAGAATACGAGTCTTAACTCTTATAACTTAAAGAGTGGATTCAAGAAAAGTGCTGTTGATTGAATACTCATCATCATTAGTGTCCGACCGAAGCTTCGGCTTCGCCCACATTCGGCTAAAAAATCTACAATCGGCTAAACCTTCGGCTTCGGCCAAAAAAAGCCGAAGTTTTGGCCGAAGCCGAAGGTTTAGTTTTTGGCTGTTGTGCGTTGTGGTAGGGGCTGAAAAAAAATTCAGTTTTTCGTAGAACGTACACTGAAAAAAAAACCCTTATCAATCTGATAAGATTTTCATATCAATTCTACATTTTGCATTTTCCGTATCAATCTAATAAGAAAACATATCCATCTGATAAGAAAAGTGTTAAAATAACGTTTTTCTTATCAGTCTGATACGTAATTTATCAGATTAATATGGGTGGTTTTGATATGGCCGTATCAATTTTTCATATCAAAATATATTTGATAAATTTTAATATCAGAATAACAGATTCTCATATTATTTCAACATTTTTGAAAATTTTAACACCGAAATTATACGAAACAATATCATTTTGATACGTGAAAATATCATTCTGATATTATATTATTAAACTGATACGAACCGAATGTTGTTTTGATATGAAAATAATATTGTTTTGATACGCTAATTATTTTGATATGAAAAAATGTTTTTTTAACAACAGAAATATCATCTTGATATTGAAAACTATCAAAAGTTCCATATTAAAATGATACGATTTCATATCAATTTAATATTTTTCCTGCCAATATCAAATTGATATGAAAAGAATATTATCTGGATACGAACAGAATGTTGTTTTGATATGAAAATAATATTGTTTTGATACGCTAATAATTTTGATATGAAAAAATGTTTTTTTAACAACAGAAATATCATCTTGATATTGAAAACTATCAAAAGTTCCATATTAAAACGATACGATTTCATATCAATTTAATATTTTTCCAACCAATATCAAATTGATATGAAAAGAATATTATCTGGATACGAACAGAATGTTGTTTTGATATGAAAATAATATTTTTTTGATACGCTAATTATTTTGATATGAAAAAATGTTTTTTTAACAACAGAAATATCATCTTGATATTGAAAACTATCAAAAGTTCCATAACAAAATGATACGATTTCATATCAATTTAATATTTTTCCTACCAATATCAAATTGATATGAAAAGAATATTATCTGGATACGAACAGAATGTTGTTTTGATAAGCAAATTATTTTGATACGAAAAAATGTTTTTTTAACAGCAAAAATATCATTTTCCTATGGAAAATTATCAAATCTTCCGTATTATAACTATACGATTTCATATGATTTAGATATTTTTTTTATCAATGATAAATTGATATGAAGAGAATGTTAGGTTATTTGTTTTGTTTTGTTATGTTTCGTACTATATTAACGTTGATTGTTTCAAATCCATATTCAAATTTTGTCTATTGCGTATAAAGTTTAATAAAAATTCGTAGCCATAGATATTTGTCTTGTGAGTTGAATATTTTTCGTATCAAACTTACGTTTCTCATATCAAATTCATATTTTTCGATAGTGTTTTGATATTTTTCATATCAATCTTCATTATATTCATACATTAACAGTTGTTTTGCATTTGTCTTTGTTCTTAAAGTTTCTTCACATACCAATATGTATTACATGTCGAATTTGATATGAATTCATATCAATTTAATATTATTTCTTTGTATTTTGATATTTTTCTAATCAGTCTGATATTTTTCATATCAATATTGCATTTTTGTTGTTGAAATATTCCTTAATAAGTATGCTTTGACCTAATTCAGGGAAATTCCTCTTACAAATTTGGAAATTTCCCTTCTTAATAGTATGAATATTTAAGCATAGCTTTTTGTTAAAATCTGATAAAGTAAATAATTTCACTTGGAACCAAATTTGCATATTAGGTTAAATTTTTCCGATGTGATTTGAGCTCTGGTAAAGTCAAGTGTATACACACTTCATTGATATTTTCGTATAGGATGTTTTAACCATATTCCCCATATGAAAAAAAATTTAAACGACAAATACGAAAAATCAGAAAATGATATTTTGTTTCAATTCTTCATGCAGATCAAGCTCGGAAATTTTATCAAAATTTTTCACTTTTTGCAAAAATATTTTTTTTTAGAGATGAAGTATTTTTCTTTAAAGAACTAATTACAAGCTGTCTACACAAAAATTTTTGAAAAAAGAAATTAATGAATCTGTGTCCAAAATATTTGAGAAGTTAAATAATTTTAAGAAAACAATTTCTTTAGATTAAAAAGTGATTTCTACCATAAAAATTACAATCTCATCCTACTCTGTGATGCTTTGTTGCATGTGGAAGCCATTTCCGAGGAAAGTTATTTCAAATTTAACGGTTGTAAGGCTGGTTCCGTTATTTTAAGACCCGCAAATCTAAATCTGTAGTGAACCAGTTTAAAGAAGATCGCTCAAGCCGTTCGGGCTTTTGGTACATTTATATGGACAGACCTACAGCCAATTTTGTTGAGAAACCTCTAAGCAGCATCAGGGACTTCCTACATTTTGAAAGCTAATTTTTTCTTCCTTTTTTTTTTGAAAAACTGACTGAGACGTCTAATTAAAAAAAAATAACTTCGGGGCCATAGCGGTCAGGAAAAACTATCAGGAAAAGTTGAAACAAATGGAAACAAGAATATTTTCCGGGTGAGCGGTTATAGCGAACAAGAAAAATATGTCAGTCGCACATCAGGAGAATATGTACATGGAAAAATCAGCTGACAAATGGAATTCCATCAGGAAAAGAGAAAAATAGATTTTCTCCGAAAATTCTTGTTCAATTGAACATTTTCTTTCAAAAAAAAAATTCTTTCAGTGATTTGCCTTTGATTGAAGTAGCATTTGTGTGCCAATTCAAATGAAAACATAGTAAATATTGCAATTGAACATTTTTCCTGATTCGTTTTCTTGATCGCTATAACTACATCAGGTTTTCATATCAACCCCTTTACTCCGATCCACTACATTCATAACCAAGTGCACTTTATACACCATACACGAACTTGCCTTACACATAATATTGCCAGTAAACTAGTACAGATACTGATAACCACTGTATTAGTGGCCATAAAAAGAAATTAGATTTAAATTTTAAAAGAATTAAATTATTAAACTTTTCCTTAGAGGCATCGTTATTTTTTTAAAATTTGAAAATTACATATTACCCATGGTCTGTTCATACTTATGAATTGAGTACAAAATAGGCGTTTGATATTTTTCATATCAATTTCATAAGAGTTTCCTATGGTTTTGATATTATTCATATCAGATTACTATTTTTTCGTATCAAGCTGACGATTCCCGTATCAAATTTATATTTTTCGGTGGTGTTTTGCAGTCGTTTTTATAATCCCATTCCAAAGTATGTCTAACTTTGGACAGCTCTTAGAACAGTGTCCAACTCCAAATCGTATTTATAAACACTTTCATCGCTGTCTAAGGAACGTCTAACTTTAGACACCGAAATTGGTTGTCTAAACTATGGCTAAAGTGGCATTTGCTACAGCAAAAAACAATTTTGTTGAACATGTTATAAAACACTGTTGAAAGCTCTAAGAACGAAAAAAATAAGTAGTTTGAGGTGCAAAAATACTACTTTCAACAATTTAATTTATAAATTGCACAAATTTCATCGTTTTATGAGACTTGGAAAAGCTGTAACTCAAAGTCAAATCAGCTGCTTTTTTGGTCTGGTTCAAGTGCTACGCCACACTCTTTCAGAGCCATTTAGTTGTTGCACTCGTATATCAAAACACAAAAAATGGTATTGCACGGATACATCATGAACGCCACCAGTTAGTTTTTCATTCGAAGTTGACAGTTTGAGGGGTTGTATAGACAACTATTGGAATGCAATTATAAATACAAAATTGGCTTAAGGGTGGTCCAACTCTTTAGACACCGTCTAGTTGGACAGTTGTCTAAGGATGTTCTAAGCAAATTTTATAAATACGACTGTTGATATTTTTCATATCAATCTTCCTCATGTACATGCTTTTACTGCTGTCGCTGTGTCTTCCATCGGCTTTGTGTGTATGCTTAGCAGCTGCACCCGCGTGTTGCGTGAGTAATATTCATTCAGTTTCAAAGTTTCGCGGTATATTGACGTGCTCTTCGTATAGTGAAGAAATAGATATTAATAAAAAGTTTTCAAAGTTAAAGTAAAAATGGATACTAATAATAGTAAAATTGTTTTAAACTACAGTGATTGTGTGGTATTAAACCAAGAAGAGGTAAACAATTTACTAAGTTTTTAATGGGTACTCTGAAATCACGGATTTCTCCTAGGATGTCGCAAACAACAATGATTTGGACGCGCTGTTAAAGATGTGGGATCTTGGAAAAACTTCAAAGGAGTTACAAGGTAAGTAATTGTTTCACTCATTATTAATTTTATATTTTTTTTTGCCTGGCTACCTATACCTACCTATATTCGCAAAGAATTTCTGGTGTACCTACACAAAAAAATTCACTTTTCACAATCTTGCTCTCGGTTTCATTTTTTTTCCCATCAATGTATACAGATACACTTAAAAAAGTAGTTCTATACAATTTTTATTGAGAGGATTTCGATTTAGTAACTACTATGAAAAAATTATTTGATTGCTTCTCAAATAATTTTCTTTTGATACAGACCAGTTGAAAATGTTTTCATATCAGATTCTCGGTTCCAATTAAATTTTGCGTTCAGATATGTACGATTATAAAGTTCATGGGTGTTAGATATGGGTTACTTGCGCTCAGTGTTTCATTTCAAAACTCTCCTAAGCCATCGTTTTTCTATAATTTCGAAAGCAACAAATTCAAGAGTCAAATTTGAATGACAGCAAAATAAGTGAGTACCCACAGTATTGGTGTGTGAAAACGAGAAAAGTGTGTGGTTTTTTCACAGAATTCTTGTCACTGTTGCTGTACTTCATGTCTCATCTCTATAGTTACATTTGTCATGGTTTTTAAACTGTGTAGGTAGGTACACTCAAAAGTTCATATTTTGTTTGCTATTTTATATTATTGTTATTATTATTATTTATTAACCTGCGATAAATGTACAGAATAACATTATTTTCTTACAGCTAAGGCTTTCCTAAGTGACATCAGTTGGAAAATTTTGCCAAATCCGAGTGGGCTTCTATTCAATAGGTTTAACAACATTAACAGAAATAAAAGAAAGCTTAACAGTAGACATTTCTTGGAACTTAACCCTATATATATGTATATATAAAAAAATTTAAAAATAGCAGATAAGTTTCTTTCTTCTTTATTCATTCACATTTTATTCATACACAGATTGAACTGGATTTCGAAGCTATGTATCCTGGGAAGCAATTCCAGTTAACTAATAAATTTCCGGCATTAAAGTCTTCACTAGCTCGGTACTACACCAAGTACATAAAGGACAAACTATACAAGCAGATGTTTGATAGTATCTATAATACTTCAACCAAAAAAGGTACGATTATTTAAAAATTCTTCGAAAAATAAATATTCTAACGCAATCTTTTCCTTCTTATTATTAGATTCAAAAGACGCTCGTTATATTATATTATTAAACACAGTGCTGAAGCCCACAACAAGGAGAAAAATTAAAGGCCAAGGGACCTCATCAACCCACAAAATAACAATCAAAGAAGCCATCGACAGCTGCATCACACACATTCGGCAAATCAACGATCTCCAAAGGACGAGAGCGGAGAAGTTAAACCAGCAAACAAGTGTTAAAGGTACAATTCAACCTTATATGTTAGTTGTAGGAGAAGAACTGACTCAATTAGTTGAGTTTTATGTTATTGTTGGGGAAACTATCTTTAAATTTTCACCATTTTTAACTGCGTTTGAGATGTGTTTTAAGTCGTTTCAAGTATTTGATTTAAAATACCCAAAAAAATCAGAACTGTTTTGGGTTTTTATTCAAAAATATATATTTGATATTGAAACTGTCCACGACATAAGAAGTAACATCTTAACTGAATTTATAGAATCATTAAGAAAATTTTAAAAGTTGATAACTAGCTAACTTGTTTTTCATTCTTATTACTTTTTTTCTTTAATTGTTCGCAGCTAAATCTTTTGTTTATAAAGGTACATTATATAAAAAAGATTATTTTCTCACTATCAAAAATAAATTTAAAGTTGAGTTGTAGGAAATTAAGGAATTATTATTATTTGACCATAGTCAACAAGCTTATGTTTTGGCTCAAGAATATAGGATTGAAAAGTATTCGGAACATTATCAGTCCTACTTTGTAAACTCTAAGTTTAATTTTTATAAAATCATTGATTTGAAATTATTCACTAGCCCACCAATTCATTTATATTACATTTCGGATGGGTCAGCATTAATCCGTAACAAAATGTTTTAGTCAAAAAATATTTTCTTAGAAAAATGATAGAAATGTAATTTAAATTGTTTTTATATTTGTAATCGTAAAAATGCATGAAAAACATCATTGTAAAATAAATTTTATTCAAGTAGTGCCCTAAGTTAAGATAATATTACTAATACAGTTACAAGAATAAAAAATGTTAATTTTAATTATTAGAAATGAAATATTTTTTATTTGTAAGAACAATCTGTATCTTACTGTTTTTTTCGTTCGTTTCTGATCCAGAAGGGAAGCTTTTCTTCTAATAAATGTGACTTTCAATTGTTCAAATGAAATGTCATATTTGTTTAGCTGCTTAATTTTAAAGGAGATGAACATATAACTTAAATAAATGTAAGTAGTTTATTTAACATTAATTGGTACTTTCGTATTCAAATGATATTTTCTTCTTATCAAACAGATATTTTCTTTGTATCAAACTATTACTTTTTCATATCAAACTGGCGTTTTCTTCATGCCAAACTGATACTTTCTTCTTATCAAACTATTTCTTTTTCCGTATCAAACTAAAAATTTTTTCGAGCCAAACAATATTTTTAATATCAACCTGATAATAAGAAATTATCAGTTTGTTTGATACGAAGAAAGTATCAGTTTGGCATGAAAAAAACGACAGTTTGATATGAAAAAGTAATAGTTTGATACGAAGAAAATATCAGTTTGATACGAAGAAAAAATCAGTTTGATATGAAAAGGTATCAGTTTGATATGAAGGAAATATTAGTTTGATAAGAAAAAAATATCCATTTGATACGAAAAAATATCAATTTAATACAAAAAAAAATATTAGTTTGATACAAAATCATATCAATTTAATACGAAAAAATATCAATTTGATACGAAAAAAATATAAATTTGATACGAAGAAAATATCAGTTTAATAAGAAGAAAATATCATTTTGATACGAAAAATATCAATTTGATACGAAAAAAATATCAGTTTGATACGAAAACATATCAATTTAATATGAAAAAAAAAATATTAATTTGAACCAAAAAAATATCAGTTTGATACGAAAACATATCAATTTGATACGAAAAAAATATCAGTTTGATACGAAAATATATCAATTTGATACGAAAAAAAAATATCAATTTGATACAAAAAACTATCAGTTTGATACGAAAACATATCAATTTGATACGAAAAAAATATCAGTTTGATACGAAAACATATCAATTTGATACGAGAAAAAATATCAATTTGATACAAAAAACTATCAGTTTGATACGAAAACATATCAATTTAATATGAAAAAAAATATCAGTCTGATACGAAAACATATCAATTTAATATGAAAAAAATATCAATTTAATACGAAAAAAATATTAGTTTGATACGGAGAAAATACCAGTTTGATACGAAGAGCCTATCTGTTTGATACGAAAAAAATATTGATTTGAAATGCAAAAATATCAATTTGATACAAAAAAATATCAGTTTGATATGAAAAAATATCAGTTTGATATTAAAAACAACTATACGATAAGAATTCTCAATAGAATCCCCAGTATAAAAATACCGGGTTTTCTAATGTAGAATTAACATTTTTTCGTATCAAGGTGATAAATGCTTAATTTCAAAATGATATGACAGTCTTATCAATATTGATATTTTTCTTATCGGCTGAATATTGTAACTGAAAAATGTCAATTTGCCACCGAAAATATCAATTTTTTTTTTCGGTGTAGAACAGTTATTTGTTGTTCTTTTCCTTAATTTCAATAAAATATTAAGGGTATTCATGCTTCGGCGTAAGATCACGTTTTGTGTAAATATGTAACCTTACGCGAGACCTTGCATGAGTACCCCTTTAAGCTACTTTGTGTAAGTGGTGTAAGAAACTTCAAAACTTTGTTTTTAATTACTTACTCCGCTCATTTCCATATTTATTTGTAATACTTTTATATTTTATTTTTTGTTTGATAAAAAGTACCTACTTCTATGTTCAACTTAACTGAAACATTTCTTTCGAAATGTCAAAAAAGATTTTTGTGTAGTTTTACCCGTTTTACCATCTCGTTTCCGCATTGAATTCGTTGCGTAGTTTTACCAAATTTGTGTGAGACATTTTCCATACAAAATTTGACAGTTCTTTTACCATCTGGTAAACTTACACAGTCTACACGGCTTACGCGGGTTTTACGCTGATGCATGAATACCCCTATTAATACTAGTTCAAATTGTTATTAATTATTTTTGAAACGTTAATTTAATTTATCCCGTTAATTTGGATATTGCATGCACACATTAGATTCGATTTGAGCTTTACCCAGAGTTGACCTAGGTTTTCTTGAGGAACTCTATGAGTCCTAAAAAAACACTAAACCACAAAATCACCACAAATCCCTGTCATTTGAATAAAAATACATGCCATTTAACAGCCCTCAACCCGCCCCAGAAGAAACCAAGGGCGAATCTTTTTGTACCAAACCCAGGTCAACCCCAAGGCTCAAAAAACACTCAGTTTGACATTCAGGGCAAACTTAGGTTTTTCAAAAAACGCTTTGTGGCGACCACAGAGTGACCTCAGGGCTTCAACTAACGAACCTATTCTAGAAAAAAAATCATAATTTTTTTCATTTTTAGTCAATCTGGAACGAAAATTCTTCAAGTTATTGCAGCTTCGGCTTCGGCCGAAGGTTAATGTCAAGCCGAATAATCGGCTTCGGCTTCGTCTTCGGCTACAAATCGACCTTCGGTCGGAGACTAATCATCATCATCATCAATGTATATTTTTTGGTATTCCTTGAGTGTGTCCTCACATAATTTATTTCGGTTTTTGGTTGGGCGTTTGATTTATAATTTTATTATTTTCTGATTTTGTTCTGAGCTTGTTAAAATGAGTACCTTATTTCCCATTGAATGTTGTAAGTTTCATAACGAAAAACATGAATATATACATTTTTTGTTCGCATTGCTTTGATAACGAGAGAAGCAAAGTCCCTGTTCATATTATGTCGTTATGTTCATGATGTTCTATCACCAGCTGTTGGTTAATTTGCCTGGAAATGACGATGTATAGTTTATTTTTAAGCACATCACTTTCTCACTGGATTTATTAATCAATGAGCGGCATAACGCCATGAGCATATATCACATATCAGATTGAAGACATCGCTTTAAATTGAATTTTTGTACTTGTTTCTATATAAATCTTTTTGACTTAGAAATTTACGTATGTATTCTTTTTACGCATATATGTACATATTTTTGAAAATTCGACATTATGTAGATACATTGTACAAACAGTAGGTAAGCAGAAGTAAAACATCATGAGACTGTCGTGTTCGTGTTGAAAAGGTTAGTAACTAAGTATGAGTAGTTATTAATAAAAGGGAGGTGTGTTTCCGGCATTGTCGTATTACCCAATTTAATGCGACACTACTCTAGCCAACAATTTTATACACTTTCAACTTTTACGCCGTAAGCCAGGAAAATGTCCATTTTGTGAATAAAGTGAATGTGCTAATTCATTAATTTCCTCGAGTAACTATCAGATCATAATTACATATTACTTTAAATACCTTCATTTAGAATTGACACGAAAAGAAAAAAAGCATTGGAATCACAAAAAATTAATGTACTTTCTGTAGTAGGAGATAAGATTTTGACATATCACAGAATTAGATGCACGAGAGCCTTAATAAATAACTTACTCCACTGTATTCCCTCATCGAATGAAAATCAAAATTCATTCTTGGCAACGGTGAAAATGAATTGGCGATTTTTGTTCAGTTTTAAAAGAAAAATGAATCACTTCAAACCTAATCCAAATCGTCAACTAAAAGTTATTTTTAGTCTTTTTTTCGCAATTTCAAAATTCTATGCACTCGTGACTGTAAATTTCGACTTAAAAACGGGAAAAATTGTATCATCAAAGTCTTTGTTAATTTATACTGCCCTCATCAATACCTGGTGCATGGCCACGATTCCTTTAATCTGGATATCAAGAGGCGAAGGCGTTGAACTTTTTCTAAAAAAACCTCTGGCTGAAACGATCGCTTCATTTTGTTTCTTTATTGATTGCTCTGGTCTGCTACTTGTTCTCATGTTAAACTGGGTCAACCGAGATGAACTGCTTCTAACCATACGTAGCTACTTTGTAATGCAAGGAATGCCTTTCGAAAGGCATAATGTTCAACCGGCAGAAATGAAAAAACTTCGCAATTTGATTTTATTCAAAACTTATACCACACTTTGGAAAATGTTTGCTGTAGTATTCATTAGAGTAATGAATTTTGATACTCATCTTACAGCAAAATACATCGCAATGATTTGCCAAGTTTCCTTTTACTTAGGAATGTATGTCCTAGGACCTCACCAGTTCTTCTTGGGTGTTTTACTGTCTTGGATCAATTTCCAGAAGTTGAATGAAAATATGAAGCAAATACTGTGGAAAGTAAAAACTTTACATCGAAAGAAAAAGGTAAAAGCTCGAATGGGGTTGTTGATGCAGAAATATTGCGATTTGGCCGACGAAGTTGATGAAATATCACGGTGCTATGCACTAAATTATGAGTTCACCAGAAATGTGATCAAATCATATGAGTTTCAGTGGGTAGCAAAAGTGATCTCATTCTTTACCTCGGAAATTTACTTGGCCTTCAGTATATTGATGTTGATTAGTGGGAAAGACGTTTTGAAATCTCCTCTCCGAATAATTCTAACCACTCAAGGCCTTGTCATCAGTTTTGTTGACTTTCTGATTCTAGTATACTATTGTGACAAGGCAGTGACAGCATCTAAATATCCTAGAATCATATTGGCAGAAATTTCGACGATGAACTCGTCATTAGAGGAGCGGTTGGACCAATCGGTGAGTATTTGAATAGACTCATATATTCAATTGTGAAGCGAAAGTGTTTTGTTTTAGCTGTGTACTAAAAGTGGTGTATGGACTCTTTAACATAACATAGAATCGATTGAAACTGATATTTCGAAATTTATTTTTCTTTTCAGTTGGAACAGTTCCAGTTGATTCTGATGCGAGAACAGCTTGAATTCAAAATCGCTGGTCTGTTTTGTTTGAATGGATTCTTTCTTTTGATAATGTTTGCATCAATTTCTAACTATTTGATTATACTTGTTCAATTTGATTACCGAGATTTGTAAATTTAATAAAGATTTTTGTACTTATGTCTAAAAAAAAGCAGAATGATCATAGAACAACCGAAAAAGAGAGATCCATTAAATGAAACCATAATTATCATTAGAAGATATTCAAATTGAATAACTTCTCTTTTGAGGGCATTACTGACGGTTGTGAGGAAATCTCTAATGATAGCTATGATGACGAACAATAATAGTTTCACAACGTTTGGAGAAAATGAAAGATATTATGTGGAAAAAAAAATTGATTCTTTCATTTATAAAAACTCTTGGTTGATTGAAATTGCAGAGAAGATCTTGTCTCTTTTGAGAGAAGAGGGGCATGCTGTAAAGGATTGTTCCTTATTGTCATCGGTTTTAGTAGAGGAAAATGAAAAACTGCCAAAAGAACGTTTTTAAAAAGGGCCTGAATTTGGGAAATTAAGAAACAGAAAAAGCATTATGTGTGTATTAATCTGACGACCTCTATCTTCATTAAGCTTCAGTTAACAACAGTTTTTCTCGATCGACTGTTGAAGAGTACGAGACCTTTCACATTGCACGATTAGAACACGGGCACGTTTTGTAATCGTGTTGCAGCCGTCCAGTGCTACTAGAACCGCACGGCTACCGTATCGCCCTCTAGCTCAGTGGCCTACGTGACCAAATGTACGCTTTCACACTAGACGGTCTTTAGTCGTACGTGAACTGTCCCCAGTATTATCAGTTTTGGTGGTTTGTTTGCAAATTATGGAAGGTGTACGATTTTTATCGTTCAATGTGAAGGTAGCAAAACCACGATTAAAAATCGGGCGATTTTTTCCCGTACGAGCGAAATCGTGTAATATGAAAGGAGCGTTAGAAACCTCATTTTTAAAGTTGAATTTATTAATAATTATGCCCCAATCGTATGAGGTCGTGAATTCTTGTATAAAATGAATAACAAGCTTTTAATTATAATTCGAAAAACAAATGTTAGATTATATTAGATTAGATTAGATTAGATTTTTTATTTTCTTAAAAATTCAATACATTATGTGAAATGTGATACCCAAAATAATCTATATATATAAAAATAAGTCGGGTTTTCCTTCCTGATGCTATAACTCCAGAACGCACGAACCGATTTCCACGATCTTGCATTCGTTGGAAAGGTCTCGGGCTCCGTGAGGTTTATAGCAAAGAAAATTCAGGAAAAATTTCACGAGAGAAGCAGGAAGGGAAAATCATTTTTCACCGGTACGTGGTGTGTGAGTATCCGTTTCCCACACGAAAAAAAGTACGTTTCATTTTAAGTAGACGGGGCCAGTGCTTGATACATTGTTTGACATCTTCTCATTGTACTCTACTCAGTCAATTTACTATGTACACATTCTTTCAAACGCTTACTTAAAACCGGTATTGTGTTCGCTGTGAAATTGTGAAATTGAGGCTAAAATTATTCGTTTCCTAATGTCGATTTCCATTGGTCGTTCGGAAGCCTACTGAACGCTTCTCAAACCATTCCATTGGCATCAAATGACAGTTCCTCTCCTCGAAAGTAGAGAAATTTCATTCTGGATTTGAAGAAGGAAGCGAAGCCAGAAGCACTCACACACTGAAACTGCGCTTGACGTTTCACACCGATACATAAAACAAGCAACGGAACTTCAAAACAAGTAAAAGTGTTACTTTGGGATCCCGGATCGTAGAGTTTTTCCGGATTACCAATGGAAATCCACATAACAGTTCAATTGGAAACCATCCAATCAATCACGTTCAAAAGAGAAACGGCTGGATTGTGCTGCGCCACTTACACCACCACAGCCACTGAAACCATTGTTCGATGGAACTGATCCCGATTCCAACCATTTTCTTCAACGCATCCTTGAATACAGGATTCACTTTCATTTTTAACTTTCAACTAAATTACACTTCATTTTTGTAATCGAAATGAATTCATTACATTACAAAATGAAATAAAATTTTTCCTTTTCAAATATAAAACAAAAAAAAATCATTTTTCTTCATCTTTTAGTCCCCAAACGAAATGTTACAAAAAACGAAGCCATCTGGTGGCGAAACGGAGTTCGCCGGGTTTGCTAGTAAATTACTAGTTTTAAATAAAATTTAAATATAAATTAAAATAATCAGTAAATAAATAAGCTAAGAATACAATGGGACATTCCATATTAAATTACAATGTAATATAAATAGTGATGAATTCCACTTCAAAAATAAATAAAAAATGTAATTAAAGCATGTGTGGGTGGGGTGACCCTCAATATATGAACATTGAAAAAAATAAAAAAATAAATACAGAATTAGACTTTAAATAATTTTAAACCAGAGTATCAGAAACAAAAGATTCTATATGAAAATACTCTAAATCCAAGAGCCAGACTTTTAATTTTTTAATGAAAAAAGCAGGAGTAGTAATAGTTCTCAAGAAAAAAGGAAGTTTATTAAAGAAACGAAGCGAGGAGACGGTATAGAAATTACGAAACGACATTGTGCGGAATGAAGGTATAGCTAAAATATTTGAAGAGTTATACCATGCAAATTATAATTTGAAATTAGTCTAAAGGTTACGGTTTCCAGACTTCATATAAAATACTTTTAAGAAATAGTATGAAGCTTGGATGATTTCTAGATTTAGGAGAGATTACTCTAATCGCTTTTTTCTGAAGAATTAACAATGGTTTTATTTTGTTTAAATATGTACCGCCCCTGCAAACTATACTATACTGAAGTTTAGAATGAAAAACTCCAAAGTAAATGGTTCTCAATAGATCTGTGGAAACTATGTTTTGAAGGTGATAAAAATATCTAATCGTAGAGCGGAAATACTTTCCTTAATTAATAGTATGGTTTGTAAATTTCATATTTGAGTCAATAGTAAGTCCTAATTACTTATATTCACTTACTCTTTATACTAGGAAACAGTTATCACAACTTATGAGGCTTATAAAAGATTCTTTCACATTTGATGAACTACGAACTGGTAGTTTGAATTTCTGACATTCATTAGCATGAAAAAAAACTCAACATCGAAGTTATCTATAGTAGATAAACTTAGTTTTTGAGCTTATTACAAGCTTATGTTCAGCAAACCAAACTTTCAGAAAATGGAGATCCCAATTAATATTGGATACTAAGTTAAACCGATTCTTAGAACCATAATACGATTAAGCTATATCATCAGCGAATGCAGTAGGTTTACCCCTAAAATTGAGTAAAAAGAGCGACTTAATATAGACCAGGAAGAAAATTGGTCCCAAAGCTGATCCTTGCACTCCTTATTCCATCCAATTTCACTCTTTGACTTCTATTCTCAAAGTATGAGCTAAATCAATTCAACATGAAACCACGAAAGCCAGCTTTTTCCAGTTTTCTTAATAAACAATTATGGTTAACCATGTCAAATGCTTTTGTGATATCAACAAACATACTTGCAGTGCATTTACTACTATCAAAATTGAAATTTTTATTGATTTCTGACATATATTGTTCAGTTATAGTTCTTCTGGCTATTGTATGAATTGTTTCTAAGTATTTCATATATAGCAGTGATAAAGAAATTTAAGCAGTGATGTCATTATGCTGGTATGTAGGAGGTCATCAATAAAATTTTTCAATTTCAAAAACGATGGAAATTGCCTAACTACGCAAATCTGGTATTCCCGCTTATCCCTTTCGATATGTCTGTTTTACATAATTACTGATTGTTATATTCATCCATGGTGGTGGTACCCGTGGTGTGATGGATAGCATGTCCACCTGTTAATCCAGAGGTTCGAGTTCGAATCCCAACAGAGGCAAAAATGTTTTTTCTAGTGGTATCGCCTTTCGCGAGGAATTGGCAAGTCCTCCGTTAGTATTCATTGCCATGAAAAGCGCTTTATCAATTAGCCTTTCGGAACCGGCAGAAAACTGTAGGTCCCCTCCATTCCCTCACAAGGGATGGTTGTGAGAAATGCGCTAGGCCCAGGGGCTCCTCGCTCTGTAGCGCCACCCTATTTATTTTTTATATTCATCCATATCAATAGTTCTTGTCAGGTATGCCTATCAAAAGAAAAATTAGTCATTATTTCAGTTTGTCAGGTCGTCAAACAATTTTATGACCTAAAAAGGATTGAATTTCCCCAATATATCCCAAGCAAGCCTGCCAAATATAGCTTGAAGTTTAGGTGGCTGAATGAAAGCTCAACGGGCTATTCACTGAAATTTTCTATCTACACTGGAAGCTCTGACCAAAGTACAGGACTTGGTCGTGGATATGATGTGCTGATGTCGTTGATGCCATCATATTTCAATTCTGAACGCAACCTCACTATTAATAATTTCTTTACGTCGTCGGTGGATTTGGCATTGAAGTTACTGGATAAGAAGATCACTATTCTTGACACGATTTGGAAAAACAAAAGAGATTTGCCTCAACCTTTTGTAGCGAAGGAGGTTCTTGATGGCCAGAATGAGCCTGTAAAGGTCAATAACAAAAAGCAGTATCGTCCAGTCCTCATCATCTTTGGATTTTCTGGAAAAATGGCCTTGGTGAGTTATGTTCCGAAGCCAAACAAACAAGTGGTATTGCTATCAACACAGCATAACTGCGAGAAAGCCTGCGATGGATGTGGCAGATGTTGTTGCTCTTGCCACACTAGAACCTTATGTGTTAAATGTCTGCCGGAACTGCCAACAACTTCAAACTGAATCGTTCTAAGCATAAACTATGCTGCTTTTGAAATAAAATAATTATTTATAAGAAAAAATATGATTTTTCATAGAATTTCAGTAGTGGGGTCCAAATGGACCCCAGTTCGGGTGGACGGGTTCTTTTCACAAGAAAATCGCAGAAAAATTTGTAAACATCTGATAATCGTTTTAACTTAAGAAATGAATAAAAAATTGAATTTTGTTCACTGAGTAAAAACCCTATTTAAAAAAAATTAAAAACAAAAAAGTTATGTGTGTTCAAACATGCTCTGGGCTTATCAGTGATATCGCAACCATTAATATTAATAATATTAGGAGCTTTTGACATAATGGATCTGTTAATCATGCTATTAACTAATCTCTACTCTTTTTTCAAATCACCCTTAGCTTTAAAGAATTCATTTCGATAAAGATGTTGTGTGTTTTGGTATAGTCATTGTATAATTACATAGTCTTAGTTGTAAAATGATTATTATTTTATTTAAAAGAGCAACTACTGGCTTTGAAAATCACTCTAATTCCGAAGAATAACCCATGATACACGATTTTTGCGTCATATACTGTGTGTTTTGCATAAGATGAAACAAAAGTTCAGGACGGATAGATTGGGTAGAGATAAAAAAAAACATCTGGAAGACCCCTTCTATATCCGTCTGTTTAGAAGGAGATAAAAAATTTACCTAATTGAATTTTGGCAGATAGTCTTATCCCTGGATATTCTTTTGACAAAAAATCCGCACCCAAATAAGACCTCTTTTTACTGTCTGTGGCAGAGTCGTCCCTGGTAGGAGAAGACCAGGGTGCCGTGAAATAACGTCGAAAGCAATAACGTTGAAACGACCTTACTACCCATTTTGGGAAATAACGCCGAAAAAAAATATTTTTCTATCTTATTTCCCATTGAAAAGGAAATGATGACGAAAAAAAAGAAACGGGAGTATATAACACAAATAAGAATGCCAAAAGTTGAGAAATAAGGTCGAAATCGGTTGAGTAATAAAGTCGAGTTCAGTTTTTGTAGGATAAAGAAGTGAGAAATTATTGGCAATGTCATGCGTCTTGTGTTATCAGCAAAACTTTTTATTACTATTTTTATCTATCAAAAAATAGGAAGGTCATGCGAAAATATCCTGCTATATATGACAATGAACCGAACAACAAGCTCTTTGGAAGGATTCAAAACCATTTTGTCCTAGAAACTAACGAAAAAGGAGAATTTTTTCAAGTTTCTGGAACTATTGAAAAGGCTCCAAAACCAGTAAGTTAATTTGAATTAAATTTAGAACAAAAATGGTCTATTTAACCTGAGAAATAACATAGGCTGTATTTCCATTCCATACTCTCACGGGACTAGAAACAGAATCGGGAAAATAACCGAGAACCTGAAAAGTACTGGACCAATTCCAAAAATTCGTTAACCGTTGTAGTGCTTCATTGCCCCAGAGTAGCAAAATTCTTCCCAATATTCCTACTAGCAGAGAACTTGGATCACTATAGAGCCCTTGCTATGCTGGGCTAGTCAGTTTGTATTCTAATAATTCTCAAACCAAAACATGTATGTTGTTGTTGTTTTATTTCAATTCAGTCCGTTTACATACTGTTGCTCCTATGCATAAGCACACTATGTTCATAATAAATTATAGCTTTAGTACATGAATAAGGATCATCAAATCGTGATTGGACCGAATGATCGATCCGGTTAAGTTAAACTGTGTATTTGCAACCTTTCATAAGTAAGATTATAACAATGGGAGCCACTCAGGAAATAAAAGCTACCAAGTCCTCCTGACTTCTCTTTAAGCCTAGTACGCTGCTGATGCGAAACGGAATTTTTCGTTGATCTCCACGAGCACAACGGAATCGTGAACGAACACTCAGCGGAAAATATTTGTGTAGAGTATAATCAGCTGTTTAGAAAAAGTGACAACCAAAGTCAAGTCAAAAGTGTCACAAAAAGCGATAAAACAAATTAATATTTTTATCATAAAATGTGTTAACAAAACTAACAAACTAACTAAGGACCATATGCGGCAACTACACTTTCGAATATTCTGCTTGAACATTTGTGTGGGTGAATCCGGTGATAGGTTGGTTCGTGCCGCTTAGGTAAGTTTAGGACTATTGTATGTGTATTAGTTGAATATTCATCGAATAAACGTTTTTTGTCAACTCTAAGGTATCGGAGCAATTAACTGGTCAACAACCAGCGTTTTCAAAGACTCGTTATACCGTACGTTCTTTTGGTATCAGACGTAATGAAAAAATCACTGTTCACTGCACAGTTCGTAGCGCTAAGGACGAAGAGATTTTGGAGCGTGGCCTTAAGATCCGTGAATACGAGTTGAGGAGGGATAACTTCTCATCCACAGGAAACTTCTGTTTCGGTATCCAGGATCATATCGATTTGGGTATCAACGTTGGATTCCAACATCGTTTGACAAAGGAAGACGCCATGAAGTGGTTCCAACAGAAATACAAATTAATCATCTTGAACAGCGAGAAGAGAATATCCAAGTTTTCAACTATTTTTTAAATAAAAGATAAAAAATCCAAAAGTAAATATGTATACACCATTTTATTCAGTTTTCATTGATTCGTTCGATGTTTTGACTACAATAGGTGTTGGTGTGCTGAAAAAATTGTTGCTGATTGGGTGTTCTTTGAAATATTCGCCAACTTTGTTTTTCGTAGTCGGTTTGTATCAAACTTGTCCGCATTCTCACTGCGGGCGATGTCTCTTGCTCCAAACCAGGCATCCAAACTTGCTGAATCAGATATAAAAATTTTGTGCGGTGATTGGAAAGACCTCATCTCTAGTATCTCCTTATTAGAGATCCGCTCTTTGCGTCCAAGAAAATGATTTTCTTTAAAATTTTAACTTGGAAGTTGCCTTCTTAGAAAGTGTACCTGGTAGTTGAACGCATCCACCGGTCATAAATATATTCTGTGCTAATAGAAGGTGCTCATCTGCTCATGGGGGTGAAACATTTTGAAAACGATATCAATCAATTTGGCAAGCAGGTTCAGAGCTTTATATCATACTTGGTTCGAATAGCAATTCGGTTGCTCGTATTGATTGAACTCCGTGTAGTTAAAACATTCACAATTACTTTTTTAAAGCCCATGTTCACAGCTTTTATCGATTTATTTCAAACATCTAAATAAAATCTTCCGTTTTCTATTTCATAAAATTCTATTCGGCACAATAAATACACAAAACAAAAAAAAAAAAAACAATAGAACTGTCAAAATTTCGCAAGCATTTATTGTCCCGGGAGATAAATGATGGACGGAAAAGTGTGGAGAAATATAAAAATTGTAGTAAAAAGATCTACTACAATTATCCACCTATAAAACCCTTTTCGCAGAGCAGCAGCGTACTGCACGACAAAAAGGTGAGCGAAATTTTTCGTTTACGATTCCGTCCTGTCATTTTTGTATGGGATTTTTCTTTTCGTTTCAGCAGCGTACTAGGCTTAGGTACAATGTATGCATATGGAAAAAAAAATCAATAAACTGTCTGTAGTTATTCATGAAAAGATTTCGCCTTATCACTGAACTAGATGCACGAGAGACTTAATAAATCACTAACTCCACTTATTGAATGAAAATCAAAACCCATTGCTTATAATGATCAAATTGAACTGGTGAATTTCATTCAGTCTCAAAAGAAAAATGAATCGCTTCACACCAAATCGTCAACTTAAAGTTGTTTTTAGTTTTTTTTTTGCAATTTCAAAACTCTATGCACTCGTGACCGTAAATTTCGACACAAGAGCTGGAAAAATTATCTCTACAAAATTATTTACATTTTACACCGCCTTCATTAATACCTGGTGCATAATCCTGCTTCCGTTGTGTTGGATATCAAAAGACGAAGGCGTTGAACTTTTCCTTAAAAAACCTCTAGCGGAAACAATCACTTCACTCAACTTATTTGTTAATATCTGTTCTTTCTTACTTTCTGTTATATTGAACTGGGTTAACCGAGATGTACTGATTCAAACCATTCGTAGCTACTACGTGATGCAAGGCGTGCCATTCCAAAGGCATAATGTTCAACCGGCAGAAATGAAGAAACTTCGCAATTTGATTTTATTCAAAACTTATACCACACTTTGGAAAATGTTTGCTCAAATATTAATTGGAGTAATGAACACCGATACCCATCTTACAGGAAAATATATCGCATTGATTTGCTTTACGTCTTTTTGCTTTGGTATGTTTGTTCTTTTATCGCACCAGTTCTTCGTTGGTGTGGGACTGTCTTGGAGTAATTTCGAGAAACTGAATGAAAATATGAACCAAATCTTGGTACAAATAAAAGCTTTACATCGAAAGAAAAAAGTGGAAAGAGGATTGTCTATGCAGAAATGTTGTGATTTGGCCGACGAAATTGATGAAATATCACGGTGCTATGCACAAAATTATAAGTTCACCAGAAATGTGATCAAATCATATGAGTTTCAGTGGGTGGCAAAAGTGATCTCACTCTTTACCTCGGAAATTTACTTGGCCTTCAGTATATTGATGTTGATTAGTGGGAAAGTCGTTATGAAATCTCCTCTCCGAATAATTCTAACCACTCAAAGCCTTGTCATCAGTTTTATTGATTTTCTGATTCTAGTATATTATTGTGAGAAAGCAGTGACAGCATCTAAATATCCTAGAATTATATTGGCTGAAATTTCGACGATGAACTCGACATTAGAGGAGCGGTTGAACCAATCGGTGAGTATAGTTAAATTGGCTCATACATCAGACAAGCCAGCAGTTTAGTGATTGTATGTGAGGCCATACAGATATAAGGTGGTCCAACAGTGCGGGGAGCACCGTTGTCCAGCACATATTTCACAGCCATACGTGCTGAGGGAATGGAGGAGGCCTTATATTTTCTGCCGATTCCGAACGTCTTATCGAGAAGGCGCTTTTCAAGACATGAAATTACTATCGGTAAAATTGACGATTCCTCGCAAAAGACCATCCCCGAGATTTTTTATTTTTTTTTTGCTTTCTGTTGGGATTTGAACTACGAACCTCGCCCGTAAGAGGCAGACATGATAACCATTACACCACGGCTAACACGCTAAGGCTTGCTCTGTTCATTTGAAACAGTAAGTGCAAGCTACAAACCGGCAGGTGTGGTGTATGGGCTTTTTAACCAATCTTTGAACCACAACACTCAGTTTTCTTTTTGTTGTTGCTTTGATTTCAGTTGGAACAGTTCCAGCTGATCCTGATGCGAGAACAGCTTGAGTTCAAAGTCGCTGGTCTGTTTTATTTGAATGGATTCTTTTTTCTGACAATGGTGGCATCAATTTCTAACTATTTGCTTATACTTGTTCAATTTGACTACCGAGATTTGTAAGGTTGTGGAAATCAAATAAAAATCTATGTAATCAAACCAATTATTAACCCTCGAAAAAAAAAAATATAACATGGAACAGCCAAAAAGGAAGGAATTCCGACAGTAATGAGAATTGTCAGAAGTATGTAAGTATTTAAATTCTGATCGTGATGAGTTTGCTACGAGAGCTCAAGAGTCGCAAGGTAGAACTTGAGCAAAATACTAGTCGATTGTTTTCTTTTTTGTACGTTTTTAAAATAAATAAATAAAAATAAATTGGGTGGCGCAACAGAGCGAGGAGCCCCTGGGCCTAGCGCATTTCTCACAACCATGCCTTGTGAGGGAATGGAGGTTTTACGTTTTGTACGTTTTTACATGTTAGAAATCATTATTTAACATCAAATCTTGTCTGGGTCTTTCATAATTATGTTGTTAAGGGTTTTTTATAGGTACCGCTGACTATTTTTGAGTTTGAAATCGAACCGGTCATGGATTGAGCTTGAGACTGCCCTTCTGTAAACATTTCAATACCACACCTACCACAGATGTTCATAATGTGTAAAAGTGTAAGGACGTCTTTGTACTCCAGAATATTCAACAAGAATATTAAAACGGCAATAACGCAAATTTATAGTCAGCGCGTTTCAAAGAGAAAGTGCCGGCCCTAGTTAACATCACTCTAACTTTAAAATGATGTCATTAAATACAGAGCAAATATAAATATTTCACTAAGTAGCTAGTGACGACTTTAAAATGGACTTGGTTAAAATGATCGTGAACAGTACCAACATTTTGATAGTTCAGGAAAATGAAAGAGCTAAAAAGTTAAAAAAAAAAATATTATCAATTGAAAATTAGCATACATTTTGATTGAAAACGAAAATTATTCCGAGCTCCCATCAGGGATATTACCACTTTGTTGAAAAACGCTATACAAAGAGACAAAGAGAGATATCTAAATAGAATAATTGCTTTTCTTTGAAAAGAATCAACATATTTGACCCTTCAAATCCTTTAAACAGCAAAATTTTTGAAAAGGTACTTTTTTCGCAGAGCAATCAATTCACTACAAAAATACGTCAAAAGATTGTTTGTTTTATAGACAATGCGTTTAAATTAATGTGGAAGAAAAAATGCCAAGGAAAACTATTGATTGATTTGGGGAAGCTGGGGCCTATTTGACACTAAATTTTAAAGGGTCTGTATTTTCGAAAACTATTGATTGATTTGGGTAAATTTTTTGTGTTTGATACATTGAATATCTGGCTTGCACATTTACCATTTCTAAGATTTTTATAATTTTTTTAAATATACACATTTTGTAAAATAAATAAAAACCATACACATAAATAACTTTATTCGAAAACATAAAAACTATCAGTTCATTTAGATGCACCCTTGGGGTTCAATTCCCGATCTGTGAATGAGTGAAGTGAAAACATTTATCACAGCTTAACCGAAAATTCAACTCTCGATTAGTGAAAATCCAACCTCAAATATCAAATTTTTTTCATATGATAAATTTCTTTTCATTGCCGTATGAGTCGGTGAAAAAATTCAATTATGACAGCAGAACTCAAGCGCGGAAAGATCCAATTGGAATCCAATTGGAAAATGAGAGACAACTGTCAGAATCTATCATTTAGAACGTTTTAGTACTTTTTAGAACACAATTTGACAACTACTACGCTTAGAGTGGGTTCGTGAAGTGAATAAATGAAAAAACTGTGTGAAAACTGAAATGATATTTTTTTTTTTTCACTTCACAGCTTCACAGATCGGGAATGAAACAGGGGGTCACTGTTGATGTAAAAATAATAGAAAGGAACATTTTTTTAAAAACTTATTAAATTTATAATTTGCCAAAGTCGTCGTCAAAAAAATATTTTCATTTTCATTTATATCAACGGTAGGTTTGGTAAAAATACAACCCGAAATTTACGAAGAAAGTTGACAGTATCAGTTTTATTAAATGTACCCCTAACAGGAGTCAAATGTGCCCCAATGTCTCTTACAGCTTTTTTAAGAATCAAAGTTAGACTTTCACAAAACTGACATTTATTTATATACATACTTAAAAGGAATAGTGCTATCATGTCAGCTCTGGTGTCCCTCAAGGAAGCCACCTTGGACCTTTGCTCTTATTTTCTTTTTGTTAATGATATCCCTCATATCATTGAATCGTTTCTCTGTCTTATGTTTGCAGACGATATCAAACTACTAAAATGTATTAGAACGGCATCTGATCGAGTTCTACTTCAAAAAGATTTAGATAGGTTACTTTGCTGGTGTTCTGCACACCAATTACATCTTAACGTGTCTAAATGTGATTATATAACCTTTCGTCGTGGCTTTGAATTGTCAGATTTTACCTATTCAATAAACGGAATCAATCTTCAAATGGTTTCCAAAAAAAAAGGATTTTGAAGTGATCATTGATTCCAAATTAACTTTTTCCTTGCATATCGATTTTATAGTAGCTAAAGCTAGCTCTTTACTAGGTTTTATATCCCGAAATTCCAAAGAATTCTCGGATCCTTTCACTCTCAAGGCGTTATATTACTGCTGTGTTAGGCCCGTACTTGAATATGGCTGTGTGGTATGGAATCCATACTATGCTGTACATTCTAATCGAGTTGAAAGCATCCAAAAACGTTTTACTAATACAGCAATTTATAGACTTAATTGGAATATTCGAATGCCTTCTTATGGTACAAGACGTAACCTTCTTGACCTTCAACAACTTAAAACTCGAAGACGATACTTTGAGATAGTTTTTATTCGCGATATTCTTGCTTATAGAATTGATTGCTCCTTTCTACTTTCGTTGGTAAAAATAAATGTTCCTCTTAGAGTCCTGCGAGTACATAGGTTATTTTTTGAACCTTTTCATAGAGTAAACTATGGACTCAATGAACCGATAACACGGTGCTTGAAACAAGCAAATCTAGTACAAAAGCATATTGACTTTCTAAATAATATTAGTCGTGACTTATTTAAAAAAATGTGATGTATAACCTTATTATTCTTTATCCTGGTGGTTAGTCTGTAAGTATAAAAAACAAGAAAACTAAAAAACTAAAATTCGCAAAGTCAAATGTGCCCCAACGTCAAATGAACCCCAGTTTACCCTACAAAAAATAAGGATTTATATTTGTACACCGTTTGAAATTTTTAACACAAAAATCAAAATCTTAACTCTGAATATAAATGGTTTCTGTTTTTCTGAGTAACATTTTTAATTTGATACAGTGCTGCCAACTCCTCATTAAATTTATAAAATCACATAAAATATGGAAAAAAAATTAAATCAAATATTGTAAAAGTCTTAAGTGAAACTTTATAAGGACAGTTTATTGTAGTTTCCAATTAACGCTGAAAATGTAATCAAAATAGTTAGACTGTTTTCTTAATGGATTTTTTTTTCACTTTTTTAAATACAAGTTTCTTAAAAATCATTTATTTATTCATATTTCTTAAAAATCAAGTATGCTAGTCTTAAGACCTTGTTAGAAAACATTTTGATAAGAAATAAAAAAACAGCAAGGACAGATACTGTTTTGAAGACAGTCCATGAACTCAAATTTTTTTAATGATTTCTAAAAACTGACATAGTTTTAAAGCAATTTAGGACTTCATAAAAATTCAAATTTTGTCAAAATCATTTTAGCCATTTACGAGAAATTATAATGGTTATTAGACTTTTTCATAATTTACTAACATTTTTGGAAAAACGCATTGCCTGAAGGCTGCCCCACAAACTGCAGATATTGAAGATAATCGAACAAGTGGTTATGGCTGTTCATTCATTATACTGACAGACAGACATACATACCAACGCAATAGCTATAATGTTTAATTGTTATATCAATATCTTTCTGTAGTTCTAATTTATGACAAGATTTTGTCTTATCACAGAATAAGATGCACGCAAACTTAAATAAATGAGTACTTCCGCTGTATTCACTCAAACTCAATAACATAACTCAATCCTAGTAATAGTTGAAATGTATTGGTGAGTTTTATTCAGTTTCAAAAGAGAAATGAATCACTTCAAACCTAATCCAAATCGTCAACTCAAAGTTATTTTTAGTCTTTTTTTTGCAATTTCAAAATTCTATGCACTCGTAACAGTAAATTTTGACACAAGAATGGGAAAAATAGTGTTTTCAAAAGCATTATTACTTTACACTGCTTTCATTAATACCTGGTGCATAATCTTGCTTCCGTTGATTTTTATAATAAAAGACGAAGGCGTTGAACTGTTCATTAAAAAACCTCTAGCGGAAACAATCACATTATTTGTCTTATGTATTGATACCTGTGGTTTCTTACTTGTTGTTATGTTGAGCTGGGTTAACCGAAATGAACTGATTGAAATGATACGAAGCTACTTTGCGGTGCAAGGAATCCCATTCGAAAGGCATAATGTTCAACCGGCAGAAATGAAAAAGCTTCGCAATTTGATTTTATTCAAAACTTATACCTCACTTTGGAAAATGTTTGCTCAAATATTAATTGGAGTAATGAATTCTGACGCCCATCTTACAGGAAAATACATCGCAATGATTTGCTTTACGTCTTTTTGCTTTGGTATGTTTGTTCTTTCATCGCACCAGTTCTTCGTGGGTGTTGTACTGTCTTGGATTAATTTCGAAAAACTGAATGAAAATATGAACCAAATTTTGTTACAAATAAAAACTTTGCATCTAAAAAGAAAGTTAAAAACTCGAAAGGGACTGTTGATTCAGAAATGTTGTGATTTGGCCGACGAAATTGATGAAATATCACGGTGCTATACCCAAAATTCTAAGTTCGCCAGAAAAGTGATTAGATTATATGAATTTCAGTGCGTGGCAAAAGTGATCTCATTTTTCGTTTCGGAAATAAGCCTGCTTTTCAGCATATTGATATTGATTAGAGGGAAAGTGGTTACGAAATCTCCTCTCCGAATAATTCTTACCACTCAAAGCTTTTTCATCAGTATTGTTGACTTCCTGATTCTAGTATACTATTGTGACAAGGCAGTGACAGCATCAACGTACCCAAGGATCATATTGGCAGAAATTTCGACGATGAACTCGTCATTAGATGAGCGATTGGACCAATCCGTGAGTATTTCAACTGTCTCATACATCATTGATTTCAAATGCATAGCGAAAGTTTATAGTTTTGGCTGTGTGGGAGAATGATTTCAAACTATTTTTTTTATCTATGTACTTTTGATTTCAGTTGGAACAGTTCCTGTTGATTCTGATGCGAGAACAGCTTGAATTTAAAATCGCTGGTCTGTTTTGTTTGAATGGATTCTTTTTCCTGACAATGATTGCATCAATTTGTAACTATTTGCTTATACTTGTTCAATTTGACTACCGAGATTTGTAAGATTTAATTTAAAATTTGTGAAATCCATCCATTAGTTGTTCCAATTGCTTATACCTTTGCCATATTTTTTCAAGTTCATGAATTTGCAATAGATATTTGAAATAATGTGGTTCTTTAAAAAGGATTTTAGCTTTTGAAATTTTTAATAACTTTTCAGAATATTTACATTCTTTGATTTTTTGTCGAAACATGATTTTTACGAACTCGTTTCTAGGAAGAGTGAAAAATAATAAATCGGTTTTTAAAAAACTAACATAATATTTAGATAAAGCCTACAACATACATGTATTAGAAATAAAAAAAAAAATTGTGTATCTTATATTTTCGCTTAGCTTTAACAATATTTAATTTGGTTTCAATGTTTTATGTAATTTTACTAAATTTTTCACAATTAATATGCAGCTGGCAACCTTGTATTAATTCAAAAAAGTGATATTGCTCTAAACATTTGACTTTGACGTTGCACTTGGCATTTGCAATTGCAAGTACGTGGGAGGCAGTCGCACAGTGGTGCTTCTGCGGAAATAAATACTAGAAATGGAATTTGGAATATGGATTTGTTTCATTTATATTTTCATAGAAATATAACCGTTGTATGTTTTCAAAAAATTTGGGACAAACAGCCCTCTTAAGTTCCCCTATCCTTAGGTTTTGAAATGTATGTAATTTCTTGCATTAACTTCTTTTCATTTTATTTCATTTATCTACAAGCAATATTACAGCTTACAGATTTAGCACTCCAAGAATAAATCATTAAAATATAAATAAGTATAATAAATCAGTCTTAAATTTACTAAGGATTGAAAAATCAATTTCTGAAGGCACTTCATTGAAAGCAGTTATACCAAGACGTATACCGTTTCATTACATCCATAAATTATTGTTCTATGCATTTTTTGAAATAGGAAAAGTTTTGTTCTCGGGGACCTGGCAGGTACATGAATAGGGAATAGAGCAAGGAGTGTTCTGCACTTTATGTGGTAGCATAGTAAGTCTCTTGTGGTACCCGTGGTGTGATGGATAGCATGACCGCCTGTTAATCCAGAGGTTCGTGGTTCGACCAACAGAGGCAAAAATGTTTTTTCCACGGGTATCGCCTTTCACGAGGAATCGGCAAGTCCTCCGTTTTAGTATTCATTGCCATGAAAAGCGCTTTGCGCTTGCATTTTTCTTCTTGATTCTAATGATTTAATTCCAAGCATTAAGCATCTAGCTTTGTAATCAGGACAAAAACCCCAGTTCATTTTGTTGAGATCGTATTTTGTAAATCTTCTTTGAACCGACTTATCAGAATTGACTTTAAACGCGGGACTCCAGATTACATCAGCGTATTTGACAAGAGATTTTTATAAACAAAGTTAATTATATACATAAGGATCTCGAAAATCATTGCCATTTCGTTTTATGAATCCATCTAACGAGTTAGCTTTTGGTACTAAGAAATTAATGTGGTTCCTAAAATTTAGTGCGGAATCAAGAATAACACCTAAGTCCTTAATGTTTGAGAAACGATCTAAGACATTAGATTCAATTGTGTAATTGAACCGAATACTGGTACATTTTCGAGTAAATGAAATAATGTTACACTTTTTTATATTAAGTTTCAAGCAATTTTCGTGACACCAGTGTGAGAGAGAATTAAGGTCAGATTAAATCCATTGACAATCACCTAAGCTTGTAATTGTCAAGAATAGCTTGAGATCGTCCGCATATAACAAACACCTACATGTCCTACATATATTATATTTGAATGCAGATATAATGTCATTGATAAAAATTATGAAGAACAATGGGCCGAGGTGGCTACCTTGGGGTTCACCCGATGTACACTGAATTTCCCTTGAAAAAGAATTGTCTACTTTAACTTGTTGTTTTCTACAGGAAATGTACGAGGATATCCAACGAAGGAGTTGAGAATGAAATCCAAACATCTCAAGTTTAGCAAGGAGTATTTGGTGGTTTACAGAATCAAACGCCTTACTAGAGTCAGTCTATACCGCATCGACTTGAAAACTTCTTTCTATACCATTAGTTACAAAAGAAGTAAAATATGCCAGATTTGTTATAGTAGATCTACCAGATACAAAACTATGCTGTACTTCCGATATACATATATTCGCTTTTGAGGAAACCTAGTTTATTTTTCAGGATACTTTCAAACAATTTGGGAATTGCAGAGAGTTTGCAAATACTTACTTACTTACTTAGGGTGGCGCTACAGTCCGGGTCGGACTAGGGCCTCAACCAACATGCTTCTCCAGATAGCTCGGTCCCTAGCTAGCTGCCTCCAGTTTTGCACGCCAAGTTGGTTGAGGTCCTCTCCTACTTGCGTGCGCCACCTGAGTCGCGGTCTTCCTCTACTGCGCCGTCCCTCGGGATTGGATTCGAAGACTTTCCGGGCCGGAGCGTTGGTGTCCATTCGCTCTACATGACCCAGCCATCTAAGTCGTTGGACCTTGACTCGTTTGACAAGGTCAGTGTCGCTGTACAGCCCGTACAATTCGTCGTTAAATCTTCTTCTCCACTCTCCATCTATGCAGACGGGACCAAAAATCACCCGAAGAATTTTTCTCTCGAAGCATCCTAAAGCGTTCTCATCTGCCTTTGACAAGGACAAGTTTGCAAATACATACCTCTATAATTTTGAATATTACTTTTTGAGTCTGATTTATGGATAGGAACTAAATATGAAAGTTTCCATTCTTCGATGAAGATTCCTTCTTGAAGAGACTTATTAAATATTATATGTAAGGGACTGCAAATAGAGTTACAACATTCCTTAAGCACTGTGGCAGGAATGTCGTCGGGCCAGGGCTAGAATTAGATTTGAGAGATAAAAGTGTTATATTTACTTCTTCGAAACTGAACTGAATGGATCCAATATTAATGCTACTGTTAAAATGTGTGAATGAACTTTTACTAAATCTAGATACGGAATATACCGATTCAAAGAAGCTAGCAAATAATTCGACTGTGGAATCTATGTACGTCCGAGGATTCGACGCCACCGTAATGCATAGTACTTGAAGACCCTACTGATTTTCTTTTGGAATTTATAAAAGACCAGAACAATAATAATTATTTTATTGAACGTTATATATATACAATTGATACTTATACATACTAGATAATTTTAGAATTTAAAAATGATAATGCAAGAATGTTGGCATATAGGGGGCCTAACCAAATACATTGTCTAGAACTGAAATAATAACTTAATATTATATAGCTGAAAAGAAAAGAAAAATTATTAGTCGGTTGACTTGGGTGATCTCGGGATGTTCCGTCCCGGTTGTCTCTGGCGTTCATCTGCATGTAGAGATTTAAGGGGGTGGCATTAGCCACGGAAATATGCTGACCCAGGGTCAGCGTAGAAATTGGTGGCTTCGTCGTTGGCTGGTATTATTTCTTCGTTCAAAGTGTTCATCACGCTTAGGTATCTTGGCTCGGGGTGTTGGTCCTCACTGGTCAGCCTTCTCACCAAATTATTCGAGTGGTTGTTGATATCTACAGCCGTTTTCCTTACTGTCAATAACACGTATTGATCTAAGGGCATCACTTTGGCTTTCTCGTACACAAGTTGGTTGCTGTAGTGTCTTTGGCGCTGGTGGTTGAAAGTGAGGCCGGTGCAGAGTCTCAGAATTTTCCTTTCGAAAAGTAGGAGCTCCTTCATCGCTATCTTGGAGATGGCAAACCAGACTGGGCTGCCGTAGTTGATGACGGGTCTCAGCAGTTGCTTGTACATCAGAAGTTTCGTTGACTGACTTAGTCCTGTTTTTCTTCTCATCAAAGGGTAAAGTCGGTGGAAAGCGAAGTTGCTCTTCTTCAGTACAGAGCGTGAGTGCGGGTTAAATCTAAGCACTTCGTTAAAGTTGATACCTAAATACTTCACGTTCAGTTGGGCAGTCAGTCTGGTTCCATCGGGTAGCGATAGTGATGTTGCTCTGCATTTTCCAGCAGTACGGCAGCCTCTACAAACTCCAGGCCTTTTGAAGCAGATGAGTTCAGATTTGGTTGAGTTGACCCGTATACCCCACTTACTATAATAGGCATATAGTCTGTGGATGTGAGTTTCCACTCTCCGTGCAGCTATGGATGGCGAAAAAGATGTGCAGTATGTTAAGGAGTCGTCCGACGAGGCTGATCCGACGTCATTATGTTGAAGAGGAATGGCCCTATAGGTTCTATCCTTGAGCAACTCCTGCTCTGATGCTTTTGGTGGTTGATTTTGCGCTTCCGAATTGAACGAAGAAGTTCCTGTGGGAGAGAAAGGAAAAAATTATTTTTACTAGCGGACCTATAAAACTTAGTAGGTGGAGTTTATGGATGAGAGCATCAATCCATACGCTTTCGAATGCTTTTTCGACATCCAAAAATCGAGCGACGGTGACCCGATGGCTGTTGAGGGCTGCGGTGACGTCTTTGTGCAGTTTCATTAACGGATGTAGGGTTGAATGCTTTTCCCGGAAGCCGAACTGATTTTCTTTAATTTTCTAAGTACCTCCAGAAGCTTACTTAGGTTGTTGCCTTTTTTCGGAATCGCCACTATCTTGGCCGTTTTCCATTTCCCGGGAAAGTAGTTGTTGTTGACGCAATTATTCATTATGATGTCCAGGAATATCGTCACTGTCTGTGGGAGCCTCTTCAGAATGAAATTAGAAACACCATCTGGTCGTGTTGACTTCTTGGACTTGGAGCTGTTGATTATTTCCGCAACTTCTTCCGGATTGCACAGGTTTGGACAGTTGACTGATAAAAGACCGGAATGACTTCGAATTGTTTTTGATATTGTTTTCAAAATTAAGAATATAAGCTCTATAGAGAAACTTGCTAAGAACCACAAAATCTTTGCGTAACTTACTAATGTGTTCGTAATCAGGTTCACTTTTAGATTTACTATATTTTACGTATGCTTTTCGTTTTTGTTTTCTTAAATCGCTGAGTTGTTTATTAATTCAAGGTGAAGGACTTCTTTTTTGCAAAAACCGGCATATAGTTATCAATACCAAAAAACATGACTTCAGTGAAGCGATGATACATATTTTGTAGATCTAGACATAGAAATTCAGTTCGCCAATCAATATAGTCATTTACTCGTAGAACGGTCAAATTAGTTTTAGAGAAATTATACGATTTTAAATCCGGTTTAACATATTTTGATACATATGTATAGAACTCTATTTCAACGAACAATTCCGTGTGATCAAGGCCGTCTTTACCCTTTTGGGGGCCCTGGGCACTTTTTGAAAATGGGGCCCTGTATGTATGATTCTATAAAAATGTTAAGTTGTGCAATAAAGGTATATAGAAAAAATCACAGAACTTTGAATTGATATTTATTCTTTTATTTTTTTAAATAAATAATATTTTCTTCAATTCATTATAAAGGTAAATAATTATTGCAGCATGTTTATTTTTTAACATAAACATTAACATAAACATAAGCAATGTAGAAATAAAAACAAAATAACACATATTATTTCATAAAAGAATTCAAAAATAAACAAAATTCAAATATCAAAAAATTTAATTCAGAATGTAGAAGGAACAAAATATTGATATGCAAAAAGATGGAAAGAGGAATGATTTTTGAAGGAGTCTTTTTCTTGATTTAAGATTAGCAAAATGATTGATTATATCTACAAAATCGATACCTCTGAGGATGTCCCTTTTCAGCGATAATCTTGTCAATCTTTCTTGAACCATTTTAGTTCTGAGTTCGTTTTTTATTCTTTTTAACTTAAAAAAGGTATGTTCGCCACTGCAGTTGGTCACCATCATTCTTAAGAAAATTCTAAGTGCAGTTTAAACACTTGGAAATTCATCTTCTACTTTACTTGTTTTTTTTTTTAAAATATAAAGTTCTACAATATTGCCAGTTTTTTCACTTTGGTGTCGAATAGTTTTCCAGTATTCTTTTATATTCAGTCATTCAGCGTGTAGTACATCTCCGTTTACATCTTCAGTGTAAAAATTTAGCAAAAGATTTGCAGTTTTCTTTTAAGTCTTCTGAATTCAGGTTTTCTAATCGAAAAAAAGTCAACGTTGACCAATATTCGTATACGAACCTAAACGCTGTTTCAAATGAACGCTTAGAGCGTCAGCAATGGGAAGAAGGGTTTCAATTTCGAATCTTTCTTTCCCAGTCAAAATTAATGAGGATTCAAGGCCGTCAAAAAAAGTCTGTTCTACACGTAGTCCTTTCAGAAAGGTTCTTATATTCGGAATCGGTTTTTTTTTTTGTCCGGATGATGAATCAAAGTTATCAAAATTGTCCTTGAGCCCAATTATAAATTCATCGATTGCACTCAGCAAATTTAACATTGTTTTTGCAAAGACTAAGAGCTTCCTGTCTGGCCTTTCGTGGCTGTCCTAAATCGTTAGCGATAGGCATCAAAGCTTCTTAAATTTCTTGATGATTATTATTATACTCGTAATAAGGCGCTTAGTGCATCAGCTCGCGCTGATCATCTTGTTTGATAAAGACTTTTTGCAACTTTTTTGAACCTAAATGAGCACACACTCCATCTTTGAAATCTTAAGAAATTGAGTGCCGTTCATCCCAGAGTATATCTAACGCCTACATTAACAAGAGACAGCAAAAAATAAAAAAACACACAATTAGTGAAAACAGGCAAAAATTATTAATAGTAAAGCTACGTGTACACGATTGCCAGTTCTGCAAATATTGGCAGATCTGTCAGTGAAAAATTTGTCTCGAATGGCTGATAATCGTGTACACACCAAATTAATTTGCAGAAAAATCGTTTGTTCATCAATCATTATTAATACAAATTAATGTGCAGATGTGGCAATCATATGTAAACAATTTTTTTTTAATTTTCTGACGTTTCTGCGAATGTCTGGCAATAAATTAATTTACAGATCCAGTTTAAAAAACATTTGCAAATTTATTCATTAACAGATAATTTTGGCAAGGATAACAAGACAAATTTTTGACGGATACAATGTGACAATGAGCTGAAAATGAATTTGCAGATCCAAAATTTGATTTGGTGTGTACACAGCTTGCAGAAATCTACAAATGTCCGCAAATCTATTGCCAGTCATTTGGCCAAACTATTTTGTCAATATTGTCAGCCAAATATTTGGCAATAGATTTGCGGACATTTGTAGATTTCTTCAAACCGTGTACACACAAATTTAATTTTCGCTTCATTGTCCAGCTCAATTTCATAAAGACGTTTGCAGATCTGACAATGATTGTCAGATTTACCAATCGTGTACACTTAGCTTAACCCTTTCGGACCATCGCATCGCAAATGTCAGAAGGATACACAAGAAGTTTTCCCATCTTCACAACACAACTTAACTTCGATCGTAGATACACGTATGGATGCTTTTTCTGATTGTATTTTTAAAAGCGCCCTGAAACGAACACAAGGGAGTGTATGGTTTCGTTGTCCTGATCATAACTTGAGTGACCTCTTTTTTTTGTTTCAATTTGAACATAATTTCGGGGGAATGTGATTTAAAATGTTCAACAAAAGTTTTTGTTCAAAAAGAAAAATTTATAGAAATTTTCTTCTTTTTTTTGAAAATAGATCAATAGAGGTTGAGTTTTGTTTCAGCAATTTGGGGGCCCTGGTGATTGCGGGGCCCTGGGCCTGGGCCCAGTGGGCCCAGTGGTAAAGAGGGGTCTGCGTGTGATGAATAGAATCATTCAGCAAGGAAAAGGGAACATTATATAAATTTACTCTTAGATCTTCACAACTTATGAACACTACACCAAATATCTTTCCTAAAGAATTGGGGATATAATTAAATTGCATCAAATTTTGTTTCATGTTTAACGGCAGTAGCATTTTCTCAGATTAATTCAGATAAGTTAAAGTCACCTAAGACACAAATATTGTCTGAGTCAATGCAAATACTGTTGATAAAATCAATATTGGATATTTATGTTTTTCATACAATTCTATAGAGCTACTTGGAGGCATATAACTTACAATAAGGAATAGATTTGACTTATGTGGCATGTTTACTTTGAGAGAGATGCAAACCTGTTCAATGTCTTCAGATGGCAAGATTACTTCTGTACAGCACAAATGCAAGCGAACAGCACAAATTATACCACCTCCTCGAACAATATCCGTTTTTTAATGCAAACGATATTGCCGCCATAGTAACTCAAAGCAGTGACAAACATTTGTTGTGCAAGCAATTGCATTATTTGTGGAGCTAAACCCTTAGAGACGAATGACTTATTCAAATCCTGAATGAAGAAACTCTTGTTCTAGGAATGTCATCACTGCATACACGGATTCGATTTATGGAGTATACATATTGCACCTGGGATATAACTTAAGCCTTATAAAGCGTGGTTAGCCAATGAGACTACTCGTGGTGTCAAGGAAGAGGAAAAAAAAGAATTCAAGTGGAATTCCTCTCTAAGGTTGGAATAAGAGTAGACGTTGTAAAACAATGAACTGGTACAACGAACGATGGGAATGTTCGAGAAGATTTTTCGGAAATCCAAATGTAGTTGCATATATTACCAAAGTAGAAAAAATTGATAACCAGACTCAGATTCATATTGGAAGTAACTTACATATTTAGGTGGGCATTACAATTCGGGGTGAACCTGGGCCTCAACCAACATCCTTCTATATTGGAAGTAGTTTGCAGCATTTTTTCAATCGATACCCAAATTTTCTCTGCAAAACGAAAATATTTTACGTGGAATTACAAGTGCTTTAAAAAAATTTATTTAGGGAACAGTATTTTACTTTTAAAATGAAAAAAAACCTACTTTATACTCAGAAAACAATTATTTTTGCGTTTAAAAAAAAAAAAAAAGCCTGACAAACAATCAATGCACCCCACCCACCCCACCTTTGACCGAGCAAAAATGTTGAATATCTACACCTTTCCCACTAAAATTGTCAATATTTAGTCTAAGTACGTTCCCTATCTAAACAAACTTGCCTTGGCACTAAAAGTTTTACTTAAACACGATTTTCACAGTTTGTGTGAACGAAAGGTGAATATAGCTAAATGGTTTCTGTTATTCTGAGAAATTTTTTTAATTTAATACAGTGTTACCAACTACTCACAAAACCTATAAAATCTCATAAGATATTGAAAAAAACTAAATCAAATATACCAAAGGTTTTTACGAAACTTCAAAAGGATAGTTGATTGCAGTTTCTAATACATAAGTTCGGGAATGTTTAACTTCCTAGGGGGGAGAGCAATTTTGTGACAGTGTGTATGAATTGGTCACATATTGTGCAATTTGGTGCACTACCGTAGCTCTTGTGACTCTATATAGTGCGGGCTATTGGATCTCGGTGTCAGATCAAGTATATTAAAACAATAAAACAGAGCAAAAAAGTATAGCCACCATGTCAACTCGAGCCGCCCTGAACAAGCGGTCTGCTGCCTGTATGGGCATAAAACGCCAGCACACCATGTTACATGAACCGGAGGCTGAGGCGTGGGATTAAATCCAGCTCCACGCTCCTACCTTACCTTTTGGAAAATACAATCACTTTCAGCTCTCTCCCCCATCGCGCTCGGATGTTAAGCATTCCCGAACAACATACAAACGCCGAAAAAAAATTGTAATTCATGATAATATTGTTTTTTATCACAGAATAAGATGCACGCAGACCAACATAAATCAGTATTTCCGCTGTATTCACTCAAACTGAAAATCAAAACTCAATCCTAGTAATAGTTGAAATGAATAAGTGAGTTTTATTCAGTTTCAAAAGAAAAATGAATTACTTCAAACCCAATCCAAATTGTCAACTTAAAGTTATTTTTAGTCTTTTTTTTGCTATTTCAAAACTTTATGCTCTCATTACCGTAAATTTCGACATCAGAACGGGAAAAATTATCTCTTCAAAAGTATTATTACTTTACACTGCTTTCATTAACACCTGGTGCATAATCCTGCTTCCGTTGATTTTTATAATAAAAAACGAAGGCGTTGAACTCTTTCTTAAAAAACCTCTAACGGAAACGATCTCATCACTTATCTTATTTATTGATACCTGTGGTTTCATACTTGTTGTTATGTTGAACTGGGTTAACCGAGATGGGCTGGTTCAAACCATTCGCAGCTACTTTGCGGTGCAAGGAGTGCCATTCCAAAGGCATAATGTTCCACCGGTAGAAATGAAGAAACTTCGCAATTTGATTTTATTCAAAACTTATACCACACTTTGGAGAATGTTTGCTGTAGTATTAATTGGAGTAATGAATTCCGATACACATCTTACAGGAAAATACATCGCAATGATTTGCTTTACGTCTTTTTGCTTTGGTATGTTTGTTCTTTCATCGCACCAGTTCTTCGTGGGTGTTGTACTGTCTTGGATTAATTTCGAGAAACTGAATGAAAATTTGAACCAAATCTTGTTACAAATAAAAACCATATATCGAAAGATAAAAATAAAAAATCGAAGAGGATTGACAATGCAAAAGTATTGTGACTTGGCCGACGAAATTGATGAAATATCACGGTGCTATGCACAAAATTATAAGTTCACCAGAAATGTGATTAGATTATATGAATTTCAGTGGGTGGCAAAAGTGATCTCATTTTTCGTTTCGGAAATAAGCCTGCTTTTCAGCATATTGATATTGATTAGAGGGAAAGTGGTTACGAAATCTCCTCTCCGAATAATTCTTACCACTCAAAGCTTTTTCATCAGTATTGTTGATTTCCTGATTCTAGTATACTATTGTGACAAGGCAGTGACAGTATCTACGTACCCAAGGATCATATTGGCAGAAATTTCGACGATGAACTCGTCATTAGATGAGCGATTGGACCAATCCGTGAGTATTTCAATTGTCTCATACATCATTGATTTCAAATGCATAGCGAAAGTTTATAGTTTTGGCTGTGTGGGAGAATGATTTCAAACTATTTTTATTATCTTTGTACTTTTGATTTCAGTTGGAACAGTTCCTGTTGATTCTGATGCGAGAACAGCTTGAATTTAAAATCGCTGGTCTGTTTTGTTTGAATGGATTCTTTTTTCTTACAATGATTGCATCAATTTCTAACTATTTGCTTATACTTGTTCAATTTGACTACCGAGATTTGTAAGGCTGTGGAAATTTCATTTAAAATTTATTTAATCGATTCATTAGATAATTACACTGTGTGACACGATTTTTCTAACAAAAAAATATTATGTGTTTTGAATTCCTTATTCCATTGTTGAAAACATTGTCCATTGATAGATATGGTTGTCTAACATGTCTCGTTTCTAAGTTATAGTGTCAATACGGTTCTAAAACAAGCTTTAAAGCTGTTTTATTCAACAATGGCAGCCAATATCCTTCCATACCTATTGCATATTCAGTGATTTTGAAAGAAACATATGAAAACATGAAACTAATTTTATTTAGACTAAATCAAATACAAAGAATACTACTTAAAAGTATGAGCTGATTTAAAAGTTATTGCACAAGAGAAAAAGTTAATATTTCATCATTTTCTTTTGGTTCATTTTTTATATTGATCACTTAAACATCAGCTATTTTTATTCGTTGTCACTTATAAATATATATAACACATTTTTTTTGTGTAAAATAATAATTTAAATAAAAACTATGATATACAATTTTGATACTGTCTTTATTTATTTACTAGCCGAAAATACCCGGCGTTGCTTTGGTTTCTTTTTGCCAAGGCTTCATACCTACAAAGCTGGAAATATCCAAAGAAGAAAAATCCAATTTTTACTTTTTAATTTTATCTTTACTTCTTATTAACTTCTGTTTTCTGTACAATTGCCGTTTTATTGCAAAGACATCAATATGAATTTAAAGATTTCCAGGAAGCGCCTGAGAAACCCAATGGCAGAAACAAAAAGCAACAAATTACAGCAAGAATCGGATTATAGGTTTAAAAATTCTTAGAGCGAATCCGAATCCGATTCGTGCGATTTTCTATTATAATTTGTTGCTTGTTTCTTCCATTGGCTTTTCTTCAGGCGCTTCCTGGGAGTCTTTAAAAATAATGTGAACGATGAAGTGAATTTGCATTTGTCAGTTCATCCGATCCCATTTGTCATGCAAATTTACTGCCATTCGAATGCCAGTGCTGACAGTCAGTCCAATGAGCGTCAATTTCTTCAATTTGCCATTGACATTTTTCTGAATTACGTCAAATTAGCTCATTAGTCATTTAGAGCCAGTTTTTCAGTGCAGAGTTGTCCTTTGGTAAGAATTTTCGAGTTAACCCATACGATCATGAGTTATGTCAGAGTTACCTCTTCACCATAGGATAACTCTTCACTGAAAATTTGGCCCTTAGGAAATGGCAAAAGGAAACCTAGCATTGCACTTACTTTCGGCGCTGATTGAAGAATTAATACTCACCTCTCTATATGTGCACTCACCACTCTTACATTGCGATTACTTCATCTTCGATCGCTCCTACATAACAAAACCACTTGTGCAGTGTCAAATCCATGCGCGAGTTTCAACACCACTTGAAAATAAATTTCACCGACATGTCATTTGAAGGACATGGAATTTTTGGTCTCCGTCAGACTTTCGGTAGATGAGACCACAGGTGAGCTTTCGAACGACTAAAAGTAGATATCTGTCAAATCATAAACAGCTGAAAAAACGGAACCAAAAGAAACCAAAAGAAAATAGCACTCCACATAATCTTCTGTGAACTATTTTTTTTTTTTAACTGCTATGTACTTTACTTACAACAAAAACCCAACAAAATACAACGAAGAGTCATGGGATTTCACAAACAACAAAAAATGACACGAAAGTGATCTATATCGTGTTAGATACTTTCTTGAACGCACCCATTTTTCTTTTCACTGATTATTTCTGTTTCCATGGACTTGGCAAAGACAACCTTGGTTCGACTCACCATGGAAACAGAGCAGGGTTGCAATTCTGATCTGATAATTATTATTATTCTAAATGTCATTTGGAAGATAAACAAAGGTTGGTAAGTACGAACAATTTTTTAAATTATAAGATTTCGTAGATATTTGTTATTTTTTAGGTTTTCAGTATAGCCTATAACCAAACCATGGTTATAGGCTACCGTATGGCATAATTTTCGGGCCAATTAAATAGGTAAGTTTAAAGATTTGCTCTTTCTTAAAAATTTTGTGTCGAGCAAACCAAAAAGCTCTTTTATGTGTATAATAATATAGAATATAGATAGTACATCAATTTATCATAACCTTAAAATGATACGTGTTACAAAAAATCTATTTAAGTTTTTGTGTTCAGTAGCTCTATTTTGACAAAAAATAGCCGTTTCATTAAATGTTAGATCACAAAAAAAGAATTTGTCACACAGTGTTATAATTTCAATAGCTTATACCTTTACTATATTTTTTTTAAACTCATCAATTTGTAATAGATATTTGAACAATTTTAGTTCTTTAAGAATTATCTTAATTTTTGAAGTTTTTAGTAACTTTTAGAACATGTACTTAGATTTTTTGGAATAGTATAATTTTATGTCGAAACATGATTTTTAAGAATCCGTTTTTAGAAAAAGTGAAAAATAATGAATCGGTCTTTGAAAAACTAACTAATAATGATTTAGATAAAGCTTACAGCAGATTATAGGTATTAGAAATTGAAAAAAATTGTGCATCTTATATTTTCGATTAGCCATATTAGAGTTTGTTTCTATGTTTTAAGTAATTTTACGAAATTTTTACTAATTAATACTCAGCTGGCAACCCTGCATCAATTAAAAAAAGCGATATTGCCGAAAACAGTTGACTTGATTGTTGTGCTTGGCATTTGCAAGTACGTGATAAGCAGTCGTGCCAATTTTTTCATTTGCGATTAGAAGTAGCTATATGTAATATAATGTATTTCGAACGTAAAAGATTGGGCCTAGCTGATTTCTTATAACCATGCCTTGAGAGAGAATTGAGGAAACCTACAATTTTGTCCCGCTTCTGAACGGCTAATCGAGAAATTGCTTTTTATGGTAATGAGTTTATTAACGGAGGACTTGCCTATTCCTCGCGAAGGCGATAAACTTGGAAAAACATTTTTGCCTCTGTTGGGATTCGAATCACGAACCTCTGGGTTAATAGCCACGAATACCACCATCTGTGATATTATCATTCATATTGTAATGTACTGTAATTTACACCCCACATTTAAGAAAAATTCCCTAAGCAAAACCCAAACGTTCAACCGATTGAACAAAGTGGCATCACTTTAATGTGCATCTATTATAAGGCGTTGCTTGTGAGTGAGTATGTGTGCGCAGAAACATACCGGCATATACCCATATTATGGTTGGAGAATGGTTTATAGCTGACTACTGGAAAACTCTCGACAATCGAAAATGCTGGAAAACTCTCGATGTAAAACGCTTTTCTATATAAAGAGACCACTGATGCAACCAGAGAGCTAGTTACAATATATGTATAAACTTTGATTGTCAACCATCAAACAATGAGGAATAGCTGGCAAATGTGACAAGTGATCATCCGTAGTATTTGCGCAGACCAAGTTTTTTTTTCTGCAAAACTTAAATATTTTGCATGCAATTACGAGTGCTTTAAAAAATGAATTTAGCAAACAGCATTTTACTTTTATAATAAAAAAAAACCAGCTTTCAACTCAGAAAAGAATTATTTTTGAATTAAAAAAAAAAAAAAAATCCTGTCCCACCCGTTTCACCATTGACCAAGGGAAAAATTTGAAAACCTACTTCTTCCTCACTAAAATCGTCAAAATTTGGTCTTGTCTTTGTACTAAATGTTTTACTGAAACACGATTTTCGTAAATTGTGTGAACGAAAGTTTACTTCCTTCCCCCAAAAGCTCTGCTTTGATTGAAAGTGGAAATGAATTTGCTAATATTATTACGTAAGCTTTCCCAATTTTCAAATTTCTTTCCTCTTCCCCATAGGCTTTTTTGCATGATTGAATGTGATATTAAATTAATACTGCTACGCCCAATACCGAATAGCGAATAAACATATCACGACTATCTTCATTCCCAAAACCGAATTGACGTGTATCAATACAAAAAAGAATGGTGTTTTTTGTAATTTATATACAATTAGACTTAACAATTTCAATCAAGGAACGCTGCGTGCACGCAAACCAAAATAAGTGAATTACTTTGATTACTAAACAAAATATAGGTACTTATCTAACGCACTCATATAGTAAGTTAGTAAGTTGTGTTAAGATTCAAAAGTAAAATGAATCCGCTCAAACAAAGTCGCCTGTTGAAACTCGTTTCAAATTATTTTATAGTGATTTCAAAATTTTATGCAGCCTTGACCATTGATTTTAATACAACTACCAGAAAAATAACTGTATCAAAATGTTTCCTATCCTATACTACCATCATAAATATCCTGTGCATTATTATGTTGCCGCTTTTGTATTTAATGACAGGTGAAGGAATTGAGCTATATCTGAAAAAACCTTTGGTTCAAACGCTCGGTTCATTTTGTTTCTGTGTGGAAGCAGTTGGGATCGTACTCGTTGTAATACTAAGTTGGTTAAAGCCGGGTCGACTGATGGAAATCAAACGCAGCTATTTTGCGGTGCGAGGAACGCCTTTCGAAAATCATAACGTCCGATTGGCAGAAATGACGATACTTCGCAATTTCATTTTCCTCAAGTGTATAACTATATTTTGGCAACTGGTTGCTGATCCGCTTACAACAGCATCAAGTTTTAATATCCACCTTACAAACAAAAGCATTGCAATGATTTGTTTAGTTACATTTATCCATGGCAAGTTCGTCGTATCCGTTAATCAGTTTTTCTTCGGTTTGCTACTGTCTTGGGTTAATTTTGAGAAACTCAATGAAAATATGAACCAAATCTTGTGCCGAGTAAAAAAGATTCATCGAAAGACAAAGATCAGAGCTCCGATAGGACTATTGATGGAAAGTCCTTGGGATCCGGCTGACGAGATTGATGAAATATCACGATGTTATAGACAAAATTATAAGTTTGCAGAAAAGATTATAAATTTTTATGAGTTGCATTTATTAGCATCACTGTCTACGTTATTTGCTTCGAACATAACAGCGGTGTTCATTGTCCTTATAATAATTAGTGGAAAGTTATATTCCAAATCATTTTTTGAGATATTCATAAGTGTTCTAGCTATTGGTGTTTATTTTATTGATTTTTGGATATTGATCCACTTTTGTGAGAAGACGGTTGCAGCATCCCAGTACCCGAGGCTTGTGGTTGGGGAAATGATGAGCCTGGCGTTAGACAAACGTTTGCACCAAGCGGTAAGTAAAATAACTCGGGAAGTTGGGTATTCTGTGTGTATAATATTTTTATTTATAGTTGGAGAAGTTTAACTTGAGTCTCATGCGTGAAAAACTGGAGTTCAAAATTTTTGGATTATTCTGTTTGAATGCAATGTTTTTTTGGGAAACGGCTTCGTCGATGCTGAAGGGTTTGTTGATCTTAATTCAATTTGACTATCTAAACTTGTAAAACCGTCGTAGCTTTATGTGTATGTAATAAAACTTTAAATTAATTGGGTAAGTTTTGGCTTTTGATTAATTCAAATAGTTTGGCATGTACCTAGACGTTAATTAGGAAATAAACTGCAGAATCAATAACACCAGCTGCGATACCACTGAAAACACACTGGGTGGCAAACGTTTTCCAAGTACATTGCGACCAATGCAATTCCACCATTTCAAACTATTTGAGATTTTAAAAACAGAAAAGTTTTTCAGTTCTAACAACAAAATAATAAAGTCAAAATTGGAGTAGAATATTAAAATTTTGTTCGGTTCAAATGGATTTTTTAATAAATACGGTGACGCAACAAGGCGGGCAGCCCTCGAGCGCAGCGGATTTCTCACGACCATGTCTTGGGAGGGAAAGTAGGAAACCTCCAATTGTATGCCAATTGGGATGTTGGAAATGGAAAAAAATATATCGATATATCGTATCGATATTATATCAAAAAAATATCAATATCGATATATCGAATCAGAAAAATATCGATATATCGATATATCGATATATTTTAAATAATGAACTGTAGTAGTAGTAGTATAGTGACTTTAGTCAGCAATATTTATAAAATTGATGAGCATAATTACAATTATAATTATTTTGGGATATCACTAATTCTAGCGTTGGCTCTTGCCGTCAGCCAGAAAAAGAAAGTTAAACATATATTTTGCACAGTTTTATATAAATTCAAATTATTCAGATTGTTAAAATTGCAATTGTGAATTCTGTAAGTAATTTTGTTGTTGATTAGAATGCTTCGTTCATTATTTGGCTTCAGTAGCTTAGAGCTGAAGTGACGAATTTGGCTAGTGCGGTCCAGTTCAGTCCATTTAGGATTTCTTTGACTTCCTATACGTTCAAAATACATTTGTTTAAATAAAAGTGGCGGATCGATTTTAATATAGGGCAAACTCCTAGAAAATGGAAAACATCTTCGGTTGCCTGGAGGTTACATAAGTTGCATTGGGTTTGTTCGTTGGCGCCATGTGGTTGGTAATTTAAACGAAGCAGTTCTCCTCTAGTCTTAAAGATAAGGGATATAAACTTAATCGGTATTTGATCGTTGAAATAATTGTTAGAACCCATAGTTAATTGTAGTTCTTTGTATAGAATTCGGGATTCACTTTGACGAGCTGACTCCGCGAAATTAACACACATTTGCACTTCTATTTTCTCCAATAACGGTGGGAAAACATTTTCCCAGGTTTCGGGATCCATCTCTAATAATCGAATGCCATGTTCCAGACCAATGAGGGTCCATTCTTCAAAAAATTGTGTTCTTTCCGCAAGTAAAGATCTTGCGATAGCATGACTTGGGAGTGCCAAAATGAATATCAGTGCAACTCCTGTTTCTAAATGAATGATATAATTTGGCGTGCTCATAGGGAGCCAAAACGTCTTCTTGATAAAGTACTTTAGTAGTTTTTTGACTTCTTCGTACTGCAAGAATCCCCATACTTGAGCAGCATAGCAGAGGATCGATCTCATAACTGCTTCAAAAAATTTGAATTTGACGCTGGGAGCAATATTTTTTTTGCTGAGAACTCCGTTCCAATTGCAGTTGATAGCCTTTTTTGATTCTGACAGCTTCTCTTGCAAATGCTTTTTGAACGATAGCGATGGCGTAATGATAACACCCAAGTATTTATATTCTTTCACCACCTCGATGTCCGTATTCATAAATTTCCATCTCTCTTCTCTTGCGTATCGTCCAGTGCCGTTTCGGAAAATCTTTATTTTTGATTTGCTAGTGTTAACAGTAAGGCTCCATAGCTGGCAGTACAATTGTAATTTGTTAATCATGATTTACATCATATTTGGAGTCTCAGCGAACATGACAATATCGTCAGCGTATAAAAGTGCTTTTATTTTAGTACCAGCAAAACAAATACCACCGGGAAGGTAGCTTGTGAGGTCATCCAGGAAAAGTGAGAAGAGAAGCGGGCTCAAGAGGCAACCTTGTTTAACTCCTGAAGTCGATGAAAACCAATCTGATACTTCGTTTCCATCCCATATTGCCGTTAAGTTATTTTCATACAGCCCTCTTAGCATTGCTATCATTTTTTTTTTTTTATAGAACAGAGCTTTACGATCAATTGAGTCGAAGGCAGCCTTGAAATCAATGAAGAAGGCGTATAGTTTTTTACTTTTGTTAAAGTATGAACGAGCGATACAGGTGAGGGAAAAAATGTGATCTACTGTAGAGTATCCTTTTCTGAATCCGGCTTGGAATTCACTTAAAGTGTTATTTTCTTTCCATATCGTAAGTCTGTCTAGGAGCACGCCAGTAAAAACCTTCATGTCACAGTTCATGAACGAAGTTCCTCTGGGAAGATGATATTTCTTTGGAAGCTTTCAGGGAAGTTTTCATTTGCGAAAATGTAGTTGTAGGCTTTCGTTAATTTCTCTACAAAGAGTTCGGAAGAAAACTTATAGAATCCGTATGGGCTCTATCGTCACCTGGAGCCTTGTTGTTCTTGCATCTTTGTAACACAAAACACAATCCTCACCTCTTGAGTTGAAAAAGCTCGATCAAGGATCTCATTTTCGATCCATGGGTACGCAAATTGAAATTGGTTTAGATTTTCTTGATTTGAAAGAAGCCGTTTATGTAAATAATGAATTGTACGCCCTTTAAAATGAGAAAAAATAATAATAAAAAAAGTAGTAAAAAAAACAAACATAGAGAATTAATTTTTTTTTTTGGTATTTTTATTAATTAAACCAATATTTTTCAGATAAAGAAAGCAGAAAAACTCTTTGATTTATTTTTCCAACTGATTATGTTTTCCAACTATGAGAAATGTATGCAAGGTATTTTAGTTACATTATATAGGAAAAGGCCCATACAATTCATGTGACGCAACAAGGCGGGCAGCCCTCGAGCGCAGCGGATTTCTCACGACCATGTCTTGGGAGGGAAAGTAGGAAACCTCCAATTGTATGCCAATTGGGATGTTGGAAATGGAAAAAAATATATCGATATATCGTATCGATATTATATCAAAAAAATATCAAGTATCGATATATCGAATCAGAAAATTATCGAGTTGAATCCAATAACGAAAAAAAAACTTCAAAAAAAAAATTTTTTTAAAAAGTCGTTTTTGTAATTTTTGGTTTTCTCAAAAACTACAGGTTATTTTGGCATCCTGTTTTTTGTGTTTGATCAAAAATAAGTAAGAGCATTGAAAATAAGCCAGAAAAATATTACTTAATTACGTAAAATTTTGAAAAAAAATGGTTTGAAGAAAAAAAATTATGTTTTTTTTTTCAAAATTTTGACTTTGAAAATTAATATTTCAAAAACTATTCAAATGAACAACTTATTTTGAGATTTTGTTTAATGAATAGGTTTTTGGCTTTTCAAAATGCTATAGCACGACTCTGTAGGTATTACCGTTATTTTTAAATAATATTTTTTCCATTTTTAGTGATTTTTTTCTTAAATGGCCCCTCCCGCCTAAACGGGGGAAAATGGACCCCCCCCTCCCATACGATTTTTTGCTTGTCTAGGTCCAAACTACACACCCTATCTTTTTGTCACACCTTATGCGAATCACCCTGTATATTCTTTTGCACAATCATTACATCCGATAGAATAAATTCCTGACTTTTGAAGTTGGTCAATTTTATCCTTAGATCCTCCAGTCAGATTTTTTATTTTTATTTCGCTGCACTCACTCATACGGATATTATATTTATTAAAGATTGGTTTTATCTTAGATGTTATTTCTGGATAGAAATAAAATTTTGAATATTTCTTTTCGTCATTTCCTTCATTCCTTATTAGATCTAAAGTTGTATAATTTCTCAATTCTTGTTTTCTTCTATGTGCAATTGTTAAATCTTCAATCAATTCTTCAGTATATCCATTAATTTTGGCTATGTCTTTAATTTTTTGGAATTCTTTTATTTTTGTTTCTATAGTCATTGGAATATTTAGAGCTCTAAAAATCATTGAGTGAAAAACTGACATCTTATGTTCAAAGGAATGGAAATAAAAATAAAAAATCTAATTGGAGGATCTAAGGATAAAATTGACCAACTTAAAAAGTCAGGAATTTATTCTATCGGATGTAATGATTGTGCAAAAGAATATATAGGACAGACAAGAAGACCTATTCTAAAAAGATTTAAAGAACATTTTGCACATCTTAAATATAATGAAAAAGAAGAGTCAAGTGTTGCAGAACATATGCTAGAAAATAGTCATAGCTTTAGTTTGCAAAATTTAAAACTAATAAGAAATGTAAATAGCAATTATGAATTAGATGCTTTTGAATCATTTTACATATTTAAAAACAAAAAAAATCTAATGAATAGTGATGATGGACCAATCAAAGATTCAATATTCAAAAAATTTTTTAATAGATTCAACTCAACTCAACTGTAACTTTGTTTAGAAACATTTTTGTTTATTATTAGTTTTTTGACAAATAATTTAATTTAATTTAATTTTATAAATCTCACTGACGATGGAAGCATTGCTTCTGAAATGTACATCTGAGGAAATAAAATAAGTGTTTTAACTGTTAAAAACTTTACTAATCTTTTCATTTATTAGATTAAAAAACACGTGGAATATCTCAACTAAAAAACTCACCTTTTCGATACATGAATATTTATATCGATATATCGATATATCGGTGAAAAAAATATCGTCGATATATATCGATATATCGAACGAAATATATCGATATTTTTTTATATCGATATATTTTTGACATCCCTATATCGAACCACGATCCTCCTGCGTAACAGACAGACATGCTTTCCACTACGCTTCGGAAGCTACTTCATATTTTTTAAATCTGTATGGAATTTGAATTTACAAAAATGGTATTCGAATGTCAAATAATGTTAGTATGGCACAAACTGGTACCCGTGGTTGGCGGATTGCTGCTGTTAACCCAGAAGTTCATGATTCGAATCCCAACAGGGACAAAAATGTTTTTCCACTGGTATCGCCTTTCGCGAGGAATTGGCATGTCCTCTGTTAGTAAATTCATTGCCAAGAATTGCGCTTTCTTGATTATCCATTCGGACCCGGCAGAAAATTGAAGGCTTACTTCATTCTGTTTCAAGGTATATGGTTGTGAGAAATTTGCTAGGCCCTGGGTCTCCTCGCTCTTTTGCGCCACAATATTAATTTTATTTATTTATTTCTGGCGCAAACTGACTTGTCCCTACTTAGACCTTTAAAAGTTTCAAGTTTGAGTTGGATTAGATAACGCTCGATGGTGTCAATACTCACTCAAAGTTTCAAATATCAAAGATCTAGTCTAGATCTAGTTCGCAAAGAAACAACTAACCTTGACCTCTGTAGTGTTCTAGGCGGAGCCAAACTGAGTATCTCTAAATGATTTTAATGCTGAATCAAAAACTAATAAACTGAAAATTTCTCTAAAAGCCCACGTTTTTGATTTAATATTTCCTTAATTTCCAACAAATTCAAGTTTAACTTTGTCTTTGAGCCTTCCTTGTAACATTCAACCAGAAATAAAGGGTTGTTATTCTTTTGTTTTTATGCATCGGATTGAAATTTGGAATCAAACGGCTTTTTGACATTGAGTAGTTAAAGAATGCAACCCCATAAAAGGTGTTCGTTACTTTTGCGCTATGGTAAAGCCCTAAAAGCGGATTTGAAACTAATAACAGACTTCTGAAAATTTTTGATGTGCTGTGCTGAGCTCAAATCTAGTCAGAGAGTTGCTCTTTTGAGTTTCGTATTTGCTTTATTAAATTTTCATGTAAGACACCCTGAACTGAACATTCAGAAAATGATCAAAGAGTGGATATATAAAAAAAAAGCTGATAGGCTACCACCGAAAACACTTGAAATGAGCTAGAACGATGACTTTGAACAAACTGTTTTACAACGAAATGCCGTGGTATTATACAGGGAATCAGTTCAACGAAGGAAACAAGGACAAGTTGTTCTTTGTTACGCACAAGCGTGTTCCACAGATGAACAGGATGGTATCACACAATGAACACCGCAGCCAAAGATAGTATTTGCATTCGGGCTTTCTATTTGTCAAAGTTTGTGTCCCAACATCATTCCAACAACTGCAAACTTTTAATGGCATACTATGAGGCACGAACAAAGGGATCTATCATTGTTTGGGATTGCTTTTTGACATTCAATAAATCCACACTCTCAAAGATACGAATACTGCTTTGCAAAATATTGTCTGAATGTTTTCCACATTAATTCAATCTTTCACCATCACTTTGCAATAAAAATTTCTTCTACTAGTGGCAGCTGCCCCTATATATAGGAAAGCTTGCCACATATGAGAACTTTTCAGCCGTTTATAGGAAAGCACGAGAAAACTCTGACAATTATAACAGTTTATAGGAAACTATACAGGAGAACATTCTAGCAGTTTAGAACAGTTTATAAGAAAGCTCCTCCCAATTATCATATGTGTGGAACTTGCTCGTCTATACAGTGTCTCCTTAAAGTATGGGTACTAATCAGTTATATTATTGTGTGCAACGCCTTCCATTGGATGTTTATTACAATATCCTTTTGAATTTATGATAAAAAAGATCAAAAATTTCTGAAAACATTAGTCAAAATTTAAAAAAATTATTTTTTCCAAATACTGATAGACAAAAAAGTTAAACTGATTTTCAATATTATCATATTGAAACTAATAAAAAACACTTTTTTGTAATTTTTGTTTTTTATTAACAATAATATCACAACATTTATTATAAATCAGCAACGCGTTTCGGAATTTTATTCCATTTTTTTTGTCACAACTAAGTGAAACATTTTGAGAAAAAAAGGGTTTGGTGGTTCAGGCTATAGATCCATATAAGGTCAGACAGACATACAGACAGACGAAAAAATTGCAGGACTCACTTTATATTCGTTTACTCCATCGCAGTAAGTCTTTCTTCACGATTGCTAATCTTTTTTCATAGTATCTACCTACATAATAATCGCAAGTAAAAAGTGAACATGTAAGAAATGTGCAGCTATTTTTTCTTTTTTTACTCTTCAAGTTTTTGTTTTCTTGGACAATAAAACTAGGTATGGATACGAAATCAAGTCTGGAGTAAGCTAATTATTATTATCTATTATTCAGTCTCCTTTCCAGAGAAGCCCCAAATGCAGAATTCGCTTGCCTAAATATTTCGCAAATCATCCCGTTAAAAAAAAAATAATAATTTCTTTTTCTGTTATATTATGTCTGACATTCCTATTTTGCTTCGTTGTAAAAAAAGTGCCCAAAATAAATCTGGCTTAATGGCGCTTTTAAATTTCCTTAAGCTTAGGGCTTTTAGTACTTTCGTCTTTTTTTCAAAACACAAACCGGAAAAGCAGTTTCAGTTCAAAATAGATTCGATGAAGCTCTTGTCGAGCTTACAAAAGCTATTTCAAGTTTTGCGATGTATTTGTAAGGAGTACAAAATGCTCTCTTTTAAATTCGCTTTTGCTTTTGGTACTTTTGATGCAACACAAAAAGTAGAAAGCTTTGGTTTGAATCTATTCTGATTCTGATACTTAAAAAAAAAAAAAGGAATACTTTCAAACATTTTTCTGTCTTTGAAGTTGTTGTAAATACAACAGCTACATGAAACTAAAGTGGATTTCATCCGTCAGTTGTATGACTAATTTAATTTTCATTGAAATAAGGACGCTGTTAACGAGAAAGGCATTGAAAAAATAACAGTAGTTATGTTGAAGTTTTTTCTTCAGATACAAACGGACAGTTTTATAAAGAGAGTTCAAACTCTGATTTCGGTTTAAGGCAGAGGTAAGCCATCAGCTCGGTTATACAGTGTTGTAAATTGGACCTTTGTATATTGAAACTATATGTAGACTTTTGGACTGGTGGCGAACCTATTTTCTCCGGTCCAACTAAGCAGTGTCCGTTAAAAGTTATTGGTTTCACCACTGTCTGTAGAAAAGCGAAAGCTGCGACACCGCGTTCCTCCTCTCCATAACAATTTTAAAAGTGTGAACTTCCTATTTTTAATATATACATACAATGATTGAACGGAGTTTATTTTTATCCACTTTATTGTGCCGTTTAAGCTTTAATAACGGCATATAGCATTGAAATACATACTGTAATGTACAGCCAGTGGACATTCCACAAAATGGGTTATTTTTGGGCCACTGTGTGTGCGGACACAAATACAATTGAGGAAAATGTCTTTACGAGTTGGTGTAATGCGCGGCGGATAAGCGTTGTTTATTCAGTGTATCCCGTAATTCGTATTACATACTTTGGCACCACTTTTTGACAATTTAAAAATGGCTAGCTTTGGTGTACCCTAACATTTGTTAAATTCGATTACTCTGCAAATGCTGATGGTAGAGACTTAATTTTGGACCTAATTTTTTGTAGAGATAATAATCTTTAATACTGTATTTAAATTGGGATTCTATAGGCTTAAAGTTGCCAGATTTTAAATGGTGTTCAAATTTTCTTCCAGTGTCCAGTGCTATCTCGCTGTGAATTCAGTGTCCGGTGCTATCTCACTGTGAATTTAGTGTCCAGTGCTATCCCGCTGCGAATTTAGTGGCTCCTGCTTTCTCAGAGCAAACGCTAACGTGTTCTAGTTTCATTTCAGGAATCATCAAGCCAGGAGAGAACTACCGAAACCCAGCGTTATTTCGAGTCCAAAAACTGAAGACCCAGAACCAAGAACCATCACCACCAATTGAGTCCGGATCCCAAGACCTGAGATCCCAATTGTCAATTGAACATCATTTGATAACCAAGTCGTGAAATCCGGACACTTCTGCATCCCAGGCAGACCTAAGAGTGGAACTTTCCTCATCCAAAGAAGCCTCACTATAACCTATCAATACCTACCTAATACTTTTCAATACATTGGAATTATGAACTAGAATTAAATCTTAAAACCATTGTATAAAAATTATAAAAGAAAACTATTTTCTGAATATCGAAAATAAAACTAATTTCAATAAATTATAGTTTTGCTGCTTCTTTAGAAGACATTCGATCCGCTGAGCCTACCACAGCCTTTAACAAAAAGCATCCTCACAACGCACAGTCCCAATTTCATGATGAATACTGCAACCTGCTTTACTCCGAAGAACCGAATTATTTTGATGACTCGAACTTTTGTAATATGATTTCAATAATTTTTAAAGTTCGTTGTGGGCTTCTCAATCTCAATCTCATTGCTTTGTTTTTCTTGAAAATGACTAACAACTTTTTAAATACTTATCCTCTAGCCTATAATAACCGAAGCGAAAAATTGAGAGTTATGCTTAATGTTTTGAGTAGACAGTGTGATGGGTTGAAAGTTTGCCACATTAATGCTCAAAGTTTGCACGGTAAAATTGATGAGTTTAGAGACGTGTTTGCAGAGTCAAAAATTGATGTTATATGTGTGTCTGAAACATGGTTCCAAGATGAAATATTGGATGTTGTATACAATCTACCGGGCTACAAATTATTGCGCGCTGACAGGCATAATCGTATGGGTGGTGGTACGGCAATCTATATCCGCAACTGCATTCAATTTAAATTAATTACTAAATCTGAAACGTCGTCCTTGGTTGAGTACTGCTTAGTAGAAATACACAATCCTGTGAGTAGTTGTTTGTTCGGAGTAGTTTATCGTCCCAACAAGTATATAGATTTGGCGAAGTTTTACTCGGAGCTCGAACGGTTCTCATCCCTTTATTCTGAAATCATCTTATGTGGTGATTTTAATTGTGATTTGCTTCAAAAAAATACATCACAATCTTTTCTTGATAAAATGAAAACGTTAAATTTGTATCCAGTAAATATAACCAATCCAACACACTTTTCCAACACAACTTCCACTCTATTAGATTTATTTCTAGTTAATAACTCTAACAACACTCTACTTTTTTCTCAACTTGAGGCACCTGGCTTTTCAAAGCATGATTTAATCTTTGCAATTTTCAAAGTTATCCCAAAGGTTGCCACATCAGTTTATAAATACAGAGACTTTAGGGCAGTTAATGTTTTCAACTTAGAAAATAGTATAATGCAAATTGACTGGCAAAGCATTTACTTAATGTCATCACCAGATGACCAAATTTTTTTCTTGCAGTCTTCGATAAATCATCTTTTTAACCTGCATGTGCCGATTAAAACTAAACTCCAAAGGTGTGATCAAAAATCTTGGTTCACTCCAGAAATATCAGCTGCTATAGAGCAAAGAGATCTGGCTTTCAAGCGTTGGAAGCGTTTTCGTCTCCCTGAAATGCTTTCGACTTTCCAGACTCTAAGAAAAACTGTTGCTATAAAAGTCAGAGAAGCTAAATACAGACTGTACTCAAAACGCCTTAACAAAAGTTTACCATCGAAAACGTTGTGGAAAAACATTCGAGAACTTGGCGTAGGTCGACAAAAAAATCATTGTTCTCCGGATGTATGTCCCGATGACTTAAACCAAAAGTTTGCACTTGTTCAAAATAACGTTTCAAATTTAGCCTTTCGGGTTGTTGACCCCGATAGCGAATCTTTGTGTAGTGCAGGAAATTCACTGGCTGATGGGAATACCACAGGTCATAATCCTGACTTGGGGAGGAGCGCGGCAAATGCTGTGGCTACGAATGCAACCTTTCGGGTTGTTGACCCCGAAAGTGTAAGTTTGTTTCAATTCCAAAGGGTGGATGATGCTGATGTATTGGGCGCGGTCCTTAAAATAAAATCGTCTGCTACAGGTTTCGATGGAATGCAGCCACAATTTGTTAAAATGATTTTACCCCACATCTTACCTGTTCTCACGCACGTTTTTAATACCATACTAATGACATCGTATTTTCCTTCATCTTGGAAAGAAGCAAAAGTAATTCCAGTCCTTAAAAAACCGGCTACCCGTTTGACTCAACCTGAGTTCAGACCTATATCGATTTTACCATTTTTATCTAAGGTACTTGAAAAAATCTTACATGAACAAATTTCTAATTTTCTACGAAGAAAAAAATTATTGTGTGATCAGCAGTCAGGCTTTAGACCAAATCATAGTTGTGTCTCTGCTATTCTTAAAGTTTCAGATGATATAAGAGCCGCAATGGACGATGATTTAGTATCATTTCTTGCACTTCTTGACTTCTCCAAGGCCTTCGACACAGTTGACCACAGGATACTGATATCAAAATTAAAAGATCAGTTTCAGTTTTCAAACACAGCGGCGAGACTTATTTGTTCATACCTTAGTGGACGAAACCAAGCAGTTGTGATAGACGAAAAAGTATCTCGGCCCTTAAAACTTGCAACAGGGGTTCCCCAAGGGTCAATTCTTGGCCCTCTGTTGTTCTCAATTTTTATAAATGACCTTCCTGTTCAGGTGAACTACTCGTCACTTGATTTGTACGCCGATGATGTTCAAGTTCGACTCAGCTGCAAGCTAGGTATGATTGAAGATGGGGCTCATAAATTAAACACTGACTTGAAAAGCATACTAGCATGGTCTGAAACAAACAACCTTTGCCTTAATCCTAGGAAGTCTAAATGCATTATAATCTATAAAAACAAACTGGATTTCAGCTATCGTCCTGCACTTTATCTTGGAACAGAACAACTGGAATATGTTGAGAAGGTCAAAAATCTTGGCATCTTATTTAACTCAACCCTCACTTGGGATGATCACATCAAAATGGTCATTGGCAAAATATATGGTGCCTTACGAAGTCTTTCCCTATCAAAGCATTTCACCCCTCAACCTATTCGACTTTACTTAGCGAAAACTTTAGTCGTACCGATCATCACATACGGTTGCCAAATTTTCAGTGCCCATAACTCTGAAACTAAAAGAAACTTAAATGTGGCTTTCAATAATGTATGTCGTTATGTTTACAATCTCCGAAGATATGACCACGTGTCTAACTACTCGAATAATATTCTTGGCTGTAGCCTATACCAATACTTCAATTATTTTTCTCTGAAAACACTAAATAATATTATTAGTATCAATGAACCATCATATCTCTCTGCAAAAATACATTTCGCAAGATCACCTCGCTCTTTTATGTTGCTACAACCCACATTCAGTTGTAGAAACTCGGAGCGTCAATTTTTCGTGAACGTTATCAGGCAGTGGAACAATTTACCCTACTCTCTAAGAAGACTTCGCGGCACCAAGCAGTTTGATGCGGCTCTATTCAGATACTTGGCAGTACATTAATTCAGTTAAAATTAAACTAAATTTGTATAAAATATTTTCAATGAAAATTTAAATTCTTTATTAAATCTTTGTATATTGTTTGTCATTCTTCTTAACATATTGATATTGATTTTGAAATTAACTTAATTCAGATTTTGCTATTAACTTTTACTAATAATTATAGGCCATAAGGCCCAATGTAAAAGATGTATTTATTAAATAAATGAAATGAAATGAAAATGAATCTCAATAGAAGGGCGTTCAAGAAAGATACCGATGATATATGTACAGTTTGCAACATGGATGCATCGGAAAATACTTTCCATTTCGTCGGAACCTTTCCAATCTTGAAAGGCTTCAGAAGAGAATTTGTGGGCACCGACGCGACGTGCTCTGCCGCTCTCAACTTCTCAACGTTTTCAATGGCAACTGCGACCTTAACCTATACAATTTTCTAATTAATGAAATTAAATCTACTCACTAAACCAAAATTTTAATTTACCTCTTTACCTGACAGGCAACTTAAAGTTAATGTCTTAATTAATTTTATACCAGCATACACTGCTTTTTTGTAAAATCTTATTGAAATAAAATTATCAAATTGTTTTGTTATTGTGAAAATTAAAATTTTCAATTATGTTCATAAGTGATCGCTTAAATTATCATATTAAATGCCCATTTCTACTATCAATGATTGACATTTACGCACCATCTCGTCAGCTTAGAGAACGTAGTCTGCTCAGAGAAAATGGACATAGAGTTAACTATGCACTAAACGAACCTATAACTCGCTGTGTAAGAGAAATCAACCTTATCTCTGAAAATATTGATTTCAATTTTCATACAAGTAGAATAACATTAAAAAATAACTTACTATTGTACTTTCTAAATTAGCTTTTTATATTTGATATTGAGTGAAGGTCACTTAAACTTTTCATTTTGATTTTAAAAATTAACACTCCGTAAGAAAACAATAAATTCTTTTATTATTTTCTTTTTTTCAACTTTTTATATTTAATCTATGTAAGTATACATATGTATTATATTAAATTGTATTATAAACATATTTATCATATTTATTTCGCTGGTCTAATTGAAGATGTTAATGATCTCTAACTGATGTTAAATAATTAAATAAATACCCCGCTTCCAGTCTCAGAGCTTCAATTCTAGAGGAGCATTAAGATCAACTAGAATTGAGCTCTCAGACTGGAAACGGGGTATCAATCCTTTCAAAACCTTGGCAAAAGAAGAGCTATCAACTTAGCCAGCAAAGCTCTTGCAGATCTAAAGCATCCTCTCAACAGTATTGCCAATAATTAGATCACATAGGAGCAAACGGAAAAACTCTATATCTGCACTGGAGAAAATATTTGACTTGGTAAATATTCCACCGAATTTCTTGCCCGATGCCTCAATAACAGATAATACACCTCCGTGGAAAAGAAATTAGCTAAATATGAATATGAACCTGGCCCAATTTCAAAAGAAGAACACAACCAACAAAGTGTTTCAACAGCTGCATCAAGAGATGATCGAAATCGTCAACCCAGATCATATTTTTTACACAGGCGGATCGTATAAGGACGACAACTCGTCTTATGCAGTGGTAAAATTGGAGCAGGATTCACCATCTTCCATAGCGTGGCAAGGACTGCTTACAAGTGAGGCAGGATGCAGGAAGTTACATTGGAGAAATAACAGCAATTAGTAAAGCTATAAATATTGCAAAATCTTTTTTTGGACGAAGTTTAATTATGACAGACAATCTGAGTATCCTTAAAGAATTAACAAACCGATGTCGCACACTGGAACAACTTAAATGCTCACTAACAGGAAACGTCACATTGGCATGGATACCGGGACATATTGGAATCCCAGGCAATGAAAATGCAGATGCTGCAGCTAAAGATGCCACTATAACTATCCACTTATCATCGAATGGCCAAACTTGCACCAACTAACTCGACAGATTTGTTTACAGAAGATGAAAAAGGAACTTGAAAACGACTGTATTAATTGTAATACATTCCTTCGTACTCACAATCCTTGTTACCTTCGTATTCCATATAACAAACAGCTGATAAGGAAAGAATTTATTAGAATACTCCGAATAAGAGTTGGAAAAACAATTTTCAACACCAAGCATTTATACAACAATGAACTTCAAGAAGCTTGCAATCTCTGCAATGAAGTTCTTTCAATATATCACATATTTGTAGAATGTCCTATATCACGCAAAATTGACCCGACACTTGGAAACTTACAAATAGCAAAAGAATTTATCCACCATCCTCAACCCAGCCGATTATAAAACAACTGAAAGAATTAAAACTGCTTTAGATGCTCACAACAAATTTGATGAAATTTAACTTTTAGTCTCCCCTATACCTTATGTAAACTTTTTAAATGTATATATATCAACAAATGTTCTTTTGTCTTCAACATTCAATATCTTTGCATATATAATTGGTGCCCTGACATAAGACCATACGACATAAGGCCATATTCGAACATATGGCGTTAAGACGCTTTGAATTGTGACTTAAGGCCATATTCGAACATATGGTCTAATGACGCTTTCTAAAGCGTCTTAATGCCATTATGGTCCAATGACCCATTCTTCCGTTTCCCAGTTAAAAAAATAAACACCAAACATAATAACAACGAAACTGAATTTTTGTTTTATTCCAAATAAAAAAAAAAACATCGCCTTACGTAATTGCAAATATAAATCTTTTATAATCAAATTAACAACTTAAATTTCAAGAAAGTATTTTAAGAATATATTGTTAAATTATTTTCCACTATTCTTCTGCAAAAAGAACAGAGGGTTGGATTTTTGTTTTTATTGTAATTTTCTGCAAGACATTCTAAACACAATTTAAAGTGCAACAGTTATGAGCTTCACGAAAAGTTTCCATTGATCGGAGAAAACTTGCATTCAAGTTTATAGATGAAAAAGTTTCAAAGAGGAGTATGGATGTGTGCTGTAAGAATAAAAATTCGCGCGAATTTTCATCTTTTTTTGTTTGGCTTTCTACTCACGATAGAATAATGAAGAAAAGAGCGAAGCGGAAAAAAATTTCCCAGAGGAGTATGGATATGTGGTGTAAAAATAAAAATTCGCGCGAATTTGGCCTTAAGTCACAATTGAAAGCGTCATAACGCCATATGTTCGAATATGGCCTTATGTCGTATGGCCTTATGTCAGGGCACCATATTTGGGTGCCGTGACATAAGGCCAAGCGACATAAGGCCAAATTTGAATGTTTGGCCTTATGTCACTTTGCGAAAGCGACATAAGGCCAAATTTTAGGAGTTGGCCTTATGTCACTTTCCCATAGCGTCATAAGGCCAACTTTTTTTGGGACATAAGGCCAACTGTTCAATTTATTGTTTGTTTATGCCGTTAGGATTGTTATCAACATCTCGCTTTTTACATGTTGCGCTGATTAACATTCTTCTTTTCAATTGTGTAAAAATTAATCTTTTGGACGGCACTTTCATTTTTCGCAAGACAATCATGTAAGCTTACTTCCCTTACTTATATTTGAACAAAACATTTTTCCATTATTAACTTCTTATCATAATTTTGCTTGATGCACGTGATGCATTGTTTTATAAAGGAAGATACAGTTATAATTAAAAATGCGAATGCATACATACAGAATATTTTTAAGTATCATTAGCCGTGTTTCATTGGGAATTTTCATATTCACTTCACTAATACGCTCAATAAAACGCTGTACTCACTAATGCAACTCTATTCCATAAACTCGATTTACCAGCCATCCCTGTTGTTCACTTCTGCAAGTGACTAATTTTTATTCACTTATCGTCGTTGTTCACTTAGAGTTGTTGTTTTCCCATGTGCGATGTTCTGTGATGTTTTGCTGAAGTGAATACAGATTCCCAATAAAACTCGGCTATTGATACAAAGAGATATGCTTTCAATTAGTTAAATTTAAAGATATAAGTTAAAAAGCTTTTACAAAACATTCGCCGGGAATTTTTTAAAATATTTTTTCAGTTTTGTTTTCAAATCTTTAGGTTTTCAGCTTAAGGTAAAGTAAAAGTAAAAAATTCGCGCGAATTTTTTACTTTTACTTTACCTTAAGCTGAAAACCTAAAGATTTGAAAACAAAACTGAAAAAATATTTTAAAAAATTCCCGGCGAATGTTTTGTAAAAGCTTTTTAACTTATATCTTTAAATTTAACTAATTGAAAGCATATCTCTTTGTATCAATGATACTTAAAAATATTCTGTTTTTATGCACTCGCATTTTTAATTATAACTGTAGGTATCTTCCTTTATAAAACAATGCATCACATGTATTTAATCAGAAATACAATTCATAACAGAGGACTGCACTTTCATTCTTTTGCTGTCCACTTTTATATATTAAAAATCATAATCCAATTCTCTTTCCAATTTGCAGACAAATTGTGACGAATACCACTCAAATTTTTTGTTAATTTTAGAAAGTATAAAATCTTTTTTGAATTGTTGTAGATTTGTTTTGACTTAGCGTTTATTTTCATTGGAATGCTTTTATGTTGTTGTTTGTTGTATATGTATATGCCTTTCTTGTTTAATAATAATAAAATTAAATACTTATGAAAATACTTACAATATACACATGAATATTTAACTATTTTTCGTCTTTTGCTTGAAGTTATGGAATATGAACTTTGTTCTTGGAATCCAGGTACAACCACTTCTGAGTTCTGAGTGACATAAGGCCATATTGGCCTTATGACGCTTTGGGAAAGTGACATAATGCCAACTCCTAAAATTTGGCCTTATGTCGCTTTCGCAAAGTGACATAAGGCCAAACATTCAAATTTGGCCTTATGTTACGGCTCCCCATATTTGATATTAATGTTATCTTAAAAAGACGGCATCGTTTATGGCTTTTATCGCCCTGATGCCTTATCAAAATAATTTGTAAATTATTTCAATAAATAAATAAATAATAAATAAATAAATATCTATCTATCTATCTATATCTATCCTCACAACACTATCAACTCACTCACATTTAAACTGAACTTCAGTTAAAAATTTTTCGCTAAGTAAAACAGAATTACACTGTACACTTACAGTATGAATCATCAAAATCATTTTAAGATAATTCACATTGTTTACTGTGTTTGCACAGAGTTGCAAACTAAATGATTTCATGTTTTATGAAGAGAGTTGGTGAGTTAACTCATGTATTTGAAATTTAATTTTAATTTCAATTGAGCTAAAGATTAACAGCCGTATTTATTAGATTTCACTAAAACACGCTTAAAACGCATATTAGTTATGCAGTGAATAAGAACTTATTAAGACTTTAATCAGTGAATAAAAAATCCTTATTTATAATCCTTTTTTTCGCCCATACTAGTTAATCATCCCTTATGTCAAAATCATAAAGAAACTCTCTTTTTTCGTTTCTCAATGGTTAAAACTGACAACAGAAATTAGTTTTTGTTTATATTTTCTTACCTATGGAAGATGAAATGAAGTTCACCCAATATACGTTGTTCTATATAATATGTTATGTATATATTCTATTATTCTTTGGTTTTAATTTTGTTGTTTTGTCCAAAAAGGGAAAATCAAAAACGTTTCCGAACTGGAAAAGTTGTAAGAAACCTATTTACAAAAAAGGAAAACAGTGCATATTTCTGTCAATTGAAAACACATTTACTACATCCAAATTATTTATAAAGTTAATGTAATTTGAGTACATTTCCATTTTAGTTATTTTTAATATTCTCAAGGTTGTAAATAAACCCCTGAATGACTGACAACTCAATACTCAAAATCAAATGACATTTATGCGCTAAAACACGCTTAAAACATGCATTTCTGCGTTTAAGCTAATCAGCCCTTATTCACTGACGAAAAATGATTATAAATACGATTTTTGTTTTAATCAACGAATAAGCGTATTTTAAAGTTTCGCGGAGTTTAAAACGCGATTATAAATACGGCTGTAAGTGTTTGATAAATGTATTTTTGGGAAACGTCACATAACCCTGAACCAAATAAAATAACGAGTAGCAAAATACCCTACTCCGGAGTTCGTTTTTCTTACATTAATTTTTGAACATGTCCATTGTCCATACTCTGTATGCACCCAACAGGAACTTACAAGATCCATTGGAGGGTCGTGTGGCTTTTGTTCGTTAACACAACCTTTTTGAGTAATTTGAGGGGGACAAAAGTCGTGTGATTCGTGTTGGTTCGTTTTAAACGAAATTTTTATTGAAAAATATAATTTTATCCTTTGGTCATTTTAAAACGAGATTATAGCTGTCATTTCAGTAGGAAACAACATGGTGTAGCATTTTTAATAAACGATCTCGTTTAAGCTGAAAATCTCATTGTGTAGCCAAAGGCAAAACAAAAGTGTGCCCACAGTCAAATCGAAAAAGTGCAGACAAATTTCTTTTTTCGAGCATTAAATTTTTTTTTTAAATTACAAAATATTAAAAAGGAGAATATACGAGTACATGCATTCAACAAAAAAACCTATTGTTATCTATCTAAAACAAATAAAAAATAAAGAACTTTACGGGATTGTAAAAACTTTCGAAGCAGATCCCAATTTGGATCGAGTGAGATTAAAGAAGTCGAAGTTTTGAAACTTTTTTGTGCGATTATAATCCCCGAAAACCTAATTCGGGACTTTTGACATTGTGACCACTTTCCCTGGGATCACTCAGTCGAGAGTCGACTTGTAACCCTAACCTTTTTCCTCTTGTGAACATTTTGTTCTGAAATAATTTAATTACAAATGTTTCCACTTTCCGCATTGAAGCCAGTCAAAGCCACAAAATCTATTCGCTATTATCGTCAATTCCATTAATTCAAATATGTCATGAAGTTAACAGCCATAAGGTCAACACTGCAAGATTTACTTCCTCAGCTGAACATTGTGTGATTCCAACTTCCATGTGTGTTCTTATCATTTCACACAAACTGACATACATTTATCATTTCAATTCCACATATCGGATAATCTTTTCAAAACGTGAACGTGTGTATTTATATTGTGGCTTCTGTTCTGTGGCAATTTACATGCCATTTCTGACCCTAAAATGTGAAGTGAAATAGCTGCCAGCATAATAGATGTTCACATTTTAACCTTGAAAGTCACACTAAGGTGACACCACTCGTCGGATAGGTCCTGTAGAAATTTATACAATTCTACATTATGTACATACGAATGGAAACAACAGAGAACGAACGTCGACAGCATAGCTACGTTTTCTAGGAAGACCACCAAACTCATAAATCACTGCCGTTTAATTAAACTGAACTTCGTGTGGCATCTTTTGGATGCCATGGCAATAACCAAATCCATTCCCGGGGTGCTTCAATAGATTTTCTCATTGTGTTTCATGGTGGATGTTTTTCGTTTTCGTTTCATGGAATGAAATATAAATTAAACGAAAATAAAGCGATTCACTTGAAAACGAAGAATACCTACACGAAATGCTTTATGAAATATCAAATTGAAAAGAAAAACTTTGTCAAAGAACTTCCGTCGAATTTTGTTAAAAAATTTTAATATTTTATCTCATATTTTGCATCTTATTTGGTGTCTAAAGTAACTGAAAAGATTCATTTACGAAAAGAAAAACTTTAAGAAAAATCAAACACCATTAGAGTAGCATTTTCAGTAAATTAGTAATTCAAAAAACATTTTCTATTCAGTATCCATTAATAAGACGAAATGGACTACTTTTACTAAGCAGCTTAGAGCCTTATTATACTAACTAAGAGAGAGACACGAGTAGAAGTGAGTATCCTTGGGGTAATCGAATAAATTATGTATGCCATAGAACAACTCTTGCTCTTTTTATGTTTAATACTTTCTTGTTAGCGAAGCTATGAGTGCAGATTGCAAATAAAAGGAGAAAACAACTGAAACAGCGAATCATTTTGTTTGTACTCCGGTCACGTATTTGGTATTTTCTATAATAAAAAGAAATTTCGTCCAAAGTAATCTGAAAGATGATACACAACATGCATTTCGTTGTAAAAGGATAAGAAAGTTACAAGAGCCACAACATGAATCCTAATGTATAAATTCAAACTTAGCTCCATAATCGTATGTATAAATAATCAAAATTGAGGAAGAATAGAAAGTGTTGGAAACATTGATCAAATTTTCATAAAGTTCATTCGATAATGCTTACCATAGAACTGCTGAGATGTCAACAAGAAAACTTTTGTTAGCAGACATAAAGCAAGCTTATGGGTCGAATGTTCTTGCTCATATTATGGAGCGTTCTCACTATACCGGGCGTAAATCCTATGAATTTCGTTCAATTTGAATTCAATTGGGCTTTCGGAAGTTATGATGATTGGGACCACACTAATTCGTTACTGCCAATCGGCATGTGCTGATTTGTGTCGTTCGTCAGCCTTTTAAAGGGTCCGCCATCTAACGCTTTTTTTTCAACTAGTGCTTATTTCGTGAATGGTAACATTTAGCTCATGTCTGATTTGACAGATAATTAGTTTTATCCTTCCGCTAAACGAATATGGTTGTGTATGCGCTTGAACAATGCTGGAAAATCATGGAAATGTTACAGAATGTGTGCGAATATTGTGTACGGATTTTGGAAGAAGAGAAGCACCGTCAGCTCCGTATGTTCGCTATCTTGTGAAAGTGAAAGAAACTGACATCCTAATCGATAAACCAAAGCGTGAAAAGCCAAAAACAGTGCGTACACCCGAGAATATTGCTGCTGTGGCAGAAAGTGTGCGTGAAGCTCCATCAACATCAATTTACCGTCGTTCGCAACAATTGAACATTTCGGAGACATCATTGAAACGCATTTCGCATAAAGATCTTGGTATGACACCATTCGAAGTCCAATTGGTTCAGGAGTTGAAGCCAACTGACCATGCAATGCGTTTTCGCTTCGCTAAGTGGGCCTGCGATCGGCTTAGAGAAGATGCCGATTTTGCCAAAAAAAAAAAATCATCTTTTCAGATGAAGCTCATTTTGATCTTGGTGGGTATGTAAACAAGCAAAACTGTCGCATTTGGGGCACAGAAAACCCGCACGCATACATTGAAAAGCCGATACACCCAAAACGAGTCACTGTTTGGTGCCGATTCTGGTCCAGATGCATAATTGGGCCATTTTTTTTCGAAAATGAGCAAGGAGCGGTCGTTGCAGTCAATAGCGATCGTTATCTGGCCATGTTGAACGAATTTTTGTTCACAAAAATTGAAGAGGAGGATATTGGCAACATTTGGTTTCAACAGGACGGCACACAGCCGAAGCTACACTCGATGTTTTGCGCCCTGTTTTTGAAGATCGCATTATCTGCCGCAGAATTGATGTCTTCTGGCCACCTCGGAACTGCGATTTGGCATTGTTGGACTATTATTTGTCGGGTGCCGTAAAAAAATAAGTAAGAAGCCGACAAGCCAGAGACAATTGACGCTTTAAAGGACAATATTCGTGAAGCCATTAGTGAAATACAGATGCACACAATCGATAATAAGCTTAAAAATTGGACCCATCGTGTAGGCTACTGCATGGCCAGCCGAGGCAGCCATTTGAATGAAATTATTTTCCATTATTAACCGGAAGGATTGTACTTTCAAATAAAACAAGAAATTAGAGTAGTTTTTTTATAGCATTTTCAACAAAAAAGGTTATTTGGCGGACCCTTTATAAGACATCATTCCAGTGCTGCTATACGACACAGAAGCACTGAAAGTGAATAAGGAAACAGGTGGTCGTTTGGAAAAAAAAATATACTCCGAATGATCTTTGATTGCGTTCGTAAAAGCGTTTTGTTGAGAAGAGGATTCAACAACAAACTCTGTGAGATGATACCGCAAGTTGAGCTAAGCTAGAAGAGTGCGCGTCGCGAGACTATTCGATATAAGTAGTACAAGTACCTAGAACTGATGGATACAAATGCTTCGTAGTCACAGTAGGGAAAGCACTCGTTCTAAGTGACGCAATCAAGTAGAGCACCTCAACCTACTTAAAGTATACCTAGTTAGAGCAGACAAGATCTGAAACGCGATGTTAAGGAGGTAAATGTGTTTGCCGGAAATAAGATACTGAATTTCCAATGTAAGGTATGCTTTTTTCCGACCATATCGTGAAGATCAGTTAAGGTATACTCCTTTCGAAAGCTCGGCATCAAGACCATCTGCACCTGCAGTCCTACTTGATTTAAGTTTGCATATGGCAAGCCTAACTTCTTCTAGGTCGGGAGGACAGCGTTCTTGGTCAGCGTCCAAGTTAAATGTGGCATTCTGCCTGACAGCGGAATTAGTGTCTTCATCGCCGCTAAGCAGTCTGCAGAAGTAGTCTTGCCAGATCTTTAGAAGCGACTTCGTGTATATTAGTTTCCCTGTTGGCATTTACAGGCTTGAGTTCGGACTTTGCCACCCTGGTGAGATTTTTTTACCTTTTGGTAAAACTTACCAACGTCATTCCTTCTTCGCTTCTCATGCTTCTTCTTTTCGGTGTTGCTCACTTTTCTCTCTTGTCAATCTCGTTATACTGGTCGAAAACATCCTTTTTTTGCATCATGTAGGGCTTTCTGTTTGGCGGCATTTACCTACCTGCATTCTTCATCGAACCATGGGTTTCGTTTTGGAGCCTGAGTGATACGCAGAACATCAGAGGCATAGCGATTCTGACTACTTATTGGTATTGCTGCCACTTGTCTTTAAAGCTTAATTCTGGCAACATATTTTTCAAGTATTCTTGGATGGACACACGATTAGAAAAGCCACTGGCTATATCTTGTGATTGTAAGTTTCCAACGTCAATTCGTTCCACTGCATTAGTTTCTGAATGTCAAGAATATTCGTCAGTCAAAGACCGAAATATAGTATAAGTATCACTAAATTAAATAAGATTTGTATAAGTAACTACGCACAAGACACTTGGTATCCATAAGCAGTCTTCATATTGGCCCCGTAATCGATCTCATTGCCGGACATTGCCTCATAGGTAAGCACGCGATAAGACTCAGCTTTCCATCCAACGAATTCTGCAGAGGCTGCTTAGACGAGGAGGAAGAAGAGACAATTCCACACTTCCTCTGTTCATGTCATGCACTCACCCTAATAAAACATTCTTCATATGGTATCAAAATATTGGTAGATAAAAGTGTGTCAGTTGTTTTCCTGACAGCAATTTAAACCTAACCAGTTATTCAAGATAGCAAAGGTCAATTTATTCATTAAAAACTCCTGATCCGAGATTCATGTCACAGTTAAGTGGGATAACTGATCTTTTTAAAGCAAGATATTTGGTTCCCGGGGCGCTGTTTAAAAGCGTGTCTACCTGCTACGTAATGGCAGTCTCCTCGATAAGTATTTCATGCCATGAAAAGCGCTTTCTGGATTAACCATTTGGAATCTGCAAACAGTTTAAGGTACCTTCCTTGCCGCTTCTAGCTCCATTACGCCGTTATACTAATAAGGTAGAATAAATAAACAAGTAAATAGACTGGAGTAGTAGAACAGGAAGTAACAATACCTAGCGCATTTCTTGTAAGAGAATGGAGGGGACCTTCCATTTTCTGCCGAATGCAAACGGCTAATCAAATGCAATGAATTTACCATTGGAGAACTCACCAATTCCTATAGAAAAGTGATACCCGTGGAAAAACATTCTTTTGCTTTCTGTTGTGATTCGAATCACTCACAGGTTAACAGTATACATGTTAACAGTATAATCAACTAAAGGTCGTTAAATCCATCTCTAGAAGCTTCATCGTTGTAGTTGGAAACGTATGATACCAAATAAGCTTGTAGTTTTTTGTGCGCTCGCAATTAAAGTTCCTAAGCTCATGTAGCTATGCAAAAATAGGCCAACCGACAAATAATTAATTAGAAAAAACTAGCTGACCCGCTCAGCGTAGCTCAGGCCCTACGTTTATCAAATTGAAAGTTAAGTAAAGTATCTTCAAAGTTTAATATTTTTTTTTGATTAACATCATGTATGTATTTTATATGGACAAAAGTGACATTCAGGAAAAATGCCATAACTCGGGAACAGGTCGACTGTTGGGGATTGAAAGAAACACACTTGATTTACAAAACGATTTTACAACTTTATTGTTCAATAACCAAAATGAAAAGTGAGAAAGATTTTATCGGGAAGTCAGCCATGACAGGAGAAAAATAGGAAAAAGAGATAGATAGACATGAGACGTAAACAGTGTCGCTAAAACGTCAAATTACTGGGACGTCGGGATGCAGGGGTGGCATGTGGGTCTTATGATCGTAAACATCCTGCCCGGTCGAATCGTCCTGTTCGAATTCTGCTGCATCCAAGAGAACACACAGTTTCTGCACTGCCCGGTTGCACAGGCCAGAAGACGTCTTGAGGGTAACGTTTCGGACCAATCCATCGCTGCCCGGATGCACTTCAACTACGCGACCTAATCGCCAATGTGTCGGAGGTAGATTTTCTTGTCGAACAATTACCTCATCACCAATTCGAATGTTGGGCATACGCTTTCGCCACCTACTTCTCCTCTGTAAGGTATTCAGGTACTCGTCGCTCCATCTTTGCAAAAAATGTTGATGAATCTGACGCAACCATTGCCACTGCTGAAGACGATTCGATGAAATGCCAATAAGGTTTGGTTCAGGCACCGCAATTATCGGGGCTCCGATGAGGAAATCACCTGGTGTTAAAGCAAACCTTTCGCTTGGATCATCATAGTGAGGAGTGAGTGGACGAGAGTTGAGACACGCCTCGATACGTATAGCCAATGTCTGAAGTTGTTGTACACAAAGTACTTGGGTACCCACCAAGCGTACGAGATGGTGCTTGGCAGACTTAACCGCCGCCTCCCACAGTCCACCTTGATGAGGAGCACTGGGGGTGATGAAACTCCATTTCGTTCCATTGGACGCCAAAGATTGTTGGTTGGTTTCGCTCTGCCACGCAGATAAGTCTTCTTGAAGTACACGGTTGGCACCTACAAACGCAGTACCATTGTCGCTGAATAAATTTAGGCACGGTCCTCGTCTACACACAAACCTTGTAAAGGCGTACAAGAAAGCTCGCGCTGAAAGATCATCCACCACTTCAATGTGCACAGCCTTTGTACTCATACAAACAAATATGGCAAGGTAGGTTTTCACTGTTGAGCGGGAACGTTTTGGGCCAAGCCTCAGCACAAATGGACCGCAATAGTCCAACCCTGATGCCAAAAATGGTCGGGCTGCCGTCACTCTTGTTTTAGGTAGTGATGCCATCTGTTGCACGAGTGTAGCCCGACGATGTCGTCTGCAAATGACACACCGGTGGATGAAGCTCCGAACGGTCTGTCGTCCATTTAAAATCCAGAAGCGCTGTCGTAAAGTTTGTAACATGAGCGCAGTACCACCGTGCAAAGTTTTATGATGTGTATCTTGTACCAGTAGAGTCACGAAGGCACCATTCCTTGGAAGAATGTCTTGTCCCAGAGGAAGTGCACCACTAGAAAGCCATTGAGGACCTGTCCACCACAGGTGATGCTGTATGAGCTCGTCGCCACCGATGCCACGGCTTGCACAATCTGCCGGATTGTGACCTGACCGAACATGGAACCACCTATTAGTTGCCGTGAGGTCCTGGATTTGCCTCACTCGATTAGCGACATATGGCTTTAAGCCTGCTGGATGGTTGCGCAACCAACACAGCACGATTTTTGAGTCTGACCATAAATAGTATTGATTGTTCAACAAACCCATTGCTTCACGTACGTTGTTAAAGAGAACGGCCAAAAGCTGCGCTGCACAGAGCTCAAGACGGGGAATGGTAGCGCCGCGAATAGGAGCCACCTTGGTTCGGGCTGTAACCAGGGAGACGTTAGAGGTTCCATCGATGTCTTCTGTTCTGGTATAAATGACGGCCGCGTACGCACGCAAGCTCGCATCACAAAATCCATGTAGTGTAGTTCTTTTTTCTCGGTGCATACCCAACCACCTGGGTACTCGAATTTGATTCAATGCAGCAAGGCCACTGCGAAACTTCGTCCACATTTCAGTCAGGTTCTGAGGTAGAGGGGCATCCCAAGTGAGTGCAGCTGCCCAGAGGGTCTGAATGAAGATCTTGCCAGTTATGACCACAGGTGCCAAGAGACCAGTTGGGTCATAAAGTTGTGCTACCTCGCTCAACACCTTGCGCTTCGTGAGAGAATTACTAATTGGTTGGAGCTTAACCTTGAATAAAAACTCATCAGACGTGGGATCCCAAACTAAACCAAGCACCGTGGCAATAGGTGATTCTATATTTAGCTCTGAAGAGGAAGCAGAGTTAGCATTTACTTTATGAATTACCTCGGCACAGTTTGAATTCCATTTCCGCAAAGGAAAGCAACCCATTGAAAGGATAGTTGTAACATCTTCAGCCAGTTGTATTGCTTCCGAAGCGCTGTCGCAGCTCACCAGAAAGTCGTCCACGTAAAAGGAAGACAAGATGATATCTCGTGCTTTACGTCCCTTGATTATGTCTGCCAAACAGTCATGGTTATCACGAGCGCACTGCTGAAGTGTTCGCACAGCATTGAATGGACTCGAAGCCATCCCATAAGTCACTGTAGTCAACTGATAGACTTCAATTTTCTCATCAGGAGAATCACGCCATAGGATACGCTGAAAATGTCTATGCTCCGGAGCCACCAATATCTGACGGAACATCTTTTCAACGTCTGCTGTCAAAGCTACCGAATAACAACGAAAACGAAAGATGATGTTAATTAAGGAATCCTGAATGGTTGGACCGGTCATATGGATGTCATTAAGAGAGAAGCCATTACTACTACGAGCCGATGCATTGAAGACTACGCGAAATTTGCTCTGTTAGGCATGGTGAGGGATGTAGTAAGCATTTGTGTGATCGCCAGGTTGATCGACACGTTCCATGTGATTGAGGGCGCGGTATTCACGCATGAAATTGATGTACTTGTCTCGTATTTCCTCGTTCCCAGTCAGTCGTCGTTCCAAAGCCTGGAACTGGCGGAATGCATTGGTGTAGGAATTACCTAGCTCCGTAGCACCGTTGTGGAAGGGGATATGCACCACGTATCGACCCTCATTGTTTCGAAAATGTGTTGCACAGAAGATTTGTTCACACTCATCCTGTTCACTACTCAGCTGTTGCACCTCTTCCAGATTCCAAAAATTACGAACCAAATCCTCTTAGCGAAGATCATCCTCAACCAAATGAGCGCAAAATGTAGACGGTGGTTGCACAGAACTTGAAGTTGTTGTTGCTGGGCCATATACAACCCATCCCAAGCGAGTGCGCTGAGCACAAGGTTCATTTGAAGCTCCTTTAATAGTATCGCCTTCTACAATTTGACCCCATACATGTGCACCAACCAAAATGTCTATTTTTGCAGATTTTGTAAACTGAGGATCAGCGAGCTGAAGACCATTGAGATGCTTCCAGTCTGCCCCATGGAGATGCACCGCAGGGGTTTCCGAAGTGATCGAAGGAAGAACCAGCGCCTTGATTTCCAATGAAAAGTCAGAAGTTGTTGACTTGAGTGTGAATTTAACCATACCATTTGTACTCGCATGAGACATTCCACCAATGCCTTCTACAGCAACATTATATTTCGATCTACGGAGTTGTAACTGATTAGTTAAACGTTCGGTTATAAAGCTTACCTGTGACCCAGGGTCACAAAGAATTCGAGACAGGCGCTGCTCCCAAGTTCCAACTGCAAAGGCAAGCGCTGTTGCTAGCAGGACGGTATGCGATTCTAGTCAGGCTGATTGTGTCGTCGTTGTGGTCGCGGTGACCTGCGCTTGTTGATGAGGCAATGAAGACTCCCTTCCTGGCCAATCGGAGTCTCGACAGAACATGGTATGATGTTTTCTACCACATTGTCGACATCCACTTGAAGATCACCGCAGCGAGGTATGTCCACTCCTCAGACAGTTAAAGCATAACCCAAACTCTTTCAATTCTGAGAAACGTTGTCCAGGAGCTTTGCTTAATAACTTTTGACAGCGGCTTATTCGATGTGGTCCGTGGCAGTAAGGGCAGCTACCTTCGTTCGTTGTCACTATGTTCGATTTCATGGGCAACTGGGCGCGGACATTACGATTGCTGGCAGCTTGGTTCCGTTGAGGTGGTCGTACAAACTCTGTAGCGAGGCTCTGTGCTCGTTTTCGACGAATTCGAGGAACTTGCTCAATGTTGGAATCTCCGATGATGAACCCACCATGCACCACTCCCGCTGCGTCACGAGGGGGAGCTTAGGAACTATAATTGGCACTACCAGAGCATCCCATTGGTCGACGGGGAGTTTCATAACGCGGAGGGCTCACAAAGATTCCTGCACAGTATCGACAATTTTTAATAGTGCTTCTGACGTCTCTTCTTGGGCAATCTTTACATTAAGGAGGCGTGACACATGTGTTTCAGCCAAAAGATTTGGGTTATCGAACCGCGTTTTCAAGGCCTGCCACACTTCCTGATACCCACCAGTGTACATCCCTCCAATTAAGGGAACCTTCTCTGAATCAATGGATTGCCTCTGTTTCCCGAGTTTATATGCTTCTGGAAGCTCTGATTTGTGCACAAAGTTTTCAAAAATTTAAACCTAACCAGTTATTCAAGATAGGAAAGGTCAATTTATTCATTAAAAACTCCTGATCCGAGATTCATGTCACAGTTAAGTGGAATAACTGATCTTTTTAAAGCAAGATATTTGGTTCCCGGGGCGCTGTTTAAAAGCGTGTCTACCTGCTACGTAATGGCAGTCTCCTCCATAAGTATTTCATGCCATGAAAAGCGCTTTCTGGATTAACCATTTGGAATCTGCAAACAGTTTAAGGTACCTTCCTTGCCGCTTCTAGCTCCATTACGCCGTTATACTAATAAGGTAGAATAAATAAACAAGTAAATAGACTGGAGTAGTAGAACAGGAAGTAACAATACCTAGCGCATTTCTTGTAAGAGAATGGAGGGGACCTTCCATTTTCTGCCGAATGCAAACGGCTAATCAAATGCAATGAATTTACCATTGGAGAACTCACCAATTCCTATAGAAAAGTGATACCCGTGGAAAAACATTCTTTTGCTTTCTGTTGTGATTCGAATCACTCACAGGTTAACAGTATACATGTTAACAGTATAATCAACTAAAGGTCGTTAAATCCATCTCTAGAAGCTTCATCGTTGTAGTTGGAAACGTATGATACCAAATAAGCTTGTAGTTTTTTGTGCGCTCGCAATTAAAGTTCCTTAGCTCATGTAGCTATGCAAAATTAAGATGACAAATAATTAATTAGAAAAAACTAGCTGACCCGCCCAGCGTAGCTCAGGCCCTACGTTTATCAAATTGAAAGTTAAGTAAAGTATCTTCAAAGTTTAATATTTTTTGTTGATTAACATCATGTATGTATTTTATATGGACAAAAGTGACATTCAGGAAAAATGCCATAACTCGGGAACAGGTCGACCGATCTTAGATCACCATCATCTATACCAACATCCCGTAAGCTATAACAAAAATTTGGTTTCATTCGGTCCAGCCGTTCTCAAGTGATGCGATCACAACCAACAGTACACTTCTTTTTATATGTATATTAAGAATGAAATAACAGTTTTAATCAAGTTCCTTATCACCGTCAAACAATGTTTGATTGGTATCTTATTTTTTTTTTTTTACGATTTTTCGGTGCCCGTGGGGTGTTTCTTGGAAGGATCGTGGTTCAAATCCCAGAAACAGGATAATAAATTAATGTTTTTCACGAGCATCGCTTTTTTCTCTGAAATCTTCCGGAAGTAATTACATGCCGCTACGAAAAGTACTTTACAACTTAGCCGTTTGGAATCGATATAAAATTGAAAGCCCGAGGTTTAAACACCTTTGGTGCACCGCCTCATTATTATTTATTTAATGAAGGAGATGCTGAAAAAGGATGAATGCATAATATTAAAAACTGCCGTAGACGAGTATCTATCTAGGTTTTAGTTTTTTTTTTTTAATTGTTAAAAATGGCTGAAACTTTAAATTTATGTAGTATTTGAATTAAATCTGAGTTTTTGACAGAAAATTTTTTTTATTTCAAGTGTGGGCTTTTAAGACTTTTTATGAAATCGATCTCAAGTTGACAATGCAATGGCTTCTAAGTCGATGACACAAGTCTGTGTTCCTCTTGTGGTGCATTAAAAATAAAGTGGCTTTACATAAAAGCTTGTATAGATTCTTGTATCTTATATTTTCCAATTACATACAACAACACAACGTTTTCCTGAGGAAATTTATTCTACAATTTTGCATTTCGAAGTACATATTGACAACGGAAAAATATTTTTTTTTTTCAATTAACGAGCTCACGCAGTTGCTTTGCTTTTTTTTCTCATCCCTACCAAGGGTACGAGTAGGTTAAGACCACCGAGAGAAGTTTTTTTTAATAGATTTTCATAACCAAACAAATTTTTAACTGCCCTTTGCAATATAAGAATATAACCAATTCAAATCTTCTGTTTCGTACAAAGAAGCATAGGAAAGCCCAACTTCCTCACGAAATTTAGATAAAATAATATTTGTATCTATTCCTGTATCTCTTAAGTGCAATAGTTCTCATCAAAGTTCTTATTTTATGTATGTGCTTTCCCCAACAGAATCTTCACCAAAAATCAACAAGGTTCCAAAATATTTACTGTTTGACTACCCGAAGTTTAAGAGCTGTTGTGTTATGCGGTTCTGATGTTGTTTATATTTCCTTTAGGCAGCTCATTAGTCTATGTTTGAGAGCCATATGTTTCCGTTTACATTTAATAAATTCTTAGAGAAAAGGGCTTTGTTTGTCTTGAGAATATTTTCTTAACATAATGAAGTGAAAAAGGATTATAAAACGGAAACTCCGCTTCTTGTGAAACAAAAAACATCATGTGGGGATTGTGATGAATTGAATGGGTTGGTAAGAAGAAAATTGGAAGTGTTTTATTTCAGGCTCTAGGACACTTTCCTTTTGTCGAAAAACATTTATTAATCGTCCTTAATTGTGAGGATAATAAATTGATTGAACTCATAGACTCCTTGATAATTAACTTTTTTCATTGTAATTCGCACTGAAGATTAAAGATCCAACTACACGCACCAATAAATGAGTGTCTTAAATATCTTAGCAACAAAACAGATTATCCCACATCAAGTTAGGAGCCCACGTCTTAGTCCAAGTAAGTTCTCATACATTATGGGGGAGTAGATTGTTGTGCACCAACTAATTAATTCTGATATTGATCTGATTTGATTGTCCTTTATCTTGCTTGTCATAAGACTTGCTATTGGAACTTGCACAATGAAAATATTATCTTAATTGACTCCTTTTAGGAGAATGCATTTTGTCATGCATTTGAATACCCGAGAACAGGATAATGTCTTTAATGATGTCTTCTAGAGCGATTGACATACGCTACTCTGATATGTATGTATGTATGTATGTAGTTTTGGATTGGTTTCACTTTGAAGAGGAATAAATTCTGATTCCATTGAAATATGCCGACCGCATGTAAGAAATTAAAAACGCAATCCATACCAATTATTTTTTTGTGCTTTCCAATCGCTTCAAAATAGAATCTTGGGCTTTGTATAGCATACAACCAAGAAGCATTCGCAAAGTGCTACATTTTGAGAGTAATAAACAGCACTGCATGTGATGTACGATCTGTGAAACAGTCCTCTGAAGTCGAAAAATCAATCCCGAAAAGGCCAAATTATCAAAATATGTATTTCCTCCAGGAGTCTTAAGGCTGCTCTCTGAGTAACCAATCGAAAACGACACAAAATAGTAAGGTAGACAGCCTTAGATAAGATGATAGGAAGAATAAACGGGCGTATAATGTTTTCACTTCAAGCGGTGGGTGGAAGCGTCTACAGATTTTCAAAATTGTTGAAAGACGATGATGAGCTGTTGATATTTGTCATTCTATAACATCATTCAAATGAAATGTATATTAATCTGCCAAGTTTCGTGATTTAAGGTGGGCATGCGGGAGGGGTAAAAAAATTACTCGAGACCGTCAAATTTTTAGAGGGTGTGTTAAGTGAACTATGAACACAGATGCTCTAATTTCTTAGGATTTGCCAGTCACACATGTTCGCATTGAATTTCTGATGAGCTCGTCAGATTGCCATCTGAAGGTTCATGATGACGTCCCCGTCGAAAAACATGAATAAATTGCACTAACGCAAACTTGATTCATTGAAGGGTCTGACGGCAATCCCAAGTTATCATACGTAGTGCCCCTATTTTCTTTGAAGCAGCTTACTGAGACGGTACTCCAATATCGTTCCACATTATTTATAGATTTGAGAAAGATTTAAAGAGGATTGGTTTTCTTCAAACACAAATTATTATGTTATCAATTATTTCTCATGTTGGCAGTACTGGGTGAGTCATATTTGTTTCGTATCAAATCATTGGTTATTTTAAAACTAACAGCTAGCCCCTAAATTAGTGCTGTTCAGCTCAATCAGCGAGAAAGTAAAGCATCCATCGCAAGACCGCCTCAAAACTGCGATTTGACTCCATTAGGCTTTTTGTTTTTGAATAGTGAAGGACCGGCATTTGAAAAGCGAATTAGAACCCATTCAAGTTTTGAAGACGAGTCTCATTCAGGCCCATAATAAGGCCTTGGAAAATTGGAAAGACAGAATGCGTTACTGCGAAGCGAATCGAGGCAGCCACCTCAACGACGATTTGTTTCAAAATCAATGAGAATATTTGCTTATCGAAATTAATTTTTCTCATGTCATTGTATTTTAAACAGAAAACTTCGTGCATAGGGCCTACACTTTAGGATTAAACTCACCAAACTTAATTTGGGAAGCCAAAGTGTCTATCATCAAGTATGTTTTTGGTAAGTGCGGTTTTCCAGGATAAATAATCGCATACCCTTATTTTTATGTTATACCCAAAAATTTTACTTTGTTATAAAGATTAAGCCTGCCTTTTAAATTATTTAAACAACACAAGCACTTGTGACCGTCTGTCTTTCAGCAATAACGTGCCAGATATTGCGTTCCAACACCGAAAGAAAAACCTCGGTAAAATCAAACATGAAGCTTGTTTGTTTTTGCGTCAAGCACGAACATACTTAAATTGAACAAGCTGGCATTTTCATTTTATTTATTTAAATGCTACAATTTTCATTGCTCAAATCAACAACGTCATTTTCAATTTCATTGTTAATCAACAACGGTTGTGATACTAGAAACATACATGTCCATGATACTTTAACAACGTTTGTGTTTCGTCAACAATTCTGAATTGTTGGTAAAATATGAACATTGTTGATCAAGTAATGTTCGTGAGAATTTTGCAACGTTTTTATTTGCTTAACAGTTTTAATGTAAAATTTCTATGATAAAATCCTGAATTGAAGTTTGACCTATACATTTGATAGGCAAACTCACAGGTTTAAAATTCGAAATTATGTAAAAGTTGGCGTCAATAGAGATTTCGTTTCTAGTCAATTTACCAAATTATAGAGTGGTTTCGATTATTCCACAAAACAGCAAACTAAATAAGTCAAGAGTGACAACTGTCAAAAAAAAACCAATTCCGAAAAAACTATTGCCAGATTGCAAACCAGACGTCTAAGAAAACATTACATAAAAACGTGGCTTATGCACAACTGCTTTGAGGTTATGGCTACGGAAAGCAGTGTAGAGAAGATGTCAGAGATTCAGATATAGGAGAACAGTTTCAATTCAATTCAATTCAATTTTTATTAAGACTTCAATACAATTTTTTTTTTTCTAATGACTACATTCATGAATTAAAGATTACCGACTTCATATAAATATGTCTGGCTACTCTAAATTTACAATAGAAAGGCTGGTTTTGAACCTTTAACATTAATAAAATTGAAAATCTACATATTCGCTATACATTTTTCGTATGTTTGCTCCCGACATACGTACTTATAGGAGAACAGTAAAAAAGACAGATAGACACGGAGTGAGGAATACAAGCTGCTTGCTGAACCTTTCTGACAATTAAAAAAAAAAAAAAAAAATTTGGGCTTAACTTTTCGATCGTTTATATGTATGTACTTTCAAAAATATCCTGTGAAAGTGGTATGGTCGATGGTCGTATCTTGAATATTTTTTGAATGGTGGCGTTCTAAAGAACGACCGCTTACAATTATAAGCCACTTGATAATTGGCACTTCAAATGTCTTGTTCTCGAAACGACATTTTTCAGAATTGCTGACATAATAACTCAAATAGAAACTGACCAATCGACTTCAGATTGAATCTGAATATTCTTGAATATACTTACTAGATATTTAATGATCTCCGATCTTTTAGATTGGTAGAAAATTTAAAAAAAAAAAAAACCACAATACTTTCACCCCGAAAAACGACACTTTCTTTCAGAACTGCGCTATTTCGTTATTTTTGGATATTTTTCAAAAATCGTATGTTAATGTAATACCTTCAACTTTAATAACCTTTTTGAAATTATTTGTTTCAGCTACTAATTTGGACGGAATCATGTCAGCCGTTAGGGAACTTTTTTTGTCACCCTCGAAGACAGCCCATAACTGTTATTTTTCAATATTTATTTTAATAATTTAATAATTTAATCTTCTTATATATAAAAATGAATCGCAAAATGTGTTGGTAAGCGCATAACTCAACAACGCCTGGACCAATTTGGCCAATTCTTTTTTGTTGTGTTTGTTATTGTCAGGAGAAGGTTTTTATGACATACAAAATTTAAAAATTGATATTCCCACAGGAACGGGTTTGGGAACGGAAACTTAGAAACTACTAGACAGGTTTCTAAGACGATTCCAGCATTAGGGGTGCTACATTATCCCCCTCCATCAGTAATTTAGATTATATTTCATCCCTATTATGTATCCAACGGGAACAGAAACGGGAACAAGAACCGAAAAATTAAAGTTGCTTGAAAGATTTTAAAAATTCTTTCAACTCTTGGATGTTACATTCATCCCTTAGTGACATAGACTTATGAATTATTCCTGTCAAGTTTGATCCCTATATTCCCACAGAAACGGGTTTGGGAACGGAAACTTAGAAACTACTGGACAGATTTCTAAAACTCTTTCGGCATTAGGAGTGCTACATTATCATCCTCTATCAGTAACCTAGACTATATTTTATCCCTATAATCCGACGGGAACAGAAACGGGAACGAGAACCGAAACCTTAAAGTTACTTGACCGATATCAAAAATTCTTTCAACTCTAGGTTGTTACATTATCCCTCAGTGACAATGACTTATAAATGGTTCCTGTCAAGGTTTGATCATATTATCACAGGAACGGGGTTGGGAACAGAAACCCCCCTCCATTAGTAACATAGACTATATTTTATCCCTATAATCCCACGGGAACGAGAACCGAAAGCTTAACGTTACTTGAACGATTTCAAAAATTCTTTCAACTCCAGGATGTTACATTATCCCTCAGTGGCAATGACTTATAAATGGTTCCTGTCAAGGTCAAAAAAGCGCGGATATTCCGTCAGGAACGGGTTTGGCAAAGGAAACTTAGAAACTACTGGACAGATTTCTATAACCCTTCCTGCATTAGGATTGCTACATTATCCCCCTCAATTAGTAATTTAGATTATATTTCATCCCCGAGAACCGAAACCTTAAAGTTACTTGACCGATTTCAAAAATTCTTTCAACTCTAGGATGTTACATTGTCCCTCAGTGACATAGACTTATATTTCACATATTTCCACGGTAACGGAAGATTCCCACAGGAACGGGGCTGGGAATGGAAACGTAGAAGCTACTGGACAGATTTGAAAAATTCTTTCGTCGTTGGGGTGCCACATAATCCCAAAGTAAAAACCATTATTTTTCTTCCCCAAGTTCTTACATAAGCGGAAAAACGAGAACGGGAACCTTAAAGCTACAGACCCGAGCAACGCCGGGTGGCTCAGCTAGTATAATATATATTTTTCAGGTATAGCTAAGAATGCACCTTAATAACTTCAAATTATTCTATCGAGTATGTACCTAACCTACTCAATTTAAAAAAATCGAAAATCGCCTCAATTTTCATGGGCTTCACTGGTATACCCCCATAACCATTCTCTTTTTGATGACTTTTGATTGTCAGTTTGAATGCTTTCTATTTCCTTAATAAGAATAGAAAGGATTCAAGCGCTCGAGTAAGTTGGGAAGTGTTTTTTTTTTTTTTCAATTTTGTTAACCTCTCGCTTTCTCGGAATACGCTTAAAGCCTAGTACGCTGCTGATGAAAAACAAAATTTTTCGTTGGCCCCCATCTCCAAGATGAAATCGTGAACGAACACTCAGCGAAAAATGTCTATGTAGAGCAGGGCATCTTAAACTTTTTTCATTCACGACCCCATTTATGATCGGTAAATAAGGTAGTGAGTAAAAGTTATATATCTCGGTACCCTAGAATCTTCCTATACGCAACCATATAGTTTAAAAAGCCCGAAGAAACTAATTTATATAAGCAAAATAAATGTACGAAAGCTTTTTTCCAGAGAAAAATATACCTTCATTTTGCGAAAGTTGATTGTTATTGTTATTGCATATTGTGGCACAAAATTAAAAAAAAAGCAGTTGGTTCTACTGCTTTTTTTTTGTCAAAACTTCGCAGCATTTATTGTACCGGGAAATAAATGATGGAAGGAAAAGTGTGAAGAATTGTAAGAATTGTAGTAACAAATCAAGTACAACTATTCACTCATAGCACCCATTTTGCAAAGTAGCAGCGTACTGTACAACAAAAAGGACATCGAAATTTTCCGTTCACGATTCCATCGCCAATTTTGTATGGAATTTTTCTTTTCGTTTTAGCAGCGTACTACGCTTAAATCGTCAGGTTAACTAATTTTAACTAATTGCCTAATTATAAGCTAACCTATTTTGAATTTTTTTTTTTCACTAAGTACGGAAAAACATTGATCCGGTGTCGAAGCATCATAAATTCTTCAGAAGAACGATCGTCGGAAGCTATAAAACTACATCCTTTCCAAAGACCTGACCTTGAAAATGGGATACATGTCTAAACTCTCGTTTCAATAAGTCGTGCCCAATCACAACTACTACTTACTCATGAAAAATTTAAAAGAACTTCTTGATGCCAACTCAACAGTGGATATAATTTTTCATAATTATTTTTGCTTTCCGGTTAATATTCATACTCAAATGTTGGTCTCAGATACAGCAACCTCTGTTCCAGTTTTACTTTAATCCCCACAAATGTATACTTGCGTACACCAACCAAATTGAGCAATGCTGGGGTTAAAACGTAATACTTTGGCATCAACAGAACGAAAAATGCTCATGCCTGCTTGGAATTACCTTATTAAGAACTAATGCTTGTGGTCCTTGTAGAGTTGTTCATTTGCATTTTAAAACCATGACGTCCAGATGGAGAAGGATCTCTCTTGTGCATTAAGCTGCTTCATAATCAGTTAACGGCGAAGCATTGGCCTCAGCGTGGATTTCGCTTATTTTCCCATCTTAAACTAACAGCCGAGTATAAAGTAAGTAGGTTTGAATAAATATATAAAACGACGTTATTGTGGTTGTGTTTCGAGGCAGAAAGGTAGGTTTAAAGGGTTTACACTTTATGTCGGAATAAAATGCAATTTCAAGCTGCTGTCGGTGTCGTTAACTGTACTTAGGAACATCAGAATGTTTACATCAAGAAAAAAAAGCTGTTGGCGTACGTAAGTATACATTTTTGTTGCAAGCGACTCATGGAAAAAGACTTGAACAGCAATTCAAGAGACCGTTATTAATTTCTACCCCAATTAGGATTAAATTAAAAAAAATTTTTAAGGAGTTCTAAAAAGAAGAAGAATGTACTTTCAGTTCTTTAAAGTACATCATTAGTCTTATTTGCAATCCCTGCATCCCTGGTGAACTTAACATTAAAGTGACTTTCATGAGATGTGACGATTGAGTTGTGTTTTTCTGTCAAATCGAGAAAAAAAAAATCGAATTTGGATGCAGATGTTTGCGCACTATTGTACCTTTGTGAATCTCCCTCCCATTTGTATATTTTTTGATGATAAGTGTTCAGCTATTGCTTCCGCAGACTATGACTTCCACCAAACTTCGAAATGAGAATTGAGAGCCTAATGTCTGCCATCTGTTTGCAAAGCTCATAAATATGGTGTCTCATCTGCTCCAATACCTTTGCCTTTTTGTGAGTTCTCAAATGCCTCACTAACCTTATCTACGTACTGTGATGTTGGGTATTTCTTTTAAGCTAGGTTCTTCTTCTGTTCGCTTAAGATTTCATCACGATACTGTCTCCACCACCTGTTCCGAACTTTGACGTCATAAAAAAAAGTTAGCTTCAGCCAACAAATATCCTTATCTCCACTGTGACCTTAAATTTCGAAGATTGTTGCTCCTTTGTTGATGTTTTGTCGTATTTTTGTAAGAGCTTAATTAGCATCCGCTTACATTTTTCCCAGCTCCAGATATATGACGTTCTGGCTCTAAGCATAGAGTTGAGGGCACTTTTTCGTCTGTTTCTGAAACCCTTTCGAGATGATCATTTTCGCATCTACTACTTGAGGGGCGGTTGTTTCTCGGACTTATTGGTACAGTGTCTAAATTTGTCACTTGGTTTTCTTAGGACCCGCTGTTTCTTTTATTTCCATCACAACCTCCCCAGAAAGTTCTGTCAACAGAAGATGGTGTTGTTGAGCGACAATTTTACACAGTATGACTTCGCAATCCATAAATAAATAGGGTGGCGCAACAGAGCGAGGCGCCCCTGGGCCTAGCGCGTTTCTCACAACCATGCCTTGTGAGGGAATGGAGGGGACCTACAATTTTAACATTTGTACCTCTGCTGGGATTCGAACCTCGAACCTCTGGGTTAGCAGGTAGACATGCTAACCATCACGCCACGGGTACCACATGACTTCGCAATCATTCACTTTATAAAGAGAAAGTTCATAAATTAGAGTTATAATTTTTTTTTTATAATCAACGCGCTCAACTAGGATTTACGTACGGTTATCCTTATAAAGTTATGCAGTGCGAGCATTTTGTAGAAGTAGGAGAGGATTTACTAGGAGACAACGATGTACATTGTCTTTTTTTATTTTTATGAGTCGTAATACCGGAGAAAAACACAGTCAGGTAAAGCATTCCACATACGGGTAGAGCAACTAAAATAAGAATCTCTATACTTGACGACTAAAATAAGAATGTTTGAGGGACGCCTGACCAGATATGAGAATTATGCTCTAGTTTTGAACGCATGTAGGCTTTATAAATTGTAGCCAAATCAGAAGGGGTGAAAAATTTCCTGCATCGTCTTTAGAAACCTATGCATTTTGTATTTAACGATCGTAAAAGTAATTTCTAATCCAACGAAGACGAGACTCATCGAACCAAAAGTACACATTTTCCATAAGAAAACTTGATGCCAAACTCTATTAAATGCCTTAGAAATAATATCAACACAATTATTTTACTTTTCCCCAAAAAAAGTGTAAGGATTGGTTCCACTTTTCGGTGAGATATGCCATCAAATCACCAGTGGACCTTCTGCTACGAAAGCCGTACTGTCGGCCATTAAGAAGCTTTCGTTCTGCAAGATATTTCATGAGCTGACGTTTTATCAATGTTTCCGTGACATTGGAAAGAAGAGACGTTAGAGCAATTGGACGGTAATTGGAAGGGGACGAAAATTCGCCATTTTTATGGACGGGCTTGACAAATGGAGCTCCGTCTGCTCGGGAAGAGCGCAGAAAAATAGGATAGATAGAAAAGCATACGTAGTGATTTTGCCAGCGTAGAAGAACACCTCTTCAGAATAACGGCGGGGATACCATCTTTTAGGACTCTCGCAACCGAGCGGGTTCGAAAAAATTTCAGTTTCTTCTTAGAATTCACAGACTGAAGCTCAGGCGGAACCAATATGCTATCAGGAAATGTTGAGTTAGCAGCATTGATAACAAGTGTTTGGAGCGATTACGTGGTGAAGTTCTCAATGTTCTTTACAAAAAACAAAATTTTTTCCATCCTTTTGGACACAACAGTGTTTTTTTTTTTACTTCATTGTCCGAGCAATAACTTGTCCTTTTGTATCTGAGCATAAGAGATATTTCTTTTGGTAAAAGTGGCATGTTCGTAAGCATGTTTGCCTACTACGCAGGAGGGTCGTAGATCAAATCCCAACATTAGCCAACATTTTTTTTTCACGGGCATCGCAGCTTTCGCGAGGAATTGGAAAGTCCTCCGTTAATTACTTCATTGCCATGAAAAGCGCTTTCTTGATAAGACATTCAGAACCGGTAGAAAGTTGTAGGTTCCCTCCATTCCCTCACAAGGCATGGTGGTGAGAAATGCGCTAGGCTCCGATCTGTTGCGCCGCCCTATTTATTTCTTAGATATTTCTGGCCGGTTGAACAAATTTCGGTATTCCACTGTAGGTTTATCTTTAAATATTCGAAAACCTCTTTCACTAACCCTATAATCGCTCCCTTACAGCTTGAATCGAATTACGAATTGTCTTTGGGGATGATGCTTTTTGGTCTGTGAGGAACAAAATTTCTCATGCCGTTAAGAATTACATTAGATATCATATCAGCTGATTCGTTTTCGTAGAGAAAGCACAATGACCAATTAAAATTTTGAAAGAAATTATTCAGGAAAAATTCTGCCAATTCCCAATAATTTGGGACCCAATTGGCTTTCTCATATCGCCACACAGTTCTTTAAGAGACTTCATCTTTTTTACCATGACGGAATCCGTAAAATCAACCAATATAATACAATGGTCCGATTTGCCTAGGGGAGATGATACTTTAACCCTGCATTTCTTGTTATGAGGAGTGAGAAATAGGTTAAGGGTGTTGGTCTGTATGTCCAAGAATATCTGGAACCCGAGTGGGCTCATCTACAAGTTAAGTGATTTAACTCAACGAAGATCTCAACATATTTTCTATCGGGTGTTGTCTGGCTAGAATTTCGAAGCCAACCAGAATTGTGTTAATTGAAATCGCGATTTCAGAGTGAGGATGTTTTGAGACAATTCTTTTTATGAAGTCAGACAGCACATAAACCTCGTTAGAAGTTGAATTGCTATCTAAATTGGGGTCTCTGCAAATAAAACCATAGTTGCTTTTAGACGGTAAATTTTAACCACATATAATTAAAGTTCGTGTTAGATCAAAATACCGTATTGCGGTAGAAGTTGATAAGCAATAACATTTCAAACATATGTACAGCGAGGGCATGTGAGGAAAAGAATAAAGGCACTTAGCTATACCCAGGTAGACTCTGAGGGATCATAATCAATACCGGCCTGTGTTTCACTAATGCAAAAACAGCAGGCATGCATTTTGTAGTTTGAGCATAGAACGCAAGGAATTTCGATGGAAATTTGGGTTTCATTTATACCACTACTGTAAGTCACAGTCTTGTTTGATGAACATGATCTTCAATAGACTTGATTTCTGGGAATTCAGGACAGCTTGACTGTCTGGTAATTTGAAATTCGCACGAATGATATCTGAACAGAGTCGTTTATCAAAAGACAGTTTGTTTTCAAGTACCGGAGTTTCTTTCAGTTACTCCGTATTCTTATAAGACTATACATCCAAACCTTACGTAGCCCATCCAACTTGAAGAACTGTGCTCTAATTGATCGAAAAACGCAAACTTGGCAAGTACACAAATTAGTATGACGTACGTTGCTACTATCTTAATGGTCACTGGTTTCAAAATTGCTAAAAGATTCGTTTAGCTTTCAAGAACGGAATCAAGTGTGTGACTGTTTTTTTTTTTTCTTTTAAAAACGAACATTATTTCTTGAATATTTAAAATTGAATATTTAATTTAAAACAACAAACATACTTGTGTATTTGAACACTAAGAACTCACACCATTACCTTGCATTACCATCCTTGCTTTCTACATATATTTACATTAAGTGGTAGGCTGTCACTTAAAATAGATTTGAAAAGTGTGTATTGTATTTGCCTTTTATTTACATGTGGTTGGCTGCCCAAGTGAATAAACTGTCAAAGGGATGATTTATTGACTAAGGCTTTCAGGGCCAATGGCAATATTGAAATACAATATTTTTATGCATTAAAATGCTTAAAAAACAAAAGCAGAAAGCAAATAAGTTTTCAGGCAATTCAAACTGAAAGTGCTTCAATTTAAATTTCATTGTCATATGATAAAAGCTGTAAAGCACTTCCAAGCCTTTGGCAAAAATATGAGGAAACTATGAATTGGGATGAAAGTAGAAAAGATCAGGTTGTTTTGCAAAAAACTTCCAAAGTTTTGTGTTTCACATTTGTATGTATGAATATCTTTATGGGACACTTTTGTTAACTCTTTCCTTAATATTTAATAAAGTTTCAGAACTTAAGCCTTTTACAATAAAAAAAGAACCGTCTCAGTAGTGGGTCAGATGATTCCCCCTTTTTTTTATATTATTCTATCAATAGAGTCATGCATGTGTGCCGCTGCATGTTCTCTGTAATTGAATGCAAATCAGTGAATCATTCTAAATAAAGCACACTCTATAGTGTGGAGATTGAATCTTGTTTCAATAAGGAAATACATTCTGTTTGCACATTGAACCAACAAACACAACAGCATATCCTGCTTAACATAAATTCTCCTGTTTTTGCGTTTTTTTTTTTGCAAAGTGTGTCAGAAGAGTGCTTGTTTATGTTATTTTGCATTCATAGTGGCAACGATAGAAAGCTGCAAATTGGATCCCGCCATGACTTTTCAGTTTAAAGCATCCTGATAAATAAAATTATGGATGCTGCCTTCCTTCCTTTTTCCTTGCAGCTTTCACTTAGTCACGGCAATGATTTTTTCTATTTCTGAAGCTCTTGAATGGAAGTGTATTTATCAGAGGTGTATGTCCATATTGTGATCATAGTGCAAAGATTTAAAACACTTGAATTAAGACCTGGTATTATTTTGATGGCTGTTCATTTTTGAGTGGGAAAACAAATTCTGTACACAAAACTCTATGCGAATAGTTTGGTTTTGTTTTGTTTTGAGGATGTGATTTTCTTTAATGTGAATACAAAATTAGAAAATGTCATTGCACTGACAACGACAACGACAACGACAACGACAACGACAACGACAACGACAACGACAACGACAACGACAACGACAACGACAACGACAACGACAACGACAACGACAACGACAACGACAACGACAACGACAACGACAACGACAACGACAACGACAACGACAACGACAACGACAACGACAACGACAACGACAACGACAACGACAACGACAACGACAACGACAACGACAACGACAACGACAACGACAACGACAACGACAACGACAACGACAACGACAACGACAACGACAACGACAACGACAACGACAACGACAACGACAACGACAACGACAACGACAACGACAACGACAACGACAACGACAACGACAACGACAACGACAACGACAACGACAACGACAACGACAACGACAACGACAACGACAACGACAACGACAACGACAACGACAACGACAACGACAACGACAACGACAACGACAACGACAACGACAACGACAACGACAACGACAACGACAACGACAACGACAACGACAACGACAACGACAACGACAACGACAACGACAACGACAACGACAACGACAACGACAACGACAACGACAACGACAACGACAACGACAACGACAACGACAACGACAACGACAACGACAACGACAACGACAACGACAACGACAACGACAACGACAACGACAACGACAACGACAACGACAACGACAACGACAACGACAACGACAACGACAACGACAACGACAACGACAACGACAACGACAACGACAACGACAACGACAACGACAACGACAACGACAACGACAACGACAACGACAACGACAACGACAACGACAACGACAACGACAACGACAACGACAACGACAACGACAACGACAACGACAACGACAACGACAACGACAACGACAACGACAACGACAACGACAACGACAACGACAACGACAACGACAACGACAACGACAACGACAACGACAACGACAACGACAACGACAACGACAACGACAACGACAACGACAACGACAACGACAACGACAACGACAACGACAACGACAACGACAACGACAACGACAACGACAACGACAACGACAACGACAACGACAACGACAACGACAACGACAACGACAACGACAACGACAACGACAACGACAACGACAACGACAACGACAACGACAACGACAACGACAACGACAACGACAACGACAACGACAACGACAACGACAACGACAACGACAACGACAACGACAACGACAATTCACAATTCACAATTCACAATTCACAATTCACAATTCACAATTCACAATTCACAATTCACAATTCACAATTCACAATTCACAATTCACAATTCACAATTCACAATTCACAATTCACAGTTCACAATTCACAATTCAAAATTCACAATTCACAATTCACAATTCACAATTCACAATTCACAATTCACAATTCACAATTCACAATTCACAATTCACAATTCACAATTCACAATTCACAATTCACAATTCACAATTCACAATTCACAATTCACAATTCACAATTCACAATTCACAATTCACAATTCACAATTCACAATTCACAATTCACAATTCACAATTCACAATTCACAATTCACAATTCACAATTCACAATTCACAATTCACAATTCACAATTCACAATTCACAATTCACAATTCACAATTCACAATTCACAATTCACAATTCACAATTCACAATTCACAATTCACAATTCACAATTCACAATTCACAATTCACAATTCACAATTCACAATTCACAATTCACAATTCACAATTCACAATTCACAGTTCACAATTCCAATGTCGATTCACGAATCACGATTCACGATTCACGATTCACGATTCACGATTCACGATTCACGATTCACGATTCATGATCTCTCATTTTAGTTTGTCTGTCATCAAATCGTGAAAATAGTCATGTATTACTGTCACCACCACCGTCTAACAAACCATAAGACTAGTTTTCGTTTTCTTTATTGTAATGAATGTACAGGGTGTCCGTAATTCGTTTTACATACTTTGGGATATGATTTTTGGTCATATTCTAAGAAAAAAATTGTTCTACAGTAAAGTCCGTTTCTCAAGTTTGACATCACTTTTTGACAATTTAAAAAAAGGCTAACTTTGGTGTACCCTGACCTGTGTTAAACTTGATATCTCTGTCAATACTGATGATATAGACCTAATCTTAGACTCAATTTTTTGTAGAAATAACAACCTTTAAGACTGTATTTAAATAAGGCTTCCATAGGTTTAGGGTTGCCAGATTTTCAATTTTAAGTGGTGTTCAAATTTTCTTCCCAAAACAAAGTTTTGACTTTGAGGTCATTTTTTTGGAGAAAAGGCCTGATAAACATAGAGTTTCTTTATTTTTTACAGATGAACAAAACAATAATTAAGAAAAAACTCAGCATTAATTTAGCTCAAAAACTCATACATTTTATGATACTTGGAAAAATACAAAATGGGAAAAATTAAAAAAAAAATAAAAAAAAGTTCTTCCTTTGAGGTTTGTTTGAATAAAACAATAATATGATCACTTTTAGTAGTTTTTTTATGTATTTAATACAAATACAATTGTTCATACGACTCCAGTGTGAACAGTGCCACTCTCAAAAATCTAGGCAACTGATAGTTCGCCCTCTAAAATAATTTAATCTCTTTAAAAATCTAGTACATTTTGCCTGAAAAGTGGTTCGTCGCATAGCGACGGCACGGCATTATATCTTGTCAACCACCAACCGAGCAACACCTTTTTCAACAATTAAAATTTAACTTGGGCCTTTAGCCATTTTGTTTGCTTGGAATAATATATGTAATTCAACTTTCTAAATTAAAAGTTTTACCCTTCTGGACCAATTATTATAAATTGTAAATTTTCATTTATCTTGGAACGAATAAAATCCTACGTGTGACATACTACAAAGGAGTGTTTTCTTGTTCCTTTTTTAATTGGACATTTCATCAAGTGTGGTCGAAGTTTCATTGTGGCAAAAGGAAAAGGCGTTTATGTTATAGTGGAAGTTTTTCCTGGTCGTTGAAACAACTGGGTTTCCACCTTATTCTGGGATAGCTTATCTCGGTGTACTCTAATTCTTCAACAATTATAACAAGTGCTCAAAGCCCCATCCTTCGTTTTGAATCCATGCCAGAGCCCGTTTTTGGATTTCATTGTGGGTGTTTGCTGTCGATAACTCTTGTCTTACTTGTAGTCTTGTAATCTTTGAAACTGTATTTAAATTTGACTCCTATAGGCTAAGGGTTGCCAGATTTTCAGTAAGTATAAAGTTCCTGGTATCCCTTGTTGTGCTTTTCTTCAATTTCCATTAAAAAACTCATATAAGAAAAAAAATTTCTGCGTATTCTTCTCTCGTAAATGAAAGCATTTCAAAAAACTCTCTGATCAAACTGCAATCGTGACTTAATTTGACAAACTAATGAACAAATTTGTTTTCTTATTCTTTTATACGACTTATTTACCTATTGAACATTCATACCCCAAATTTAAAGCAAACATCCACAATGAAATCCAAAAACGGGCTCTGGCATGGATTCAAAATGAAGGAGGGCGCTTTGAGCACTTGTTATAATTGTATTTGTATTAAATACATAAAAAAACTACTAAAAGTGATCATATTATTGTTTTATTCAAACAAACCTCAAAGCAAAAACTTTTTTTTATTTTTTTTTAAATTTTTTCCATTTTGTATTTTTCCAAGTATCATAAAATGTATGGGTTTTTGAGCTAACTTAATGCTGAGTTTTTTCTTTAGTATTGTTTTGTTCATCTGTAAAAAATAAAGAAACTCTATGTTTATCAGGCCTTTTCTCCAAAAAAATGACCTCAAAGTCAAAACTTTGTTTTGGGAAGAAAATTTGAACACCACTGAAAATCTGGCAACCCTAAACCTATGGAAGCCTCCTGGATAGGCCAGATGTTAAATTAATAAAAACTTTCGGAACTCTCGAGATACAATAAAAGCAATTACGTGTCACGGTTGGTAATGAGCATCAAGGCAGGGCAATCATTGGATCAGACGTAGTAATTAGCGAGGGCGCAAATGCAGATGAAGCAGAGCAGATTGTAAGACTCCTTAATAAATATAGGAAATCAGTTGCTCTAATACCAGAGGAAATCGGAAAAACAGATTTACACGAGTTTTCAATTTCGCTGAAGGAAGAAAGGGTTATTTATTATCGGCCATATAAGATAGCTTATGCTCTGCAACCTAAACTCCAGGAGATAATAGATGATCTTCTAAGATTAGGAATCATCGGTCGTTCAAACTCCCAGTATGCAAGTCCAGTTTTACTTGTGCCAAAGAAGGATGGCAATTACAGAATGTGCGTTGACTATCGCAAACTTAATTCAATTACCATTAAAAAGAACGTCCCATTTGTTAATGTTGAGGAAGTTCTTACTCCACTTGCGAATAAGAAATATTTCACGTCATTGGATATGATGTCAGGATATCACCAAATTCCCATAGCTGAGAGTTCAAAACACCTTACGGCTTTCGTGACCAACAATGATCACTATGAATACAACTGCGTTCCCTTCGGCCTTTCCAATTCTCCAGCCGAGTTCATAAAGGTCATGAACATTATTCGTGATCGGGTGAATCGAAAAAATAGTGTCCTGTTCTATATGGACGATATCTTAATTGCAACTGAGACCATGAAAGAACATTATGAGGTCTTAGAACGAGTTCTTCAGGAACTTGTCAGGGCAAACCTAACCCTCAACATAAGTAAATGCCATTTCATTCAAACAAGAATTAATTTCCTTGGTCATGAGATTACCGGAGAAGGGATAAAACCAGGCGTGAATAAAATTGTAATTGTAAATTGTATAAAATACAGTCTTAAAGGTTGTTATTTCTAAAAAAAATTGAGTCTAAGATTAGGTTCCTATCATCAGTTTCGACAGAGATATCGAATTTAACAAAGGTCAGGGTACACCAAAGTTAGCCTTTTTTTAAATTGTCAAAAAGTGATGTTAAACTTGAGAAACGGACTTTACTGTAGAACAATTTTTTTCTTAAAATATGACCAAGAATCATATCCCAAAGTATGTAAAACGAATTACGGGACACCCTGTATATGTACATACATAAATACATTGAAATCAATCTAAACGAACGCCAATCATCCGTCAAAGTTCTTCACGTCAAGCTCTTTATGCTTGCAAATTGCCACCAAAAATGGATAAAGCCATCCTGTTTCTACTCCCACATGTAACGACCAGTATCATAGATTTTAAAGTCCTGTCCGACTACCATTCAGAATCTGATGGGTATTAGAAATGGATGAGAGTCCTGATAAAATAACTGGATTTTGTTTGCTCTTGCAAACAAATAATAACGTAAAATGTGTGATTTACCCAGGAGCGTTCTCCTTTTTAGAAAGAATATGTTGTGATGGAAGTCAAAAGCGAGCAATGCAAGGATCCTTTTATCTAAATTCAATGGTATAAGGATCCTGTGAAGGAGACCCCAAGCACTTGGTTTCAGAATCATTTGGCTTTTATCTAACCCACATTATATTTGCTTGTGTGCCTGGTTATTATTATAGCTTTGGAATTTATTTTGACTTCTTGTTTTGAAGTCTTGAAGATGTCGTCCTTTCAATGGATTCTCTTGTAGTTGAGTTTGTTTGTTTCGGTAGCTAAGTGGATTGAAGAGATTATGATTTACCAATGTCATTGTATAGCTCTGTTGAGAGGCTTGCATAATTTGAAATAGGAAGCAAATGAACAAGTTTAAAAATGAAAGTAAAAAATAAAAGAAATGTGGAATAAGTAAAGAACAAATCACTCAGCACTATCGGAATCGCTATAGCTCACTGTCGATTTTGTTTTTGGTATCTTCATTTTTTGGATTTAGATGCATCATTAAATATTTATGGGCAAATAGTGGAACAATTTTACTTATTACTTATGGCTTTCCACTACCTTGTTGTTTTTATGCAAAACATAAAAACCGTTTTAAATTAAATCCTATTGTCTTATGACTAAAGTATCCATCTACTGATTTCTTTATTCATTAAAAGCCTTACAACATAAATGATTTACAGAATATACGCAACCATAAAACGATGCTAAATAAACCCTCAAAGAGAAGTTTCGTCCTTTTTACAACCGCCACTGATTTTACGATTGAAATTATAATAAAAAATTATTTTCCAAGGAAGCTCCACTATCATCACTTCATCAAAATGAATTCATTTGATCGGAACTTAACGCATCGGAAGTGTCAGAAGCGTATTAATAGCAAATGAATTATAATTACCAATTCGCTTTTTTTTAATTCCCTTATGCAAATAATGCTGCCCAAACATAGTCATCCCACTGGCTGTGAGCAATAGCCCAGCTCAAAAATTAAATTTTGTTGACATTAAATTTTACACATTAATAACAACTAATGAAAGAAATTTACTGGTCGCAATGCTTAAGGGCGAAACTGTTATTGCCTTGGACATTTGCTTTGCTATAAATATTAATTTGCATAAATAAGGTCAAACTAATTACATAAAATATGTGAGCTATGTTAATTTTGTGGCTAAGCATCGTCGATGGTGCGTCCGTTGTAATGATTTAGAAGTGCACAAGTACGTTGTTGAGATTTAATTGGATTGGGAAGTAAGACCTAACATCACAATATACATTATTTAAATTTATTATTAAAAATACAAACAATTAAATTATATTGAATAATAAAAAAAACAGTTTTTTATATTTTGCTGCACTCTATACGAAGTATTTAATGAACTTTTGTTGAGTTAGGGGGGGAGGGGGGGGAAGCTGGTCTAGAGCGTGAAAAAATAGGCATAATTTATGAATTTGTTTTGACTCAACACAAATATCAATCGAAAATCTGTGAAAGAGGTTTTATAATTTAGGTTTTAATATACAAATATAAATTTTCTCGTGTCATTTAAATTCAAAATGGTGGCTGTTTAGCACTTCTTCGGAGGTGCCTCATTTTTTAGACGGGTCCATGGCTGAAGATGTAACCTCCTTAATTTTGGCCAACAGCAAGAGATGTACATACGAAATGGTGCACGTCTGAACAAAAAATTAAGATTTCTACTTTAAAAAAGCGACAAAATTGTTGATTAAAAAAAACTTACTTACTTACTTAAGGTGGCACTACAGTCCGGGTCGGACTAAGGCCTCAGCCAACATGCTTCTCCAGCCAGCTCGGTCCCTAGCTAGCTGCCTCCAGTTTTGCACGCCAAGTTGGTTGAGGTCCTCTGCTACTTGCGGTCTTCCTCTACAGCGCCGTCCCTCGGGATTGGATTCGAAGACTTTCCGGGCCGGAGCGTTGGTGTCCATTCGCTCTACATGACCCAGCCATCTAAGCCGCTGGACCTTGACTCGTTTGACCAGATCAGTGTCGCTGTACAGCCCGTACAGTTCGTCGTTAAATCTTCTTCTCCACTCTCCATCTATGCAGACGTGACCAAAAATCACCCGATGAATTTTTCTCTCGAAGCATCCTAAAGCGTTCTCGTCTGCCTTTGACAAGGTCCATGCCTCTGCGTCATATATAAGAACCGGGATGATAAGTGTCTTATACAGGGACACTTTAGTTGCTCGAGAGAGGACTTTACTACTCAATTGCCTTCTTAGTCCGAAGAAACAGTGATTATTCTTCGTTTGATTTCAGCGCTGGTGTCGTTGTCTGAATTAATAGGGGCGCCTAGGTAGACAAAGTCCTTAACTACCTCAAAGTTATAGCTGTCCATCGTGAGGTTCTGTCCAAGACGTCGGTGTTGGGTGTCCTTTCTTGATGACAGCATATACTTGGTCTGGCCCTCATTTACCACTAAACCCATCTTCATCGCTTCCGTCTCAATGCTCATAAAAGAGCCATTGACATCACGCTGCGTTCTTCCAATAAATTAATAATAATACCAATTTATGTCAATATCGTCGGCATATTCGAGCAATTGAACGGATCTTTGAAAGATTGTGCCTCTTGTATGGACGTGGGAGTTTTCTTCAACATCGTTCTTGAAAGAATATTCAAGAACGATGTTGAAGAAATCGCATGACAGTGCATCGCCTTGCCTAAAACCTTTCTTGACATCGAATGTATCGGTGAGATCTTTTCCGACCCTGATGGAGCAGCGTGCGTTCTCCATCGTCATCCTACAAAATCGGACAAGTTTGGTAGGGATGCCAAAACTAGACATGGCTCTATATAACTCCTCTCTATAGATGCTGTCATATGCGGCCTTAAAATCGATAAAAAGATGGAAGGTATCGATTTGAAGCTCCTGGGTTTTTTCCAAGATCTGCCGTAGTGTGAAGATTATTTGGTCTATGGTGGACTTTCCTGGTCTAAAGCCGCACTGATAAGGACCTATCAGGTTGTTGACGATAATGGCTTCAGACGTTCACACAATACGGCAGAGAGGATCTTATATGCGATATTAAGAAGACTGATACCTTTGTAGTTGGCAAAAACAAATTCTACTTGCGTCTCCGAAGAAAGGCATTTCGAATGTACTGTCAAAATTTCGTATAGATCGGTGAAGGTTTGCTCGAGTTATGTCCTCGGCCTGTTCAAATAAAGTGATTTCGAGAAAAACGCGTTTAAAGTTTCGTTTTCTAACGCTTCACACATTTTTTGCACATATATGTATATTATTTCTAGAGACCCCTATACGCATTTCGGGACATTCCTAATATTCTAAATTTATCGGAGGGCAGTCCCTTCCCTATCAACTGTCGTTATATCTGCTCCCGTACTCAAAAATTATAGCGTGCGCCGGGATCATAAAGGGCGCTCGGGGCATACCTGAAGGGTGCTGCCGCAGAATGGAAAGTTTGGGCATTTAGACATTTTTGCCGAATAAATAAATTTCGGTTTCTTCAAAATTCTAGACCAGCTTCCCCCTTAAGGGATTTTCGAATTCAACTTCTATCAGATTCCTAGATGTAACAATCTTGTCATGAGAAGTCGTTGCCATGTACATTGTACATGGTCTCAAATGTTTTGATTATTATGATGATGCGGTTAAAAAAGGGGTTTCTGTGTCTAATGCGGATCCTAAGTCATGTACTTCTTCGAAGTAAGATCTTTTTATTCTGAAGATTTTTTTCCAAATTGTCGATGTTCTCCGAACTTGCTTGTTGACAACATATTCTTTGTTTTACCTTCAATAACCATCAAACCCATTTTTATCGCTTTTGTTTCAATACTCGAAAAAGCACCTTCTGCCCATTACGTCAATATCGACTTTTGAAATTTTGTTCCTTTGGTATTAACGTTTGGTTTTTGTACAATTTTCTTTTAGTATGATGTTAAAGAAATCACACGACAGTTTGTCGCCTTGCCAAAAACCATTTTCGACAAAAGGTTTCTGTGAGATCTTTACAGGAGCAGCGAGAATTCTCCAAAGCCAGCATGCATAGTGGTATGAGCTTTGAAGCGATGCCGAGGTTAGACCTGGGTCTCTATAGAGCTCATCTCTGTAAATACTGGCATACGCGGTCTTGAAAATGATAAAAAGATGGTGTATATCGACATTATATTCTCGCGTTTTTTCCAAGATCTGTCGTAATGTGAAAATTTGGTCTATTGTAGACTTTTCTGGCCAAAAATCACATTGATAAGAACCTATCAAGTTGTTGACGTGGGGTTTCAGATATTCACATATTACAGCAGAAAAGATCTTATAAGATATGTTAAGGAGGCTTAACCCTCTACAATCAGCGCTATTGTGAGGGTCTCCCTTTTTAAGGATCGGCAATACGATACTGAGGTTCCATTCACACCATATCATGATGATCAGCTGGTGCATGCTCCTTTCCAACTAATCTCCTGCTGTCTTGAAAAATTCGGCATCAAGGCCGAACTGCAGCTTTATTTGATTTGATTTTGCAAATGGCAAGCTAAACTCCTTTAAGGTCAAGATGACGGAATTCTCGATTCGTGCTATTTGATTGACTGGACTTGACTGTCCGCATTCTTCATGGGTTTTGTTTTGGGAACCTTAGAGGCAACGTCTCTTATGGCTTGTTGGTACTCTTGCCACTGGTCTTCAATGCTTAATCATGGTGGCATAGGATTCTAAGTAAGGAGTCCTATTCCGCTTAATTGGAAAAGTCATATCATTTCATAGCGCTGGCTCGCGCGAGTCGTGAACAGGATATCGTCATTCACACCTTGGCTTTAAAAAGGTAATAGTCCAAGTCAAAGTTGGCCCCTCGGAAAGTTCGGATCCCTATAATACTGGAAGAGTGCATTGCGTCGTTCGCAACATGGTCAATTTGGTTGACAGCTGATTAATCTGGGGATCGCAATGTAGCTTTATGAGCTTTGAAATGCGGAAATCGTGAACTACCTAAAACAAGATTAAGCCCCGCAGAAAAATCGGTTAGCCTAAGTCCGTTTATGGATGTTTTGTCATGGAGACTATGCTAATGCTTACCGATTGTGTTTCAAAGGTGTCCTCCTTCCTTAGTTTTGCGTTAAAATCGCCGATTTTCACGTCATGTCTAGAGCATTGCTCATATGTTTTTTCGAGGAGCTCCTAGAAACAGTTCTTGAAGTTCTCGTCTTTCTCTCTTGTAGGGCGTGTGCGCATATTAGGCTAATGTTTGTGAATTTAGCCCTAATGCTGATGGTCATTATACGCTCATTTACTAGATGTCCACTTTTTCGATTCTGTGAGTAGAATTCATCTGCTGTGACATTCCCAAAACTCTGACAGACCACTATGATTTGGGCAGTCAGTCATTATTCGCCGGGCATTAATAGTGTCAATCAAAATTTTTCGTCCCAATACCAGAAACCAGTGTAAGCCCTGTGAAAGTGTATTGCGCAATTGAAGTGAAGTAAACTGCAACATCCGGGCGCAGCGGCGGCGGTCAAGTTGACACCAATCAATCCCAAATAAATTCAAGCCTACCAGAAAAAAAGCAATTTTATTTTGATTCCGCTAATTTCGTCCATGAAGGAGTTTGAAGTGTACTTATTGTGGCATCACCAACCACCAAAAGAGTCAAAGAGTGTCAATAGAACCCACATCCAGCTCTTAAACTGACCTAGAATTCTGATAATATGAAGTGTAATGCAAGATATTTGCCAACAGAAGAACTGAGGTGTCTTAAGTATTAATGGTAATCACTCAGACCTTTAATTTGACACTTTGAAACAAGACTCTAAGTTCCATTCTCAACACAAAATAGTACTTATGAAATGCAATTTGAAACCTCGTGCACTCAACCACACTCTTAGATTTGTGGGACACTGTCAAAACCACTCATAGAATTTATAGAAAGAAGAGGTACTTACCAGAAATCTCATATTGAATTGCTGCCTCAATTAAAAAAGAAGTATCCACAATAGAAGATCATATACGGCACTTATTGTTTCTACAAACACTAATTTTTGATTCGTACAAATGGTAAGTACCTACTGTCTCCCTTTGCCACTTATGTTTTTGTTAAAAGTATGTTGTCATCTTCCTTCCCCAACTCAATCATTTGTGCCAACATATCATGACAGCCTCAGTAAGAAAACCTATACAAAAATAGCTTGAAATCACTTTTGTTCGACAGAAACGTGAAAGGAATAACTAAATGGATTAAAATGTAGCACAAGCTGGTGTATTTTTATTTTGTCAAGCATCAGAACTTATTTGGAATACTTATGTGCCACATAGACGTATATAGGGGGTTTCTTTTAAGTTCAAGTGAGCACTCTACGTCTACGTGTCTATGACAAGACAAGGTGCCAGACAAGAATTTACTTACTTACTTGGATTTACTCTGCCAAAACACGCAGTACCTGAAACCTGACGTCGAAAATCAACTGGTGTTCTGCTTTCGGTTTTATTAATGGAATTCTTTTTAAAACGAAATCATTTTTGGACGAGGAGGAAGGCAGAGGGGTATATGTGTAGAGTTTCATTTTCATCACCAAGATGAAAAAAATAAATTGATTATGATTAAGACGTTTGCGTCTGGGATTGTTTTATCATCATTCAGGACTAATTGGATTCCGTTTTGATATGACATCCCTAGTTTAGTTTAAACTTGTAAAGTTGTTTATTTATAAGTATAAATATTTTGAATTGGATTTTATTTTTGTAAAATTTTGTTCTTTCTTTTCACAATTTTAGTTATTATAGCGATCATGTGGAAAATTTTTTTGGTGGCTGAATTTATAACTTAATTTTTCTCTCAAAACGCTATAAGTTTGCATTTAATTCGGCCAAAGTCATTGAAGGTTCTCGTGTTCGAGTTGAAGCCTTAAGGTGGGTCCTCACTGCCCCCGAATGTGTGGACCGATTCAGTGTGGACGTTCCGTACGGACTTTCCGAAAGACAACCCGAATTCAAACGAATGAAATGGATCCGATTGCCGCTCGGCATAAAGTGGGCCCACCTTTAGGAATAAACTTTCTTGTTATGCTGTTCCGTTCAAGACGAACGAATACGGAAGAGAAAAACGCTAAGCAAAAGAAACGTGGTTTTATTTTTCAAAAATTATATGGCTTCGTTTGAAATAAAGAAAGGAATTGACCGGGGAAAATGGTAAGCCAAATTCATCCTCATGATTTTTCTGATCAAAATGAAATTCCCATACACAAAAATTACTATGCGAAATCGTAAATGAAAATGTTTGCTTTTGGAAGCCGAAGTCAAACCAATCTGAACGGCCTACATATCAGCGGTTGGTTATCGTAACAGCTATTTCCCATTTAGATAAACCAAATCAATACGCTTCTCCGAAGACAATGAAGTGTTTAGTAGAAATGAGTTGGTACCTTACCACCTCACACCTTACCTAAATTGTTGATCAGGATCACATGACGATTCTTAATTTACAGCATTCGTTTTACCACAAGAGTTTTTCTTGTCCCCACAAAAAATGCAAACCTTTGTGTGACTTTCGGTTATGAACACTGTCGGGGATAAACTTCCTGAAAGTGTAACGGCACCTGAGCGAAGATTAAGCTTCTCTGAGTTAAGAGTTTGCTCATGTTTGAACTGGGAAATCTTAACTCAGTCAGCAGCACCTACAAGTGCGGTTGTCAATGTCCGCAATACTTTCGCAGTCATCCTTGTAGTGAAGTGGAGTACAGTAGGCATGTGGAGCTTGAGATAAAATATTTCGTAGGAGAAATAAGTTGCATGAAATTAGCTTGGAGACTGTAGTTTAAACTGAAACCGCCACAGAAAGGGCTTTATAAAAATTGGCCGATTGAACAGTACATAATATTTAAGTGCCCTGAACAAATGCGTTAGACCTTTAGGGTTCCTCGATCTTGGTAACCGCACCCAACCATTTTGGTTTCGGCTTTAATTGCTTTCAAGATCTTTACAACTCTAAAACTTTATTTGTTTTGTTCCACAACAATTGGCAAGAGAAGACCGAGACCAAAACAAAAATAGTGCAGATTCTGAGCAAACATTTTGATATGTACAACTTCTTCATAGTTTTATTAAATCATTTTGGGGATGAGAATAATCAATATAGATATTAAATAACTTCTTCCTTTCCCTATCACTGAACTATGATCATCACTTTTTCTACGCAGACACTTTCAACATCCGTTACGTCTTAAAAATTTTTTTGTTACAGGATTAATTAAAAATAAATAAATTAAAAGGGTGGCGCAACAGAGCCCCTGCCCTGGGTCTAGCGCATTTCTCACAACCATGCCTTGTGAGGGAATTTAAGGGACGTACAATTTTCTGCCGGTTCCGAACGGCTAATCGAGAAAGTGCTTTTCATGGCAGTGAATACTAACGGAGGACTTGCCAATTCCTCGCGAAAGGCGATACTCGTGGAAAAACATTTTTGCCTCTGTTGGGATTCAAACCACGAACCTCTAGATTAACAGGCGGTCATGCTATTCATCATACCACGGGTACCACCAGAATTAATTTGTGAACATTAATAAATTTTAATCATCTTTTTGCCACAGTTTGGTTACGCAGGCTGTGAACCGTAGTTGAGTTTAAATTTCATCTGCCATTTCGTACTAAATTTTGTATCTTCTAGGTGAATTGATGACAGTCTTTGGAGGTGCTATGTCTAAAAAGTTGTAGAATACAAGCATCGGCAAACGTTTTCTTTGCTGTGTGCAAGACTTAATCTATACCATCTAGTAGAATACATCGACTCATCATTTGTTGAGGCTGTAATAAACCATAATATGTAGTAAGGGAGCCCAGGATGCTAAATTTGCAGTTACTAAAGCGTCATGGGGACTTATTGGATTGTGAAGTTTACGTTCTAAAACGAAAAAAAGTATGGCAGTTTTCCTTTAGTGGGGCGAAGAGCGTGTATAAACTTTTAAAAATGTAAAAAAAAAAACAGTGACATTGAAATACTAGAGCGCGCCAGATATTCATTACGCGCTCTGTCTTTCTGATAACCGACAAATATTAATCTGACGATTAACTGGGGGCAGGTGGGCGTATAGAGAGGTTGAAAAAAGAAAAAAAAAGTTATTCGAGCGTGTCAGATTCTTAAAGTGAATGTAAAGTGTACTCAACTCAACGATTTAAACGTGGCCATAATACATGGTTGATTTTTAAAATTGTAAAAAAAAAAAACATGTGACCTTGAAATACTCGAGCGCGTCAGATTTTTATACAGAGTGATCAACTCAACTTGATGTCTTCGTCCTCTAGGATGATAATCAGACAATTATATGGAAGAGCACTCTTAGTCTGGCAATTTTAAAAAATAATTGTTTGTCCTTTCTATCTTTTATTACTGGATGCAATAAAAAAAATATGTACACATATCGTACCTATACCTATATATACAAATTTTGATTTGAAATTTTGTTCAAAATACTTAAAAAAAACCCCTGAAAATTTGAGCCCTTAATACTAATTTTCAGTGCTCGATCGATCAAGAGGTGTGAAAATTTTCCTTCGAAAATACACTGAAACTCTGATTTTTTATTTTTAAGTTTCTATAGCTCATCGGCATTTCATGGGATCGCTTTAACCAAAGATGGTTTTTTCTCAAAATTGAATGTTCTACAAAAGTGTTCACTGCGGCAAAGTCGTTACTCATACCGGCCAGGTGGTACGGGCCACCAAACCAGATTTTTCCATAAAATTCTCGTAAATAACAAAAACTAGATACGGAAAAATTATAAATGACAAACTTGTAGAAAATTTAGTTTCCTACAAAAAAGGTCTTTTGAACCAAATTGCTAATATCTATCAATATTAACCTAGATATTAACCATCATATTATACCTCTTATTGATGATTTTACCTAAATCGCCCCAAGAAAAATGTCAGATTACATATATGTTTTCCGTAATCCTGATAGGATTACCTTCAAAATAAAAAAAAATTAATTGCGCTCGAGTATTTCAAAATTTTGATTTTTTTTACATCTTTGTGACTCGCCTACTTACTTCGGCCACGCTTAAATTGTCAGATTATTGAAATACATACTTTTCTGGATGTAATCAACTTACTATCTCTTACAGCCCAATTATGGTTGTCAGCTATCAATCAGTTGATACACGATAAGTTCTACCAATAAATTGACAAATCGGTATTATGCAAGTCAATTGATAACTTTTCTTCCATTGTGAACAGTGTGCTCGTACTTAGCGTTGACACACCCCACATATAGGTACAAAGCGACCATTTTAATTTCCTATATTCAATAAACCCTGAGCACATTTAACTTCAGAATTCAATTTGAAATGAATTTTTGCGATACGGCACAGAAAACACACTTCACGATATAGCCCTTATGCTAGTCAAGCACGTAGGTACCTGTGTATTGGTTACACAATTCCAGTAAAATAAACCAAAAAAATGTTCATCGACGACGAATTTGCGATTGACTGAAAAATTGATAGATATCAAAAATGTTGATAACCATAATACCGAACAAGCAACCAGAGACGTTCACAATAGATCGTAAAAAAGCATTTCATTCACAACTGATCAAAAGTTCCGATGGTTGTTATCCGTAATAACACTTAATCAATTTCATTGACAGACGAGGAAATTTATCAAGTATCGTATTGATGTTTGACAACCATGGCTGTTAATCTGACGCGCTTGAGTTTTTCTGAGGATCGACTTTTTTTTACTAATCTGACGGGCTGCCCTCAACATACGCCCCAACATTATGGTTTCATATATGGTAGGAGTACATTACAGGGTGCAAGGTTTCTCTCCATATGATTTTCTTACGCACTCGTGTAACGCGCAAAATCCCCTCTTGGGCGCCCCTACTACAATAATTGGTGACCTAGACCGCAAGTGGGTTTCTCAGAGTTATCTAATATGAGGAAAGTCCCAGAGACATAAAAAAAATGTTTTTCATCGGTTATTGCCTTTCGTGAGGAATTGGCAAGCTCTCCGATATTAGTTTTAGTGCCACGAAAAGCACTTTCTCGGACAAATCTTAGGTCTCTTCCATTCCCTGACATGGTATAGTGGAGAGAAGTACGCCACTGGGCTCTCCTCTCTGTTTTATTAATTTCTGCTTATTTAGTTTTGGAGCATAATATGTTCCTCAACAAATTGATTTCTCTTGATAGTCTGAAGACGGATGAGTGAACTGGGGGTCAGTTCCCGATCTGTGAAGCTGTGAAGTGAAAAAAAAAAAATATTATTTCAGTTTTAAAACATATTTTATCACTTCACGAACCCATTCTAAGCGATTCCCGATCTAAAAATGAAAAGTAGTTCTCAAACTGTGTTCTAAAAAGTACTAAAACGTTCTAAATGTCATTTTCTAGTTTTATTTTGTGTTTTTAATAGGTTCTCAATTTTTTGGAGTAATTACACTTTATTTATTTCTTGGAAATTGATTCAGGATATTGAGACGTTCTCCATTAAAAATGCTTTTTGTACCTCGGAGGCTCGCTTTGCGCTTGAGTTTTGCTGACATTTTTCATTCGGTAAAGATGTGATAATATTTTTCACTTCACAGCTTCACAGATCGGGAATTGACCCCCTGGGCGATATTGCTTTGTATTTTTCGTAATGGTTATCAAGATCCCAAGGGATTTTGGCACATCTTCTTTGATTTTTTGAACTCTGCAGACATCGTGACTTTCTCATTGATCAACCTCAATGCCAAACACCAAAATAAAAATGGGAACGACTGGGTAGCACGAACTTGCGATTGTGGTTTCATATTTTTCACTCTTTTGAAAAAAGAGTTTTTTTTAAAACATGGAAGTTTTAAGACCTTGCCAGAAGATGTTTCGACAAAAAATTAAAAAAAATCAAAATATTCAAAAAAATAAAATTGTTTTTTTAAAAATTAGTAAAAATTTCTCAAATGCTGATGTGATACATGTGGCGTAATAGTTAGCATGTCTGCCTGTTAAAGTGTTAACTTACAGGTTAACATGCAGACATGAATTGATTCGCAATCTTTTTTATCAAAATACCTTTAACTTCTCTCTCGAAAAAAAAAAAAAAATCAAACGATCGCTTCGTGTTCTGCACATACCTAGCAAGAAATTAAATCAAACATTCAAAAGCATGTAATTAGGCTATTGCTACGTTTAAGACAAAAAATCCACTCAAACATTTGTCTCTTACGTAAACATTCATAATAGAATCTCCTCTATGTACGTCTGTTCTTCTTAAGCAAATTCCCTGCCCCATTTAGGAGACGGATATTAAAGGAAATTTATTTAACTTAGAAATTGGGTAAATGAGTATATCTGCTCTGTTGAGGTTGTTTCACTTGTAAGGTCTCCCTAAGGTGTACATCAATATCCCTTAAGCTGAATAATACTACACACACTTGAGCATGTAATTGTAATTAATACTGTTTGCCTAACACGTTCATTGTTAGGGAAACAAAAAAAAAAAAAACAAAGCAAAAAAATTGCGAAAGCCTATTTTCTTTTTCTTTTTTGGGGAGTAACATGTGTTCATGTTTTCGTTTCTATTGAATTTGAAAGAAGAATAGTACAATAACGTATAATTACAGATTGTATGGGTTCTTGATAAATTGAATATGATGTAAAGTTAAATGGATGTTATTACAATTAATTTGATTGATGGGGAAACATATTGGAGAAAAGAATTTTCATTAAAGAAAATCATGTTTATTTGTTGATCCTTACTTTGTTAGGCTTTAAATACTTGCTTTTGTTCCTTGCTTGAAAACAGTTATTTAAGGTCTTTTGAAGTCTTTGGCAAACGAATTATTGTTACTATATAAACAGATGGGTTTTTGTTAAAGTCCTGACATTGTCAAAAGTAATGAGGTTCAAGTAGAAACATTGGGGAAATTAATTGAGTTTTATGAATTAGCTATATCTAGTTAAGCAACACACTTTCACTTTTACATTATTAATTTATTAGACAGAACCACACAGTGTTACCAGGTGGGCTTTGAGAGAATGGGAAAAAAGAAAATTTTTTTCTCCAATTTCGAAAAAAGTTTGATATTTGTTAAATGCTACATCAAAGTTCAGTCTATGCTTTTTGAAAGGCCATCGAGGTGTTAACAGATGAATTTTATTGTTCCAAACAATGAACCTCAAAAAAGCCATAAGCACTATTCCCAAAGGGTTTGAAGTGCTCAGTTGTGATCCTATGTCTTTTTTAAAGTTTTGTGATTGGAAAGTGTCAACTCTATACCAATATGTCTGCTCTTATTCTTTATCGACGCCTTTCAATCACAAGAATATTTTCCAATAAAATTATCAAAATCGGAATCAAAGACCGAGTGGATGTTGTTTTGTGTGTCTGAAACACTGTCTCGTTTTGAGAATCTTTGAAAGCATCTAATTTTTCTATAAATATGTAGCTAGTCTGTTTTGTTTCAACTTAAGTGGTAATATATTTTTTATTCCAGCTTTTCTTATTGAATGCAATATCAACGATTTTCATATTTCGAGCGGTGCAACAAGATCGCGGACCAAAAGTTCTACATTTCCAGTACCACAACCGACAACCTGTTGTGTCTAGTCAATTTTACTTTATTTATGAAAGTACAACCTCTTAAGAGGGCCCACAGACACAACACTTTTTTTATTTTTATAATTAGCGCGCACATCAAGGGGTTATGAATACCCTTACCATGTTATGGGACACAGTGCGAGTATTTTGGAAAATAGGAGAGGATTTAAAAGGAGACACCGATTCACGTTGCTTTTAAACCTTTGTGAGTCGTATTGAAGGGGAAAAACAGAGACAGGTAGAGCATTCCACATTCGGGAGGTGCGACTAAAATAAGAATTTCAATATTTGACTGTACGACCGAAGTTGGTCTCAAGGTAAAACTGATGAGCATTCCTGACGAGGCGGGTGTTGCGATTAAGTTTTTTCAAGGGTGGAATGCAACTGTCAGTTTCACTAGAGCACTCTTTGTGAAAAAGCGATAAAAAATAGTGAGATAGGCAAGGTTTCGACAATGTTCAAGAGAATCAATCGACTCTACGATTGAACTATCACCTATCAATCTCAACGCTCTGTTTTGTACCCTATCAAGTAAAGTAGACGCAGAGATGTTTCAGAGGCTCCTGAACAGATATGTTAATAGTTCTATAGTTTTGGGCGGATGTAAGCTTTATGAATTAAAGCCAGATCAGAAGAGGTGAAGAGTTTCCTGCATCCTCTTAAGAAGCCTAAGCATCTAGCAGCATTTTTGGCAACTTTCAATATGTGGTCATTCCAACGAAGATCATCGTTTACACACATACGGGGCACTGACAGCTTTTCGGGTTCTTGGACGCAAGTACCATTCGTAGATAATGGCAATGATGGATGTTAAGCTTTAACGACAAATGACATTGAGTTTTGGAAGCATTGAATTCTACTTTGCTTCTACTAATCCATGAGACAATGCTGTCAAGGTCAGAATTCAATGAGTCAATCATACGCAACCGTTTTAGTTAAACATCCGAAGAGCAAGGACGTAAATTTGGAATCAAATATGGGAAGCTTTGAGTTGAGTCGTCGGTAAAACAATATAGAGGATAAGAACCTTTAGACAATAGATCATTTATGAAAATGAGGAAGAGAGTCGGAGACAAAACGGAGCCCTGGGGCACACCAGCATTTATTAAGTGGGTATGAGAATTGAATCCATCCAACACAACTTGTATAGAAAGGTTGTCTCTAATCCAACAACGAAGAGAATCGTCGATACTCACTCATTTTCGATAAGAGGGCTTGATGCCAAACTCTATCAAATGGCTTAGAAATATCAAGCGCAATATTTTTACTTTCTCCAGAACAGTGCAAAGATTGGTTCCACTTGTCGGGAGATATGCCGTCAAATCACAAGTGAACCTACGAAAGCCATAGTGTCGGTAATTGAGAAGCTTTCAAGATATTTCATGAGTTGACGATTAATCAATATTTTCATGACCTTGAGATGATGGGACGTTAGTGCAATTAGACGGTAACTAGAAGGGGAGGAAGATTTGCCTTTTTTAGGACGGGCTGGAGTTTAGCTTCCAATCTGCTCAGAAAGCCTAGAAGGAAAAGGGAGATAGAAAAGCTTACGCAGTGGCTTGCCAGCGTAGAAGAACACCTCTTTAGAATAACAGCGGGTATACCATCTGGACCAGCAGATTTATATATATTGAGATCTTTGAGGACTCTCACAACCGAGCGAGTTTGAAAAAATATCTGCTTCATCACAGAATTTGCAGACTCGAGCTCAGGTGGAGCCAATATGCTATGAGGAAGTGTCGAGTTTGCAGCAAATTGAGCTGAAAGCAAATTGGCATTGTCGATGGAGTTGACATATGGGAAGTCATTGAAGACGAGCGTTGGGACCGATGACGTGGTCGAGTTCTTAATGCTCTTGATAAAAGACCAAAGGTTTTTACTTCCTTTCGGACACAACAGTATTTTTTGCCTTACCTTTTCATCATGTCAAAACTTAGCCTTTTGTATCCGAGCATTAAAGATATTTCTGGCATGTTTAAACAAATTTCGGTTTTCAACTTTAGGGTTATGTTTAAATTTTAGAAAACTACTTTCTCTATACCTAATCGCCTTTTACACCTTAAATCGAACCACGAATTTTCTTTGGGGATGATACTTTTTGTTCTGTGAGGAACAAAACTCCTCATGCCGTTGAGAATTACGTTAGATATCATATCAGCTGATGTGTCAACGTTTCCGTCGGAAAAGCACAATGACCAATTAGAATTTCAGAAGAAATCATTCAGGGCGTCCCAATTGGCTTTCTCATATTGCCACACAGTTCTTTTAGAGACTTCATCAATTTTTACCGTGACTGATACGTAAAATCTACCGATATGACATAATGGTCCGATTTGCCTAGAGGAGATGATGACACCGATGTGGCATTCCGCCACACCAAATCGTACAAACTTTAGTTGTAAAAGTGATCTCAGCGAGAAATTAGAACAACTCACATGCTTCCTAAATCTTAAAAATGATGCCTTGTGTCTTTGTCTATAGTGTTTTTATAGATCGCAGTAGGACCGGAGCAAGGCCGGGATGGGCAGCTGGTAAATAAAATTACATGTAAGATAACATATTATATCTGACTCATGCAACTGTTTGTTATGTTATTTTAACACTCGTAATATATCCTCTTAAAGATGCTTGAAGTGTTTACAAAACAATTATATATTTATGTAATGCACTCCTAAGATTATCATGATTGTTCTTCGATTACAAGAGCAAGTTGTTACAACCTGGACATGAACTTTTTTTATACCCTCACATTGAATTATTTCGTGGAATGAAACATGAATAAAAACATTTCAGTGGTGCTATCTATCACTGCACAAAACTTCTCTGGTCTCTCTTCTAAACGAGATCTGGTAAAAGTTAAATGGGAAACTTTTTTGTATTCTAGTTTGGGGCTGTAGGAATTGGATTCTTTTTTCACACAAGAGGCGAGATAAAAGAATTTTTAAACACAAAGTGCTTGGTTTTGTTGGTTTTCTTTTCTTTGATGTGGTCTTTTATAAAGTGATTCTGTTATAGAAGAATTAAAGTCTTTAAGCACCTAGTGAGATTAATCACAAGAAAATAACGTGGTAAGCAAAGGAAAAAGTTCAAAACTAAGTAATTTGAAATTCGGACAAGAAAGATGCTTCGTCTATGTCTGAATAATCTTTGATTTTATACACACCTGATATTTGCATAAGGATTCGGTAATCAGAATTCCTAAATTCTTTCATCTTATGCTCTTCAAGGAACAGATGTGTAGATAAATAGGTATGTCCAGAATCGTGTGATACCGGCATTGATTTGTTTTGCTTCTTTGAGAAGATTTCGTTGACTTTTTAGGAACTATGATTATGCAAATTTTTTTTTTAAGAAAGACAAAATTTCCTTTTTAAATTAGCTGTTCGGAACCGGCAGAAAATTGTAGGTCCCCTCCATTTCCTCAGAAGGCATGGTTGTGAGAAATGCGCTAGGCCCAAGGGCTCCTCGCTCTGTTGCGCCACCCTATTTATTATATTACATATTTATTTTAAATTTCCTGGTATAAGACACGAAGGTCGGGCAAGAAGCCGTCAGTCGTTCCAACAGACAAAATTCAAATCTCATTGGCGCGACCGCGTCTCATTTATAAGATCAAATCAGTTGTGATCTATTTGCCGATTTTCGTTAATAAGCATTGTCAGTTATGGTGTTCATTAATCTAACCGACTAGACATTAGTGTTCGATCTGCTTTGTTTTCAGGTAAGAAAGAGTCTAGTATGAAAAACGTAAATTTTTATTTATATTTTTTTTTTTTGAAAAATCAGGCTCTACTCAACCCTCAAAGTAGTTCGAAATCGGTAAAAAAATGCAATAGCTCTCTGAATGCGGTCGGAAGATTAAATTATGAGTTTCGTTTGGGCTACAGGCAATCACGGCATAACCGAAAACGATATAGCCGATGAGCTTGCAAGGCGAGGATCTCAAACAGTTCTCTCAAGACCAGAAAGAGCATTTAAAGCGAGTCTCCAAAGAATGTTCACCCAATGTTAAAAAAATAACTGCCATATTTTTGCACTTCAGTACAGGAAAATACTTTAAAAGGCTTGTTGGCGTTGCCAGGGGGCACTTTTCTCTCACCAAGCTTTAAAGCGTGCTAGGTTGAAGCCAATACGGAACACTTCATCTGTGAATGTCCTGCATGTTCCCGAATCTGGTTACAATACAAATACTCGGCGCAGACATTATGAGAGCTTGTAGCCCGGGCTCCTTATTGTCATGGCAGCTCTTCGATGGCTCTGAAATTTTCTAAAGCTATGACAAAAGAAGGTTGCTATCTGGTAGAGCCTATAAAAGACTGGTATTTGATATCAAGCTCTCTAATTAGTCTATCTATCGCTATCCATATAAAATTAAAATATACAACTAACAGAGCGCTGAAGCGCTGAAGCGCTGTTCAGCAAAAATTAGCAACAAATCAGAAATTCTCAGAAACATGCGCTGAACAAAGCGGAGGATTGTAATAAAGTTTCTAGTTTTCCGATCCCGTTTCCGTAAAAATATCGGGTTAAAATGCAGTAGGTAGCATCCTGATGTTGAAAGAATTTTTGAAATCGGTTTATTGGTTTTGAGTTCTGGTTCCCGTTACCGTTCTCGTTTCCATTCCTGTTAATATACGAGTATGGGTATGAAATAAAATCAGTGTTTTTGAACGATAATGTATGCATTTCAAAAAATTTTTAAATTCGTTCCAGTAGTTTCTGAATAGGTCTTGAAGAGTTTGAGCAGTGGATTAAGCTTGCGTAGGATCATCATAATTTCACGATTCATCGCAAAAGTTGGCGGCACAACGCTGATTGATTTCACTAGCAGAATAACAAATAGAATAAAATTTGAAAAAAAAAAAAAAAACTATACTCAGCATTGACAGGAGATAACAAATCTCACGTGCGATGGTGAATTCATCCTTGAATTCTACGAAATTATTGAAAAATATTAAGGAAGGGGTAAGCCCTGGGAGGTTGAAAAATAGGCTTTTTTACGAATTTTTTTATGAAAAATCTGATAAAGTAATTTATTTTGTTGATTTGCTACATTATTGAGTATAGTCTCAAGTATCTTCTGTATTTTCTTCATACAAAAATATTGAAAAACAAGCCAACAATAGTGCATTTGCCGAGACGCCTCCACTTCTCGGTCTTTTGCGGTGTGCAAGATAACTTTTGACAGGATCATCCAAAATCGAAATTTTAAAAATATTTCGTTGAAAAGCAGTTTTCTCCAGGTAATAACACGAGGTTTTTTATGCAATTTTAAGATTTCGGCGACACGTTTTTTTGCCTAAAAATGCCGCCTGTACTAATAGTTGTGGTACCAGTGGTGTGATGGATAGCATGTCCGCCTGTTAATCTAGAAATCTTGCACACCGCCTTTGAAAATACTAGTTTCGAGATAAACGCGTTTAAAAATAAAGGCGAAAAACAGCACAGCGAATGGTTCCCCTCAAAAATATTCCGTTAGAAACGTCATTAGAGTGAACTCTCCTTCCCTGAACACAAAATATGACCTCGAGCTACCTTGAACCAATCATAAATGGTTGGTTCAAGGTCGTCCGGCCGCGGCCGGCCCCCCTCTATTCGCTGGTCCTTTTTACAGGAGGTTAACACTTAACAAAACGTTTCACGAGGAATTGGCAAGTCATCCGTTAGTAACTTCATTGCCATAAAAAGCACTTTCGCGATTAGAAACTCGGAAGTGGCAGAAAACTGTAGGTCCAATCCATTCCCTCACAAGGTATAGTTGTGAGAAATTCGCTAGGCCCCACGGCTCACCGCTCTGATCCGCCACCCTATGAACATATTTAAGCTTTATGTGCTAGGCTTCTGCTCTCATTTATGCCATCCTTTTTATCAATTTTTTGGCATATAATCGCGGCTGCCAGAGCTATAATATGTATTTCATATCGTGGATAACACGCACTGGAAATCAATTCCTGATTCATAAAGAGTAAAATAAAGCAAAAGGTTACCCCTTAATCACTTATGATGATAGAGATCAGTATTTATACAAAAACAGAACAATCCCATCAAAGTAATTACTTCTGGAATTGTTTTTGCGCAAGTCTCTGTTTTCCTCACAGTCGTCATGTAGAATGCTCATCAGTTTGAAAATGTTTTACTTGGAAAATCGTGTCTCTAAATTTGTGTTGTTATGCAATTATATTCTATTGCATGCATTTTCCCTTGCACCAGTCAGTTTAAATTTTAAAACTGGTCAAATCCAAAGTTCTCGTCGCCTTGTGCTTTGCACAATTTGCATTAACGTCGTATGCTTTATACTTTTGCCAGTGGCAATAGCTACCAAAAGTTATAGTGAAGTGAAACTATTTAAAAAGAGACCAATAACGGAATCCATTTCACATCTTATCGTTTTCTTTAAAGTTCTCGCTTTCAATGTAACTGTCTTGTTCTTTTGGTTGGAACGAAAGTCTTCGAAGCAATTTATAATTCAATTCTACTTTACACAGAGGGTATTTTATTCAAAGCTTGATGCTGTGAGTGCAAGAATTAGACGACAATTTGATCGTATTTTGCTTGCAAAGTTTCTGTCTACCATTTATCACATGGCTTCTTTTATAGTGGCCTTATCCACTTTGAACCCTAAGCCCACAGCTTCATTTGTACTTGTAGTTATACACGGTTTTTATGTACAAAATATGTTAATAATTATTCCAAACCATCTCTTCTTGGGAGTGATTGTGTGCCGATCTCGATTTCAAATGCTAAACGAGAATCTCCAGGCAATAGTCTCTGAAATAGTACAGACACATACAAGACAGAAAGCGGAAGTCCAGCAAAGCATATTGATGCAATTACATTGTAATTTGGCTGATAAAATTGATGAAATATCTCGATACAATCATAAGAACTTAAAACTGACGAAAGAGATCACTCGGATCTATGAGTTTCCAATAGTAGCAATTTTATTATCAAACTTTGTTGCAATTGTCGTCCTGTCATTTCTTGTGCTGCTATTCGTGACTGGAAATGACATTACAGTATCGAATTTCAAAATCGGATTGAATTTTCAAAGCATATTTGTGGGCTATTTGGACTTCTGGATTTTGGTGCGCGCGTGTGCTGAAACAATGAAAGCAGCCGATCAACCGAATGATATTTTAAATGAGCTAACAGAGCTAGGTCCTTTTCTGGATGAAAGGCTGGAGAAGTCTGTGAGTAGAAAAATATTGACTACTGGATACCGCTCATTGAGTTGATTTTCTTTTATCGTTCGCAGGTGGAGCAGTTCTTATTGATTCAAAAGCGGGAAAAGCTTCAGCTCAAATTGTGTGGTTTTTTCAATATAGACATGATTTGCTTTCAGGCAACGTTGTCGTTAAAATTTATGTATTTAATTTTACTCATACAGTTGGATTATAAAAATTTATGAAAAAGTCTTATCTACTTCATGTTTAAACCTTTAATTTCGAAATAAAGTTTTGAGGGCTTATACAAAAGTCATTAAAAATAACAAATAACAAAGATTATGTTGTATAAATGAGAAGATAAATATATAAGCGCATATACGTACGTATATTCGAACTTTTCAAAGTCCACAATAGATAGAATATTGTCTTCTATTCTTAAAGGTCCATAAAACACACTTAAAGATCTTTCTCGAGAAACGTTAAAAACATACAACAATTACTTTAGTTACATTAGTTTCATTAGTTACATTGGCTACGCGTAACTTATTAACATCTTTAAAATTCGCGTAGCTAACCAACACTGGGCGTACCAATGTGAAACAAAGTTTCTAACACTTTGACAGTCCTGACTGGAAAAAGACGTAAAAATAAAAGCATTTTTGTACTGTGCTCAATAAAGAGTGTTCTCTTTAGACATGTGGTTTTTTAGCCTAGTACGCTGCTGATCCGAAACGAAATTTTTCTTTGGTCTCCACATCCAGGACGAAATCGTTAACCAAAACTCAGCAGAAAATATCTGTGTAGAGTATTATCAGCTGTTTAAGAAAAGTGACAGTCAAAATCAAGTAAAGTTCCCATCAGAAGTGATTAAAATGTTTATTTGACAAAATGAGTTTCCAAAAGCTTTTTTCTACAGTAATTTAACTTTCTTGGCTTATCTTAGTTTTTTACTTTGACCTCTTTTCCAAACAATATAGTACCTACATTTTGCTGGTATAGTTGTTATTGTGGCACAAAATTAAAAAAGCAGTAGAACTGTCAAAATTACGGAAGCATTTATTTTACCTAGAGATAAATGATGGACGGAAAAGTGTGGAGAATTGTAAAAATTGTGGTTAAAAATCTACTACAACTATCCAATCCACCCATAAAATTCATTTCGTAGAGCACCAGCGTACTTCAGATCGAAAAGAAAAGCGAAGTTTTCTGTTTCCGACTCCGTCTTGTTGTTTTTGTATCGAATTTTTCTTTTCGTTTCAGAAGCGTATTAGGTTTTTAGAATAAATAAAACGCATTAAATCTATAGTTAAGTTTAGCGATTATGTAGTAAAGATGATTTCGGGTGAGTCGATAAGTCTATTTTTCGACCACTTTTTGCATCGTTTGGAGCCGTATGTCTGCAGTAACGTACCGAATATTTTCTTATAAAGCATCAATCATCTCGGGTTTATCTCCGTAGAGAAGCGGTTTCAAATAATCAAACCTAAAATAGTACAGCGGTATAAAACCGTTCGATCTTGGTCTAAAAGTCGAAATTATGTAAAAATCATCGTCAACTGCAATTTCGTTTCGATACAATTTACCGAACGTACGTAGTGTCGAGTAGTAGTGCGAGTTCAATGCCCATACGCCAAAATGGCAAACTAAGCCGAGGTTAAATAAAGTAAATGTTGTCAAAAATATTTTATTCCGAAAAAGTTTTGCTAGATTAAAATCCACACGTCTAAAAATATCTGTTTCAGCATTGAAATGACTGTTTTCAGAAAAGAATATAAGGTAATGAAGAAGTATTCAACGAAAAACATGACCTCAAAAATATATTTCAGCTACTTAAAAGAGCTCTGAACTTTCCTGTAAAATTGAAACATTTATAAAGTTTCTGTTTTAAGAAATTCAAATTTTTTTTTAACAAATTAGTAATAACTACAAAAACTAAAACTTTTTAAATTTTGATACGAATCTTTTTGAATAACCTAGGACTTATATTTGATTTCGTTAGAATTGTTTTGCGAGAAAGTTGGGTTCGAAAAAAACTTTAATATGGTAGTATTCATTTTTAGACATTTTACCTACAATATTTACTTGCGTTTATAGGTACTATAAGGCAAGTTTTGCATTGGTTCAGCATAAAAATTTAGAGATAACAATAAAACATGACATAACGGTGATAGAAAAAAGTGGGTCCTGCAATTCTGTCTGTCTGTATACAGCCTAGCCAAGGGTGCTTTTTTTTTTGGACTATATTTTTTTTCACTCCCATCCCCAAATTTTGTGGAAAATACCTTTAAAAAAATCCCTAAAAATTTGAGCATTTAATATTAACATTTAGTACTCGCCCAAGGCATGCAAAGATTTCCCATATAAAATACACGTAAGCATAAATTTTTTTTCTTAAAAATTTTACATTTTACAGTTTAGGACATTAGTAGGTTATTGAATTTCTTACAAGTTTGTTGAATAAATTTTTTTTTGTGGCTATTGTTATTTAGGAGATAGAGTCGAAAAAACAAGAATTTAAAAAAAAAAAAAAAAAAAAAAATGGATTTGGTGACCCGTACTACCTTGCCGGTATGAGTTACGACTTCAATGCAATGAACAATTTTGTAGAGCATTCAATTCCTTAGATAACCTACTAATGTCCTAGACTGTACCACAAAATGCCTCTGAACTGTAAAATTTTTAAGAAAAAAAGTTTAAGTTTACGTGGTTTTTATATGGGAAATCTTTGCATGCCTTGGGCGAGTACTAAATGTTAATATTAAGGGCTCAAATTTTTAGGGAATTTTTTTTTATGTATTTTAAACAAAATTTGGGGATGGGTTAGGTTAGGTTAGGTGGAAGTGGCTGTCAGTCAATGAGTACATTGCCTGACACACTTAGGCCGCAAGGGCCCATTGTGATACCACAGAGATCAGCAAGTTAATCACCTACTGATCTCAGAAACCCGATGTAAGATTAACGAGTTGATCACTTATTAATCTTCCATTACGGGACTAGCCGGTTAATCACCTGCTAGTCGAACCACGTGGAACTTTTAATGTATTTCGAAAGACTTTTAGGGTCTATGTAAGCTAGGTCGCTAGTATCATCGAAGAAGAATTCACCGAGATGAGTTTTCCTCCTATGAAGTAGTGCAGGGCATGAGCAAAGAAGGTGTTGAACGGTTTCTTCCTCCTCCTCGTCCATGCAGCTTCTGCAGAAATCATTGGAAAACACACCAAGTCTTTTGGCGTGTCTCCCTATTAGACAGTGTCCCGTAAGAACACCTATGGTAGAACCTAGATACAGACGGTTCAGGGCCAACAAACTCTTCGAGCGTTTTGAGTCAACACACGGCCAAACTTTTTTGGTTGCAAGGCAGTTGTTACTCTCAGTCCATCTAGTGTTTGTTATCCTTGAAGCGTCTTGTCGAAGTAGGAGTTTACATGTAGCGATAGGTACACCTATGTTGTTCCATTCTGAGCGTAGGGAAGTGGTCGTGCCCTTTTTGGCTAGTTCGTCTGCCATACAGTTGCCTGGTATGTCCCTGTGCCCTGGCACCCATGAAAGGTGAATGTTAAACTGATTTGACATCTCCCTCAGAGACATCTGACAATTTTGGACCGTGATGGATTTTGTAGAGACAGAGGCAAGAGATTTAAGGGCAGCTTGGCTGTCTGAGAAGATCTGAATATCCGTGGAGGATATGACGTTTTTTTTGAGCCAAGACAGCACCTCCTTAATCGCCAGAATTTCCGCTTGGAACACACAACAATGATCGGGTAGGCGGAAGAAAAGACTGAGATTCAGTTTTTCTGAGTAGATTCCACTTCCCACACCTTCGCTGGTTTTTGAACCATCGGTGTAGAAGTGTATTGCTTCATTTTCCAAAAGAGCGCCATTTTCCCAAGCTTCTCTTGAAGGTATGGTTACTTGGAAATTATTGTCAAACACCAACTTGGGGGTGGTGTAGTCGGATCGATTCGGTAAGAATCTAAAGTTATCTAGAATGGTAGTGTGGCCGATTTGATTATTGGTCCACTGTGATGTAGCTCTGAGTCGAGTAGCTGAGCTAGCTGCGACTTGTTTGCTGAAGATATCTAGGGGTGTGAGATCTAGTAGTACACTGAGGGCGTCCGATGGGGTTGTCCTCAGTGCGCCACTAATACACAGACTAGCCGTTCTTTGAACTTTGGCCAGCTTGTTGTAGTTGATCATCTTGTCTAGTGCTGTCCACCAGACTATCACCCCGCATGTGAGTATCGGTCTAATTACCGAGGTAAACAGCCAATGGGTGATTTGGGGCGAGAAACCCCATTTCCCGCCAATGGCTTTTTTACAGGAGAAGAGTGCAACGTTGGCTTTATTTACTCTTTCCTCAATATTGGTTTTCCAGGTCAGTTTTTTTGTCAAAAATGAGACCTAGATATTTAGCCTGATTTGACTGTGTGAGAGTTACCCCTTTAATAGTTGGGGGTCTGAAGTCCGGAATTTTGTATTTCCTCGTAAAGAGAACTAATTCCGTTTTGTGTGGATTGATGTTCAGACCACAATCTGCAGCCCAATTGTTAAGCTTGTTAAGTGCTGTTTGTAGCAGCTCAGCTAGGGTTTGTGGGTGCTTGCCTGAAACGGCAATTGCTACATCATCGGCATAGGCTATAGTTTTGAAACCTTGGGGATGGGAGTGAAAAAAAAATATAGTCCCAAAAAAAGCACCCTAATACAGCCTGAACCGCTTTACCGATTTTCTTCATAATTTGCAGTTAGGCTTTGTGGAGCTGGGATTTTTGGAATTCAGTTTCCAGGTCTAGAAAAAACGGTACCTGCCGTACAACCGATTGATTATACTTATTTTTCTCGAAAGCGGCTCCAACGATATCGATTAAATTTTGTTGATTAATTTCAGGAGGGTTTATTAAAGGAGGATAAATTTAAAATTGTATTTTTTTTTAGTTTTTGCAAAAAGTCTAAAAACTTTCCGACTTCCTCGTTAATGGCTTACACGATGTTGACGAAATTTTTGTACTTTAGAAGTCCTAAGTTGTTTAAGAAAAATTGCATATCAACATTTGAAAAATTTTTTAAATTTTTATAAATTATGGAAAAAACTTTTAATTTCTTAAAATATTTCAAAACTATGTCTTTAATTTTTGGTGCTTTTAGATCTTCGCTTGAAAACTTTGGAGTATTTGATTAAACTTTTTCAATATTTTGTGTGATTTAATTCGGTTTTCATAATTAATGTGTAGTTTGCAACCCTGCACCACCAAATATATTAGACGTGTTTTTTTTTATGCTATATATAGTACAGCATTCGAGTTAAAAAAAAAACGATCTGTCCACAGTATTTTCAGTCTAATTTTCAGCAGCAAGATGGAGCTCAACGTCAAAGCTTGCTGTTAGTTTTCAAAGCTCTCTGTGAAATTCAAGATGAAACAAAATCAAATTCATACCAGGTTTGTTTCGTTAATTGTTCTATCAAATGAATAACGATACAAAGCCAGGTATGAATTTGTATTTTTTTCTTATTTTCCATACATCAGATTCTCTCTTACAGCTCTTTTTTTACAATTTTTGGAGGCATCGTCCAGCAGTGAAGAAAGCTCTATGTCAAAGTCAGCTGTTTTGTTGAAAAAAACTTTCGGGTATGTTCGGGGAGTATGTAAAAAGATATTAAAAACTAAGCTTTGATGAGATTTTTCATTGGCAAACAGAATCAATTTATTTTTTATGCAAATCTTTGGGAAAGCAATTCTACGCTATTGACCAATCTTTTCGATAGGTTATGAAGGAAAATAAGTTGTTTCTATTTACAAAACCGTGAAATTGAACTATAATACTACCGCACAAATAAACACAACCCAAATTAAATTAAGTTGAAACACGTACTGCTAGTCCCAAACTTGAATTTCTTTTGAAGAATGTTTAATTTTCATACATATATCTTTCCCTTTTGATCATTTTTTACTGCTTTGTTTGTTTGTTTGATTTTGTTTTTTTCTTACATTGGGCTATATTTTTTAGTCAAATAATTCCATGAGAAAAGCTATTAGCTTCAGCAAAAAAGAACTAGTGCAAAATCCTGTATTATATACTTACCACCAGGTAAGAAACAGGGCGAAAATTCAATATGAATATAGTTTTTATTTCTTTAATTTTTAATCGAGAGAAAAAATTTCTTTGCAAATACTACATTTTTTTTAACACGTCCTTTCGAAAAAACTTTGATGAACTGAAATCAATGGTGGTGCCATCTTATTTTCAAAGCTGGAAACTATCAATCCACAGCAATGCCATCCCTGTTTTCACTGTGGAAAATTACGACAGTAAAATGATTTGTTGTTGTTCCCCAAGGGAAATTTTTACTGTACTATATACTATAGCATAAAAAAAAACACGCCTATTATGAAGAGCTAATACTAAAACCTTACTACTTTACTCAGCTTTAAGATTTTAATATCGTATTAAGCAGACAATCGCAAGTTCGTGCGACCCAATCGCACCCATTTTTGTCTTATATCAAAAGACAACCAAAATGTTTTTTAAGGGTATCGCTTTTCGCGGGGAAAAGTCACGTCCGATGATAGCTTTTTCATTGCCATGAAAAGTGAATTCAGCAGAACAGCCATTCGAAATCCGACAAAAATTGCAGGTACCCAAGGTATGGTTGTTAGAAAATATGTCAAAGATTTTTCTAATTGCAGTTCATCAGCAAACACGGGGAATCAGTAAGTGCAAGAAACAGTTTTTCCATCATATTCTAAGAAAAATGTAAAGTAATTGTGGCGGACAGTCTAAATATCAATATTTAAACTCAAATATCCATTGAGCTTTACACCAAATTTGATTACACCAAAACCAAATTTTTAAGTCTTCTTCGCTGGGAAAAGTAATTTTTTTTTTATATTTTTGAACCACCATTAAATACATACAGACATGATTAAATAATTTGCACTTTGTCGAGCCAAAGGCCCTGGTAGCTAGTGCTCTTTAATGTTATTATTGATATGTAATTTAATTATATTTCAATAAAGTTCAAAAATAATAATAATTTGCACTTTGTAAAGTTCATATGAAAAAAGTCACGAAGGTGCCATTATGTCACCCTTTTTAGACAAAAGAGTTTTGAATGCATCAACTGTTCAAAAAACCCGACATGAACTCGAATTAAGAAATATCGCTTAGCTTAACACGGTACCGGAGTGAGATGTTGAATTCACAAATTAAGATAATCATATTGTATCAGGAATAGCAAGTGCATAAATTGTGACGATAAAAATGATGAAACGAACTCCTTGTCCAAACAAACCATGCCGCATAATTTAAACTCCAGTTTTTCTCGGGTAAGAATCAGTAAGAACTGCTCAACCTGGAAAAGAAATACCACATTTCTTAAATAAGAGACAACTCTTACAATAGCCGTGTTTTTTGAAGAGTGCACAAGTTAAAAAAAAAAACAAGTTTTCAATTCAACCTTTTCGCACTGCTCCCTAGGTTTAATAAAATGTAATCTTTCGACAGTTAATTTTTCTGTTGGCTAGTATTGTTCTGCTTACCGACTTGTTCAACCTTCTATCCAAATCAGGACACAGCTCAGCAAACTGAATCAAAACATCTTTTGGGTCCTCGGCTGCATTCACTGCTTCATCACAAACTTTCGCCAGTAGGAAAAAGTCTATCCACCCAACAGTTAAGCTTTGAGCAAATAAAGCGATTTGTACCTTCGTAGCAGTAACTTCCTTCCCTAATACAAATATCACCAAGAGGAATATCAAAATCAGTACCGCATAAAAGAATGATAAAACAATCCCAGCAATCGGAAATTGATAGATCCGATTGATTTCCTTTGCGAACTGAAAATTCTTATGATAGTATTGTGATATTTCGTCAATTTCATCAGCCAAATCGCGTGATAATTGCATCATTTTCCTACTCCGTGCCTTTCTCCTACACCTTGCATCTATCCGCTTCATTGGAATAAGTGCTTTAAGCAGGCAGTTATTAAGGATTTCAAATCGCGATCGACACACAAGGGCTCCGAAAAACATATGATTTGTGGTAAAAATCAAAATGCTTTGTATATAGAATCCATACAGAAACACAAACTTCAGCCGTATTGTTTGAGGATTTAGTAGGCTTACAAAGCTTATGTATGAGAAAACGTGATAGAGAGAGGCAACGAATTTCGATAGCACTAAATAGTTGAAATACCGTTTGGTTTCTAGATTTGCAGCGTCAAATTTGGAATAGTAAATCTCTTGAGAAATGTAGAATTCACTTATTAATCGCGTCACACACTTTCTTTTCAACCAATAGAACAAAGTGATTATAAGGAAAGTACACAATTTCATCAAGTTATTCAAACGAATTGTGGCAGAAACTAATGGCTTCTTCGAATAGATTTCTATTTCCTCATCATTTGACGATGAAAATGCAGATGGTATGACCAAAAAACCCAACAAGTTCATACAAACAGAGGAGAAGAGAAGCAGTCGAGAACTCAAGGCTTCACCGGTTCTCCAATTGATATTAGCTGGAGCGAGGGAAACTACTTTTGATAAGGCAAAGCTTATATGTAACACTAATTTTGTAACACAGTTCTCCAAGCGAATCATCTTAGAACTGAAGTACTCCGTAAGACCTGTGCGGAAGTTATAGTAGTAGGAAAACTAGGGCTATATTTACAAGGGCCATCCATGTGTTATCATCAGAGTCGTGCTTTAAGGATGTGATTTAGATCTGTTATGGTATCATTAATTATTATGATTTGTCACACGCAATACTTCCTAATTAGATGGAGATAGTATCAGCATATTTGAATTCTTCGTATACTGCTTGGATGTTTTCTAGCTTGCATGTCAGTTTGAAGAAAAAAAAAAGATATAGTTAGACCATGGGAATGGAATAATGTAATTCTAATCTTTAGTTTCATATTGTCAAAAACGAGTTTGTTGCGCTCATGTCACGGGACAACTCACGTAGTTCATGTCACGAAACGATAAGGAAATAAAATTTTAGAAATATGCTTGTGCCTGTGTCTGTGTGGTTGAGCGTTGTCTTTACTGAAAAATTTCAAACACCATTAACTAAGTAAATACTTATGGTAGTACAAAAAACTATAGAACCTCGGAGTCAAAAGCATTTCCAGATACTACAATCTTATGCCGATCTTTAAACCCTAAATAAGAAAAGGTTTCTCATGGCAGTGGTACACGTGATGTGATGGTTACCATGCCTGCTGTTAACCAAGAGGTTCGTGGTTCGAATCCCATAAGAGAAAAAATGCTTTTCCACTGTTGTCGCCTTTCGCGATCAGTTGGCAAGTCCTCCGTTAGTAAATTCGTTCCCATGAAAAGCACTTCGTCGATTAGCAGAAATTGTCCCCTCCATTCCGTCACAAGGCGTGGTTGTGAGGAATGCGCTAAGATCTGGGGCTCCTCGCTCTGTTGCACCACCTTTTTTATTTTTTTATTTTATTCTCATAGCAGTGTATTTAAATCCCTGAGGGCCTGCCAATTTCTCACAAAAAGAGCGATACCGGTAAAAAATATTTTTTTTTTTTATGTTTCAGGCCTCCCAAATAAAAACTGATACTCGACACTGTACTTATAAGTAACTTCTAGGAGTTATTTCTTTAAAATAAAAAAAAAAACTAACTTTCCTTAAAACATCGCTGGCCAGCTAGTTGGAAAAACAAAATCCGATACCTGCTTCTCAGTTTCATCTGCTCGACAGTTCGGAATGTAATAAAGGCAAAGGGTTATTCAAAGAGATTATCTGGATTTTGAATTTAAATTTCGAATAGACCCTTTCACTATCTATCGAATAGTTATTGTCAATTTATTCAGCTAACTCAACATTTTCTTGATCAAAGTATACACGAACCAGCAACGTCTGCAAAAACAAAAAAATAATAGTTTTTACCGAACTTCGGATTTGGTGACCGCAACTTTAAGAGCGTTTTCTCCAATTTTTGTCATAATTCTCAAATTAGATTAGATTTGAACATTTTAAACGACAAATTAATTTTTAGTATTATTAGTACAAAGCTCACTATATGACACCGCTATTAAGAAATATATATGTATACAAAAGAAGACAACAATAGTAAACTAACTAAAATTAATCACACATTAAAATCAACAATAACTCAACGAAAAAACCACAACGATCGGCCATCGAAAAAAGAAAAAAAAAAAAACACCGAAAACATACGAAGCTTGCGCTCGAAGATGGACAGAGTCTGAAACGCGTCGCCAATTACACTAACAAAAATTAATTTGTTAAATTAAGCGAAATAGTTTGAATAAAAAAATATACAATTTTTTTTTTTTAGTTCAGCATAATTTTATAGTTTTTTTTATATATAAATTATATCACATAAATTGAAGACTAGGGGAAATCCAAAAATGGTTATTGGGGAATAACTCTAATTTAAATAAGACTTAGTCTGATAGTTTAACAGTTATTTCAGAGTCTACTGAATCGATGGACCCTACAGCAACCCAACAGGATGTCATCAAAATATTTTTTATCTTATATTTGTCTCAGAACAAGCAACCTTATAGAACGGATTCCTAAGCCTAAATCGATTTTTGTTTCACTAAATGGACCTGAAATTATTCGGACGAAGTTTTAAAAGTTGTAAAAAGTATTTTATGTACATTGACGTATTGCCAATCATAGATGTAAATATAAAAAAACTAATTTCAACATTTATTGATTTATCATTTAATAATAGTTTTGTTTTGTCCTTTAAGTTGATTGCCGCTCCTTATCTCTCCAATTCTTTATTGAGTAGTGAATGTTGGCCTATTGGTACTTTCGTAAAACAGTTCTCAATTCGCAAGAAAACTAAGATGAGACCTGAACCTCAATGTATCCAAATTCCAAAGAAACTAAGTAGAATCCCTTCTTCAACCAAAATGTTAGAAGGCTTCGTACATAAATTACCAATCTTTACCGTAGCTCCCATGACATATTTGTTTTGTGCGGAAATCTGTCATAATTCATTATTCATAATTATTTTTTTGCGATTTTAATTTACCTGAAGTAAGTTGAATTCCTTCGAAAAACGGAATGCATTTTCTTCTTTTGCATTCCAATCAAATGGCTTATAATGCAATTGGCTGATAATACTTTCGGATCCCCTTATCTCGCAAACAGTTAATTCGACACACGCTACTAATCCACTAGTAAATTCTTTGCACGCATTCTTTTTATCAGTTTTATTGACGTTTCACGCAGTGATCTTGTAATAGTCTTTTGGAGTAGTTCAATGCTAATATCTTTTGGTGAATTTGTCTCCATTTGAAAACAAAAATGGATAGTAATAACAATATAGAAAGAGTGTGCACTGTATTTAAATCTGTAATTTGTAATTACCCACTTTATTTTATGTTTTGTTTGCACTTTCACTGAAACAATTATTGTTTTTTTTTTTTGTTTTTAATAATAAGTAATGCTTTCCATTCCCTCACAAAGGGATGGTTGTGAGAAATGCGCTAGGCCCAGGGGCTCCTCGGTCTGTTGCGCCACCCTATTTATTTATTTATTAATGCTTTTTGAAAATAAAATAGTGTTGTACATAAAATACGGAAATTTTTGCTCATTATTTCATTTAGGTGGGTGATTTTTCGCTTTATGTTATTTGGCAAAATGTTATTATTATTATTTTTTTTTTTTCATTTATTTGGTTTTCCATTTATCTCATGATTCGCGCGAGATCTGTGAACATGAGATAAAGTGAAAGCCAAAGAAATTAAAAAAAAAAAAATAATAATAATATTTTAAATAAAAAGATTAATATAATTTTCAACAGTTAAAAACACTGTGATACCCGTGGTGTGATGGATAGCATGTCCGCCTGTTAATCCAGAGGTTCGAGTTCGAATCCCAACAGAGGCAAAAATGTTTTTTCTACGGGTATCGCCTTTCGCGAGGAATTGGCAAGTCCTCCGTTAGTATTCATTGCCATGAAAAGCGCTTTCTTGATTAGCCGTTCGGAACCGGCAGAAAATTGTAGGTCCCTTCCATTCCCTCACAAGGGATGGTTGTGGAAAGGAGGAAATGGAGAGGAAATGCGCTAGGCCCAGGGGCTCCTCGCTCTGTAGCGCCAACCTAATTATATTAAATGTTAAAAACACTTATTATAGTTCTTCAAATGCACATTTCAGAAACAATGCTTCCATCTTCAGTGAGATTTACATATAAATTAAATTAAAGTAAATTAAATTATTTGTCAAAAAACTAACAAAAAACAAAAATGTTTCTAAACAAAATTACAGTTGAGTTGAACCTATTGAAAAATTTTGTGAATATTGAATCATTGATTGGGCCATCATCACTATTCATTAGATTATTTTTTTTGTTTTTAAATATGTAAAATGATTCAAAAGCGTCTAATTCATAATTGCTATTTACATTTCTTATTAATTTTTAATTTTGCAAACTAAAACTATGACTATTTTCAAGCATAATGTTCGTAGTCATAGTCATAGTTTTAGTTTGCGAAATTTAACATTTTTGTTTTTTGTTAGTTTTTGACAAATAATTTAATTTAATTTAATTTATACATCTCACTGACGATGGAAGCATTGCTTCTGAAATTTGAGGAAATATAATAAGTGTTTTAATATAATAAATGTTTTTCGGCAGACCGCATAGCCAAGCCTAAAGATTTTGTAAATGAAAAATGTAAATTACTTATGAATTGTCTAATAAAATCTTACTTACTTACTTACTTACTAATAAGTGTTTTTAACTGTTGAAAATTATATTAATCTTTTTATTTATTAGATTAAAAAACACGTGGAATATCTCTATTTCAAAACTCATCAATAATATTTTGCCAAATAACATGAAGCGAAATATCAAAAAGCGAAATATATCAATTCGAGTTAAGGTAAAGCGATTTAAGTAACAACGAAATAATGAATGCGAGATGATCTTATAGCGAGATAAACGCCCGCCAACCAAACTTAAATTTGCAAAACATGAATTGCGAAAAAAAACAATATGCGTATTGTTGATATGCGAAACAAGAAATCTCGTATTGACCTTTGATGATTTTTGATCAGCTTCAGATAGTATACCGCCAATTCTGTTAAACTAATGCCGTTTTGTAATTGCGTATCCACTTAAGTATGTGTTCCAGCTCTCATTCAAATCAGGTGTATTCCCAAGTCTTTGGAAAAATTCCTTCATAACACCTTTGGGTGAAAAGATAGATAGGCAAAAACATGCTTAGTACATATTCCTTGTGTGATGCTGCCGTGTCATTCAGACAACGGGTTGGCCGAACTGTCAAAATTTTCGGTGCTGTTCAGCTGTCCGTAGTAAACGATCCAAATTAGTCAATTCCACGGAATCCACTTGGGTCCAACGAATCGACCGCTGCAATTGTTCCCACGTATGTCATATCAACGAAGTAGAGTTCGATTCATAAGTAGTTTGATTGTACTCTTACATTTTGAAATATCTGAAGTGGTTTCTTTATCGGAAAATCCTATGATTTCATAAAAAAAATAAGTTCAAAACCATTGTTTGGCGCAGGGACATAAGTCCCGAGTCTTATTTTTGGGACTTTTCACTCCCACTTAAACGAAATTTCTTAATTTTAATTTTCCTAATTAACAAAAAGTAGATTTTTTGAAGTCTCTTTCTTCAAACGAAATAAATTTGCTCATTCCTGAAAAAAAAAAATTTCTCCCAATTCAGGTTTATCCCTTTTTTTTCTCGTTAATGAGTAATGAGTCAGAGAAAATATGTGTACAAAGGTTTCAATTAATTGAACTAAACATTTTCCATTTTTGCCCCGCTTCCTTTACATAAGCTATTAAATCTTTCAAACGGAATTTAAAAAGTATATCCTCATCCTGAGATTAGAGATTGTTGTGCTAAGGGTGCTCTTGTTACCTAAGAGCACTTAGGAAAAAGGTGTCAAAAACCAACAATTTAAGGGCAAAAAAAGGTTTGGATATCTGTTGGAAGTCCACATCGTTTTGCTAACCATTATCTCTGAAAAATTAGGACTTACATCCCATCTTCGCCAAAAAAAAAATCGTCACTTACGTCCCGATGCTGTTTGACATGAGTCCGAATCGAAGTTGAAACTTTTGTCTCACAAAGGGACACAAGTCTCACAAAAAAAAGTTGTGATTTATGTCCCGAACCCACTGTAGGGCTATGTTAATTGCAATTTCTTACATTTAACTTCTTTAATAAGGATTTTGTCTCCATGTTGTGTGCATTTACTATTAAGTTAAAGTGAATTTCATTAAAATTAAAATAAAAAACAATTTTTGTAGTTTATAGCTATTTATTAAAACAACAACTTTTGTTTACTTTTTGCCGATTTAAACTTCTTGTTGGCTCGTTTATTACCTATACGTTATTAAAACATTTGAGAAAAATCGAAGTAATGTTTATTCCGTGAAGTATTTCTATTTCTTTGTAACTCATGCAAGGCTAAGATAGTCATTGAACTAAAAAAGCTTTCTATACGCCTTCTTATACTAATCATACTTCAACAGGATATATCCCTTCGGATTGTACCTTTCTAGTAAGAATATTGTCTTCTGGATTGGAAAAATTATTCACCCAACAAATTGGGAGAGTAAATAAATTGGAAAGATCGATAAAGTGGTGATTTTCATTATAAATGTTAATTTTCATCTCAGTTGTGTGCGGTCAGCAGCAAAGAAGATTTGATAGAAGTTCAGTCTCAAATGTTTACTTGAATAGTTTGTGATTTGAGTTGACTTTTATGTGTGGTTACTTGAATTTCTTTTTTTAAATGAGTGCCTGAAATTTTAAAATGTATCAGGCAATTAATGATGATTTTTCTCTCATTGCTAAAAATATTCCACATCTAAAACATGCTAACAGCGGTGCGACACAAGTTAGCACTTGTTGTATGGTTGATAAATTTGTGGCTCAGTGTTTTATCACTCTAATTACCTCAAATCTCTCCATTATTTTTAACTAACAAATGTGTACGTAAACTTTGTTTTTAAATTTACTTAATCATCACCACTTGAATTTAAACAATTTTGAGTGAGTGCCTGAAATTTTAAAATGTATCAGGCAATTAATGATGATTTTTCTCTCATTGCTAAAAATATTCCAAATCTAAAACATGCTAACAGCGGTGCGACACAAGTTAGCACTTGTTGTATGGTTGATAAATTTGTGGCTCAGTGTTTTATCACTCTAATTACCTCAAATCTCTCCATTATTTTTAACTAACAAATGTGTACGTAAACTTTGTTTTTAAATTTACTTAATCATCACCACTTGAATTTAAACAATTTTAGAATAATTCAAATAAATATCAAACGATAAAATTGAATAAAAAAGTCTACTTAACAATTCAGTGTCAACATGAGCGACCTCTTTTGAAGTTCACAAATTACCCTGCACATGTACATAATTATAGATCATTGATTTATTTGATCTTTGCCTAAAGGCACAAAGGTAAAACAAAGTTTTGATTTGAATATAATCAGTTGTATTGTGTAGCACGTGGCGTACTAGTTAGCATTTCTGCCTGTTACGTAGGAGGTTCAAGATTCAAGTCCTAGAAACATCACGGGCTTTACCCTTTGTGATGATTTGTCAAGTCCTCCGAGAGTAATTAGAGTCTGTCATGAAAGGCGCCTTCTGGATTAGCCCTATAGAATAAAAAAAAATTAGGTCCTTTCCATTCCCTCATAAAGTACGGTGCTAGGCTCCGATGCACCCCACTGAGTTCCACCACCGTATCCACTTAGTAGTGTGACGATGCGTCACACTTTTTCTTTGCCACCGCCGAACCGCCTACATCTCACCCTACGAGCCGTACCAGATAATCACAAAGGCCACACGTAAGACATGGGCACATAGGAATAAATTACGCAGCCAAGTGAAATCATGCACCGCATCACAACAAACACCGAAAACCCATTATGTGTGCATATACATTATTCGATTGGTGCACATCACGACTGCGGCTCCATACAAAAAATTAATTCGACCCAACAGCAAACCAGCACTTTGCCATCTGCAATGGAATTAATTTTTTTCATGTGCGGTGGTAGGTAAACAACGATAGGTAAGCGTGTGGTTGGGTGAAACAATGTAAAGATTTCGCTTATTCCGTATACCTCACACTCACGTGTGGGGCGAAATATTATAAGTACAAGTGAAATTTGCATGGAAAAGGAGAGAAGCAATTACCATTATTAATTGGGGGAATACCTCTTTAATAATATTATTTCCGTTTCTCTATCCCTGCTGCGTACTTTGAATTTGTCAACGGTGGCCAACATACCGGTCTCATTAGCAAATTCCATATTTTCCCGCCGTCAGCTTTGAATTTGTCAACGGTGACCAACCTACCGGTCTCATTGGCTAATTCCATATTTTCTCGCCGTCAACTTTGAATTTGTCAACGGTGACCACCATACCGGTCTCATTGGTAAATTCCATATTTTCTCCCCGTCAACTTTGAATTTGTCAACGGTGACCAACCTACCGGTCTCATTGGCTAATTCCATATTTTCTCGCCGTCAACTTTGAATTTGTCAACGGTGACCACCATACCGGTCTCATTGGTAAATTCCGTATTTTCCCCGTCAACTTTGAATCTGTCAACGGTGACCAACATACCGGTCTCATTGGCAAATTCCATATTTTCTCGCCGTCAAACTTTGAATTTGTCAACGGTGACCAACATACCGGTCTCATTGGTAAAATTCCTTTCCAAATTTGAATTTCTCAAACGGTAACCATTCGGGTCCCTTTGGACTAATTCACCATCTGTGGTTTTTACGATAGCCACTCCGTCCCCCCTTCCATTCCAAGAAGCGGTGCGCCATATTCGGGGCAACGTTCCTAATATTTAAAATTATTTATTTCCAGGAGCGGATCCAGTCTTAAGTAGCTAAACAAGGCCATACCATCCCAAAACGATTACACCGACCTCCATCGATCTAGAAGGAAAGCCAGAGGCCGTACTCGGAGCAATTGTCGCCCCTACCGTGCCAGCAGTAAAGAGATTGCAGTTTCCGCCCGACAACAGACTTTTTGAACACTATTGTAAAGCTTTGTTAATTGAATTATTTACCCAGCTATTAAAAGAAAACCATTATAATTCGTATTTACCGTGTTTCGCCTATTTATTTAGAAGTTGGATTGAAGCAGCCCGAGTCTTCGAGCTTCCTCGGGGACAAACCCTGGGTCCGTTGAGTTTTACCCCAGCCCACGGACAAAGAAGCCTCACAAATTGGCACCCGAGCAGGGACTTTGCTGAAAAATCAACCACCGACCGCCCGTTACCTGGAACTACAGCATGGTCCGCCGACCGCATCCGACCGCTGCCGACCGACCGACGTCCAACATGGCAAATAACGAAAACCAGCCCGAAATGTCCGACCAGATCTCCGAACACTCCGATGAGTTCAACCCGTACGAGAACCTAAAGTTCATATATTTTTTAAAGAAACCAGAGCTCATCGAGACGCTTAGTCTGCGAGGGCTGAACACCGCCGGCACCGTACGTGACTTACGCCAGAGATTGAGCCAGCACCTGAAGGAAGTGCGAGCACACAAGTCCACCCAAAACTTATGCATGGAGTGGGAAAAGAAGATTGAGGCTCGGAACGATGCCGAAGAGGAAGACACCAATCCTACCGTCTCACGCAAAGTCAAGCCATCCGTGTACCAGACCAGCCTCCAAGTTCCTCTACTCCAACCGACTAACCCGACCTCTCCTCTGTCTACGTCACAATTAGCGTACCGTCAACAGCACTCCGAACGTGCTACTTCAGAACCTTCGATTAGCCAACCTGACGACATTGGGGCAACTTATAGGCAACCGCCCGTACCCCAGGTCCAACGTCGGTTCCCGTTGACCTACGAAGCAGAGCTAATGAACGTGGCGCGAAAGTGGGGTCTGCGATTCGATTCTTCCAGCCAGCCTCTTGAATTCTTGGAGAGGATCGAGGAACTCGCGCAGTGCTACGAAATCCCCCTCGATCAGATGGTGCGTACCCTACCAGACATCTTCAAGGGATCAGCCCTTGAATGGTTGCGCATCAATCGAGACGACTTCCATGATTGGCGCGACTTCCGTCACGCTTTCATCAGTTACTTCTTACCTGCACGCTTTTACATCAAGCTAGAAGACGAGATTCTGCGAAAACGTCAAAACTCACGTGAGAAAGCCAAGGATTATATCCGATCATTTTTATACTTGATCCACCAGCATCCACGTATGACCGCCGCAGACCACCTGGACAGAATATATGACAACCTCAGACCGGAGTATCGCCTGTACGTTAAAAGGAAGGATTTCCGTAGTTTGGAGGAGTTAATGGAATTAACGGATGAGTTTGAGTCTATTCAAAAGGAGGACCGACCTAGCGCCCACGCTACAGCCCAACCGAACTATAACCCCATCGCCGTTCCTCGCATAAGAGTACCGCCGCCTGCCCGCTTTCCCGAGACTAACGCCATAGTACCGCACGGCCAGTCATCATCTCCGAGTTTCGAGTATGACCGAACCACCCATTGCTGGCAATGCAAACAGAGGGGCCATACTAAGAAGGATTGCCGTCGACCGTTCCGGCTGTTCTGTTCGTATTGCGGAATGGACGGCCGACTTACGAAAGATTGCCCCTGCCGCCGTAATCCAGTTGCCATGGCGAGAACCCCAGTCAAAGATGACCCACGGCTATTCATACAAATACGCACCGCCAAAAGTCCATACTACGCGTTAGTCGACACAGGCTCAACACGGTCATTTATCGGTAAGGAGTTAAGGGAAGAGTACCGAAGGTTGGGTATCCCATCCCGAAACCAGGCTCACACTATCGAGCTAGCCGATGGACACTCAACGCAAGCCTACGAAAACTACAACCTCAGTTTGAATGTCAATGGACAAGTTGTCACGGGAGAGGCAATGTACATGCCGAACCTAGCGGAAGATGCCATCTTAGGGATGGATATTTTAGGCCAAGCCGACTGCAAGTTGACGTTGGAAGGACAAGAAATATCCAGGGGAAAGGGAAAGGTTTCCTTGTCCACCGATACCCTAGGTGCGCTAACCGATGTACAAAACCCGAAGCATGCCACACGCCTGAAAAGATTCCGACACGGAAAGTTACCGAAGTTCAAGGAACCGAATTATCCCGCCAGTGCTGAAATATGTCCTGATCAAACAAATGCCAGCCAAATCATTCAACCGCCAACCACCGCTGCAGGTAGCTCACCGGGTATAACGAGCCCGGATTCAAAAAGAAATAGTTCACCGCCCTCCCGAGCGTCCACCGGTCTAGAACCGAGCGTGCGAGAACACGGACCCCGCAACGCAGCCGGCGAGTTTACTCGAAAGAAACAGAGCGCAACACCAGTCAGCTTTAACATACCACCACCGATACCAACCCCTGGCCAAGAGCGGCGTACCGCATCCTTGAGGCCGCAGCCCCCAGCCCGTACCGCCACATCAGCAGCACAAAAGCGCTCCGCAACATCGCAGCGAGCAACCGCGAAAATGCCCACAAAAGCTGAAGCTTCTCCTATCCGTCCACCGCCCTCCCCAGTCAACATCATGACCAACATTCGGGCCGTGGAGAGGAAGGCCGAGCGACTCTCCAGTATCAGGAAGTCCCCACTCCGTCCTCCTCCAAGAGCAGCAGCAGCACCGGACATAGTTCCACCTAAACCTGAGTGTATTCCACATAAGGTAGATTTGCGCCGTATCCAAGTCCAGCAACGATTGCACGGCCGATACGCTTCATTCGCTCGACCTCCAGACTTAAGAACTCCACCCGAAACCAATCCTCGCCCATCCACTGGACCAGTGGTTCAGATAACATGCGCTTTGTGTAAACGCCGCATGAGGGTCAAACGAGCAGCGGAACGAGTCCGAGGCAGCCAATAAACCTGTTTAATTTAAGAAAAATGCAAAAAAAAATTTTTTTCCTGTTTGTTTCTTTTCCTGGGATAGACTTTTGTTATCCGTAATGCAAAATTTTTTTTTTTTCATACTTTTTTCTTTCCGTAGGAGGCCTAAGACGAGAGGGTTCTCGTCTTGCAAAGTAAGGGGGATCTGTGACGATGCGTCACACTTTTTCTTTGCCACCGCCGAACCACCTACATCTCACCCTACGAGCCGTATCAGATAATCACAAAGGCCACACGTAAGACATGGGCACATAGGAATAAATTACGCAGCCAAGTGAAATCATGCACCGAAAACCCATTATGTGTGCATATACATTATTCGATTGGTGCACATCACGACTGCGGCTCCATACAAAAAATTAATTCGACCCAACAGCAAACTAGCACTCTGCCATCTGCAATGGAATTAATTTTTTTCATGTGCGGTGGTAGGTAAACAACGATAGGTAAGCGTGTGGTTGGGTGAAACAATGTAAAGATTTCGCTTATTTCGTATACCTCACACTCACGTGTGGGGCGAAATATTATAAGTACAAGTGAAATTTGCATGGAAAAGGAGAGAAGCAATTACCATTATTAATTGGGGGAATACCTCTTTAATAATATTATTTCCGTTTCTCTATCCCTGCTGCGTACTTTGAATTTGTCAACGGTGACCAACATACCGGTCTCATTAGCAAATTCCATATTTTCCCGCCGTCAACTTTGAATTTGTCAACGGTGACCAACCTACCGGTCTCATTGGCTAATTCCATATTTTCTCGCCGTCAACTTTGAATTTGTCAACGGTGACCACCATACCGGTCTCATTGGTAAATTCCATATTTTCTCCCCGTCAACTTTGAATTTGTCAACGGTGACCAACCTACCGGTCTCATTGGCTAATTCCATATTTTCTCGCCGTCAACTTTGAATTTGTCAACGGTGACCACCATACCGGTCTCATTGGTAAATTCCGTATTTTCCCCCCGTCAACTTTGAATTTGTCAACGGTGACCAACATACCGGTCTCATTGGCAAATTCCATATTTTCTCGCCGTCAAACTTTAAATTTGTCAACGGTGACCAACATACCGGTCTCATTGGTAAAATTCCTTTCCAAATTTGAGTTTCTCAAACGGTGACCATTCGGGTCCCTTTGGACTAATTCACCATCTGTGGTTCTTACGATAGCCACTCCGTCCCCCCTTCCATTCCAAGAAGCGGTGCGCCATATTCGGGGCAACGTTCCTAATATTTAAAATTATTTATTTCCAGGAGCGGATCCAGTCTTAAGTAGCTAAACAAGGCCATACCATCCCAAAACGATTACACCGACCTCCATCGATCTAGAAGGAAAGCCAGAGCCCGTACTCGGAGCAATTGTCGCCCCTACCGTGCCAGCAGTAAAGAGATTGCAGTTTCCGCCCGACAACAGACTTTTTGAACACTCTTGTAAAGCTTTGTTAATTGAATTATTTACCCAGCTATTAAAAGAAAACCATTATAATTCGTATTTACCGTGTTTCGCCTATTTATTTAGAAGTTGGATTGAAGCAGCCCGAGTCTTCGAGCTTCCTCGGGGACAAACCCTGGGTCCGCTGAGTTTTACCCCAGCCCACGGACAAAGAAGCCTCACAGTAGCCGCGTTTTATTATTGATCTGATCCGGATCAGATCATGGGTTTATTAGCGTTACAACAACAAAGCGAAATCCTGCTTTTTAGTTGGATCTATTTTTGTGATCTAAAAATTAGTTCTTCTATTTCACACAAGAGGAGACTTTCCATTGAAACGTTGGTATCATCCTAACTAATATTATAAATGTGAAAGTCACTCTGTCTGTCCGGCTTTCTATGTTACCATCTCCCGCCCAAACTAATGAACCGATTTAAATAAAATTTGATACAGAGATAGTCTAAGACTTGAGGAAGGACATAGGCTATATATTTTATCCCTAAATTCCCACGGGAACGGGAACGTATACGGGAACTTAGAAACTACAACACCGATTTCAAAAATTTTCCACCAATAGAATGCTTCACTATCCCAGAGTTACATAAACTTTAATTCATCCACATATTCCTACGGGAACGGGAGTCCTTACTTATATAATAAGTGTGAAAGAAGCTCTGTCTGTCCGTCGTTCTATGTTACCATCTCACGCCCAAACTAATAAACCTATTTAAATGAAATTTTTTACAAAGATTGTTCTGAACTTAAGGACGGACATAGGCTTTATTTCATTCGAATATTCCCACGGGAACCGGTCCTCTAAATTATTATAAATGCAAAAGTAGCTCTGTCTGTTCACCTTTCTATGTTACCATCTCCCGCTCAAACTAATGAACAGATTAAAATAAATTTTTGTACAAAGATTGTTCAGAACCTGAGGAAGGACATAGGCTATATATTTTATCCCTATATTCCCACGGGAACGGGAACGTACACGGGAACTTAGAAACTACAACACCGATTTCAAAAATTTTTCCACCGTTAGAATGCTACACTATCCCTGAGTAACATAAACTTTAATTCATGCCCATATTCCCACGGGAACGGGAGTCCTTACTAATATAATAAGTGTGAAAGTAGCTCTGTCTGTCCGTCGTTCTATGTTACCATCTCCCGCCCAAACTAATAAACCGATTTAAATAAAATTTTGTACAAAGATTGTTTAGAACCTTAGGAAGGACATAGGCTATTTATTTTATCCCTATATTCCCACAGGAGCAGGAACGTATACGGGAACTTAGAAGCTACAGCACCGATTTCAAAAATTTTTCCACCGCTGGAATGCCTAATAATTCCGGGGTAACATTAACTTCAACTCATCCACATATTCCCTCGAAAACGGTCACCATATTCCCACTTACTAATTTTGAAAATGGGAATGTAGCTATGTCGGTATGTTTTTCGTATGTCTCCCGTTCAAACTGCTAAACATATTTTTTTAAATTAGCTACAGAGATGGTCTAGATCTAGAACATGCGGAAGGATAAGGACTATGTATTTTTTCCCTATATTCCCACGGGAACGGAAATGGGAATTCAAAAACTACTTTCTCGATAGTATTTTTAACAGGGCTGCAAGGTGTTGAAATAGGGGATGAATGTTTTTTTGGAAATACCGCCATTTTTAAGGCCAGATGTTTTAAAAAAATGTTTAATGCTCTTAACTAGACATAAATCCTAACTAATATTATAAATGTTACCGTCTCCCGCCCAAACTACTTTATTGATTGATATGAAATTTTGTACAGAGATAGCCTAGAACCTGAGCAAGTACATAGGCTATATATTTTATCCCTAAATTCCCACAGGAACAGGAATGTATACGGGAACTTAGAAGCTACAGCACCGATTTCAAAAATTTTCCCACCGTTAGAATGCTACACTTTCTCCGAGTAAAATAAACACTAACTCATCCCCATATTCCTACGGGAACGGGCGTCCTTACTGAAAGTGCGAAAATAGCTCTGTCCTTTCGCCTTTCTATGTTACCATCTCCCGCCCAAACTAATGAACAGATTTAAATGAAATTTTGTACAGTATACAGTTTAGTTTAAAATTTAAGAAAGACAATAGGCAATATTTTTTATCCCTATATTCCCACGGAAACGAGAACGCATACGGGTACGTTGACACTATTGCACCGATTTCAAAAATTTTTCCACCGTTAGAATGCTACACTATCCCTGAGTAACATAAACTATAATTCATCCCCATATTTTTACGGGAGCAGTCACCATATTCCCTCGGGAATGGGAGTCTTTACTAATATCATAAGTCTGAAATGAAATATGTCTGCCTATTTTTATTTGTTATCAAAAACCGCTCAAACTATTAAATTGAATGAATTTTGGTACAGAGATATAGTCTTGAGCCTGAAGATGAACATAGGCTTTATTTGTTATCCCTGTATTCCGAACGTGCTACTTCAGAACCTTCGATTAGCCAACCTGACGACATTGGGGCAACTTATAGGCAACCGCCCGTACCCCAGGTCCAACGTCGGTTCCCGTTGACCTACGAAGCAGAGCTAATGAACGTGGCGCGAAAGTGGGGTCTGCGATTCGATTCTTCCAGCCAGCCTCTTGAATTCTTGGAGAGGATCGAGGAACTCGCGCAGTGCTACGAAATCCCCCTCGATCAGATGGTGCGTACCCTACCAGACATCTTCAAGGGATCAGCCCTTGAATGGTTGCGCATCAATCGAGACGACTTCCATGATTGGCGCGACTTCCGTCACGCTTTCATCAGTTACTTCTTACCTGCACGCTTTTACATCAAGCTAGAAGACGAGATTCTGCGAAAACGTCAAAACTCACGTGAGAAAGCCAAGGATTATATCCGATCATTTTTATACTTGATCCACCAGCATCCACGTATGACCGCCGCAGACCACCTGGACAGAATATATGACAACCTCAGACCGGAGTATCGCCTGTACGTTAAAAGGAAGGATTTCCGTAGTTTGGAGGAGTTAATGGAATTAACGGATGAGTTTGAGTCTATTCAAAAGGAGGACCGACCTAGCGCCCACGCTACAGCCCAACCGAACTATAACCCCATCGCCGTTCCTCGCATAAGAGTACCGCCGCCTGCCCGCTTTCCCGAGACTAACGCCATAGTACCGCACGGCCAGTCATCATCTCCGAGTTTCGAGTATGACCGAACCACCCATTGCTGGCAATGCAAACAGAGGGGCCATACTAAGAAGAATTGCCGTCGACCGTTCCGGCTGTTCTGTTCGTATTGCGGAATGGACGGCCGACTTACGAAAGATTGCCCCTGCCGCCGTAATCCAGTTGCCATGGCGAGAACCCCAGTCAAAGATGACCCACGGCTATTCATACAAATACGCACCACCGCCAAAAGTCCATACTACGCGTTAGTCGACACAGGCTCAACACGGTCATTTATCGGTAAGGAGTTAAGGGAAGAGTACCGAAGGTTGGGTATCCCATCCCGAAACCAGGCTCACACTATCGAGCTAGCCGATGGACACTCAACGCAAGCCTACGAAAACTACAACCTCAGTTTGAATGTCAATGGACAAGTTGTCACGGGAGAGGCAATGTACATGCCGAACCTAGCGGAAGATGCCATCTTAGGGATGGATATTTTAGGCCAAGCCGACTGCAAGTTGACGTTGGAAGGACAAGAAATATCCAGGGGAAAGGGAAAGGTTTCCTTGTCCACCGATACCCTAGGTGCGCTAACCGATGTACAAAACCCGAAGCATGCCACACGCCTGAAAAGATTCCGACACGGAAAGTTACCGAAGTTCAAGGAACCGAATTATCCCGCCAGTGCTGAAATATGTCCTGATCAAACAAATGCCAGCCAAATCATTCAACCGCCAACCACCGCTGCAGGTAGCTCACCGGGTATAACGAGCCCGGATTCAAAAAGAAATAGTTCACCGCCCTCCCGAGCGTCCACCGGTCTAGAACCGAGCGTGCGAGAACATGGACCCCGCAACGCAGCCGGCGAGTTTACTCGAAAGAAACAGAGCGCAACACCAGTCAGCTTTAACATACCACCACCGATACCAACCCCTGGCCAAGAGCGGCGTACCGCATCCTTGAGGCCGCAGCCCCCAGCCCGTACCGCCACATCAGCAGCACAAAAGCGCTCCGCAACATCGCGGCGAGCAACCGCGAAAATGCCCACAAAAGCTGAAGCTTCTCCTATCCGTCCACCGCCCTCCCCAGTCAACATCATGACCAACATTCGGGCCGTGGAGAGGAAGGCCGAGCGACTCTCCAGTATCAGGAAGTCCCCACTCCGTCCTCCTCCAAGAGCAGCAGCAGCACCGGACATAGTTCCACCTAAACCTGAGTGTATTCCACATAAGGTAGATTTGCGCCGTATCCAAGTCCAGCAACGATTGCACGGCCGATACGCTTCATTCGCTCGACCTCCAGACTTCAGAACTCCACCCGAAACCAATCCTCGCCCATCCACTGGACCAGTGGTTCAGATAACATGCGCTTTGTGTAAACGCCGCATGAGGGTCAAACGAGCAGCGGAACGAGTCCGAGGCAGCCAATAAACCTGTTTAATTTAAGAAAAATGCAAAAAAAATTTTTTTTCCTGTTTGTTTCTTTTCCTGGGATAGACTTTTGTTATCCGTAATGCAAAATTTTTTTTTTTTCATACTTTTTTCTTTCCGTAGGAGGCCTAAGACGAGAGGGTTCTCGTCTTGCAAAGTAAGGGGGATCTGTGACGATGCGTCACACTTTTTCTTTGCCACCGCCGAACCGCCTACATCTCACCCTACGAGCCGTATCAGATAATCACAAAGGCCACACGTAAGACATGGGCACATAGGAATAAATTACGCAGCCAAGTGAAATCATGCACCGAAAACCCATTATGTGTGCATATACATTATTCGATTGGTGCACATCACGACTGCGGCTCCATACAAAAAATTAATTCGACCCAACAGCAAACTAGCACTCTGCCATCTGCAATGGAATTAATTTTTTTCATGTGCGGTGGTAGGTAAACAACGATAGGTAAGCGTGTGGTTGGGTGAAACAATGTAAAGATTTCGCTTATTTCGTATACCTCACACTCACGTGTGGGGCGAAATATTATAAGTACAAGTGAAATTTGCATGGAAAAGGAGAGAAGCAATTACCATTATTAATTGGGGGAATACCTCTTTAATAATATTATTTCCGTTTCTCTATCCCTGCTGCGTACTTTGAATTTGTCAACGGTGACCAACATACCGGTCTCATTAGCAAATTCCATATTTTCCCGCCGTCAACTTTGAATTTGTCAACGGTGACCAACCTACCGGTCTCATTGGCTAATTCCATATTTTCTCGCCGTCAACTTTGAATTTGTCAACGGTGACCACCATACCGGTCTCATTGGTAAATTCCATATTTTCTCCCCGTCAACTTTGAATTTGTCAACGGTGACCAACCTACCGGTCTCATTGGCTAATTCCATATTTTCTCGCCGTCAACTTTGAATTTGTCAACGGTGACCACCATACCGGTCTCATTGGTAAATTCCGTATTTTCCCCCCGTCAACTTTGAATTTGTCAACGGTGACCAACATACCGGTCTCATTGGTAAAATTCCTTTCCAAATTTGAGTTTCTCAAACGGTGACCATTCGGGTCCCTTTGGACTAATTCACCATCTGTCTGCTATCTTACGATAGCCACTCCGTCCCCCCTTCCATTCCAAGAAGCGGTGCGCCATATTCGGGGCAACGTTCCTAATATTTAAAATTATTTATTTCCAGGAGCGGATCCAGTCTTAAGTAGCTAAACAAGGCCATACCATCCTAAAACGATTACACCGACCTCCATCGATCTAGAAGGAAAGCCAGAGGCCGTACTCGGAGCAATTGTCGCCCCTACCGTGCCAGCAGTAAAGAGATTGCAGTTTCCGCCCGACAACAGACTTTTTGAACACTCTTGTAAAGCTTTGTTAATTGAATTATTTACCCAGCTATTAAAAGAAAACCATTATAATTCGTATTTACCGTGTTTCGCCTATTTATTTAGAAGTTGGATTGAAGCAGCCCGAGTCTTCGAGCTTCCTCGGGGACAAACCCTGGGTCCGCTGAGTTTTACCCCAGCCCACGGACAAAGAAGCCTCACAGTAGCCGCGTTTTATTATTGATCTGATCCGGATCAGATCATGGGTTTATTAGCGTTACAACAACAAAGCGAAATCCTGCTTTTTAGTTGGATCTATTTTTGTGATCTAAAAATTAGTTCTTCTATTTCACACAAGAGGAGACTTTCCATTGAAACGTTGGTATCATCCTAACTAATATTATAAATGTGAAAGTCACTCTGTCTGTCCGGCTTTCTATGTTACCATCTCCCGCCCAAACTAATGAACCGATTTAAATAAAATTTGATACAGAGATAGTCTAAGACTTGAGGAAGGACATAGGCTATATATTTTATCCCTAAATTCCCACGGGAACGGGAACGTATACGGGAACTTAGAAACTACAACACCGATTTCAAAAATTTTCCACCAATAGAATGCTTCACTATCCCAGAGTAACATAAACTTTAATTCATCCACATATTCCTACGGGAACGGGAGTCCTTACTTATATAATAAGTGTGAAAGAAGCTCTGTCTGTCCGTCGTTCTATGTTACCATCTCACGCCCAAACTAATAAACCTATTTAAATGAAATTTTTTACAAAGATTGTTCTGAACTTAAGGACGGACATAGGCTTTATTTCATTCGAATATTCCCACGGGAACCGGTCCTCTAAATTATTATAAATGCAAAAGTAGCTCTGTCTGTTCACCTTTCTATGTTACCATCTCCCGCTCAAACTAATGAACAGATTAAAATAAATTTTTGTACAAAGATTGTTCAGAACCTGAGGAAGGACATAGGCTATATATTTTATCCCTATATTCCCACGGGAACGGGAACGTACACGGGAACTTAGAAACTACAACACCGATTTCAAAAATTTTTCCACCGTTAGAATGCTACACTATCCCTGAGTAACATAAACTTTAATTCATGCCCATATTCCCACGGGAACGGGAGTCCTTACTAATATAATAAGTGTGAAAGTAGCTCTGTCTGTCCGTCGTTCTATGTTACCATCTCCCGCCCAAACTAATAAACCGATTTAAATAAAATTTTGTACAAAGATTGTTTAGAACCTTAGGAAGGACATAGGCTATTTATTTTATCCCTATATTCCCACAGGAGCAGGAACGTATACGGGAACTTAGAAGCTACAGCACCGATTTCAAAAATTTTTCCACCGCTGGAATGCTCAATAATTCCGGGGTAACATTAACTTCAACTCATCCACATATTCCCTCGAAAACGGTCACCATATTCCCACTTACTAATTTTGAAAATGGGAATGTAGCTATGTCGGTATGTTTTTCGTATGTCTCCCGTTCAAACTGCTAAACATATTTTTTTAAATTAGCTACAGAGATGGTCTAGATCTAGAACATGCGGAAGGATAAGGACTATGTATTTTTTCCCTATATTCCCACGGGAACGGAAATGGGAATTCAAAAACTACTTTCTCGATAGTATTTTTAACAGGGCTGCAAGGTGTTGAAATAGGGGATGAATGTTTTTTTGGAAATACCGCCATTTTTAAGGCCAGATGTTTTAAAAAAATGTTTAATGCTCTTAACTAGACATAAATCCTAACTAATATTATAAATGTTACCGTCTCCCGCCCAAACTACTTTATTGATTGATATGAAATTTTGTACAGAGATAGCCTAGAACCTGAGCAAGTACATAGGCTATATATTTTATCCCTAAATTCCCACAGGAACAGGAATGTATACGGGAACTTAGAAGCTACAGCACCGATTTCAAAAATTTTCCCACCGTTAGAATGCTACACTTTCTCCGAGTAAAATAAACACTAACTCATCCCCATATTCCTACGGGAACGGGCGTCCTTACTGAAAGTGCGAAAATAGCTCTGTCCTTTCGCCTTTCTATGTTACCATCTCCCGCCCAAACTAATGAACAGATTTAAATGAAATTTTGTACAGTATACAGTTTAGTTTAAAATTTAAGAAAGACAATAGGCAATATTTTTTATCCCTATATTCCCACGGAAACGAGAACGCATACGGGTACGTTGACACTATAGCACCGATTTCAAAAATTTTTCCACCGTTAGAATGCTACACTATCCCTGAGTAACATAAACTATAATTCATCCCCATATTTTTACGGGAGCAGTCACCATATTCCCTCGGGAATGGGAGTCTTTACTAATATCATAAGTCTGAAATGAAATATGTCTGCCTATTTTTATTTGTTATCAAAAACCGCTCAAACTATTAAATTGAATGAATTTTGGTACAGAGATATAGTCTTGAGCCTGAAGATGAACATAGGCTTTATTTGTTATCCCTGTATTCCCACAAGGACGCAAACGTAAACGGGAACCTGGAAACTACTGAACTGATTTCAAGAATTATTTCCCCGTTAGAATGCTACACTATCTCAAAGTAACATTTAACTTACGCATATTCCCATGGGAACGGAAGTACTTACTAACATTATTATAGATCCGAAATCAACTCCGTCTGTCTGTTTTTCTTTGTTACCTTCTACTGCCCAAACTTTTGAACCTATTTCTATGAATTTCGGTGCAGAGATAGTCTTGAGCCTGAGTCTTTTTGTTATCCCAATATTCCTACGGGAACGGCAAACGGAAACCTTGAAGCTACCGGACCGATTTCAAAGGTTCTTTCACCGTGAGGTGACTTCTGTCAAATTGTCGATTACACAGTTGATCTGAGAAGAAATGTCTATCTTCATCTTCAAATAAATATTGGCAATCGGTAATGACTGTGTGAAAAGTCGATTTCAACGCCGACTAATAAGATAGTTAACCATATAAACTAATAAATTATGTTCGACGTATGAAAGGATGTTGTCGAATGTCTATCAATAGACAATATTATGGATACTGAGCAAGTCACATCATACCCTATAGAGTTTCCCAATTACTTAAAATTAGAATTATCAGGAGTGGCTGCAAGTTGGTGTTCCAGTGCCAATAATGAGTCATCTTGAACTGTACACAGCTACAAATTACACATCTGGGATGCGGCATTATAAAGTTTTAATAATGACTGGAACAGCGAAAGGAAAAAACTATTGATTCCCCGTATTTCTTTAATTCACACTGATTTGTCATTTTAGAGTGTATCAAACTTGCAAAACCTTTTTATTTGACAAAAGATGGAAAAAGTAAGAACGTCGTGTGGAAAAATGTACTAAAATAAAATAATATAACAATAGTTTACTGAAACGCATGAATGTGTCTTATTTGCAAAATATTCCACGTGGACGAAGTCGCGGGTACAGCTAGTTTCCAATATTTCCAATAACAACAGTATTGCCACATGAACATTTTTATCTGTGTGAAATGAAATATATTTTAGATAGATACCGAGAAACTTCACATTTATTCATTTTTGTATAATACATGACATAATGAAAAAGTTTTACAAAACAAAACATATATTCGTGAAATTAATAAGAATTAGTGCAAAAAAATATATATTTGACAAAGTGGATGAATATCATTTTTCCCTAAAAAAAAGAACAAAAAATTAACCATTGAAAAAAAAGTTCGTAGGGCAACTCTGCAACTCTTTTGAAATGTCAGTTGAGAGAGCGAGTCTCTCACAGCTTCCAACTGAAAATATGATGATCTAAAGCTGTTTTATTATCAAGATCTGATCCGGATTGGATCATTGTAATAATAAAACGAATCTTTCATTGAAGTGTGAAATATCGAACCACAAATCGTGATTAAAAGTTTTTCGAAAAGATTGCTTCTGAGACATCAAGATATGAAAATACGATGGGGAAGTTCCGCTCGAGATGCAGGCTAATGAATCAGATTTGCAAGTTTCCAAAAAAATATAATGGTGTAACTTCTTTGAACAGAATTATTTTATAATGCAAAAATAGTGAAAATTGGTTGCACCATTTCTGCCTTAGAATAAAATTCGGAGAGAATAGGAAAATAACAGTTTTTTTTTTTTTGATCTTAGATAATTTTTCTTGAACAAGCCCGAAAATTGAGATTAAAGGTAACACCCCTTCTGCTGTCAATGGCTCAATTATAAGGAGCGCTCAATTTTTTTTGGCCTTGTGAAGTTCAATTTTCGACCACTTTTAGCAGCATTTTTGTCCGTTTGTCGACAACAACGCGCCGTATATTCTCTTCCATAGCGTCAATTGTGTCGGGATTATCTGCGTAGACAAGTGATTTCGAATAACCCCACAAAAAATAGTCCAGCTTAAATGCATTCCTTATTTTTTTTGCTGACGCTTCAACCCTCAGTTTCTCATATTGGTTTCTAAATTCACATCCTAGGTTTTCGGATGCGGAAATGAAGCGGCTGCGTATGATATGCTCATTGAATTCTGACCATGACAGCATTGTTACATGGGGTCATAAAATCCGAGTAGAATTCAATGCTTCGAAAACTCAATGCTGTCTCTTGTCGTTGAAGCTTAACATTCGCCCATTGCCATTATCCATGAATGTTACCTGTATCTAAAAAACCGAAAAGTTGTCAGTACTGGGATGTTTATAAAAGTGATTTTCGTTGGAACGACTACATATTTGAAGACGTCAAAAATTCTGCGAAGTGCTTAGGTTTTTTGAGAGGGTGCAGGAAATTTTACACGCCCTCTGGTCAGGCTACAATTAGTTAAGCCTAATACATTCGTCCGAAACTAGATTATAACTCCTATATTTGGTCTGTTGGTCCTCAAACATATTTTCACCTACTTTATAGGGTACAAAACAAAGCTTTTTAGACAGATAGGTGAAATATAATTTGTAGAATCGATCAACTCTCTTGAACTCACTTTCTTTCATCGCTTTTTTCACAAACAGTGCTCTAGTGAAATAGCTACTTGCATTCCTACCCTTAAACAATTTAGCAGCAATACCCACCTCGCTAGGAATGCTCATCAGTTTTACCTCGAGCCCAACTTCGGTCGTACAGTTAAATATATAGATTAATTTTTCAGTCGCACTACTCATATGTGGAATGCTTTACAAGTCTCTGTTTTCTTAAATTACAATTTAAAAAGTTTAAAAGCAATGTCCATCGATGTCCACTACTTAGTTCGCTCCAATTTCCCTAAATGTTTGTACTGTGCTTTATAGCATTACATATATGGGAAGTTATACCCCCTTGATATTCGCTTTAATTATATATTGAGAAAACTAAACTAATCCACGATATTTTAATGAAAGCGTAATTGCCAAAACACAAAAATTTCTTGGAACACTCTTAGACAGTTGTGCAGCTAAACACCATTGTTTATATTGCCGATTTCGGTGTCTAAAAGTAGGCACTCCTTGACGCGACAAAAGCGTATATAAACACGATTAGCAGCTTGACAGTGTTCTAAGAGCTGCCTTAAATTAGACATATTTTTGAATGGGATTATTAATACGATTGTTAGTATTTATTTGAAATAAATCATAATTTTACTAGCCCTAGATATCAGAATCATTATTGTCTATCTGCAGGTTTCTTTTCAGAAAACCTAAATCTAGCCAGTCCCCTCAAACTTACATCCAAATCACAGCAGTGTCTTCCAAGCCGAGATCTTGAAAGTTACAAACGCTGCAAGACAGGTGTCCATGATGGCGCTATCACATGCTGATATAACTTTTTTCACTGATAGCGAAGTAGCAATAAAAGCAATTTTTGTCACAGCTTGTTTCTTGCTGTCGCGAAGAGCTAAGGGTTCTGGGCACACAGCATAACGTCAGACTTTGCTGGGTTCCGATCATTGGTAATAAATTAATACGAAAATCCAATGAAAGATGGGAATGCCTAGATTCCTGTGTCACTTCCAGGAAACTATTGCCAAAATACGATAAGAACGGATCTGAAAGGCTACTATCTCCGAATAGGCCTTCATTACGATAGCTTATCAGTATTGTTACAGGACACAACCAACAAGGCAACCACAAAAAGAAAATGGGTCTTTCCACCGATGACTTACCCTGCGGCTACACGATCAACAAATGGCAAGCCACCGGCTCACACAAATAATCTTTCAAATTCCTATCCGTGTTTCGGTCGTGACGTAGGCGACTTACAATTTGCCAGGCAACTGGCTTTCAATCGATATGTCATTATATATTTTCAAAATGGCACCAACAAGAAATTTCAAATTCAAAGTTTTTTTCCAGGCACTCTTTTCTCTTTCTCTATTTGACGAATCTGTCAATTTCATGGCTACTGAAACTGCTTCTCGGGTGGCTTTCAATATTCCATACCAGCTGGGTCTCAATTTCGAAAAGTTGTATATAAAAAAGTTTAAATGTATTGTAAATGGCTTACCATATCTTGATCGTGTAGCCCCGGGGTAACGTAGAGGATGCATTGACGAAGACGAACATGAGGAAGAGGATACCACTCACTTCCTTTGTCACAACCCAGCAATTTCCCACACCAGGAAAAAATTTCTATGTATCTAGTAATTTCTTTAACGAACTAGAAGAATTATCAAACACTCCAAGAAACAGCTTGTTGAAATTGACCAACAATAAACACATAGGTTTTGAGAACATTTCAATACTCCATGGTATCACAGTGGATCTGCATTGATCTAAGTGTGGCGGAGATAGGATCAACTACTGTCAGCGCACTCTACCTATCATACAGGTTTTATATAGAAATAAAAAAAAAATAAAAATATTCGTCACTAATAATGTTAGTCCGAACTATCAAACTTCATCGAATTTCGCTTTTGTTTTATGTTGAAGTCGAATGTCAATCGCGATTGGAACAAAAACACCCACGTGAATAAAATATCAGAATTAACAACATTTGTTATTTGAATAGACCCCATTGCCTTACTTTTTTGTCATATATTCTACAAATCAACCAAGACTATTCAATTAAAGAGGGAAAACCAATTTGATAATGAAAAAAAAATGTTTTTTTTTACTCCAGAACGAAGGACTCGATTTTACATCGCCATTTCGCCAACTCAAATTTTCTCTTTTCTCAGAAAAACTTTTTTGTTTATGTGCAGCACAAAAATGTTTGAAAAATCATCCAAAATAAATACTCCGTCTAGTAATTTGTTAACCAGCAACGAAATCAAATTCATTTGAAGGTACCGAAAACAACATTAATCTGGTTTCAGTTCAGAGAAATGGGGTTGTTTGTTTTTGTTTTGGCTTTTAGGAGAATATATTTCATCGATTTGCAACAAATGAGAAGCGTTGACTTTTACAAATGGCATCAATTTTTCCGTTAATGTACATGTATTTCCTTTTTTGTTTATCAGAGTGTAACATCACTAGTCTTGCAAAGTTGGTATAGTCTGAAAGTGTATATGTGAATAACAGAATAACATAAAATAAAGTAATTGAAATGAAAAAGAAGTGATTTTGAGAAATAAACTTGAACCGTATCACTGAACCCTGTTCATTGGAATCCTAATAATTTATGAGTCATTTTAAGCCACTGAAAACCCACGAAAAGCTCAACAAGTAAGTTCATTTTATCTGGTCAGAACTCAATGACAAAACTAATTTTTTATTTAATTAATGAAGAGATGAGCTTTCTGATGCCGTCCACGTAATGGTTGATTGTCTGCCTTTTACGTAGGAGTTCCAAGCTCGAATTTGAGAAATATCAAATTGGATGGCACAATTAATTTTGAATAAGCTAAAAACAAACTACCACATTTCTAAAATATATGATGAGAAAATCTGCTTTTCACGAGACTAATCGGTATATTTATTGTCAAAAAGAGTGTACTTCAAAGATTGTTCATTCCTTTATTATAAGGACATCAGAGGAAATATGTAAAAATAATATATTTTGAATCGATAAATATTTAAAATCCTATAATAAGCTTATATCGATACTGAAACAAGTGACAATGAATCCACATCAGAAGGGTGTGTGTGTTTTTTTCAAATCCATCAATCTGTCGTACGGAACCTATCAACAAAGACCCTTTTGTTCACAACCCAAAAGTTTTGCCTGCGAATGTACAGCTTAAGGGCATGTGATTTAGATTAAAGTGTTGACTTTATGGACACTTATTTGAATTTAACACAAAAAGTTGTTATTCGTGTCAAAAAGATAACCTCAAGGGTTTATATTGAATTCAAAAAGGTTGATTTGCAACTCTTCTGAACTCAAATGTCAATGTTTTTATGATTGCCTTAAAATCGATTGCTACAAAATTTACAGAAATAAAAGAGTGATCAGAAAATGCGAAAATCGTAAGTACTATACGATTATAATTTCTAATCAGAACTAAGGATAGAATTTTATATTGTTTGTATTTAGTTCTTCGGTAGCTTTGCTTTTACTCTTAATTTCAATTTTACGGTTTTAAAAACTAAAACGAACCAACGTTTATCACAGAAGAAAAACATTCGCTGGGTAGCTATCTACTTTTATTTGTATGTGCAATTAGCTAGCTACAAGTACAAGCAGCTAGCTGTTTTTTTTTTTTTTAATTTATAGTATTTTGTTGAATGGGGAAGTAAGTTCAACTATCTTGAACTGAAAGAAAGCTTAAGATTCGAAAAATAATATCATGTTCATGTGAAATTACTAATTTCAATAACTACCCACCGAAATTTGTATCAGACGTTCAAACTAATATACAGGTTGTCCCGTAATTCTTGTGACATACTTTGGGATGTGATTCTTGTTCATATTTTCAGTAAAAACTTGTTCTACAGCAAAGCCCAGTTCTCCATTTTGACATGACTTTCCGAAGATTTAAAAAAGGCTAACTTTGGTGTATCCGGATCTATGTGTGTTAAAATCGATTTTTCTGCCAATACTGATGTTGGAGACCAAATATTTTTTACTGGAAATATTAAAAGTACAGATACTCGGAGGAGTGTTATTTTTAATTATTGGTAACCGGGTTGTGATGGATAGTATGTCCGCCTGTTAATCCAGAGGTTCGAGTTCGAATCCCAACAGAGGCAAAAATGTTTTTTCCACGGGTATCGCCTTTCTCGAGGGATTGGCAAGTCCTCCGTTAGTATTCATTGCCATGAATAGCGCTTTCTCGATTAGCCGTTCGGAACCGGCAGAGAATTGTAGGTCCCCTCCATTCCCCCACAAGGCATGGTTGTGAGAAATGCGCTAGGCCCAGGGGCTCTTTGCTCTGTAGCGCCACCCTATTTATTTTTAATTATTAATTAATTTAGTATTATTTTGGACTACAAACCATCACCAACACATCACTGGTATAACTGTCACTTTGTTTTTCTTAAAACAAAATGGTCTTTTTTTATTTTTAACTGCTTCGAATAAATAAGGCTACTGTCGAAATTTCAGCCAAATTGCACTCTTAGTTTTGTTTTAACCGCGTGTGGAAGCAAACGTGTCAGCGGATCTTAAGGCCTCAGCCCATAGAATCCGTTGCGTCCGTTCGCTCTCGGATTCAACTGACAGCTCGATTAAATACACACGATCTTATGAGAGGTGACCCATAAGCATCGGATGCAACGGACGCAACGCAAAAAGTAGCCCAACTTTTAACTTTTTGCGTCCGGCAAAAGAGAGACATGCGCAGTAAGAACCAATTTGAAATTTTCTCTCTGATGACATGCGCAGTAAGAACCAATTTGAAATTTTCTCTTCTGCTAACATGAGTGGTCTTGTTGAGTTGAGACACCGCAACGGATTCTATGGGTCACTCCAATCCGTTGTGTACGGTAAAACTCACAGCTGTCAGTTGAATCCGGCAGCGAACGGACGCAACTGATTCTATGGGCTGAGGCCTTTAGAACAATGGAAAAAGAGGAATATCGGTCAGTGATTCGATTCTTGTTTTTGGAAGGGAAAGCACGCAGCGAAATCGAAGAGCGGTTGGATGCTGTGTACGGTGACTCTTCTCCTTCGATGGCGACCGTCAAAAATTGGTTCAACGAGTTTCAAAGTGGTCGCACGTCGGTTTTTGATGAGCCACGCCCAGGTGCGCGAGATAGCTGATAGCATCTCGAAAGACCGCGTGGGTCATATCCTGCATGAAATTTTGGGCATGAGAAAGCTGTCGGCGCGACGGGTGCCGCGTTTTCTCACTCCGGACAACAAACGCAACCGTTTGACCACTTCAGAGCCGCGGCTAAATTGGTCGAGTTGGGCTATGAACAACTATTGCCCCATCTACCGTATTCTCCAGGTTTGGCCCCGTGCGACTTCTTTTTATTTCCAAACTAACTTGCCTGGCACAAATTTGTGTTGAATGAGGAGGTCATCCATCACCACCACGGAGGCCTACTTTGCAGAGCTCGAGAGAACGTATTTTTCAGATGGGTTAAAGAAGTTGGAGCATCGCTGGCTCAAGTGTATTGAACTAAAAGGAGATTATATTGAAAAATAAATCAACAATTTCCAAAATTCATTGTTTGAAGTTGTACAGGCGAATACTTTACTTTTAGCAAACATTAATGATTTGAAAATAGCTGTTTCAAAATTTGCTAGAGCTTATGATGAGGTGTCAGAGTTGGATATACAAAGGTTCAGAAGTCATTTGAAAACGGCTAAAGTGACAACATCTAATTGGTTATCTTTAGACTTTATGAAATTCATCCTTGGATGGGACTTTGCAGAATCTTTTCCGAATCTCATTGTCGCATTAAAAATGTTTACGACAATATGTGTGTCAGTTGCGTCATGTGAAAGTAGTTTAAGTAAGCTTAAATTAATTAAAAACCACTTGTAGGGTACAATGACGGAGAAGATGCTCAACAGCCTGGGAATTTTAACAATGGAACATGAGGAGACCCAGAAAATAAATGTCAGTGAATTTTCTGCTTTAAAAGCTAGGAAGAAGACGTTTTATTAATGTTTTCTGTTTTTTTTTTTTAACCCTTAACCACTGGCTGTGGGTCCATTGAATCCACAATCAATTTTCGAACATGTACAGCAACCGCTGCGATATTCGCAGCTACCTGGGCTTATAGATACCTTCCGTCAGTAAGCTCGCACTGTGTTCTATAACATTATAAGGGTATTCATAACGCCTTGATGTGCGCGCTAATTATAAAAAAAGGACGTGTTTCGATATCCTCTACTTCGGTGAGATACAGCATGCACGTGGGTCCATTGGACCCACGTCAGTAGATACGTAACGAAAACGCCAAATTAAAGAAAAAGAAAAGGGTGTTTTCTTGTCCACCGAATAAGAGAGCAAAAACTGTTCACTAATGTGCAAAACACACACAGCCTACTTGCCTGAAATGCTCCCAGCAGGTATGCAAATCATGCATTAAAAAAAAATTTAATGAGTCCTTTTTAAGTTAAAATAAAGATAAAGATATTTAAGAAAAAATGTAAACTTTGTCTATTTTTTATCACTTTCAAAAGGCTGGGTCCAATGGACCCACCTCATTATACAGGGTGTTCCGTACTTCGTGTATTATCCTCTGAGGTGTGATTCTTGGTCATATTCTAAGAAAAAAATTGTTATACAGTAAAGCTCTTTTCTCAACTTTGACATCACTTTTTGACAATTTAAAAAAAGGCTAACTTTGGTGTACCCTGACCTGTGTTAAGTTCGATATCTCTGTCAATACTAATGATAGAGACTCAATCGTTAACTTAATTTTGTGTAGAAATAACAACCTTTAAGACTGTATTTAAGTTGAGCTTCCAAAGGTTTAGGGTTGCCAGATTTTCAATTTTAAGTGGTGTTCAAATTTTCTTGCCGAAACAAAGTTTTGACTTTGAGGTAATTTTTTTGCAGAAACTGCCTGATAAACATAGAGTTTCTTTATTTTTTACAGATGAACAAAACATTAAAAAAAAAAAATTTCAATAAGTCAAAACCCCATACATTTTATGATATTTGAAAAATACAAAAAGGGTAAAATTAAAAAAAAAAGATTTTTAGATTTGAGGTTTGTTTGAATAAAACAATAATTTGTGTACTTTTAGTAATTTTTTTAAATTATTTTATACAAATACAATCATAACAAGGGCTGTAAGTGCCCTCCTTCGTTTTGAAGGCATACCAGAGCCCGTTTTTGGATTCTAATATGATCAAGAATCACACCCCAAAGGATAATATACGAAGTACGGAACACTCTGTATACGTAACTAAATAACACCACATCTGTTAAGGGTTAAACAATATGAATATGTAGATACAATAATTTTTGTTCTCCATTTTTTTAATTTTTTATTTGAATTTAAGTAAAGAAATGGAAATATATGGATAAGCGGAATTTCATTTATTTAACTGTTTTACATTCTGGGGGTGACACCATAATTGTCGCCTTTCACATCAAAAATACCATGTTGAAAAAATTAGAGCACGAACGGCTCAGTGGGTTTTGTCATGTCGAAGGAGATATCTAGAGAACCCCACAAAAAATACAACATCATGCAACGTTCAGAATCGATTACGCTGAATGAAGAAAAGGCAGAATAAAATACTCTTGGTACAGACAAACGCAACCAAATCTACATTTGGTAGGCCTCATGGAACAATCCAAAACCAGGAGGTTCTGTGGTCAGCACGGTGTACTCCACAGGTATCCGCCTCTATGAAATGAAGCATAGAAGTGGTAGAGCTGAGATTCATTCAAGAAGAAGAAGCTACATTAATTTACTACAGGCCTTTTGCTCTATCAAATGAAAATGAAAACTGAAATGTAAACTCAGCTTTCGATTTAATTTACCTTAAGTGTTCAATCAAAATATATCGATACATATCTTGTTTCAATTTGCTGAAAAATGTACCTTAAGAAAGTGGAAATCCGTTTTTGCCAAAGAAGGATCAGTGAATAACATCTATTCAATGAATCACTATAAGCTTGAAATAGAGTTAATAGAGTTTCCTAAGTTCAATTGAATTATCTTAATTTTCTCTGAAGAAAGACAACAGTCAGATATTTTTATTTATAAATCTCACTGGATGGAAGCATTGCTTCCGAAATGTCCTTTTGAGGAAATATATAAAAAGTGTATTTAATTGTTAAAAATTTAATAATCTTTCATTTACGAGATATTTTTCCCAAAACATAGAAAGCTCGATCTGAATCTTCATTCCTTTTTCAATTCAATTTCTAAAATTTTGTTTTTAAAAGAAATTTGTCGTTGAAAAAAGAACATTCCATAGTTTATATGAAGCTCCAAGCCATTTATGCTTAAATTCTCAGTTTAGCAGCTCTTACAAATATTTTTTTAAGTACTTATGTGCTGTAACATCTACCTGTTGAGGAACTGTCATTTATCCTACATGTCATCGTAGGAGAAACTTCCTGTGTGATTATCCTCCCATTGAGCTTCCTTACATTTTCATGACATGGCATACATGATAGTAGTCTATGAACTCGTTCTTCTTCCACTTTTATTCTTTTTAATGAGCCATCGCTCTCGTTATGATCCCCATGGGTTCTGCTCATACACATTGTGCAAGTAAGTTGGCACAGCTAAGAACGGCAGCCTCCCTCCTCCCTGCCTGTCTGGGTCACGTTGTTAATTGAATACTTGTTTTTTGTCTTTTTTTTTTAGAACAAAACAACACGCCATACCGGAAAGAAATTACTCTGCATTTCTTCACAATACTGTTCTTTTTTTTTTTTTGCTTTTCACTGACATTCTTCTGCAGTACAAGAAAATAAGAACCGAAATAGTAATGCTGGCAGATGTTTGGAAGGATATCTTTTGTTTCAGGACGTATACATGTAGGCATTATGTCTTTTATGCTTTTGGATGGAGACCAGAAAAGAGCTGCTTCTAAATTGTGATCCATTTTTAGTTCCAGGCAATTTGGGTTGGTTAATAATCTTGAAATCCTTGTCTTTGATACGTTTATGGAAGCTTTTCTGATACTTTAACAAAGCCTTTGGAGTTCACTTGGACAAGTTATGTATTTTAGTTAAGCTAAAGTGAGATACTTTCAGCTTTCTATTGTTACATGTTTTCACAGAAAACGGGAATAAGATCTAGATGGACTATGAATTCAGACATTTAGAGTGGAATAAATTGCAAAGAAAAGTGTACACAAAACTATTTGAAACCCATTGAATTGAATTCAAGAATCCAGCCCACCAATCGCTGTCCAGGGCAAATATTAAAATAAATAAATAGGGTGGCGCAACAGAGCGAGGAGCCGCGGGGCCTAGGGCATTTCTCACAACCATGGGCTCCGTGAGAGAGTGGAGGGGACCTACAATTTTCTGCCGGTACCGAGCGGCTAATTGAGAAAGAGCTTTTCGTTGCAATGAAATTACTTACTTACACACTGCCCGAACGTGGGTGGAATTACCTGACTCTGTTTTCTCCCATATTGCGACTCACAAAAATTCAAAAGCAACGTGCATCGGTGTCTCCTATTAAATCCGCTCCTATTTTTCTAAATACCCACACTGTGTATTTGTAACCGCTTGATATGCGCGCTAGTTATAAAGAAAAAAATGTACGCGATAATTTGATGCTGTCGCCGCGATTTAATTTTTTTTGATGTCGTTTGATTTCAGTCGCTTCCCGCGTATAAGTCGAGGGATATAGTTAGGCTCATGAGTTTAGTTTGTTCTAGGATTGCCTTAAATGTGCTCGGCTTTTGTTGACTTTTCCCGCTGTTTTTTGATGACAGCACTGATATGTTCTCTTAAACGGGTGCTAGTACGTTTTTATGTTTGCTTTACATAAGATAACCCGCTGCTGCATAGAAGCCCGGAATTTGGAAAACCGCAGGGCCAGATTAACCCTCAACGGGCCCTAAGCAACCATCAATTTGGGGGCCCTTTTTTCACGTCTTTTCCCTTCTTCTACACGTTATAATATCAATAAAATTACCATCTATATACATTTTAAACATGTAGTTATAAACATTTGTTTTCGTCTAATTCATCAATATTATACTATCAATATCAATTTTCTTCAATAAATCTGACTCAATGTAAAGTATACCTAACATGTCTAGTCGCTCTTGTCGCGTTGTAGCAGAACAATTTGTGATCATCAATGTTAAAAAAATCCGAGGAGCAATTTCTGTGTTAGAAAATACATCGGCTAATTGATCTTCCATTAGAATCTTATACAAATGACTATGAGTTTCTTGTGCATCACGTAACTTTGGAATTGTTTCATTTCAATGAAAAATTCTTCCAAATCTCTAGAATAAAAACGAACTAAGTTATTTACAGCTTCGTGGAGCTCTACATCACTTAGAGAAAAGTTGATGAGAAATGCAAATTTCTCTGAAACTTCCATATACACTTTCGCACGTCGCGTCGTTTGATTTCACTGTGAAACTTGTCGATGATTTCGAGGAAACCTTTAGTCCTAAAATCATCGCGAGGCGAAAATTCTACTTCTGGAGCATTTCCGTCTTTATGTTGCTTTTCTTACGACGAGTACGTTTTACGTTTTCTGATGAGTATAACCTACACCAGGTAAAAATTGTTTTTTTTTTTCCTCGAAATCATTGAACTTTTCACGGAATGAAACTAAACTCTCTTCTAACGATCAAGCAAATATGCTTTTTCACTTTGCAATGACTTACTCATTGAACGCATAGCAGTCAAAATAGAGTTTCATAAAATCAAAATCAAACCAAATTCGAATTTTTGCATTCAATTCGCGATACACGTCGCCTCATAACGAGTATCAGTATTTTGTGATTCATCATCAGCAATGATTTCTAGATCCTCTAATATGCACTTCACACAGCATGCTCTCCAACCAAATTAAGGGAATGCGCGGAGCAGGGAACTGTAAGAGACACTTAATATCAGAATGTGCTTTTAGGTGTTCTTTATATAATTTATGAAATGAACCATGTACACCCTGTGTACTTTCTAATGTACCTAAACGAAAACAATAATGTATAACATCATACTGTTCACTTCCCATAACAGAACAATCGAAAGATTAAGAGACAGTTTTTATGTAAACGTTCAATTTAATGTTTTGCCTATTGATCTATGTACACTTATATGTGAACCGTAAGCTTAGGTATATCTGTTTGTCAAGTATCAGTTCAGTTCGAATAAAGCAACGTAAGAAGTAACACGCATTTTGATTGTTTTGGCGACTTATGCTTTTTTGTAAATTAAAGTAAATTGTCTTATAGAACAAAGATCGCATTCTCATTCGAACTCAATATTCTTACTTGCATACCTTGGTTCGAATGGTCCAGTCGGATTTTGACATGTTGATGGCCTATGTTCAAACCAAAATCTTACATCTTCATTTGTAAATTTTTCTCATTTTCCTGGATCGTTCGAGCGGTTGGAAATTTCTACACCTTGATTTTTATGTACACTTTCGCCCACAAGAGATTGGTGTGAAGATTCAAGTGTTGAGCTGACTGGATCATCGTTCAATTCAGAACTAGTAGCAAGTCCTTGACTACCTGATGAATTTGGTGTTTTTACCTTCCGATGAAAATAATTTTTCGAGTTTTGGAACCTTTTCTACCACTGCACTTGTTAGTGATCGTTTTTCTTCCGCAACCCATCTTTTTGAGCACCACTTAATATGAACGAGATATTTTTTAAACATAATGACAACTAAAGACGCTAACGATAGTTTGAGTATTTACTAGTGTATTGCACTAAAACTATCACCGCCAAAAAATGATGGTCTCACTACGGTAAGGAAAAAAAACGCGGACTTTTAGGTGATAGTAACAAGGATATTTTATTCACTTATTCACTTAAAACTATGTAATTGCTTCTTTTTTATTATTCAATATACTCTCCTTTCACTTTGATACACGCTCATACAATTTGTCATATGTGTCCAAAATGTCCTTTTTAGGAACCTTGTCTAGATCGTCGGTCGTCACCTTTTGAATGCGGTGAATTGTGTTTTATTTATTTGAGTAAAATTTATTTTCAGTTCTTTTTATTAATGTTATGTGTGCAAGAAAATTTAAAAAGCCTTTTTCATTTTTCGGGGGCCCCCTAAAATCGGGCCCTAGGCAACTGCCTATTCTACCTACCTGTTAATACAGGACTGTTGTTACCTTCCATCCATCCAATAATACAGTGGATTTATTGCTTTCTTTTTCTACGTAAACTTTATTTTCGGATGCTGCGAGTTGAGATGGTCCATGAAACTCACTACGGCGCGGCGGAACTTTTAAGGATGCGAGATGTGTCATCCAAATAATATCTCAACAAGACTTTGTATTTTTGCACAGCACTACAGAAGGATTTTGTTTCGAAGTCCTCCATTCACAAACCTGCAATTACAGGTGACCAACCGCACATAATGAAACTTATAGCGAAGTGTTTGGGGTGAGTAAAGCATTGCACTCATTTAATATTTTACTATTAGCGCGGCCAATCCAAACTTAATCTTTGAAATGACAATAGAAAATCTATCTTGCATACTACGCAAGAATTAAGTTAAGATTACTACCTCTTCTTGTATTTAAATGAACGAAAAAATAACAAAGAATAGAGAACCCCACTTCAACAGGATTTTTTAATGTAATATAAAAATGAATATGTCTCTGAGTTTTGCAATCATTCAGAAACACCCTATAGTATAAACACATATGTCATAATCATGACTATGTCATTGGCATTCATGTATGTGTCCTTCTATGACATATCCCTTGGGAAATTTGATGAGTACAAATTTACTGTCAACATTGGCTTAATACCACCATCTTAATTACTGTTTTGCATTATGGCAAAGCTTGGAGAGGATTACATCGCTTCATTGATCTTAGGAGGGTATTGTACAAATTTTTTCCAATAACGAAGCCCTACTAAAGCCAAATTCATATCATTTATAAATTTAATGCATCTGCGGAGTTAATTTACTTCTTGCAACATCGGTATGGACCAAATTTAGTCTGCTACAATACAACCCTCTTCTTCAAGAGGGTGGTGATTATCTATAATCGACAAAAGGTGGGCCAAGACATAATTAATCCATAACTATTACTTACCTTAATACAAGCAGTTATTACATAAATTATTGTATAAATTTCAGATATCTGTATATGGTTGTAATCGTATACGAAGACTATCAGAGCAATGTCTGTATGACAATTTGACTTAAATTCTAATGAAATGGTGACGTTAAATTGGTGGGATTAGCCAATCTCATACCTCCATGTGATTTGGCTTTCGTACAATTGCTATGGACTTGTGTATTAAACTCAAGTTTTTTTTTTGGGCTGGAGTAGCACTTATTATTCAATTCTATCGAACTTGAAACGGATTTCTTTTTGAAACTTAGTGAGAGGTACTTTTTTTCAATTCAGAAAGCATAAGGCTCTGAGTAACATAAACAATAGACATGTGTGCTTAATAAAATTTTGTTCAGAGCCAGGAGACATTACTTTCAAGGATATTTCCTATTCTTATCAAGTTCAAATGAGTTTTCGGCTTCTTAAGGGAAAAAAATTCCATAAAATATTATGTATTCTGTGGGAACGTTTAATAGCTTCGGTCCGGAACTCTTAATGCTTCCAAAATGCCTTACATTTTCCTATTCTGAATTGGCATGGTTATTGCCACCGGAAGTGTTATTATCCAGCAATTTGTGGGCTGTAACCAAGCATTGGTTTCCAATTTTTATATTTTGGTGTGTTTTTTTTTTCATTACACCCAGAGAACTAGGCTGGTTTCTGATTGTGTTCAGTCTTTGTATGTATATTATACTATTCAAGTTTTTCCTAACAACTTTTTATGTTTGGGAAATTAAGGTCTCTTGGAATGAAAACAAGGTTCTTCAACATTCCACATCGAGTAGAACAGTGGAATATGACCTTGGGAAAAAATATAAGTTTTCATCAAATAATGTCAAAAAAATCCCTCCTGATTCTTAGAATTTTCATCAATAGTTTTTCATATGAGCTTTCGGATTTGACAGTAAATTTTAGCGGATGGACCTCTTTCACTCGTTCATTGAGGAATTTTAAGGATTAAACATTGTAAAGCTAAGGTTATAATTATTAAATGAAAGCTAATAAAAAATTACAAAACAACCCGTTTAGGGCTTAAAGTAATTTATCAACATTTATCTGATGGCGAATATGTCATGCGGTCATGCCCCTTGCTCCGAAAAAAACCCAAAACTTAAAATATTTTACTTAGTTTTCTTATGCCAAGAGCTAAAAAAAAGCTGTTGCAGACATTAAAAAGGACCGAGGAATAATGGTTTTTACACTCATAGTGAAGCGGACTGAGCTGATACATCCATCAGATCATGTTAAGAGAGTGTGTTAAGTGTGTCATAAAATGCAAACAAGCTAGACGTGTTTTCCCAGTCATCCGATTAAATTCCTTTTTTTTTTGCTTTAAATCCCCAATTTGAAGTGCATTACAACTAGCACATTGCTTTACCATTCGTTTGAACATCCATCTCAGCTCAATTTTTACTGTGTTCTTAGTTAGCATTAAGATATTTGCATGCCTAAAGACGCAATGTGTCCCACACCAAGACCAATCTCGCTTATACCAAATATGGCAAAAGTCTTTGAAAAATTGCTACTGAAAAGAAAGAAATTTAATCCCACATCATCAGTTTGGATTTAGAAATAAACATTTCACGATAGACCAAGTTCATAGAATAACGGATGCAGTTGAAAAAGCATTAGAAGAAAATCAAGTATGTTCGGCTATATATTTAGATGAGATGCTAGAGTACAAACTGCAAAGGGACCTACCCAGGCAGTACTATGAAATACTAAAATCTTATATCTCAAACCGGCTCTTCAGAGAATGGTATGATTAAGAATATTCAAAACTAAGCAAAATACCAGCCGGTGTTCCACAAGGAAGCGTCCTAGACCCTACCCCGTATTTACCACAACACCATTCACCATTATGGCTACTTTTGCAGATGATACTGCAATTTCGTCTTCAGGAAATTGCAAAATGCCGACACAGTTAGTGATTGGACCAAAAAATGGCGTATCAACCTCAATGAAGCTAGATCTGCACATATAAACTTTACAAATAAAAAGTTAAGCTACGTTCGAAAAATCATCAACAATCAAGCTGTACCGTACACCAAAACGGACACGTTACACATACCTTGGGATGAATTTGAATGCAAGGCTAAAATGGAAAGCGCATATCAAAAGGAAAAGAGAAGAGCGCAACTAGACATATTAAAAATGTACTGGTTATGGTTACTCGGTAGAAATTCTGACATATCTGTCGAAAGTAAAATAATGCTTTATAAACAAGTACTTTGACTTGTTTAGACCTATGGAATCTAATTATGGGGCTGTACAATGAAAACAAATACTGAAATCATCCAAAAGTTCTAAAACAAAGTCCTTCATGGAATAGTAAATGTACCATTATAAGAAATAGCTATTTACATCGTGACCTACAAATAAAAATGCTCGTGGGCCACACGAGCTAATTGTCTAAAAGTCATGGGAAGCATTAAAATCTTAAGCTTCCCCCAAAGCGATTATTTTATGGAGAAAGAAAAATCTGTTCTCGATCGTTCATAGATTGATTTTGATAATGTCGAATACTGCCAAGTGTCTTTTGAAGATGTCAAAAAAAATTTTTTTTTTCATTTAGTAAGAAATCTTTGGCTTTATGGTGCAACAGAAACGAATGAATAAAAACTGTCCACAAGGTGGCGTTCTATCTCCTCTTCTGTGATGCATGCAAATCAACTCTCTATTTGTAATGATCAATGGATCTAACGTGCACGCCCATGCATGTGCCGAGGACCAACGCAACGGTCGCGTCGGCGTAGCCGTACTTTCAATTTGATCCAACCTGCGCTAAATATGATTGACTGCTAGTGTATTCATAACAGTCTCTCCGTCAATCCTCTAAGAACTGAGATTGTCCTTTCTACGTGACGCAGAAATTTGACTGATCTGACCCAAAATCTGCTTTTCAAACATCAGTCAATCATTTTGGATTAATCTTATATAGCAAGCTTTTTTGTTCTAAGCATGAAAACTGCTAAGGCACTATCAGTCTTATATTAATTTAAATTGGCCTTTGGAATAACTTGGGTCTGTCACCGAAAAGGGTTCTTGGGATCTATACGGCTATGATAAGACCAATCGTGTCCCATGCGCCAGTTGTTTGGTGGAACAAGCTCTCGCGTAAATACGTTATTGCCTCGTTCGTCAAACTTCAAAGAACAATTTGTCTTGGCTGTACTGGGTATTCCCCAGCACTCCAGGTGCTGCTCTCGCAACACTGCTGAGTCTTCTTCCCCTTGATACTAACATCATTGGGTGAACTCTCAAGACCTTTTCTCGTTCGAGGAGATGGGATTTCCGGTACAATTGACACTGGAGATTTGAGGAACTAGTAAGCAGCATATATCTTTTGACTCAAGTCTAACGGAAATGCCATTCGACATGATGATTCCAATTCTCAAACTGCGTTAAAAATACACAATCAACTTTCCTTCGGTTGAAGCCTGGTTAACTCTAGAATCTGAAACAGAAAAGAATTGTTATCGAATCTTCACAGATAGTTCCAAAACCTCTGGTGCATTTGTGGAGAATGACGACATACGACTGCACGCCTCTTTCAGATCATACGCACCCGTCTTCCAAGCGAAGGCGTATGCTATCCAAATTGCTATCAGCTACGAAACGAACAATGGCTGGATGCCCAGAAGTATGTGTGTTTGCTGCGACAGCAAAGATGTGCTTAAGGCCCATATCAGCTCTTTGAGTACCTCGAATGCAATCCAGGAATGCAAGGGCTCCCTGAATATATTCGGAAGACTAAATTCTTTGAGTTCCAGGCCCAAACGCCTCTTCTCGCATCAGGTTACAGATACTCGGCGCAGACATGGTGAGAGCTGGTAACCTATAGGCTCCTCATCATGGCAGCGTATTTTGGCTTTTCGCCGAACATCTGGACAGCTATAATAAAAGATGGTCTTGCAGTACAATGGACCGGTATTTGGGTGTGAGTACTCCAGTTTGTATTTTATAAACTGCGCGAAGGACCCCGTAAGCTTATGAAATCATTACGTAAAAGGATTTATCCTCTTTTTTTTGACGTCGTTATAATTGTATGGCTACTGAAAGAGAACGTTTACATAAATAGCTGCTTCAATCTCGTAGAGTACGCTTCCACATCTAAATATAGATCTTGAACAGGCGAAGGACACTCAAAATTTCTTTTAAAATTAAAAAACAAAAAAGTCTGAAGGAAATAATTGGAAGAAGACGAAAATATAAATATTTCAAGTTTGTTTCAGTGTTTTCGAATGGTGTCAGATTGAACAGCAGTCTGAAGAGTGAAAAAGAGATGTTTTCTGGCTGGAAAATTCAAGGAATTTTAATGAAGCATCGGCCTGGTCGAGATATTCATTTAAAAGAAAAGGATCCGTCAAGACAAAAAGAAAAGTAATTGCTTTGCGTAGTACTTGGCAATTCGTGTCGTTTTTTTGAATCCTTATTATGGCCATTAAATTTTGCTTTTTTTTTATAACGCTAGACAATTACTTACCTGATTGTAGAGCCAAGCTCCAGTCGAGGTTAGTCGGAGCTGTCTGCAGTCTACATGTTGATTGTTGCACTTTCTCATTGGTGCCTCTGACACTTCTTCGCTCGCTGCTCATCGGCTGTCCATTTTTTCAGCATTGCGATGGATCCTGTGCAACTTTTGAAAGATATTGTAACGGTTCAATATATTCAAAACTTTATTTATAATTAGAAATAAGATTATATGTATAGGTTAGAAGTGTTAAAACAATGAAATTTCTTAGAGATTTTTATAATCAAACTGTATGAGAAAAAGCAAATACATCAGAATTGTCGACAACGTTGCCTGAAAAGCCTTCATGTCCATTCTAAGAAAACCGCACAATTTGAACTGAAGCTTTTCCCGCTTTTGAATCAATAAAAACTGTTCCAGCTGCAAACGACAAAAGAAAATCAACTCAATGCAATGGGAGGAATCCAGTAGTCAATATGTTTTTACTTACAGACTTCTCCAGCCTTTCATCCAGAAAAGGTTGTAACTCTGTTAGCTCATTCAAAATGTCATTCGGTTGATCGGCTGCTTTCACTGTTTTAACACACGCGTGCACCAAAATATAGTAATCCAAATAGCCCATGAATAGACTTTGGAAATTCAATCCGATTTTAAATTTAGATACTGTAATGTCCTTTCCAGTCACGAATAACAGATCAAAAAATGACATGACGACTAGTGCAACAAAGTTTGATAATAAAATTGCTACTATCGGAAACTCATAGATCCGAGTGATCTCTTTCGTCATTTTTAAATTCTTGTGATAGTATCGAGATATTTCATCAATTTTATCAGCCAAATTACAATGGATTTGCATCAATATGCCTTGCCGCATTTTCGCTTTCTGCCTTGTGTGTGTCTGTACTATTTCAGAGACTATTGCCTGGAGATTCTCGTTTAGGATTTGAAATCGAGATCGGCACACAATCACTCCCAAGAAGAGATGGTTTGGAATAATTATTAACATATTTTGTACATAAAAACCGTATATAACTACAAGTACAAATGAAGCTGTGGGCTTAGGGTTCAAAGTGGATAAGGCCACTATAAAAGAAGCCATGTGATAAATGGTAGACAGAAACTTTGCAAGCAAAATACGATCAAATTGTCGTCTAATTCTTGCACTCACAGCATCAAGCTTTGAATAAAATACCCTCTGTGTTAAGTAGAATTGAATTATAAATTGCTTCGAAGACTTTCGTTCCAACCAAAAGAACAAGACAGTTACATTGAAAGCGAGAACTTTAAAGAAAACGATAAGATGTGAAATGGATTCCGTTATAGGTCTCTTTTTAAATAGTTTCACTTCACTATAACTTTTGGTAGCTATTGCCACTGGCAAAAGTATAAAGCATACGACGTTAATGCAAATTGTGCAAAGCACAAGGCGACGAGAACTTTGGATTTGACCAGTTTTAAAATTTAAACTGACTGGTGCAAGGGAAAATGCTTGCAATAGAATATAATTGCATAACAACACAAATTTAGAGACACGATTTTCCAAGTAAAACATTTTCAAACTGATGAGCATTCTACATGACGACTGTGCTTGACTAACTAAGAGGAAAACAGAGACTTGCGCAAAAAACAATTCCAGAAGTAATTAGTTTGATGGGATTGTTCTGTTTTTGTGGCTTGTATCTTTATAAGCGATCAGGGAAAGCCTTTTGCTCTAATGCCTTCGATTTAAGTCTCAACTGGTGTATCATTCATATGAACAGGAATTAATTACCATTATGTTATTCCCTCTGTGTATTAAATATTAAAAAAAGAAGTTCTGGCAGCTTTATGGAACACACATTCACGAACAGTATTCTAGAATCAAATCAAGAAAAGTATTTTAAGTATCCAAAACTTAAAACTATTTTAAAACTGGTAGATAATGTATCTTGTCTTGCAGACTTGCAGCTGGCAATTTTTAAAAAAGAGCAAAATCAAAAGTCGTATTTGAACACTTTTGAGTATCAGTAAATTTTTCTGAGCAAAAAAATTTTGCGACTCGCGAACTGCAATACCAATTTGTATCAATTTTAAAACAAAGTGAAATAGCAAACCGCTTTTTTCGAATTGAAATTGTTGTGGTAAGTCCTAAAAAAATAAGACCTTTAGTTTGCTTTCTTTTTTCAATTTCTACCCCCTACTTTTGTGCTGCCAGAGTACAAAGCAACCATAGTCCCTAAGGTACTGGTGAACTTCTAGGTAGTATCTTGGAAAGGCAACCCAAATAGGTATCCCTTCATTGAACCAGCAGCGGACGGTTGGAGACTCACTAATAACAACAGCAGCAGGTTACTAATAACTTATTGTTTGTTCAATAAGGTGGCGATATGGCTACCTACTTTTAACATGCTATTGATATATCAGTCATCATCAGAATTTGGCATTTGAAGCCTTTTTCAATAAACGGCCAAGAGCTAAACGCAATGGCTGAGCGCCCACCGTAAACGCCGAGTGCCCTACATAAAGTGCTTTACCTAAGCAAGGAAATGACTTTTTATAGGATTATCCCCAAGACCCCAAACCAGCGCGATGGTTCATCGAAGTTGTTTTGTAGTTACTGGATCCTAGTCTAAAAAGTTTTCTTGTAACTTCGGTCAGGTCTGGATTCGTTCATTCAGGCAAAATGTAGCGAATCTCCAACGACCGAGGGATTCAGCAACATAATTGTTTAGACAAGAGCCATGGATGCGTTTCGCCTACGGGGTCAAATGTGCTGAGAGTACTGCAGGTAACCCGTGACGTAACTCCACGATTCTGATTAATCGAAGTTCAGTAGAATACGTTGAATGCGCCGATGAACGAAGAGACCTCTAAAAAGAACACAGTCTAGAAAATTGAAAAACTGACGGAAAATTTAAAATTGAGTATTTTCATAAAATTGCAAGTAAAAAAATTTGTTTTTCTGATTTTATTTATTTATTATTAAAATTACTACAATTTTCATTTTTACTGCGAAGCCTAGGCTTTTCTGCAAAAGATTGTTTTTCAATTTACTTTTAATCAATGAAAGTTAGTTGTAAGGTTACAAGAAATTATACAAATGTTATCAATTTTAAAATTTTATTTCTTTTACCAGCCCGTTATCGTGACACCATTGTAGAGCTTTGTCTAACTCCTTTTGCATCATCATCGTCGCCGTATCAAGGTATTTATGTCGTGAGACAATTGCAGTGTCATCGGCAAAAGCAAATGGAATGCTTAGCTTAAAAATCCGAAGGGGCTCGTTGGTATAAATTATGAAAAGAAGTGGACCCAACTTAGAACCTTGAGGTACTCCGTATTTAACATATTATCATATCGCTGCAAGCATTTTTTATTTTGATACAGAACATTCTGAACATAATGAAGATAATCTGTCATCCAATCAGCCATTAAACCTCGAATCCAGATTCTTTCCAACGCTTACAACAAATTTCAATGATTTATTGTATCAAAAACCTTGCTGAAATCCATGAGCAATACCAGTATATGGTGACCCCTATTTAAGCTCTCGTCCACGCAGTTAGCAAATGCAGCAGAAAAGATAAATATTTTTTTATCTTAATGTTTTTATTTTATAAAAGAGGAAAAAGTGTTAGTTGTGCGTTTGTTTTGGTTTTGACTATTGAGCCATATTGTTTGTGTCGGTTAGCCATCCCCATTCGCATTGTTACCTAAGATTGAAGGACGAGCGACTTTTCTTTGACCTTTTGTTTGTTCGAGAAAATTCCCAAAGCGTCGCTTCCGTGCGGGTGTATTGGGCACACTACTTGTTGTTTATTTCATTTGGGTAAAACCCAAAACCGAACTTTATTTGCATCTCATCTAAATAATCTAAATTGTAAATTTTTCCTCTGATACCATTGCACAACTCCACTTGGCAGGTTTTAGACCTAAAACTGTTACTTCCTTAAGCATTTATGTTATAATTCTTTTTTAGTTACTTAAGGGTCACCCCACCCTAAGATTATTTTTTGAATTTAATTTTTGCTGTGGGTTATGTGCATTTAACACTATTTTTTTTCTAAAAATATAAAATGTACTTAGATTTCTTACTATATTCTATCTTTATTGTTTATACAAAATTGTAAGAACTGAATTTTTATTAAGAAATAAACTAAACTAAACTAAAACTAACTGTAAATGTTTACTGAATAAAATATATTTTTAATCCTTTTGGAAAACAATTGATCTGGGTCTGGATCTGGGTCCTCTCCCAAATCGATCTAAGGCCCAATTGGATGCATGTGATTTCCTTAATACTGGACTCCCTACTACCAGAGCAGAAATCACGCACTTCACAAACACAAAAATTCGAAGTAGATTTGAAAAAGAAGAAGAATTTAATGGAGTTGAAAAAACGAAATGAGTTATAAAAAGTAAAATGTCTATATTTTAACAATAACAGCTTTTCAAAAATTTTGTTTTACAAATTCATAGCTTCTTTTCTACATGGTGAGAGGAAGTCAACAAAAAAAAATTACTTATTCAAGTTCGGATTTGATTAAACCGTTGCTTTGTAGGTACACCATTTTATGACTGGCACATTGTTTAGGTAATTGGATGAATATGAAATAATTGTCCCAAAACTCCGTTCAGATACTAATTATTTGTATTAGAAATATGATCTTACCATCATATTTTGTAGTTAAGATTAAATCTAAGTAACTATTTGAAACTTACTTATATTTTTACTTTATATTTTTAGAGAATTAGGGTTAACGGATAATTGCATTGTCCGTATTAATGAAGATCTTATTAATATTCAAAACTGGGTGAATAAAAAAAAAACTACAGCTAAACCCGTCAAAAACCCTTAGTATGATTTGCTCGAGAAGTGAAGTTAATCTTGAAGACTTTTCCAAAATCATATTAAACTCGCAAGTTGTTGAATATGTCTCAAAAGCAAAATACTTGGGCTTCCAAATTAATAGCAAACTTACTTGTTGTGACGCTAGCTCTAAATCCATAAGACGCGTTTATAGTAGTTTACGTTCTCTAAGGTCTTCTTCAAACATCTTGGATCCTGCATTGAGAAAACATCTCGTGAAAAGTCTTGTTATGCCCTATCTTACTTTCAACTGTAATGTATACCCTTCTTTGGATTATGAGTGCAAACGTAAACTTCATGTCGCGTTTAATGATTGTCTACGTTTCATACACTGTATTCCTAGACATGAAAGTGTGTCAAATCTACATACTTCGTTGTTAGGAATTAATTTTGATAAATATTTACTGTTCCGTAACGTTATTTTGCTAAACAATATAATTCAAAATAGAACTCCTGAATATTTAGGTGAGATGCTTCGATTTGCACAATCTCAAAGAGGATTACGATAAATTTTACCGCGTTTTGCATATACCATTGCCGAAAGATCTTTTTTTGTAAAAATTGTTCGATTGTGGAATAGCCTTCCATTTGCACTTCAAAGAATAACCTCACCAACCATTTTTAAGAAGGAGTTATTTAATTATTTGTGGACATTAAAACAAAATGTAATTAATAATTTGTAATTAATTCTTAATTAATTTTAAAAATAATTTTTGTTATGCTTGTTTTTATGTTAAATCGGGCTTTTTTGGTCACTTATTTTTGAGTATGCAAATAAAAAGCTTTATTTCATATTTTTCCCTACGTTTTGTCGTAATTTCTTGACTTCTTCAGGGGAATTTTTATTAAATCTGAGGATTTGTATGCCTTTATTACTTTTTTTTCTTTTTATTATTTATTAATATAATCGTATTGCTATATGTAAATACTTGGTTTTAAATTCAGATGCTATAAAAGATTGAATCTTGCTGTATCACTGTAATATTTATATGATACAAATACAAATACAAATACAAATTACAAGAGGCAGTTCCTATACGACTCAGTGGTGCACATTTGCTACATTTACGTCAAATATTTTCTTAAAGTGCATCATGAATGAAAAGCATTTCGGTGGTAATACCTTACGTTTAGTGTCGGTGTTGCACGTTCTCTCTCCTAATCGAGTTCTGATGAAAGTTGAATAAGAAACTTTGTTGTCTTTAGTTGATTCAAGTTTGGGGCATGCTCGAATTGCATATTTATCACACAAAAGGTGAAATAAAAGAACGTTTATAGTTAAACGAACAAAATGTTGGGTTTCCTTGGTTTTCTGTCTTATCTCTTATCCTTTGATGTGGTCTTCTATAAAGTGATTCTGTTATAGAAAAGTGTAAAAGTCTTTAGACTCCTTTTTCACAAAGAACTAACGCGGTATGGAACGAACAAAGTTCAGATATACCAAAAATTTTTAAATAAATAAAAAGAGTAGATTAAACGCAAAGTAAGAGTAAGAGAGTTCGTGATTGCATTGTTACTAAATAATGAACTGTGTAGTCACAATAACCACTCTTACTAACATTCCAATGAAAAGATAATATACTTTTCGAATTTTTAGCATTCGTGCTGAGTATGCAAAGTTGTTGATGTAATCATGAGAACGTAGGTGGGTACACTGCATGCCGACCTTTATATAAAAACATTACAGAAAGTCGAATAAAAGTTAAATTAAAAATAAAATACAAATTCTTGTGAACAAAGTGTGGTGCTAGTAAATATAATTTCAGCTATTATTAAAAAAGGACAATATGACAAGTTACAAATGACAGATGACATTGCATCATTCTGAACAGTTTTTGTGGCTAAATATTCGATTTCAATTCAATTTCAATGTATTTACATAAATATATAAATTACAATGACACAATAAAATTTAAATCTTATAGAGCATCTTATAAATTTAACAATAGATTTTATGTATCGTATGAAAGTAAAGAAAATGAAAATATACGAAGGTTAAGCAACTAATACAGTTAAAGAAGTAAAATAAAAGACAAAGACGATAGAAAAAAAAGAAGTAAAAGGGATGGAAAATGAAGAGATCATTGAATAAAAGTAAAAAGTTAGATAGGTAACTGGAAAGTATAAAATAGATTTAATTAAGATGAGATAGGTGCAAAAATAATTTCTTCTTGAATGTCGCATATGCGGTAGTGCTCTTCAGTGCGTTTGGTAGAGCATTCCATAAACGAACTGCAGATACATAAAAGGATCGTCCAGCAATACTGTGCGTTAAACGAGGTAAAATTAATTTCAATCCTCTTTGAGATTGAGCAAAGCTTACAGGTTCTTTATGGTACATTGGACTTCGACCATGTATAGGTTAGGTTAGGTTAGGTTGAATGGGGGGTGCAGCCACAAGTGGCAACACCTCACTCGGATCTCGAGGATCCATTGTGCTCCCCGGGAAATCAGAGGGTGAGGAAACGGGAGGATTGGAGAGGTGGATGGTTATTGTGGTAGGGAACTCCCACTGAACCATTTGGAGCCCTGAGTAAATTTCAGGACGTTGCTCAGTGGGAGGTTAGAGATGTCGCCCAGTTCGTCGAAGAAGTATTCTCCGAAGGTTTTTTTCCGAGTGTGGGCTAAGCTAGGACACTCACAGAGGAAGTGGAAAGATCCCTCCTCTGCCTCCTCATCTTGGCATCCTCTACATAAGTCGGATGTGCTAATGCCCAATCTCATCATGTGGGTACCCAACGAGTTGTGACCCGTGAGAATGCCAATCAACAGAGAGAGCCGAGGTCTGCTTAGCTGGAGTAGAAATTCTGTTTTTTTCTTGGAAATATCTGGCCAAAGGTTTCTAGAGACTCGGCATGTTTCTAAAGATGACCACCTGTCATTGGCGATTTTTAGAAAATTGTGTTTGATTCTGCTTTTTTCTTGCTCTAGTGGTTTTAGAACTGAAGTGTTCGCTTCGCTGGATTCGAGTGCTGACCCGATTTTTGCCAGCTTATCCGCCATTTCATTACCGATAATGTCACTATGTCCTGGAACCCAGGTTAAACTAACTGTGTTTGTCTCACTGAGCAGTCTAAGGTTACTGCGACAGCTACCTACTAGCCTGGATTTTGTGATAATGGATGAGATAGCTTTAATGGCCGCCTGACTGTCTACAAAAAAGTCAATATTTTTGTTGATCAAGTTTTGCGTAGCAAGGTGCTTCGCGGTTTCGCACACTGCGAGTACTTCTGCTTGAAAGAAACTGCAGAAGTCGGGAAGCTTTATTGATCTATTCATGTTAGGGTAGTCTGAGAAGATACCTGATCCTACCCCTTCGTCCGTTTTGGAACCATCTGTGAAGACGGAAATGTGATTTTCTTTTATAACCCTGTTTTCCTCCCAGCTTTGTCTAGTCGGAAAGACTGTTAGGGCCACTGGATTGAAATCAATATGCGGGGGGGGGGGGGGGGGGGGGGGGGTATAGTCTGTTTGGATGTCTATATCTGTATGGTTCATGATGGTTCTATGGCCTGATATGCCTGTTTTCCAATTGTTGCATTGTTTGAGTCGCAGTGCGCTTTTGGCCGCCATCTCCTTAGTAAAGAGATCTAGGGGGGCTAGCGATAGGAAGGTTTCCAGATCTGCAGTTCGTGTTGTTCTGATGGCACTAGTTGAACCAATGCAAGCAAGCCTTTGGATTTTGGTCATGGTCTTAAGGTTTGAAGCCTTCTCTAATGATGGCCACCAGACTAGACAGGCGTATGTGAGGATTGGTCTTATTATGGATGTATACATCCAGTGAATGGTTTTGGGACCAGGTCCCCATTTTTTAACAAAAATTCTACTACAAGTGTAAAAAGCGATTTGAGCTTTCCTTTCTCTTTCTTTTAAATTTTCTTTCCAGTTAAGTTTACGATCAAGGACAATTCCGAGATATTTTGCCGTACCAGATAAGTTTATTGGTATTCCATTAATGGAGGGAGGAATTATATCTGGAATGTTACGTTTTCTCGTAAACAGAACAAGTTCTCTTTTTGTAGGGTTGACGTTTAGCCCACAGTTTTTCGCCCAGCTGGTGATCTTGTTTAGAGCTGTCTGAAGAAGTTCACAAAGGGTGGTTGTGAATTTTCCCGAAGTCATGATGACGATGTCATCGGCAAAGGCTACTGCTTTTATTCCGCTCCTGTCGAGTTTAACCAGGATTTGGTTAACTACTAGGAGCCAGAGTAGCGGGGATAACACTCCTCCTTGAGGTGTACCTTTACAAGTTTTGACTTTTAGGGTACTTGCACCCATTACTGCTTTTACTATTCTCGTTTGGAGCATGGAGTCGATCCAGTTTGATAGCGTTGGCTCGATATTTATGGAACTTAATGCCATGCGAATAGCATTGTATTCAACGTTGTTGAAGGCCCCTTCTATATCGAGGAATGCAGCCAACGTGTACTCTTTATATTGGATTGACTGTTCAATGGTTCCGACTACTTCATGAAGTACAGTCTCAACTGATTTGCCCTTTATATATGCATGTTGGGCTGTAGATATCACATTGTTATTCAGTTTTGTTCGGATATGCGTTTCTATAATTCTTTCTAGAGTCTTAAGTAGAAAGGAGGATAGGCTTATTGGTCTGAAATCTTTGGGTTCAGTGTGTGAGGGCTTACCGGCTTTGGGAATAAATATGACTTTAACTTCTCTCCAACTAGTTGGAATAAAGGTAAGGTTTAGACAACCTCTGAATATTTCCACTAGTATCGGCACAATCAAGTCTTTGGGACTTTGGAGCATCATTGGAATGATACCGTCCGGACCCGCAGATTTGTATGCTGAGATTGAGTCAATGGCCCACATTACCTTCCTATTATCTACTAATAGATTTCCTATGTTGGATCTAACGTTAGCGCTAGGGTTTCCGCGTTCTGGGGATGTCATTTGAGAACACCCTGGAAAGTGGGTGTTCATGAGTGACTCTAGAGTTTCAGAGCATGAGTCAGTCCATGTGTTATCAGGTCTTCTAAGAAAACTAGGGGTATTTTGGACCTTGGACATGACTTTTCTTAGCCTTGCTGCGTCATTTGTGCACTCAATATCTGAGCAGAAGTTGCGCCAGGCTGCTCTTTTTGCGTAGGTAGTTCTATTTTTGTATTCATTTTTACTGATCTTGTATAGGTCCCAGTCAGCCGAAATTTTGCTAAATTTTGCTCTATTGAAGAGCCTCCTAGAGTTCCTTCTAAGGGTCGATAGTTCGCTTGACCACCATATGGGGTTGGATCTACCTTTCCCTTTGAATAGCGGGCATGAGCTTTCGTAGGCATTGATTATGTCTGACGTAAGCTTGTTTACCTGTGTCTCTATGGCTGAGCAGTTAAGCAAAGGCTGATTGTTGTTCTGGCTGAGAGTTAGGGCCAGTTTTTGGTTATAGAGACCCCAGTCAGTTTTCCTAGGATTTCTATAAGGGATACAGTTTTCAGATTTGTGTTCTAATTAGAATGTTATCATTCTATGGTCAGAGAAGGTTACGTTGTTGGAGACCCTCCAATTACTGGTTACTAGCGTACCAGAGTTGGTGGAAAGTGTAACGTCTAACACTTCTTTTCTTACCTTTGTTACAAATGTTGGTTCGTTACCTCTATTCATAATTATCAGGTTGTTCTCAATAATATATTCAAAAAGTGACTCACCTCTTTCGTTCGTGTTGAAACTTTCAAAATTTAATATTTAAAAGTAGCGAACCGATGTTGTAGTCGAAATTTTCAAAAATATATGAAGGTAGTTTCCTTTATTGACTACAAATGTCAAAATTTTATAATAAAAACACGAAATTCAAATGTTAAAAAAACCCGTATTTTTATTTATAAAATACGATTTTTTAAATTTTATAAATAAAAATACGGGTTTTTTTAACATTTGAATTTCGTGTTTTTATTGTAAAATTTAGACATTTGTAGTCAATAAAGGAAACTACCTTCATATCTTTCGTTCGTGTTTGTACTACCCCACTGTATATGATGGGCATTTGCATCACAGCCCATGAGTAGGTCCCAGCCATTCCTTTTTGTTGTGGCGACCAATTCTGCAACAGCTGCCGGCGGGGGGTTGGAGATTACATCGCCCGGCATGTAGACGGAGGCTAGGATTAGGGGTGGAGCCCCTTCTCGCTCGCACTTCACTGTTGTCAGATCATTACTGCTATGAGGGGTTAGAAGGAAGAGATTTAAATTTGTCTTTGATAAAATGCATGTACGATAGTTACCTTCTGTAGGCCCTTTGTTAAAGAAAAGGAAGTGATCTTTGGATTTCAGTCCGCAGATCCGGCCATGATTTATCCACGGCTCTTGAATTAGGGCTAAATCGATGTCAGTTTTTGACATCAACGCGGTCAAGGTGGCAGAGGCCAACTTACTGTGCTGCAGGTTTATTTGTAGCACCATTATCTTTTTTGTGTGCGTCATTTTGGTTTTGTAAGTTGGCAGCCGTTGCCGGCCTCACCCTAACCTTGTTTATGCCAATATTTAGTCTATATCCCCTTTCTGGAAGCATAGCAAGTGCATCAGCACTTGGGAAACTTGGGTTGAGTTTTCGTAAGAAAAGCTCAATTGTTTCCTTCTTCAAGCGCGGCCCAGGAATGTTTATTCGGACTTTGGGTCTGGTGGGGAGGTCTTTTTTTAAGGCAACTTTAAGTGTTGCTCCTTCTATAAAATCCGCCATTTCGGATATCTTTGTTTTTAGCCAGCTAAGTGTAAATTCATCATTGCACGTGAGAATTTTGAAACCCTTTAACGTCGAGATGGTTCCAAAATCAGGCACCGCGCCCGAGGACGTGGGAAGCTCGTCAGTCATGCACTCGAGTAGCCTTATTTCCATTCGAGTCCAGTCTTCTTCGCTTAGCCTTTTTTCTGGACTCATTTTCATTGATAATGGCCACCTGAAGGCTCTCTTTTATCAATTCCGCTACAGTACTTTTTTTGTCAGTTGTACTGGCCGTCTTGGGCTTTTTGTTCACGGACATTAGAGGGGGTGTCGAGTCATTGTGTCTGGCTCTCTTTCTTTGACTGCTTTCTTCGGGCTTTTTAAACCTTTCGGGTTTAGGACCATCCAGTGGTGGTCTCCCTGGGTTTTTTTTGGCCACCGCAGTCTTTGCCAATATGGTTTTCTTTTTTGCTTCTTCTTTTGTGACTCCACCTCTGGGTTCTGCCGAGGGCAAGGTCTTGGCTTCCATTTTATTAATGAATTTCCAAGCCCAGCTTAGGCGTTTCCAATCACGGAAACACAGCGTTGAGGTGTCACCTTTGCCGAATCTTCTTACGGTCCTTCTGGCATTTTCGAGCCTCTTTCGACCATGTATAACACAGGTCAGCAAAATTTCACGTTTTTGAATGCCGCCAAAAACTAACTACATTTTTCAAAGGTTTTTGGCTCGGTGAAATCAAATCTGGTTTTTGATATTTTTGAGCGTATGTTTTTTGTTTTAATATGAATTAATGTTAACCCAATAACGAGCTATTGCTCTTCCGATGCTTTGATGTCCGCTGAATCCAAATCTGGTCTCAAAATGGCTTTATTACATCAAATTACTGAGATATTAAGCATCATATGTCGTAATACACGGTCATGCATTATTTTGATGACTACGTATAGGTAAAGTCTCGAATGGAAATTTGAGTCAGTTACATAATTTCGGTTTTTAGTTGCGAAACACTTTATTCAGTGAGAGTCTTTGTCAGAATATCGATATATCGAACCGAGATTTTGTTCCACAACAGAGAGGACGAAGATGATGTTCAAGGCGAATTTATAGATGACGGAGAGGATATAAACAGCTTTTCCGCAGACCGAAACTTTTTTTTGCTGTTCACTTTATTTGAGATTTGACATTGTATGATGCTTTAAACTAAAACTTTAACCACTTTTATTTAATGACAGCTCGATGATTTAGTTTATATGACTGCTTTTACTTTATTCGATGTTAAGACAAATTTATTTAGCTTATAGCTGACTTTTATTTACAATTTACAAGAATTGTACAGAGCGATTATTTTATGTTACCTTCTCTTACACATATCAAAGAGAGAAAGATCAGATCAGCTCTCATATTCTTTACACATTGTCAGTCTTTGTGAAATGTATGTGAAGAGTGGTTGCAAATCGCTGCGCTGTGTAGAGTCTTTCCTACGTCTGAGATTGCATTTTTATGTCAAAGAAGATGGCAGAGTATTTGTTTGCCGCTTCATCCAACCTGCGCTGATCTTACTTGATGGTTGATTACGTCTAAACAAGTTGTTGTTTCACTATTGATCAAAGATCACAGATTTATTAAACTTTCCACACTTGGATGGCACATTTGCGTTAAAATGAAAAAAACGTACACACTACCTTCTAAAACTTCTACAGATACAGTAAGTGCTTCTTGCAGAGATATAATATCCTCACTAGACTGGTTCAAAAAAATTTACTATTTTTTTTCTCGAAACAATTCCATTTATACCTTCGAGGAGGTGTAGAAAGATGCCTTGTTAAAAGGAGAGCTCTTAATATTAATATTTAGAGGTCGATCATCGTAGATTTCCAATTCTTATAGAAATTGTATGGGAAAAAAAACTTTTAAACTTTGGAATTTTATAATTCGGTCTTGGGCGATACTTATTTTTATAGAAAATTAGTTGTTCTACAAAAAAGGTTACCTATAATTTTTCGACAAGTCCACTCCTTCAAAAGTTATTCAAGGTTATGATTTTAAGTGATAAGTTTTAACATTTTGTCAGAATTCAAGAAGACAAACTTAAATTTACTCTAAATTAAACTTTAACCTCGAATAACTTTTGAAGGAGTGAATTTGTCGAAAAATGATAAGAAACCTTTCTTGTAGAACAACTACAGTACCTCACACTCAAAGTGGGACACCTAAGAAATAAAATATTCAATAAACTTCTTTACGAAAAAAAATGCAGAGTTGCTCACTTTTTTAAATAACTTTTATTTTTATTGCTTAATATTGACTTCAAATTATTATAAAATAAAAAAAAAATTTCAAAAAACAGCCCCGATTTGTTTAAAAAAAAAGATGAAAATGATCTGTCTAGTATTTTTTTTTTAATGCAGGTCACACTCAAAGTGGGACACCTGCTGTTTTCTAAGAAAACTAACTGTAATTGCCACGTTATCTATATTATTTAGTTGCAGTTTTTGTAGAGCTTTCATTGTGATAGCATTAAAAAAAAAAAAATCGAAATGTCAAGGCAAACAACCTTTGAAGAAAGGCAAATTATGATTTTCAATTACCAAAAAGGAAAATCCGTTCGCAAAATAAATAAAATTGTTAAAAAAGTAAATCTATGATGTTTAGTGTAATAAAACGGTTTCGGGAAGGTCGAATAGAAAATAAACCAGAAAGTGTTGAAAGCAAAAAAAAAAATTTGCGATAGAAATGTGCGGTTTCTTTTAAGAAAAATAAGAAGTTATTCTTTGCTGTCCGCAATTGGCCTTTAAAAAATGTTAAAGGACACTTAAAATGTTAACTTAAGAGCAGAAAGAGTTCGGCGGTTTGTTAGAAGAAACAAATTGAGTGGCTGAGTTGCGCACAAAAAGCCGTTAATATCAGAAAAGAATAGTCGTTTAAGAATGCAATTGGCCAAAGAAATATCAGAAAAGAATAGTCGTTTAAGAATGCAATTCGCCGAAGAAAATGTGACAAAGGATATGAATTTCTGGTCAAAGGTAAGTCGCATTTTGTTCTCCAACTTCAATCATAATTCGGTCAATTCATTACAAGTCCATTTTACGGACGAAACCAAAACTAATCTTTTTGATTCTGATGTCACATGCTCTTTGGCGAATTGCATTCTTAAACGACTATTCTTTTCTGATATTAACGGCTTTTTGTGCGCAACTCAGCCACTCAATTTGTTTCTCCTAACAAACCGCCGAACTCTTTCTGCCCTTAAGTCAACATTTTAAGTGTCCTTTAACATTTTTTAAAGGCCAATTGCGGACAGCAAAGAATAACTTCTTATTTTTCTTAAAAGAAACCTCACATTTCTATCGCACATTTTTTTTTTGCTTTCAACACTTTCTGGTTTATTTTCTATTCGACCTTCCCGAAACCGTTTTATTACACTAAACACCATAGATTTACTTTTTTAACAACTTTACTTATTTTGCGAACGGATTTTCCCTTTTGGTAACTGAAAATCACAATTTGCCTTTCTTCAAAGGTTGTTTGCCTTGACATTTCGATTTTTTTTTTTTAATGCTATCACAATGAAAGCTCTACAAAAACTGCAACTAAATAATATAGATAACGTGGCAATTACAGTTAGTTTTCTTAGAAAACAGCAGGTGTCCCACTTTGAGTGTGACCTGCATTAAAAAAAAAATACTAGACAGATCATTTTCATCTTTTTTTTTAAACAAATCGGGGCTGTTTTTTGAAATTTTTTTTTTATTTTATAATAATTTGAAGTCAATATTAAGCAATAAAAATAAAAGTTATTTAAAAAAGTGAGCAACTCTGCATTTTTTTTCGTAAAGAAGTTTATTGAATATTTTATTTCTTAGGTGTCCCACTTTGAGTGTGAGGTACTGTAATTTTCTATAAAAACATGTATCGTTCATTCCGGTAAGTAGGAATAGGTGCACTTGGGACCGATCCGTTAAACGTTAGAATATTTGAAAATTTGAAAAAAGGTAAATGTAGGAGGAATAGAAAGTGTGAATAAATAAATGATTTTATTAGTGAGTGATAAAACCCAATGTAATTTGTTTATGGTTGTTTGTATAAGGGATCGACACGGGACACCATGTCGTGAAGTCGAGTATTAAAATCTACAGATAAATGAAAAGAGGATTGTGAAAATAAAGTGTTAAGGAAATGTTTTGTTTGTTAGAAAATTGGGTAAAGGTAAAGGTAAAGGTGTAAAGAGTGAAGTTAAAGGTAAAGGAATGTTGGATTGTTTGTAAATAAAAAAGGTGTAGATTGTGAGAACGAATGAAAGTGGTTTTTAGAAAATTCCAATCTACAAGCAAATTTATGACTGCAAAGGATCGAAGCGGGTCACTGTGTCGTCGTTTGATAGGTATTCTATATAGATGTCCCTAAATAGCCAAGTACTAATATTTACGAATATAAATCAACAGAGGATTCTGAAAATAATCTGTTAAGGAAATGTTATATTTGCTTGAAAATTGGAAAAGGTTGAAAGATGCAAGTGCAAAGGATCGATGCGGGTCAGCGTGTCGTCGTTTGATAGGAATTGTATTGATGTACCTAAATAATCAATGTGAATCGGTTCATGTAAAATAAAGAAAATGCTGTCAATTAGATTTTTGGAATTTATTTCTTTAATTTTATTCAATACATTTTATAGGATTTCGTTTTTATTTATCCACGAGTTATGTTCTGTTGGAAATCCCAACCACTTAACAAAAACTTTTTTGCCTCTTGTCTGTAGAATTTTTTCCACCAGAAATACGTTTTTACTTTTTGACTTCATTAATTCTTCATTATAGAAACCGCCTTGTACGGGTTTTCCTTCAAAGTCTTCAAGAAGATATGTTATAGGGATAGTTTCTTGGATTTTTCTTATTTTAAAGATCTCAGTTGTCCAGTTGGGGGTGTATCCTTTTTCAAACACATGTTTATGTTTGCTGATTCTTACTTTATCACCGACCTTAAATTTTTGTTTAATTATTTCTCTTTTCTTGGTTTTGAAAAGTGGTAATATAGATTTTGAATTTTCCTTCGTTACATCTACAGGATAACATTTAATGGTTCTGTGAAAAGAATGATTGTAATCATGGAGTAATTTCTTATAAATATTTATCCACTTATAGCTGCCATTGAAACTAAATTCTTTCCACATTTTTTCTTTTAAGGTTCTATTAAATCTTTCAACAATAGAAGCCTTTAATGAACTAAAAGTAGAGTAATGGTTAATTTTATACTTTCTCATTAAGCTATTGAATGTTTTGTTGTAAAATTCTTTCCCATCGTCTGTTTGCAAATTTTCGGGAGTTCTAGAAGAATCAATAAATATTTGTTCCATCCCTTTTGCAATAGTTATTCCTTTTTTGTTTTTCATTGGGATGGCCCATGCGAATTTCGAAAAAGAATCGATGACTGTCATTAAATATTTAAACTCTTTGTTTTGGGAACTATAAGGAATCATTTCAACAAGATCAGCCTGCCATAAATCATCATAACCTTTAATGATAACATGACGACGTTTGAAATTTCTACGTGCTGGCTTATGCAACTCTTCCACAACCTGCCGTTTACTCATATTTGTAAGGAGTGAATACAACAAAACAAAAAAGAAGTCTTTTATAGCTATATAAAATATATTATTTTTTATTTATTTTATTCCAATTTTTATAAAATAACATTAATTTCTTAATTCTTACTAAACGATTTTCAATCATATAGCAAGCACATGTATCGGGTCCTAGTTGACATTGATTTGATGACCAACAGCAATTGGAGTAATGGTTACCATGAATTGAGTCAACATAAAATCTGTTTTCGAATCTTTTAAGAAAAGATATAGAACTTTTAAACTCTTCATGGTGTTCATCTAATATTTCTCCATGATTTTTTAAAAAATCACAAATATCTTTTATTATTATTTTTTCCGAGTCCATTTTAAAGGTTCCTTGTTGTCTAAGTTCTGAATACTAACTAGCAAATTTTATTTTATTTTATGAAAATTGAACTTTTCTTTAGTCTCTTTCATATATGTAATATATATACATATATATGTACAAACAATATTTCTTACTTATGGAACATAGGGTGTAATGGGAATACTACTTTCATAACATGATCAGCTTTTGTTCCTATTTTATCATCAATATACTTTTCTTCTGCAGCATCTTTAAGGTTTTGGGAAATCGGAAATGATTTCATGTTTTCATGGACCATAGATGTTATTGTTTCTTTTATAGAGGAGTCTATGTGATTTTTTAGTACTCGAATTTCCTCACTAAAAGTTGACAAAACTTCCAGCAATGAAGAGTTTACGTGGTTTTTAATACTTGTTTCCGTAAAACTTATTTGATCATCAACATATCCTTTGCAGACGGCCTGGTGTGGAAATCTCGGTTTTTTTCCTATGTTGTTTAAATATCTATGCCCCATATCAAAATCACCCGATGGTAGGATTTTAAATCCGATTTTTTGAGGTTCTACATTGTCTAAGGTTTTTTGAAAAAGTTTGGAACTCCTACCGAACTTGTCAACGTTCATCTTGTATATGCAAGGATTATGGTTTTGATTAATCTTAATATATGATATTTGATTCTTTTAGTTCTTCAATTATAGAATTGATTTCATTCTGATGGTTATTGTTGCCAGCATTTTTTGATGCTGTTAAAAGTCTAAGTCTATTAACAATTTCATTAGGATCATTCCAGAACACATATTCCATATTTTTGTTTGTGTATGTCATTTCAGTAGTATCAGTATAAGATGCCCCTGTTTTTTCGCTTTCAGCTTTAAGTCCGACAGCAAGTTTTTTAATTATTTGAGTATATTTTGCACCTCTGTTACCCTTGATTCGTGAAGAACTGTCATGATTTATTCTATGTGCGTTGGTTTTTTGTAAAATTTTTCGATATTCTTCTAAGTCATTAGCACCATATTTCTGCTTACGTGGATTTTTCTTTAACATCAACTCAATGAGACCAGGAGTTCGGCTAAAAGTCTCACCATCAATTATAAAATCATTTTCATTCATTTCAAAGTTACATTTGCCTATTTTAATAGTTTGAGTGTTCACATCAAAATATGGACCATAATTTGTATCGCGATTCGATTCTGATAATATTTTTTGGGTGAAAGAAGATGATTTGTCAGGCCTGTCCATACTTTTTGTTAAAAAAGACATCCTGTTAGAACCTGTTATATTCTTTGGGGTACTGAAAATAAGAGAATCGTCTATGCTTTCCAATTCCTGTGTTAGTGAACTTGTTTGTTCATGATCTGTTCCGTTCTTTTCATCAAACGATTTGAATAGAAATTTACGATTTTTTAGTGTCTCTTGCTGAAAATTGTCTTTCCTTTCTTTCTCAATCAATTTTTTTAACGGCTCAACAATAGGTTTGAATGTGTTTTCCAATTGAGTTTCTCTCATATTTTGGCCAGTTTTAAGTTGTAAATATTTATTTCTAAGCAAATTTTTAGTTTTCACTAGATCTTGTACCACGTTTTCATCCATTTCTATGATTTATGAAAAAGAAATTATTTGCCTTTAACCAGCTAGCTGTCTCTAACAGTGATATTGTCAGAATGTTTGGATCTTAAATGGTAAATGCGTATTTATAGCAATGCAGTTTTATTGAAACTGTTTTTGTAGCGACCTTTTAAAATACTGCTCTCTTTGTCTATAACCAGGAATCCAAAATTATCAGTCCAACAGTGAGAACACAACTCTTTAAATTGATTAAATGTCATATCTGAATTAATATGATCTTTGTAAACATGCTTCAAATTCAACTCATCTTGTTTGAAAAGAATGATAAAGTTAGCATTATCTCTGATCAAATGTTTTGGTATATGAGTATAGGACTGACATAAGTAAAAGCTGTCAACCCCGTTATGTCGTCCCATGCAAAAATAGTCTCTTATATTGTTTTGCTTCTGACATGCAACATCATCGAATATGAAAACTGAGTTATTTTTAGCTTCTGATGGTGTCATTATTTCACAATTGTTTGAAAATTCATTGTATTCCATTCCTCTGATTGATGTTATCAGTTTTTTAAGATATTGATATTTTGGCTGATGCAAAGATTTAGAATAAATATAAATATTTTCAAACTTCAATCCATTAGGGTCAAGAAGAATGCTAAGCATCACATTTGTCTTCCCGCAATTTGAAGGTCCTACGATAATTCCTCGAATACTGTTTGGAAACAAAGATCCATGTTTCTTTTTAATTTTAACATTGGAATCAAAATTTTTTATTTTTATAATTTCTTGCTGCTTAACGAAGCGCATAATGATGACTAACAACTTCTGAAATAAAACATCTCGTTTTAATATATTTCTAATCATATATGTTTCAACCCTCGCCTAAGAAGGTGTATTAATTATAATATGATTGAGCACAACACTAAAAAAAAAAAAACCAGTATCATAAAAAAAAGAAAATCATTTGGAGGAGAAGGGTTTTTAAATAAGGCTATTGACAAACTACCGTTCGAACTACATATTCCCTCCTATAATTATTGTGGTCCAGGAACGAAATTGGAAGAAAGATTACGTAGAGGAGATAAGGGAATTAATCAATTGGATGAGGCTTGTCGACTGCATGATATTGCATATTCTAAAAGTAGCTCTCTCTCAGATCGACACGTTGCCGACAAAGCTCTAACAGAACAGGCTTGGAAAAGATTCAAAGCAAGTGACTCTTCAGTTTCTGAAAAATTAAGTGGGCTTTTAGTTACCAACATGATGAAAGCAAAGACAAAATTTGGTATGGGGAATAAAATGGCCCGATCTGTAAATAGAAAAACTATCAAAAATAAACCCAAAAAGACTTGCAAAAGCAGTATTTTTAAAAAGGTTATAAGTGAGGCAAGAAATGCTATTAAAAATAATGTCAATTGTTGTGGTACAACCTCTATAGCAAATATTGCTGTTAAGGCTGCAAAAAATGCCTTAAGAAATAAGAAAAAACAGGACATTACCACTCCGAGAATAATTCCACTTCCCAAGAGTGGTGGTTTTCTCCCACTTTTAGCTCCTATTCTCGCTGGTCTATCAGCTGTGGGTTCTTTGACGGGTGGAACAGCTGGCGTAGTAAAAGCCATCAATGATGTACGAGCTGCTAAAAGACAATTCGAAGAAAACAAACGTCATAATCAGGCTATGGAATCAGTAGCTATTCAAGGAAATGGATTATTCTTACGACCATATAAAAATGGTCTTGGCCTTTTTCTTAAAACTCCAAATGCAAAAAACTAATTGACCTGCTACCTAACCATCCTTTAAGTAATTTGGAAATTGAACACTTTGGAAATAACCACTTAAAGAATTTTAGAGGAGTTTTCATGCGAGACTCATTACCAAGGATATCATTCGATAAGGAATGTGGTGTTTTAAATTTGGATGATGAAGCTGGGATGGGTACTCATTGGGTAGCATATATTATAAACAAAAAAAATAATGTTATCAAGTATTTTGATAGTTTTGGAAATTTGAGACCACCAACTGAACTTATAAGCTATCTTGGTAGTAACATAAATTATAATTATATCCGAGAACAAGACTTTGATACATTTATATGTGGTCACTTATGTTTAAAATTTTTACTAGAACAATGTAATATTATTTTTTAAAAACTTAAATGAGAATTCAATAAAATGACGTAGAAAAATCAAAACCTCATCATTTGTCTTTTAATCGAGATGTCGTTAACACTTACTTTGAGTGGAAATGAATCAACTCTGACTGCTGAGTATTTCCCACCAATTGTACTGAAGTCTAATTATTATGTATGTGGGCTTATAGATTTTCAAACATATAACTCTATACCAAATGTAGATGAGTTTAATAACTTGTTACATGTGGGTGATAACGTTATAACGTTTCCAATAGGTTCCTATGAGATAGAAGATATTAATAATTTAATACAAACAAAAATTATTGAAATTAATAAAAACAAGAAAAGTGGAGCCAAAAAGAGTGAAATTAAAATCAAGGCAAATAACAATACTTTGAAATGTGAACTAATTAGCTCAGAAGACATTGACTTCTCTAAACTAAATTCTATCGGAGCTATTCTGGGGTTTAGCAAGAAACTTCTAGAGGCAAATTTATATCATGAATCAGATCTTTATGTTGATATTAACAGAGTAAATGCTATCCGCATTGAATGCAATATCATAGAAGGAACCTATATTAATAATCAATCAGCTCACATCTTACATGAATTTGCTGTTAAAGTAAGTCCTGGCTATAAAATCGTTGAAGCTCCGAGGAATGTTATTTATTTACCTGTGAACGTCAAGCGGATAACATCATTGTGTTTAAAATTTGTTGATCAAGACGGAAAAGACATCAATTTCAGAGGGGAAAAAATAACTGCCCGATTACATTTAAAGCCGGAAATATGATTGTATATGAACATATAATAAATTCAATTTCATATAAAAACAACACACAAAATAATTTAATACTTAATCCATCTTCGAACTCAATTGCGGTAACATCTCGTCTTACCAAAGATAATCGGGACTTTTTATTATCATTAGGATACACATTAAAAAAGAAATATGCTTAATATTTTTCAAGAACCGGAGATTAATGAAAGTATTTCTAAATATGAATATCATACTTATTCACCGTATCAAAACAATTTTGAACGCAATGACATCATTCAGATTTCTATACAACATCAAAATCTTAATGTTCTTCCTTCAGAAAGTTTTTTGTATGTTGAAGGAACAATTTCAAAAGCAGATGGAAAAGAGATACTCACTACAAAACTTGTAAATAATGCAATGGCTTTTCTCTTTGATGAACTACGATATGAACTGAATGGCAAAGAAATTGACTGTAATCGAAATGTCGGAATAACATCAACGATTAAAAATTATTTATCTTTATCCAAAAATGAAAGTGATATGCTACTGAATGCATCTTGGTCACCCGACTCAACTATTAATTTGAAACCAATGCATTTTAATTATTGTATTCCACTGAACAAACTTTTGGGATTCGCCGAAGATTATAAAAAAATTATACCAAATGCTCGACATGATCTAATAATTACACGTGCAAGATTGGATGAAAATGCTCTTATATCCCCGACTGATGAAAATGTTCAAATAAAACTTCATAAGGTTCAGTGGAAAATACCGCATGTGACTTTATCAGATGCTATGAAATTAACTCTATACAAATCTATAAACACAAATAGTTTTATGAAAATTGCTTTTCGAAACTGGGATCTTTATGAATACCCCACACTTTCAACTTCTACCCATCATATCTGGAACGTGAAGACAACAACACAAATAGAGAAACCTCGCTACATTGTCCTTGCTCTGCAAACTGAAAAAAATAAGAGAATATCTGCTGATCCTACAATTTTTGATCACTGTGATCTTACAGACTTAAAAGTTTATTTAAACTCCGATGTCTACCCACATGAAGACCTTAATATTTCTTTTGAAAGAAACAGATATAGTTTGTTGTACAGAATGTATACCGATTTTCAGAAAACATACTATAATAAAGCTAACACCGAACCATTACTTTCCTGGGAGCTATTTAAATCGCGTTCCCCAATTTTTGTTATAGACTGTAGACATCAAAACGAAACCTTAAAAACAGGTCCTGTCGACATACGCTTGGAGATCAGAACATCAAAAAATATACCAGCAAACACATCAGCTTACTGTCTTATGCTCCATGACCGCATTATTGAATACAATCCACTTGATCAGGTAGTCAACAGAATTGTTTGAATTCAAAAAATAAGCATAAAAAATGTAAACATGTTAAAAAATTGGCGAAGAAAAGCGAGTTTAATAAAAAAAATCTAGTTTTTCTTTTTGTAATATAAAATTATTTTTATTATTAAATAAACGAATTTTAATATAACATTTTTTTTATTTAAATTTTTTATAACTAATGTGGTGGTATGTCATATATCCACCTTCGAGCTGAAAACTATACTTCGTCGTATTCATCCTCAGATATATTTTCGAAAAACGCCGCTTCATCGTATTCATCTTCCTCGGATAAATTTTCGAAAAACTGTGCCAACGTCCTTGGAAATGCTGGTATTTCGTAAGGGGTTGGTGGTCGTGATGGTCGTGCTGATGGTGGTGGTGGTGGTGGTGCTTCATCTCGTATGGGGATCCGCCGTGTTGGCTCCACTCTTTGAATCGGCTTTTTTTTTCACTTCACCATATATTTCCGCTAAACTAGCAGAAGTAGCAGGGGTTGGTGGTTGTGATGGTGGTGGTGGTGGTGGTGGTGCTTCATCTCGTATGGGGGTCCGCCGCGTTGGCTCCACTCTTTGAATCGGCTTATTATTTTTTTTTTTTACTTCAGCATATATTTCAGCTAAAAGTTCGTCCATGATAGTTGATGTGTACTTGTAACTAATTCTAATAATGTTCATCTCATCATCTTTTATACAAGAAAAAATTAAATGAATACTACCACTACTACTAAAATAGACCTTGACAAAAACCAAAAATAAAAAAAAAAAAAATCAAATCTAGTTCTTATTGGTTCAAATAGAATATAAAAGAATAATATAAGGTAACGCCCACGAAAGATATCCTTTAAAGATTCACACCAATATACATGAAAAAGATTTCCCTATTTGTGGCGTGTTGAGGATCAATCGCTAAGAAATTCAAAAGGATGCTTTGGTACCTGTTTTCTTTTTTTTGATATGAGATAGATACAATGTAGATCTATTCCATATAGTTCAAACGAATTTTATCGCCAAATTTTGGCTTCATGTAATCATAATGAAAATCATACATTAACCACTTTGATAGTTCTAAAACGACAAAACCCAAATAAATTGGTTTATCTAGTTTAACACTTCCTTTCTTCATCTCAATAGCGCACATATTCGGTGTAAATATGCTACTACTATGAAAATTGGGATGCGCAATCAGCTTTCTTGCTGAAAATTGGTTTCTATTCGCATCCCATTCTGAAACAATCTTCACATTTCTACGCTTTTCAACATTTTCAATGGTTTTACCATAGACGCTATTGTTCATTAACTTGAAAAAGTCTTTCTCAAACTTATTCCTGGTAACCTTTCTTTTTTCGGTGTTCAGTGAAATATATTTTTTGGAGCCAGTTCGACTGACTAAACTTCATGTCTCTATGTACTTTTTTTAAAACTAATCCCTGGGATTACATTGCTGTAAATTTCTTAAGTGAATTTTGAAATTTTTCCTTGAATTCAAGTGCGCAACTAACTTAGGAATTTTACAACCTGGGGTGGCTATATTTTCAGGACAAAATGGGAGATCGTTATGTGAGTCATGAATACTCGATGGATAATCTAAATCTACTTCCAATACATACCCAACATTATCACCTTTAATGTTGGAGATGTATTCAGATGTATAAATCTGAGGATTATCCCACTGAAAGTTACCATATGGTAAGTGTTGTGACATAGCCCATCCATATAAGTTATTAGCATCAAGATACATTAAGTATTCCGATGCTAGGTTTGGATTATAGCTAGACATGTATTTATTATTAGCTACAGCATTTCTGTGGCTACATTGACACAAACCACCCCCTAATTCCAGTTTTAAAAAAATTGTACATATCGACATCAGTTAAAAGCTCTAACTTGATATTAGTTGTTTTGAGCATAGCGTCCCATGATAACCCAGGAGCTGTAAAATAATGACAAGGATCAAGTTCATAAATTGAAATACAAAGTTTCCTAAAACTTTCAAAAATATCTGCTAATAAAAGCACATCACTCTTAAGATAGAGAACCATATAATCTTCAAGTTTTTTACACTTGAAGTGATCCCATTAGAAGCAATGATCATGCCACTAATATCACCCTGGTCAAGAGAAATGAGGGAACAAAATGTGGTAGAAAACTAAAAAGAAACTACTGTTATGACAATAGCTGAAACCGAGTAATTAAAAAGGCTAAAGAAAATTTGTGTTAAGTTTTTTATTTCAAAAAGTTTTTAATGGGATAATATGTGAGCCTCCTGTGGTATTTGTGGTATGTCGTCTTTGAATCCAAGCTCAATAGCTCGGATATTTAAAGCTAAAATAATATGCGCGATGGTCTGCGCACTCCCCAATGTACCATTCCGTTTTCCGTCCTGGATTTCAAAACGCAAAGCTTCCTGCAACTCCTTAAGCTCCCAGCACGCGGCAGAGAACTCCTCCATGTATATTGAAAAAATATTAAATATATTCTGCATGTTGCTGGCTCTTTTGTATGATTGTTCAAAAATAATCTGAACAGAAAACTCAGAGAACAATTGCTTTTATAGAGGTAGTAGAAACTCTAGGGGGATTCAATATATTGGTTATTGGTGCCACTGATTTATAAAAGAAAAAAGAGACAACATCACATTCAAGAATTGAAAACAAATTATTCCATAGCTTATCTATAAGTTCTAACTACTTCAACCCTCTATCAATATTCACAATGCATTTTTGCATTGTTGGTATATTTTACACTCCCGGTATAAAAATTGTTTTAAAATTAATAAAAACCATCCACAACCACCAATACCGGATGTGACAAATCAATCCCAAACCTTCAAATCTTGCCAGCAAAATTAAAAATTCAGAACAAAACATGGGTCGCATCCTTACTTTCCAGTATAGCTTTAGCTATGCACAATCAATTTTCGGGATGTGACGAAACGCAATAAGAACAAGATATGTTTCAAAACAAAGCAAATATCGGACGAGGCCAAATTCTCTATTTTACATAAAAAAAAACCCAACCACCACCAATTGTCAATGAAATCTATAATACAAAAGGAAACCTATTCATTTATTTCATTTCGTCTTCTGCACATATAGTTTCTAACCTTCACATTCTGACTGTCATATCAATGCCTATCATGCTAATCTGTAAAATTTCATGCTCATACCCAATCTATGCCCAAACAAATATCGAACGTGATAAAATTCTCTATCGTCAAGTATTAACAAATTACCAAAATCTCTCATTTTCGTTCTAAGATCTATCAACGGATCGTATGTATTGTTCAAAATACACACAGCTTCAATTTTTAACAACAACAACAACAACAACAACAACAACAACAACAACAACAACAACAACAACAACAACAACAACAACAACAACAACAACAACAACAACAACAACAACAACAACAACAACAACAACAACAACAACAACAACAACAACAACAACAACAACAACAACAACAACAACAACAACAACAACAACAACAACAACAACAACAACAACAACAACAACAACAACAACAACAACAACAACAACAACAACAACAACAACAACAACAACAACAACAACAACAACAACAACAACAACAACAACAACAACAACAACAACAACAACAACAACAACAACAACAACAACAACAACAACAACAACAACAACAACAACAACAACAACAACAACAACAACAACAACAACAACAACAACAACAACAACAACAACAACAACAACAACAACAACAACAACAACAACAACAACAACAACAACAACAACAACAACAACAACAACAACAACAACAACAACAACAACAACAACAACAACAACAACAACAACAACAACAACAACAACAACAACAACAACAACAACAACAACAACAACAACAACAACAACAACAACAACAACAACAACAACAACAACAACAACAACAACAACAACAACAACAACAACAACAACAACAACAACAACAACAACAACAACAACAACAACAACAACAACAACAACAACAACAACAACAACAACAACAACAACAACAACAACAACAACAACAACAACAACAACAACAACAACAACAACAACAACAACAACAACAACAACAACAACAACAACAACAACAACAACAACAACAACAACAACAACAACAACAACAACAACAACAACAACAACAACAACAACAACAACAACAACAACAACAACAACAACAACAACAACAACAACAACAACAACAACAACAACAACAACAACAACAACAACAACAACAACAACAACAACAACAACAACAACAACAACAACAACAACAACAACAACAACAACAACAACAACAACAACAACAACAACAACAACAACAACAACAACAACAACAACAACAACAACAACAACAACAACAACAACAACAACAACAACAACAACAACAACAACAACAACAACAACAACAACCTATCAAACGACGACACGCTGACCCGCATCGATCCTTTGCACTTGCATCTTTCAACCTTTTCCAATTTTCAAGCAAATATAACATTTCCTTAACAGATTATTTTCAGAATCCTCTGTTGATTTATATTCGTAAATATTAGTACTTGGCTATTTAGGGACATCTATATAGAATACCTATCAAACGACGACACAGTGACCCGCTTCGATCCTTTGCAGTCATAAATTTGCTTGTAGATTGGAATTTTCTAAAAACCACTTTCATTCGTTCTCACAATCTACACCTTTTTTATTTACAAACAATCCAACATTCCTTTACCTTTAACTTCACTCTTTACACCTTTACCTTTACCTTTACCCAATTTTCTAACAAACAAAACATTTCCTTAACACTTTATTTTCACAATCCTCTTTTCATTTATCTGTAGATTTTAATACTCGACTTCACGACATGGTGTCCCGTGTCGATCCCTTATACAAACAACCATAAACAAATTACATTGGGTTTTATCACTCACTAATAAAATCATTTATTTATTCACACTTTCTATTCCTCCTACATTTACCTTTTTTCAAATTTTCAAATATTCTAACGTTTAACGGATCGGTCCCAAGTGCACCTATTCCTACTCCGGTACTTTTCTCCTAGACCGAAATATAAAATCCAAGGCTTAAAAGCATTTTTCCCATACAATTTGTATGGGAAATGGAAATCTGCGATGAGCGACCTCTAAATATCGATATTAAGAGCTCTCCTTTTAACAGGCATCTTTCTACACCTCCTCGAAGGTATTAATTTAATTGTTTCGAGAAAAAAAAAAATTCACTTTTTTGAACCAGTCTAATATTTACTTATGATAGTACAATCGTCACCACAGAATGGTTGATATACTTTGGTGTTCTCTATTTTAAGGAAAGTATGTATTTAAAGACTGTATTCAAGACGCTTCCTTGGTGTACACCTACTGTGAAGTGGAATGCTGAAGTAACTCCAGCTGAACATTTAACCAACGTCAACGTTTCTTCATTCAAATTCTCATTATGCGCACAAAGACTTTTGGAGATCATTTCTGCCTAAGAGCTACTCATACAAGATCTTGTGGTTATCGATTGAATACTTTTTTGAATTCAACCAGCACACTACGTATGTAAGGTATACCGATGTTCTTACATAATTCTTTGAATCTGTCGTTTAATTGCACTGATTATTAGAAAGCTTCACGATTTTTCGCAGTTTAGTATCCAACAGCAGTTCAATGAACTCCAAAGAGTGGGACATCAGTTTGACCGAACGGTAGTTGTCGCAACTTCGAGTGTCTCCTTTCCATTTGGACATTGGTAGAATATAGGTAGCTTTCCCTCTATTGCTTAGGCAGACTATTACCTCCAACAAGCAAGTAGATGAGAATAGTTAGCCATTTAAGCCCGATATCCCACAATTTTTTCCAAAACTCATATGGCAACTGGTTTGGCCCAGCTGCTTTGTCTTTTTGGAGTTCTTTACTGCCTCCCTAGCCTCTTCTACTGTCATATCAGTCATTGTTATAAAATTAAGCTCAGCTTCTGGAAAATGTTATTGAGGAAGTTGTTTGCTCAAAATGCCATCACTTCACAATATTCTCGCTACAAGAAGCTGAATCGTTAATGAACTTCGGTGAACGAATCTTCTTCTCCTTCTTTGACAGGTTACATTTAAGATTGTAGATCTTTTTTTAAGTTGTTTAGTAATATTCTTGAGGTTTTTTCATTTTTCGATAGGTTAGGTAGATACGCCATGTTTTGAATTTGGTTTCTCTTTTTCTTTACCGGTGGTCTCCTGTCGCCCCGGGATCTGCATTCACACTATTAGGAAAATTTTCACGGGTTAAATTTGAAATAGCTTATCACAAAATCAGACCAATACAATTAGCTCCCTAACTAGAAATAATTTGATACCAACAATAGAGCAAAAGCCAGCTCACATATAATCGATCTGAAATCTCAACAATTTAAATGAGAGGCAATCAACACTATCACATCATCGTCAAGAGCTAAAGTTTTTAAGAAAGTATGGAAAGGTTAACAGATTCCTCATCAATTTGTTGATCCACTTGGTTGAATGTGCGACAGTTTAAACGCAACGTTGGTAGATATACCTAGCCTGACCAAATGAAAATGAGGCCATTAAATTCGGTGGTTTTGCGGATGCATTCAGAGCCCACAATGAGTACACACTCGTGAATGTATTTTTTATGTTTGAATAATGCTGCGAAATTGGTGCGGTTTCATCAGTTGAATACCCGAAATGTCTCTCTGCAGAGCCTTAAAGTCAATTATTGGCATCAGATTAAATTAAATTTAGCAACAACTTAGTTTGTATGGGAAAGTTTTTCTTGTAAAGTTTCAGTTGATCCACCTCTCACAAATTTTATTCTTCAATGATTAGCTACCAGCATTCTAACGAAGAAGACTTATTCGATAAAATGGTTCCTTGCTTTAAACAACCCTTGACTATAAAAGTTCATGATAACTTTAAGACATGCTAAAAGAACTTCACGAAATGTTGTTTACTTTTCTTGTCTTATCCTTAACCATCTGTTACTACAATAAATGAACTGCTGTTTATCTCGTGACCTTTATTGTATACATTTCAACTTCGTTTTAAACGTAGACTATATTGTAGTTAATTATTCAATCTTTAGGTTCACCTAATTCTGTTCTGATAACTTTACTGGTTGTGTTTGAGTCTGCTTAACAGACAAGCAAATTTACATTAAAATAAACATCTTTGCAAGAGATCCTTCATCGTCTTTCGTCTATAATAGTTTCACTCCACAATTTATTCTCATTAGGATAAGCAAACATTGTATGGAGAATCCATACTGCACTTGTCTCTATCTCTATCACACACACATAAAAAATATTACTCATATAAGTTATAAAAAATAAATAAGAACACATGGTTTACATCACAAACGTGGACTAATGAGCTGCCTGAAGCAAGAACACAGCTACAAAGCCACAACTTCTACGAAACTGTGTTGGGTTTCACCGAACAGTAAATATTTTGTAGTATGTTAATTTTTGGTAGTGGTGGATGGTGTAGAAGAATGCATTAACAAGTTTGAACCATGCTAATGATGAGTAACCTAAAACAGTTGGAATCCGTTTTATTTTTGGTAAACTCGAAAAAAAAGAGCTCGAAACAAGCAGGACACTGCTATTTTAAGAAAATTCGATTACGAAAGTAAAGGTAGTCTCAGAAAATCTTAAACCAAACACAAAGTTCTTATTCTGAACTCGTTATTAAAAAAAACTTAATATTCTTCTATAGGTACTGAGGAAAACAGACCCCCTCCGCTACGATTTTTTCCTTGTCTCTACGCAACTTCTCTGTCTTGTGCTTTTGATGCCTCTTTTCCAAACACTCCGTGGATTTTTTTTACCGGCTGTGCAGGATTATAGGAATTTGAAGTAATGCAGAGTACTCTTTATATATAAACCAAAACCATAACCAAAAAGGAGTTATGAATAATGTTATAAAACTCAGTGCGATGCTCATTGTTTTAGAACTTGTGTGAGTCGTAATGCACAAGTTGAGGTCGAATTACAGCGTTTGTGATCGAGTGAGTGAGTACTATTTGTCTTTCGAAATTCGCTTTATATTACACAACATCAGTCTGCTGTTCATTTATCGACTTCAATTCGTTCAAAAGAATGTTAATTTGAGGTCCTAAAGTGATCTAAACCTTGAGAAGTAATGAAATAAGCATATAATTCAGTCACGTATTAATCGATCACGTGTGCGGTAAATCGGCCCCTGGTAAAGTATTACACAAATTTACGGGTAGAGTGACCAAAATATGAAACTTTACACTTGACTGTACGCCGAAGTTGGGCTTAAGGTTGAATTGAGCATTCCTTGCGAGGCAGGTGTAGCGTCTAAATTGTTTCAGCAACTGAATGCAACTGGCTATTTCACTGTTTGTGAAAAAAGCGATAAAAGAGAGTGTAGCCAGTACTCTTCGACGATGCTCAAAAAACATCATTCTACGATTGAACCGATCAGTCTCGACTCTCGACGTCTTTGTACCCAATTAGGTGAGTGCAGGGATTTTTGAGCAACACCTGTTTTGATTTGAGAATAAAACCTAGTTTTGGACGGATGTAGGCTTCATAAATTGTGAAAAAAATCAAAAGTTGTAAAAAATTTCCTGCATTGAATTTTTGAAGCTTTAGTTCTCTTCACTTTTTACTACTTCATGTTGCAATGCTGTCAAAGTCATGATTCAATGAAGTCATGATTCAATGACTTTATCACACGCAACTGCTTCTGATCCACATCCGAAGAGCGTAGACGTAAATTTGGAAACGAATATGAGAAGTTGAGGGTTGAGTCGTCAGCAAAACAGTTAAGAAGATTTAAAATTTCAGACAAGAGATCGTTTATGACATAAAAGAAGAGAGTAGAAGACAAAACGGAGCGCTGGCGCTGGGACACACCATCTATCTATTAGTTGAGAATCAGAATTAAAACCGTAGAAAACGATTTGTATTGAACGGTCCGAAAGGTAGTTTCTAGTCCAAAGAAAAAGAGACTCAACGATACCAAAGCACGCATTTTTGATAAGAGAGCTCGATGCCAAACTCTATCAAAAATCAAATGCCTTGGAAATATCAAGTGCAATTATCTCACTTCCTCCAAAAATCGTAATTTTTGTTCACTTTTCGGTGAGATAATATGTGATCGAATCACCAGGGGAGCTTTTGATACGAAAGACGTATTGTCGGTCATTGAGAAGCTTTCGTTCTTCAAGATATTTCATGAGTTGACGGTTTATGTACGTTTCCATGACCTTGGAAAGAAGGGACGTTAGTGCAATTGGACGGTAATTGTAAGTTGAAGAATGTTTGCCTTTTTAGGGTCGGGCTTGACAAATGCAGTTTTCCATCTGCTCGGGAAGAACCCAGAAGAATAGGGTAGATAGAAAAGCTTACGCAGTTGTTTTGCCATTGTAGAAGAACACCTTTTCAGAACAATTTCGGAGATACTGGACAAGCGAATTTATGAAAATGGAAATCTTTAAGGATTCTCTAGTGTACGGCAACATCTAACTGATGAGCCCATTGCCGTATCTGGTCGAAATGCAAACTTGGAGTTGAGGTTGATCTTCACGATCTTTCAACATGTCTTAAAAGAAACTTATTTCTTTTTTAGATTTTTGTATTCTTTGAAAAAGACCACAAGGTTTTCCTCCTTTTTTGAAACAACAGTATTTTTTGCCTTACTTTTGGGTCATTCAAAAATTTTACTTTTGTGGTGCCCGTTGAGTTATTGTTAGTGGTTCTGCCTGAAAAAGTGCTTTTCCGGGGGCATCAACTTTTGAGAGTAATTTTCAAGTCCTCCGATAGTAAAATTTTTGCCACGCAAAGCGCATTCTGGATTTGTCATTCGGGATCGGCAAAAAATTTTAGGTCCCTTCCAAGGCATGTTCGAGAGAAACTCAATAGATCCCACTGCGCCACCTAAGACGAGTTCTTCCCCTTCCGCGATTCCCTGCAATGTGCTTTCGAAAACACATCAAGTCAGAGCGTTTGGGTTCATCCGCTCAACATGACAAAGCCATCGCATCGTAGCCTCGCGAAGCGTACTCTAGCTATGCCCATGTCGCGGTACAGCTCCTAAAGCTCGTTCTTGTATCATCTTCTCCACACATTGTATACGGGACCAAAGATCATTCGGAGAATTTTTCTTTCGAAACGACCAAGAGTTTCCTCATCCGCTTTCTATAAGGTCTATGCTTCCGCGCCGTAAAGCAGGACTGGGATGATCGAGGTCTCATACAGGGCTACTTTGGTTTTTCTGGAGAGGGTTTTGTTTCTCAATTGCCTTCTTAACCCAAAGAAGCATCGGTTGGCAAGAGTGTTATTCTCCGTTTGATCTCCGCACTGATGTTGTTTTCTGTGTCTATAGCGGATCCTAGGTAGACGAAGTTCTGTACTACATCGAAATTATGTCTGTCTATTGTGACGTTTTATCCAATTCGTCGATGTTCTGTGTCCTTGTTTGATGACAGCAGTTTAATCGACACTAGTGCTATTTGAAATAAATTTAATAATTATAAAAGGCTCATTTAGAAAGTGTTTTGAAAAACGTATTTTATTTCGTACAATATGTTCCCAGATATATCCAAAATGTCTACAAATTTTTGAAATCTAATTGAATCAGTATAATCAAATACGCAATCGTAGATACAGTAATTGTAAACATGAAGATTCTATCCAAACAAAACAGTCCAGCAACATTAAATTCAAGTCATTGAACATTAAATTCAAAACATTGAAGCTGAAATGAAACACTTCTAGTTTTAGTTTACTCACAGATTGCTCTAACCGCACGTCCAATGCAAGATTCATCATTTCTCCTAAAATATGCCTCGGGTATGTAGATGACTGAATTGACTTGTCACAATAATATACAAATATCCAAAAATAAACTAAACCAACAGCAACAGTAAGAATATTTAGGACTATCCGCAAAGGCCATTTTAAAACAATTTTTCCAGTAATAAAAACCAGGACATAGAACGCAGTAGCAACATTTCCCGTTAAAAACGTCAATAGTGTCACTAACAAATGGAACTCAAAAAAACTTGAAACACTTCGTATAAACTCAAAATTTTGTCTATAGCATCGTGATATTTCATCAATTTGATCAGCTAAGTCACAGGAATTTTGCATCAATAATCCCAACTGTGCTTTAAACTTTCTCTTTCGTTGCATCCTTTTCATTTGTCGCAAGATTTTGTTCATATTTTCGTTTAGCTTTTCAAAACTAATAAATGAAAGTATGACGCCTAAGAAGAACTGATTATGTGACAAAAGGTACGTGTTAGCGGCAAACGAAACAAAGAAAGTTAATGCAGCGAATTTTAATGTAAAGTTGGCATTTAAGCTTATTGAAGTTAAAAGCAAATCAAACATTAGCCAAGTTGTAGTGAAACATTTGAGTAGAAGAATATTTCCAAGAATTCTAACTTCTGCCAGTCGTACGTTATTTGTTTCAAAGGGCGTACCAGTCATCGTAAAATACCTACATATTGTGCGTCGAAGTTCGGCTCGTTTAAGCCAGTTTAAAATAACTACTAGCAGTAAACCCGTGCTATCTATAAAAGTGCAACCCGAACTAATTGCTTCAAGTAAAGGTTTTTTTTCGAAAGATTCAACTCCTTCGTTTTTTAAAATAAAAAAAGCTGGCAAAACAGCGAAGTAGCAACTATTCATGACGACTGTGTAAAACAACAAATATTTAGACGAAACTATTTTTCCAGTTCTAGCATCGAAATTTACCGTCACAAGTGCAAAGATTTTCAAAATAACGAAGAAAAAGTTGAACAAACAATTTAATAAACGATTTGGATTTGGTGTGAACTGCTTCATTTTACTTCTGAGACTAATCGCCATTATTAGACATTGCTTTAGGAAGTAGTTAGTTTTATTGTTTTAACGAAGTAAGAATTGATTTTTTCGGTTCGCGTGCATTCATATTTTTATTTATCTACATGTAATATAGTGAAATACTTTAGTGTGTATACTACAGGAACTTTTTTCTTCGTTTTTACTTGTTTGATTAAAACGTTGGGTTGGAAGTCTCGATTTCAATTTTCTATAATTAGAAATGATTGTAACTTGCGATTAAAGGTTCTGCCGAATTACTGCACCAGTGATCGAGTGAGTGAGTACTATTTTTCTTCAAAATTCACTCCATACTACACAACATCAGCCTTCTATTCACTTATCGACTTCAATTCGTTCAAATACTGATGAAAGAATTTCATATTGTGGTACTAAAGTGCTCGATAACGTGATTGATAAGTAATATGACATGAAATTACGGTGCCATGACTTAAGGCCAAGTGACGTAGGGCAATATTTAAGTGATGGCTTTAAGCCATTAAACATTGCAGAAGCGACATAAGATCAAGTTTTAGCAAAATTTGTGGTTGAAAAAAATCTTTCTCGTCGTTAACATTATTATCACAATCAAGAAAGTATTTCATTCACCTTCAACTAAAATGAGCTTGTTCAGCATGTGGCAGTGCATCAATCCAGCATTTTATATGAGCACAATTGCAAAGTAAAATTTTGAGTTACTCGGCTTTTATTTCCTGACTAAGGTGTATGACAACTCAATACTGCCATCGAAAGCTCCGTTATTGTCTTTTAGACAGCCTTTGCTCAATTTTATTGGAAATTTTCCTTTAGAAATAAAAAAAACAGCCTTTGCTGATGTCATAGAGAATTTTCTGTGATTCGTGCGTTAGTTGACTGCTTCACTACGAGATACGGGTGTGAGGACTTCTGCAAATATGTCGGTGTCAAACTTTTATATTCCTGATAGAAATAGAAAGAACATAAACGTGGCGTTTTTTTTTTTTTCTCATATTAGATCCCGAATCACGGTAAGCACTTCTGGGCAATATATAACCAGTAGTTTTTTTTTGGCAGCACGTAATTCTGAGCAAAACAGTATTATGTCTGGAACTTTTCCTGATAAACTGAAATGTGCATGTGCAATAGTGAACCCTTTATTTAAAAACGGTATTACAAAACAAATTATAGGAATATTTCGTTGTTGTCTTCTTTTTCAAAAGTGTTTGAAAAGTAGTAAAAACTAGAATTTTGGCCTATCTCAATCATTTGAATTTTTTAAATGCCTATCAGTTTGGTTTCAGGTATGGCCTTTCAACTGAAGATGCCTTATTAGACTTCTGCTTTATTTTATTTAAGGGTCTAAATGATAAACTATTTTGCTCAGGCCTTTTTGTTGACATCACGAAGGCGTTTGATATGGTTGACCATATACATATACAATTCTTCGAAATAAATTGTATAAGAATGGTTTCAGAGGTTTCTTTTTCAATTGGTTTGAGTCATATCTTAGTAACAGAATACAAAGTAAGTGTTAAAATTGGTAGTAATATAAGCAGAACGAAAATTAATAATCTGGGAGAGCCACAAGGTTCTGTACTCGGTCCCATTTTATTCCTGATCTACATTTATATAAACTCTGGTGCAGGGACATAACTTCTCGGGACATATGTAAGTCCAAAAATCGATTATGGACTTATGTCCCACCGCGGTGGGACACATTTGAAATGGCACAAGCAGCATATTTCGGCTTTAAATAAATATCTTCTTTCCTCTACTCGCTGCTTCTTTCGTCTACGCAAGTATTGCTCTACTCCTACAATGAAAATGGTTTATTATGGCTTATTCCATTCTCGAATGCAATATGGACTCTGTTGTTGGGGTAGCTTTTTTAGCTTATTTTAGTAAGCTACAGCATTCAACAATCATTCAAAAATCTGCTATACGAACAGTTTGTCGCTCTCATCGTTTCGCACATACTATTGACCTGGTTAGATCTTCGACATTTATTTTATTTCTTTTTGTGAGAGGCGGGTATCTAGAAAGTCCGATTTCAAATTCTCGCAGCTTGTGGAGCCATTCAAACTTTGATGTAATTATTCCTGCGTTTCGCACAACAGGTAACAGAAAGTCTTACTCCAATGTCGCACACAAACTTTTTAACTCTTTGCCATTAGAATATTGGTACTTAAGGGGTTACATACAGTTGGAAGGACGAAAAAAAGCGAATTTTTCAAAAAAAATTCTGAGAAAACTTTTAAATTTATTGATCTAAAAATTTGAACACATAATATGATGTCTCTTAATTGTATTTTAAGACTAAATATTAGTAAAAATATTTATTTGGAATGGAGCTACAGCTGATCTCCGGGAGCTCTTCTCAAAAAAGACGTTTTGCGGTGACCACTATATCTCTGAACTGGATCCTATGAAATTAAAAAACCAAACAGTTTTCGTTAAAGTAATGTTGAATCTAGTAATTAATCGAAGAAAAAAGCAAAATAAACTTTTTTGACAAAATGGCGGTTTCTCAAAATAAAAAATGAATTTTTGACCAAAATTTCAGCCTTTTAAATTGCTTATAGGTGAGAAAAAAAATATTTATCGATGAGAAAAAAACTTCAATTCATTACTAAAAAATATATTTAAGAAGCTTGTGTTAAAATTTGAGACCAATCGGTTTAGCCGTTTTCGAGTAATGTTGGCCACCGACTTTGAAAACACCATTTTGAGAAAAACGCGTTTAATGCGTGTATTCTTAAATATATGTTCATTAAGAAAAAAAAAAATAAAATAAAAAATGGATTTTTTGAAAATTCTAAGTGTATATAACCCCTTAAGAAATCTTTGTTCGTTCACTAAGGCAACGAAAACATGATAATAAAAAAAGCTGATCTGCCAGCCGTTTGATATTGCGATAATATAATGTCAATATTTGCTATGAATTAATCTTCTTTAATTATTCTCTTTTGTCTATTTAAATTTTGCTTTCTTTTGAATATTATGTCTTTGTAACATGCTTCTTAATTATCTTTCACCCCACTATAAATTGTTTGAATTCTACCAAATGAGACATCAGCTCTATTTTTTGTCAAATGTAGATGTCACTAACTATTCTTTGTGTACCTACTAATTTCAAGAACTGTTTTGCTTTAATTGTAAGCTTTTTGTATTATGTAGTACATACACCTGAATAAAGAATTTTTATTATTATTTTTATTATTATTATTATTATTATTTTAAAATTTTGAGTTACTTTGATTTTATTTCCTGACTAAGGTGAATGACAATTCAATACTCCCATCGAATGGCCAGTTATTGTCTTTTAGACAGACTTTCAGCCTTTTGCATAGATGCTATTTCAAACAACTGCTAATTGTGCACTTTTCGCCGAGGGCATAAGCTTTTATTTTCTCTAAAGTCTCATAATTTCGTGTGCGTACTCAAGAGTCATAAGTTTTTGTTTACAGTCTGTACATCTTCAGGTGCTGCAATAAATTGTAGAAAACTTATTTTCGTTCAACCCCACAAAATTCAAAAATTTATTGTTTTCCCATAACTATGCCTTTGTGAGGGAATGAAGGGGACCTACAATTTTCGGTTCCGAACCGATTATGGTGAAAGCGCTTTTCATGGCAAGGAATTTACTAACGGAGGGCTTGCCAATTCCTCGCGAAAAGCGATACCCGTGGAAAAACGTTTTTGCCTCTGTTGGGATTCGAACCACGAACCTCTGGGGTAACAGGCAGACATGTTAACCATCACGTCACGGATACCCCAATCCTGTACCACCAAATATATTATGAAGAGCGAATACTAGAATCTTGTACTTATCACACAATCGCTAGTTCGTAGGTACCCCACACTCATATTTCATCAAATTGATCTAGTAACGTCCATGACGTCTTCTCCCTCTCGGTGTCTCTATAATGTAGGTATTGAAAAACTATATTATTCTTAAAACAAGTCTGGTTCCCAAATCAATCAATCAATCAACTCGCCAGACTATTGCATGTATAAAGTATAACTTACTTTTGTCTATCCATTGAGATATCAGGTGCACGCAAACTACTCATACTATGTAACTCATTTTAACCTCGACTACGGCAAATGAATGACAAATATGTAGTGCTCTTAAAAGCAGCGTGCCCTTTCAGTTCCAATAGAAAAATGATTCAGTTCGAACCAAATCAAAACCGTCTGCTAAAGTTTATTTTGAGTTCTTTCATTGCAATTTCTAAAGTCTATGCACTCGTGACCGTTAATTTTAATACAAAAACGGGTGAAATAATTTCATCCAAGTTTTTGCTTTATTACACTGCTGTCGTAAATATATGGTGCATCCTCATCATCCCGATGGTTTGGACAGCAAAAGACGAAGATGCTGAACTGCTTCAGGAAAAACCTCTTCTTGCAGTTATCACTTCGGCCTGCATCATGTTCGAAATCATTGGCATCTTACTTGTTGTGATATTTAACTGGCTTAAGCGAGAAAGACTGATTCAAATCATACAAAACTATTTTGCGATGCAAGGTATACCATTTGGGAAACATAACGTACAACCATCAGCAATGAAAATGGTTCGCAATATAACTTTGCTTAAATGTTGCACTTTAATATGGCAAATGTTTGTTGAAGTGCCAATAAGAACAATGAGTGTCAATACTCATTTTTCATTCCAAGACATCGTATTTGGTTTTTTGTTTTCTTTTGGCCATGGCATAAATGCCCTAGCAGTGACCCAATTTGTCTTGGGAGCAATACTTTCTTGGATAAAATTCGAGCAGATTAATGCAAATATGAAACAAATCTTGTGGCAATTAAAATTGTTACATCGTAAAAAACACGATAACTTTCGAAATGTATTTTCAGTGCAAAAGCCTAGTGATTTGGTTAACCAAGTTGATGAAATATCACGATGCTATACACAAAATTTTAAGTTTACAAGAAATGTGGTTAAGACTTATGAGTTTGCTTTGCTAGCAAGATTACTTTTTATTTTTGCTGTAAACATTAAAGCGGTGTTTATTGTTTTGGTATTAATCAGTGGAAAAGTAGTTTCGAGATCAGATCTCCTAATATTTTTGGATTCACAAAGTGTGGCTTTAAATGTCTTGGATTTTTGGATTCTGATATACTGTTGTGAGAAGGCTTTTGCAGCATCTGAATACCCAAGACTAATCTTAGCTGAAATGATGCATCTTGCATTAGATGAGCGGTTCAACCAAGCTGTAAGTATATGAAAGTCTTAGAATTTGTGTCTGGGTTATAACTTCTGCTTTTGATTTAAGTTGGAACAGTTTCAGTTGATATTAGCGCGAGAACGAATGGAATTCAAAATCGCTGGAATGTTTTCTTTGGATAAGTTCTTCCTAACGGCAATGACTGCATCGATGTTCACATATTTACTTGTACTTATTCAATTTGACTTTAAAAATTTATAAGGATTTTGTATGTAACTTTTATGTAAACTCTTAACTTTTAAATTTTCATTAAGAAATAAAAAAAAAAAACAGTGAATCATCGCAAAAGGTCTGCCTATGAGGCCAAACAGATTTCGCGAAAAATAATTAATTTCGTCTAGCTGGATCGTATGAATGAAGTCACATCTTAACCAAAGCCCTTATGTGCAAGTCGACCATGAATAACATTCGGGAAGTTGATGTGTAATCTTTCTCAGACATTTAAAGAAGAAGTTTAAAGCTAATAATTTTCATGTATCGAATATGACACATAAAAGCGAAAATTATGAAATTTTGAACAGTATTTTTATCATTTTTTTTTTTTATTCTATTCCAAAAAAGTCAAGTAGATTTTGACATGAGCTGTAGACATTATTCTTTTAATCGCATTTCATGATTGTCGAATCTTCAGTAATACATTCGTACCCACACCTTAAAAAAAATCATAAAAAGCGCGCAATTACTTTAAACTGCTTCTTCTAAAAAAAAAGTGTATACTGTCTTCTTCTTAACGAATAAAACCTAACCAGGTTGCAATCAGATAAAAATGAGATCCATACAAAATGCTGCGAAGCATTTACATTTTTGACTCCTTCAAAGAGTGTGTCAGATAAACCATGTGTTTACATGCTATCAGTAATTTAATATGTGTACATATCTGTGTATAAAGATGTATATGTGCATCCCCTTTTACTTCCAATTGCTATATATCCACCATTAATTTTTTTCATAACAAAGTAGTCGAGACACCAAAGAGTATCAAGTATCACCCTGTGTACGTTTACGTTTCGCTTCCGTCTTTGAAGCTCTAAACGCAATTTGAGACTGTTACATAAGAACAAAATTTTGCTTAAAAATCTCGTTTTTTTCCTCTTGCCAAGAAGCACAAAAATATCAAACAATAAAATCAGAAGTCGGTGTTCCACTTTCTTTGGTGCCTTTGCTATGGCCGTTTAATAACCTTTTTTATATAAAAGGAAAATGACTTGGAATTTCATTTTGTTGACATTTATTTATTTCAAAATGAAAAATAAAAATAAAAAAAATTGAAAATGAAACAATTCGTAACATATTTAAGAAATAATACGTACAAGAGCAACAGTCGTAAATTTGTATCACCTTAAAAGTGACTATATCATTTCAAATAAATTAAGACACTCCTCTCGTTTTCCTTTTAGTTATTGTGGTACATTTAAGGCAATAAATCTGACGGGTTAATAAACAAGAACGGATTAAATGAAAAAGTCATACCCAAACCAGTATTTCAGGGTTAATTGCAATGTATGAAACAGGATGAGTATAAAATACTATAAAAGACGTAGATAAAGTAGATATTAAATAATGTAATGAGCGAATGACGAAGAACTCACCTATACCCCAACCCCACACGATTGAGAACAAAAATTCCAATTAGAAACTTAGAGAAGTCTTACTGACGTGCAAAAATACATAAGCTTTTGTTTCTGAAAAGCATAAGAAAACAAATTTTCTCTGGATGGTATAGGATTTATACATATCCTTAAGAATTTTTGTAACAAAGGTGAGAGAATTCTCTTAGCTTAGTTTATATTTTATTTTATTTTTAAATTCTAGTCATAAGTTAAGAATGCCTCAAGAGCAAATGTCTTATTGTACGCCGGGAGCAAGTATACACTTACCAATCATTCGTAAATCTTTTAATGAAACCTATGATTAAAAGTTAAAAATCTTTTGTATAAAGTTAGTTTCAGTCAGACATATCTTTAAGTCGACAAAAAAAAATCATGTGTATATTCAAAATTATGTAGTTTGTAGTCTCAATAAAGTTTGAAGTTTGAAGTTTTGAAGAAGTCTTGCTGATATACTTATCATGTTTTTATTTTTAATACCGAAAATGAAAACAGTCACCTCCGAGGCACACAATTAAAGAACGTTTTTTGTTTGCAAATTTATTAGTACCACTTTTTTTTACTAAGGTATATCTACTAATTTAAGTGCTGAGTACTGTTAATCATCATTTTGAAGAGATTATAAGACACAGACAGTAGTAGTTTATTGTTTTACCGTCTAAATTCAGCTATTGTATTTATGCACACTTATCACTAGTCTCACATTTAGGTGAAGAAATTCGAAAATCATCTGCCGTTCGAATGCCGGGGCCGGCTCCACAAAAAATCTCACTTAAATTTCGTTAATTCTAAAACGGGAAAGGGAAGCAGATCCTCGAAAAGAAGAACAACATTTAATATACAAGACAACATGCGATGAATGTTGATTGAAATTAGATTTTCAACTCCAGTTCGTTTTGTTTTGGAAAATTACTTGAAAGAAATAAAAGAAAAAAAACAACCCTAGTTTTATAGAGCATACAATTTTGTTATCTGTAGCCCATAAGGATTCTCTTTTTTACCTGCCCTTTGCAAAAAACGATGTTGTTCAAGAAAGATAGTTATTCAAAATATATTTCATTTATCATACGGGGCAAGGGAATTTCCCTAGTGTAGATAGTGCTTTTTTGTAGCTTTTAAGCTTATCTACCCAATATTCTACTTGGTGGGATACTATTGAACTAAAATGTAATATCATTTATCAAGAACTGAGAGCAATCTATGACACCTTTGGGATAAAACTTTTAGAGAAAGCATGACACTGCGTAGCTGATAAGACAGTCGGGACAGAAGACATGCCATAGTTTTTAACGACTTATCAAATAACAACTATCTCAAAGCCCGTCGCATCGTAACAATTTTTCTTTAAATATTTAAATAAACTAAAATTAATGAAGATTTGTGTGAACAAATCGGTTTGCAATTTGACTGGTATTAGAAAAGGTTTTCTTTCCAGTAAGAGTGATATTTTTTTTTTTTTTTTTTTTTTTTTTTTTTTTTTTTTTTTTTTTTGTCAGGAGTAAATCTTCAAAAGACACTTAGTAGTATTCGATACCAAGTAGTGTGGGATTCTTACCCACTAAAAACTCCTCATAATCAGAACCAATCTATAACGATCGACAACAGATTTTTCTTTCTCAATAATATTATCTCTTTAAGGGAAGCTTAAACTTTTAATGCTTCCCATGACTTTTAGGCCATTAGCTCGTGTGGCTTGGTTCTTCTTAATCTCCGAACATTGCCTCTCGTATTTAATACGGACTCCATTTCAGAGTTGATATGACTATGCAGTCGCTGATTGTGTGATACAGCATGTTTTCTTACAACTTCTGTAACCGTTTCTATTTGTAGGTCACGATGTAAATCGCTATTTCTTATATACCATGGTGCATTTACTATTCCACGAAGGACTTTGTTTTGGAACTTTTGGATGATTTCAGTATTTGTTTTCTTTGAACAGCCCCATAATTGGATTCCATAGGTCCAAACAGGTCTAAGTACTTGTTTATAAAGCATTATTTTATTTTCGACAGATAAGTCCGAATTTCTACCGAGTAACCAGTACATTTTTCTATATTTCAAGTTGAGCTCTTCCCTTTTCTTTTTGATATGCTCTTTCCATTTTAGCTTTGCATCCAAATTCATCCCAAGGTATTTGGCCGTATTTTCGTAGGGTACAGCTTGATTGTTGATGAATATTTGAACGTAGCTTAACTTTTTATTTGTAAAGTTTATATGTGCAGATTTAGCTTCATTGAGCTTGATACGCCATTTTTTGGTCCAATCACTAACGGTGTCGACGGCATTTTGCAATTTCTCAGCAGCCTTGACGACGCACTTACTGGATGCCAAAATTGCGGTATCATCCGCAAAAGTACCCATAATGGTGTTGTTATCCACTGGAATATCCCTTGTATATAGCAAATACAGGGTAGGTCCTAGGACGCTTCCTTGTGGAACACCGGCTTGTATATTACATAGCTTTGAATATTCTTGATCATACCGTACTCTGAAGAGCCGGTTTGAGATATAAGATTTTAGTATTTCGTAGTACTGCCTGGGTAGGTCCCTTTGCAGTTTGTACGCTAGCCCCTCATGCCATACCTTGTCGAATGCTTGAGCAACATCTAAAAATATAGCCGAACATACTTGTTTTTCTTCTAATGCTTTTTCAACTGTATCCGTTATTCTATGAACTTGGTCTATCGTGGAATGTTTATTTCTAAATCCAAACTGATGATTTGGGATTAGATTTCTTTCTTCTATGACCTTGCTCAGTCTTTTCAGTAGCAATTTTTCAAAGACTTTTGCCATTATTGGTATAAGCGATATTGGTCTGTAAGACGTCACTTCTGTTGGTGGCTTACCTTGCTTTGGTATAACAATTACTTCAGCAATTTTCCAATGATGTGGGACATATTGGGTCTTTAGGCATGCATTTATTATGAATTGGAGTTTTATGAAGGCTTTTGATGGCATTTCTTTCATAACCTGAGCAGTTATTAGATCGTACCCAGGTGATTTTTTGTTCGATAGTTGATTTCGACACACACTTTTTATTTCTTTGATTGTGACAATTGGTATGTCAGCTTCATCGACTTTATCAATAAACTGTAAGCTGATTTCAGATGTATTTGCCGGGAATGGCTTAAAAACATTCGCAAGATGTTCTGCAAACAGGTTAGCTTTTTCTTTCGGATTTCCGATCCAATTCCCGTTTAGAGATTTAATTGGCGGGTTTTGTAACTGCGGTCTTTTCAGGCGCTTAGCTGCTTTCCAGAGCGAATAATCAGTTGAAGCATCAGTCGTTAAATTTTTCAGGAATCTACTTAATGAATCATTTTTGAATTCGTAGATTTGTTTTTTCAGTTCGTTGCTTAGCCGGTTAAACGCTGTTTTGTCGTCTGGAAATCTAGTATTTTGCCATTTTCTTCGAGCTCTTCTCTTCTCCAATATCAACTCTCTTATCTCGGCAGGGTATTTTGTTTCAGTTTGCTTCCTACTCGAGCAAGTTGGTGTACTTTCTTCTGCAGCTTGTTGAACATCGGCAATGAATTGTTCTACTTCAAGGTCGATTTGCTCTTTTGTTTCCATAGGGGATCTGAGATTTATATAGCTTTCAAGCTTTTCTCTGAATTTACTCCAGTTTGTTTTATTGTTTACTAGCTTAGGATTACTTTTTTCCATTATCTCCGATTCATTAAGTGATAAAATCACCGGTGTATGATCTGATGATAAGTCATAATTACCTTCGACTCTTATATGGTTTCGTTTGATACCTTTAACTATGAAAAAGTCAACAAGGTCTGGTATTTTACTTGAATCCGATGGCCAGTATGTTGGTGATCTGGATGAATAAAACTCACAATTGTATTTGAGGCATGCTTTGTAAAGCCTTCTGCCTTTTGTTGTTATAAGTCTGGATCCCCAATGGGTGTGCTTAGCATTAAAGTCACCACCAACAAGGAAGTTATGTCCTAGTACATTCAGCAGTTCTGTATAATCATCTTCAGTCGGGGAACGCCTCGGCGGGCAGTATATTGATGCCAACTTGAAGTCTTTCTTTTTCATACCAATACTAATTATTGTTACTTGCATATTCTCGTTTGTAAACATAACTTCTTCATGGTGTTTTAAGCTCTTTTTTATGAGGATTGCCGATCCACCTCTAGCCTTATCAGCTGGATGAGGAGCGTGGTAGCAAATATAGTTTGATATTAAATCATCAAGAACCAGCCCACTAGAGAAATGAGTTTCGGACACCAGACAAATATCTATGTGTTCGATGTCTAAGAAGATTTTTAATTCTGATAAATGGTGTAAAATACCGTTTGCATTCCATGTTCCAATTTTTAGTGTTCTGTCCATCATTGTTTTTTAAGAGTGACTTCTTCACTTAGCCGTTTGATGTTCAAATCCTGATTGTCAATTCTTTTAAGAATAAGTTCAAGGATTTCTTTAATGGAAGTTTCTTCATTCTTCCGCACGTTTTTAACAATCTGTGAATAGGATTTTTTTTCGTCGCTTTTGCTTTTAACAGCTTCCTTCGGAAGTTCTTTCTTACTTTTATCTTCAGCTTCAGGAGTTCTTTTTGTGTTTGCTGGATTGCTGGGCTTTATTTCACCGGATGTCGTTTTGCTTTTGGATTTTTGAAATCTTTTAGCAACTGGACAGCCTCTGTAGCTTGCAGGGTGATTACCTTGACAGTTTACACATTTTGCTTTCTGTTCTTTGCTTGATGGACAGTCTTTAGTTGCATGTTTTCCTTCACACTTAACACAAGCAAACTCGCGGTTGCAATATTTTTGGGTGTGGCCGAATGCTTGGCATCGTTTACATTGCGGAACAATTTTTGATTTTCGCAGTGGTTCAATTTTGAGTTTTATGCCCAAGATTGATCGAATATTATAGACATTTTCAAGACTTTGTTTGCTGTCAAAAGATAGCGTGAATAAAGGCAGTGATCTCTTTATTATTATTGGTTCCCCAGCAGAGTTCTTAGTAGTCTCATTCTTAATAAGATTGACTGCATCAAGGGCTTGGAGGCCGGCTTGAACAAGGTCTTCTACTAATTCTTTTGGAGAACATGAGGAATGTAGACCTCTGGCTACTACCTTTATTGGTCTTGTGGATTTGTTTTCAAAGGAGTGCCACTGGATTTTATGTTTGCTTAGTTCCTCAGTGACCAGTCTATAGTCATCATCTTCCTCGACATTGACTTTCCAATTGTCTTTGTTATACGATGTATATTTGCAAGCTTTTTTAGTACATTTCTCAATCATTTTCTTAAGATCTCCAAAATTTGGGAATCCTGTGATCATAATTGGTGGTGGTACAGTTTTTCTGTTGCCTTTAGACAAAGACTTCTGTTTAGCATTGGCTAGCACATTATTTGCATTATTCTTTGTAGTACCCAAGTCTTTTTTATTTTCATTTTTCGAGGTTTGCTGGATCTTTGTATGCAATTCGGGGCTACCTTCCGCTTTTCGTTTTTTAGCAGTGCGCTTATTTCTTTTTCTTTCAGTTTCAAATAAAAGTTCTTCTTCGTCAGTTTGATACACAGTAACAGTATCTTGTTGACTTGTCTGAACCGTAGACTTGTGTTCCTTGTCAAATAGGGACACCTATTCTTCGAGTCTTTTTACTTGATCCTGAAGACTTTGAACTAAGGTTTCAAGTTTCTTTCTTGCTGCTATTTCCTTTTGCCATTCATCATAGTAATCTTTTGATTTGGTTTGGCAGTTTTCTTTGATTTCTTTGAAACTCTGTTGTCCTGCAGTGTCGATCATTTCAGAGACATTGGTTTCTTTTTGGCTAATGACTTTTACGTCATTTGTCTTAGTTGGGGTTTTCGATGGTGTAACCCTTTGGGAGTAGTTTTTTGGTGGAGTTCTCTGTATTTTCGTACTCCGTTTTCCAAAATTTTTAAGCAATAAGTGGTCCTCCCCAGAATCCGTAGGACCGATCTCTTTAGAGAGTGGATTTTCCAGTTTTGCTGGACTGCCACCTGGGGTAATAAATCTGTTTGTTTTGTTCATTGCCATAAATTTTTTTTAAACTTTTTTTTTTATGATACAAATAGGTCAGTTACTTCTATTCGCATTTTAAATTCAGCCGTCCCACTGGGATCAGACGCTGACCAGTGTGCCGCACAATATGTGTCAGACGCTCTTGGATTTATTGTTGAGCTGGTACATTCAGAGTGATATTTTTCTTTCTTTGCTCCTAGTTCCTGAAAAGTAAGAGTGATATGATTTCTTTAAAAAAAAACACACACTTGTTGTTAAGGAAATTCAAATATTTTTTATTTAGCTAATGTGCAGCTCAATCAATACAATTAAGTTTTAAATAAAACGTCGTTCAAATGGCCACCACGACTCCAAGGCAACAAATTCGATGAAACCAATTTTCGAGTACTTTTTCCACTAAATCAAGTCGTTGACTCGTTGACTGGTAAGGCTTGAAGAGAATCTGGTTTATCTTGGAAGACCAATGACTTCAAATAATCCTACAAAAAATAGTGTAATGGGGTTAAATCGCAACTTCTTGAAGGTCATTCAATATCAACATTTATTGAAATAACCGAAACTTTTCTCGCAATAATTCAATTGTGGCATTTGCTGTCTGGCACGAAGCCCCTTCTTGTTGAAAATAAATGTTGCCAAGATCAACTTCCTCCAATTTCGGGGATAAAAAGTTGGTTATCATCGATCTATACCGTTCTCCATTGACAGTAATGGTGTTACCAGCTTCATTTTGAAAGAAGTACGGACCGATGATTCCACCAGCCAAAAACCACACCAAACTGTCAATTTAGGTGAATGTAATGGTTTTTTATGAATATTTTGTGGATTTCGCACCAGAATCAACAGTTTTGTTTATTTACCGCACCAGTCAAATGAAAGTGAGCCTCATCGGAAAAGATGATTTTCTTAAAAAATCGCTGTCGTTTTTAAGTTGTTCCCAGGCAAAATCAGAAAACAAAATGACAGATCATGGCATACTACAAATGGTCGAAACGTCACAGCAAAATCATATCATACCTATTGGAAAACCCTTTATATGCTCAACTCACCTCTGCTTTTCGATGGATAGTTTGATGAACCGAATCTAGGAAAAGCTGTCTTATTTGGTGTACAGATGAGAATATTCGGTTCGTCTAGTAAACCAAAAACAATTATGGCTATAATGAATATAACTTACAAGTACAGTTTTTTAATCCTTTTCCGCACATATTGTCTACACTTCTGGGACAAGTTTCACTCGGAGCATTTTTTTTTCGAAACGACCAACGATTTGCTCATACTTTAATGACAAGGCTCATATTTCCGCGCCATAGTAAGACTCGTGTTCACGTGTCACGGTTTTAAAAAAAGCAACTCTAACTCCTATAAAGAAAGAGATGTATGTCTTGATTAGTCCCATACCAAGGAGTCCTTTGAAGGGGCAACATGCGGTCTCCAAAGTCATTTGGAAGAGTAATATGTGGCGTCTCTTCATTTCGTCTCTGTGTTCACATGCAGGTAAGATCTTAAAAACGAAGTTAAGGAGACATATTCCTCTACGATTGTTGATACTCGAAACTGACGTTCCGTTTATCCGAATTCCTTTCTTCAGACCAAATCATGCTGATGAGCTGGGACATCGTACCACTTTCCAACAGATCTCCATTAAGCCCATCCGCACCTTTATTTTTATTTGACTTAAGTATGCAATGCATATGGCAAGCCTTTCTTCTTTTTAGTCGGGACCACGTCATTCTTTATGAAAGTCAAAGTTGTATGAAACAGCATAATTTGTGTCTTCGTCATCGATAAGAAGTCTACAGATGTGCTCATTCCAGAACCACAGTGGAAGCAGTTTTGAGCTCAAGGCTTACCACCCTTTCATGATCCTTTTTTTTTTTTGTATTTGCGGTTTTTCCAATAATGGCATCTCTTAATTTTCTCAAACAAACGGTTCTCATGCCGTTCCTCTTATTTTTGAGAATTCGTTTTTCTTCCCTTTTGTATCTTGGTAAGTCTCGTTGTATTGGTCAAAGGTAACCCTCGTCCTCTTTTGCATCAACATTTGTCGTGATTTTTTTGTGGCTGCATTGCCTGACTGTATTCTTCACTGAAAATGGATTTTGGTTTTAAGGCCTGGTAAAACCAAACCCAGAACATCAGAGGCTAATTCAAGGATAGTTGAAAGGATACTCGATTTGAAAATACACAAGACGTAGATATCCCCTCCAATTGTAGACTTCCGACTTCATATCGTTTCACAGCGCTACCTCGAGTGAGTCGTGAACAGGACATTCTCATTCGTACCTTGGCTATAATAAGCACTACCTTGTTCAATTTAAAGTTGACCTCTCGTAAAGTTCGGAAATCTATAATGCTTGCGTCGATCGCAACATGGTCAATTTGGTTGACGGTAAATTGATCTGGGGATCGCCATGCACCTCTGTGAAGTGTGAGGTTTGAGATGCAGGAAGCGTGTACTACTAACAAGACTTAGCCCCGCAGTAAAATCGATTAGCCCGATTCCGTTTCGGGTCATGCTATGCTTACCTATTGTATTTCTAAAGCTCCTTGGTTTTGCGTTTAAATCACCAAGAACGATTTTAACGCCAGGTCTAGGGCATAGCTGATATTATGTTCCTTCGAGTATCTGATAGAAACAGTCTATGGAATTTTCGTCTATCTCTTCTTTGGGGGGCGTGGGCGTATATAAGGTTAGTGTTGGCGAGCTTACCCCTAATACGGATAGTCATTTGACCAGATTTTGGCTTATTAACTTATCCCTGAGGTTACCCCTGACGAAAAATTCGCACTCATATAAGCGTTGTATGCCATATTAAATGAGGCTGTGTTTCATCTTCTTTATGCCCGGCTCATTCCATCGCACCAAAAGATGGTGGTTTTATCTACTTAACTTTAGTTTAGAGCCTCTACTGATTCTTCGGCTACACGAATTCGGTTAAGAGACCCTACTTTTCATGTGAATATTATATGCCTTTGTTCTTCTTCCCATTGGCTTTATTCCTGCTACTTACCGGAAGCCAAAATTCAAATGGAATAAAATGGAGCCGGTTGCCAGGCATAGTGTGGACGCATCTTTAGGTACAAAATATGTTGCTGGAACACTCAATTATTTAAAACAAACGCTTAGTAGGACAATGAGCTGTTTTCAAATGGATACATTTTTAAAACACTTTTCTTCAGACAAATACTTGTATTTATATCTACTATAATATAATCGGTCATGTTTATCCCCACTGTCATGTTATTTTGTTGGTATATTTAGCACGCAATTTGAAAAAGCTTGTATCTGAGATCAAAACACCACTTCTATCGCATACCACCGCTTCCCAAAATGTGATCAAATGCCTGGTCTTATCTGCCATTCTGAACGAAATTAAATCAGTCATCCAAATTTATAAGTATTGAAATTACTTTCTTTCTGGAGAATGTACTCTGAGAAAAATTCAAATATTAATTTTTATTTAAGGTGTTAAGTCAACTGTGCAATAACCAATCATCGTTTGCAAATCGAGTTACAACATTTGTTATCTTATCACAATATCAGCTGAACTTTCCATTGAGTTAAATCAAAACACAGCAAAGATTAATTTTAAAAACCTTCGCTGAAGTTCGTCCTCATCGTTCAACGTCCCACACCATTTTCATTTCAAGTGAAACAAAATGAAATAAATGTAGCATAAGGAACAATAAAAACCAGTCAGCACATCATCACACACATTTAGCTGGGTGAATATATCAATAGCATTTTTCAAGAAGAAAATGCCATACATATTTTTAACATGGTGCACAGCTATACGATACACGTTTACGAGGCAAAGTTACATTGAACTAAATAGAGTGGAACCCACTGGATTCTTATTTTTATCCCAGCTTAACCCAAAAAAGTCTTGTATGGTGTGTGGGGACATAAAAAGTAACTCTACTACTTGAATTACTTCACACAGAATTTATTGCCCTTATTTCTCTTATTTATCGTGGGAATAATACGGATGGATTGGTTGTAAAATCTTATCATTTTCATGGATAGCACAGAGGAAAAAAGCGTGTATAGGTTAGGTTGTATACCTATACGCTACGGTTTGTATGTATACCTACATTCTACACAGCCATACATAATATAACTTTTATTTATGGAACTATTTTCTCCTGAAAGTAAGAACATGAAAATGCAATATCGTGTGAGATGGAATGGAGCACTCTCTTTATAGACTCGCAGTCGTAAAAACAAATCAAAGTAATGTTATGAGTTTCCTTGTCAATCAACAGTTAATAAAAGTTGCTTTATTTGACTGTCGGTACGGACACTATTCTCTATTTACACAAACAAGCTTTTGTAGCATTTGACTATAGCTTGTACCGTATTACAATAAGTCTTCTTCCGAGTATCAGCAAGGTATTCGAGAAGGTTCTCAATAAAGCATATAATGCTGAGGCAAAATTATTATTCCAGAAAATGAGTACCTACGATTTTAAGGAATACATGCCGCGGCTAAACTAGTATCTGAAGTTCAATAAAACGAAGCTGAAGTCCAATGCACTTGTGTAGGTCTGGTTGACTTGGAAGAGGCCTCTTCCTCTTCGACACCGTTTGGTAAAACGGTTTTTTCTACAATTTGCTCAGATATGACATGGCGCATGAGTAAACCACTGCTTTATTCTGCTTTATTCTGTAGCAGTGTAACTTTAACTTAAACGATTCACAACGAAAACTTAAAGATTCAGAACGGTCTCCAACAGGGAGCAGTGAACTTGACTATTTTATTTAGCATTTACACCGGCTATATAATTAGTTTTCTCTATGATTCAGTATGTTCCAACTTCCAACGACCAACTTTCAGTGATCAATGTGATCAATGATATACATGGCCACCCGCTGCCAAACAAAGTAGCAATCAAGTACCTCAGCTTCTGACAAGATAACTATTTTTATTTAAACAAACATTTGGATGCTGTTCTGGCCAGAGCTAGGGAAGCGCTGAGAAAGCTACTGCTCTACAGCAGAAAACTTGATAGCAGAGTGAAGGTGATTTGCTACATAGCCCTCATAAGGCCAATGGTTATCAATGGGTGTTCTGTGTGGTCCAATACTACAGCGTCTGAAATTGAGCAGATTCGGGTTTTTGAGAGACAGATACTGCTTCCTGCGTCCCTGTCTTGTATTACACCGATCATCAGAGTCGGAATACAAACACTATTTTCCAAATGGGTTCCTTCACAACGGGCTCAAATAAATAGAATCAACAACTTCATTATAAAACTGACTCGTGGTCACACTGCAAAAGTGATGACCTCGACAAATGGCCTGATAGTTGGGGCTTATTATTCCAATATTGAGAAAACACGTCGGATTATATTTGTCCCACCGCAGGTTTTCCTCCATTTTGATATGGAAAGTTTAATCAAGGCAGATCGGTCCATTGTAGCTCCTCTGTAGCTGAGACGTTGCCGCATACTGTGCTTTAGCACAATCACTTCAGAATGACAGACTCAGATCGCGATCGTCGTGACGTAAAAAATGTAGCAAATGAGTTCAGGGGCTTTCTCAGGCCGAGGCCTTTGATGTCGAGAAAGACTTTAGCCAAGGCGGCAAACTGTCATGCAATTTCTTCAGCATCATACTTGAAAAGATTGTGCAAAACTCAATTTTCAGCACCAAAGGAACTCTAATCTTTCAAAAGTCTGTACAATTGATCGTTTAGGCAGACGATATTACGATATTGACGCAATAAGAAGAAGGAAGCGTTATGTCCTAGGTTCTATTACAAGCATTGAAACATAAGCGGCAAAAATGGGTTTGATGGTTAATGAGGGCAAAGCAAAGTATATGCTGTCATCAAACAAGGACACAGAACATCGACGAATTGGACAAAACGTAACAATAGACAGACATAACTTCGAGGTTGTACAGGACCTCGTCTACCATTGCAGGGAAATCGTTGAAAGGGAAGACCTCGTCTCAGGCAGCGCAATCAAATGGAAGAAGACCTCAACCAACTCAGAGTGCAAAACTGGAGAGAAATCGCCGTAAATCGAAGTTTTTATCGAAAGATGTTGGTTGAAGTTGTAAGTACGTAAGTTAGTAACTAAGTAAAGCCAGAACTACATCGAAATACAAAGTGAAAAAAGCAAAAAACTAAATAAAGTAAAAGTTTTTAAAATACACACATATTACTGCGTGACACCAGTTGGCAACATTAGAAAACTCCGAAAAACTTTTTGACGGTTAAATATTTCAAAACCAAACAATAAACAATTTGTCAAAAAAGAAAATTTTCGAGCTGGCAGCTGGTTATGGTTAATGTTCAATAAATTCAATCGAATATGCTTCAATTTACTTTAAATTTGAAAACACAGTTGACAATTTTACAATTTTCAAAATTGGTTTGAAACTATGAAAGAGCTTTTGTTATGAAAACTACAGGATTTTAGTGATGAAAGCGCTACCTTCCAAAAAAAATAAACCAAAATTTTTGATTGAGTTTGTTATCAAAAAATTGGTCAAAATGAAAGCTCCCACATGGACTAGCTTTTTTCAAAGTGAGATGAAGAGATTTAAATTTGTTTTTGATAGAGGAGTTCGGAATATCATTTGACTTTTTCAAGAAACTTTTTACTTTGTGCTTCGATGTAGTTCAGGCTTAACCCTTGCGCAAACCAACGCGGTGAGTGCGTGCGATGCGATTGCGTTCAGTAAAACCTATATAAGGTTACATGGAACTTTATATAGGTTTGACTTAACACAATCGCATCGCACGCACTCACCGCGTTGGTTTGCGCAAGGCCTTATCCAGCGTGTGATCGGCGCAGCGGTTTCAACGCTAAAAAGTCCATAGTCAAACGCTGGCAATTCGGTCACAAAGTAAAGGCTCTTTAACAGGTCAATCGGTTTCAAATCAACAGTCAAATACTGACATCAACAGCTCAATAGGTGGCAAATCAACAGTCGAATATTAGCTCAATCGCTTTCAAGAAAAAAACTGAAAAGTCGCTTATCGCTTATGACTCGTGCTCCAAATAGACTTGGCTTAAAATTGGGAATATTTGCGGACACTGCGTGCCCCTGGTTTAACTTTAGTGGAAAGGGAAACAGCCTGTACGCTAAATTGGTACTTTTCAACATGGGTTGAATCCTCATTAGACGTATTTTTTAGCCTTATAGAACTATCTGCACCTAGTACGTGTGAGTTGCCAGTGAATGTAAAACATCGTGTGATATTATCTAAATCTAAATCTAAATCTATTAGATATCAACATGCATATTCAATGGCAGTAGGATTAGAACTTCCTTACAAAAATCCAAAAAACTAAGATTTTAGATATTTCTTGGTTTTGATTAGCTATACACCGAAAGAAAAAACCTTGGTTGAATCAAACATGTTTCATTGTTAATCAACAATTCATCTAAAGTTGTAAAATTAACCAAGTTTCGTGATGAATACAAATAAGAACGCATTTTCAAATCAAGTATGCTGCCGTGATCAATTTTTTTTCAGGTAAGTATCATAAAAATATTTATATTAAGTATGTTCGTAGCTGATTTGAATATTTTCTAATTTTTAACCAACAACGTGATTGTTGATTTCATACTTGGTCAACAACAAACATATTTAACTAACAATTAAGGCTGAAATTACAAAAACTATCACGTTTGTGATTGAAATACCAAATACACTGTTGAACTATCACCAATATGTTTGATCAACAATGTTCATACTTCCTTAATCAATAAAAGAATAGTTAAAGTATCAGTAACATTTTGAATTCCATTATTTTTCATACTTAAGCCCACAGAAAACGTGAAGTCGCATAACGGAACTTCAATTCAGATTGATAAGTTTCGTGACCATTTTATCTTGGGATAATTAATTATTCTTTATTGTTGACCAAGTATGTTCGTGGAAGAGAGGATATCTTTGGTGGAATAATCGGAAGATACAGCCTGCACGACAACACCTCCGATAACGGATTCAGGCTGATCGATTTCGCTGCGGGTCGAGATGTTCTGGTAGCTAGTACGCGGTTCCAGCACCTCAATATCCACAAAGGGACATGGAAATCTCCTGATCAATCAACCGTCAACCAGATTGACCACATTGCGATCGATGCACGACACTTCTCCAGTATAGAGGATGTCCGAACATTCCGAGGGGCCAACATTGACTCGGACCACTACCTTGTTGTAGCCAAGGTACGACTGCGGATATCCCGATCCAAGCCAACACAAGGAAATACTGTGAGAAAATTCGACGTTGGACGACTACAATCGCAAGAGATCGCCAAGTCCTTTTCCGATCGAGTCTCTTACAACCTCTTAAGGAGTCCTTTGCCGCCAGCATCAAGTATAGAGAACCAGTGGCAGCACTGCCAATCAGCCATCAGAGATGCCGCCTCTGAAGTGCTGGGTTTCACACGGCCACCACAACGAAACCCCTGGTTTGACGACGAATGCCGGCAAGCACATGCAGCTAAACAGGAAGCATACAAAGCGGCGCTCCACAAAAAGACTAGAACTGCTTACGAGCTCTACAAGCAGAAGAGGAGAGACGAACACCGGCTTCTCAGACGGAAAAAGAGAGAGCATGAGAAGCGCGCGATCGAGGAGATAGAAGAGTGCCACAGCAGGAATGAGGTTCGGAAGTTTTACCAAAAGGTAAAAACAACAGCCTCGGGCTATAAGCCCCGAGCCGAAGCCTGCAAAGACGACCAAGGGAACATCGTGGTGGAACCGCAGTCAATGCTGAGGATATGGAAAGACCACTTTTCCAAGCTCTATAACGGCGATGATGAACCCAATTCCGCTGTTAGAGAGATAGAACCATTCGATTTAGGCGACGTAGACCAACAATTCCGCCAACCCGACCTGAACGAAGTGAAGACAGCAGTATCCAAGCTAAAGTCCAACAAAGCTGCTGGAGCTGATGGCCTGACTGCCGAATTGTTTAAAGCGGCAGGCAATGACCTGGTCAGGAGTATGCACCAGCTCATTTGCAAAATATGGTCGGAAAAAAGCATGCCCGATGAATGGAACCTTAGCATTGTTTCCCCGGTCCTCAAGAAAGGAGACCCTCTGAACTGCGCCAACTACAGAGGTATCAGTCTTCTTAACATCGCATATAAGATCCTCTCTGCCGTATTGTGTGAGCGTCTGAAGCCATTCGTCAACAACCTGATAGGTCCTTATCAGTGCGGCTTTAGACCAGGAAAGTCCACCATAGACCAAATAATCTTCACACTACGGCAGATCTTGGAAAAAACCCAGGAGCTTCAAATCGATACCCACCACCTTTTCATCGATTTTAAGGCCGCATATGACAGCATCTATAGAGAGGAGTTATATAGAGCCATGTCTAGTTTTGGCATCCCTACCAAACTTGTCCGATTGTGTAGGATGACGATGGAGAACGCACGCTGCTCCATCAGGGTCGGAAAAGATCTCACCGATACATTCGATGTCAAAAAAGGTTTTAGGCAAGGCGATGCACTGTCATGCGATTTCTTCAACATCGTTCTTGAAAGAATAGTGCAAAACTCCCACGTCAACACAAGAGGCACAATCTTTCAAAAATTCGTTCAATTGCTCGGATATGCCGACGATATTGACATAATTGGAAGAACGCAGCGTGATGTCAATGGCGCGTTTATGAGCATTGAGACGGAAGCGAAGAAGATGGGTTTAGTGGTAAATGAGGGCAAGACCAAGTATATGCTGTCATCAAGAAAGGACACCCAACACCGACGTCTTGGACAAAACGTCACGATTGACAGCTATAACTTTGAGGTAGTTAAGGACTTTGTCTACCTAGGCGCCGCTATTAATTCAGACAACGACACCAGCGCTGAAATCAAACGAAGAATAACTCTTGCCAATCGCTGTTTCTTCGGACTAAGAAGGCAATTGAGTAGTAAAGTCCTCTCTCGAGCAACTAAAGTGTCCCTGTATAAGACACTTATCATCCCGGTTCTTATATATGGCGCAGAGGCATGGACCTTGTCAAAGGCAGACGAGAACGCTTTAGGATGCTTCGAGAGAAAAATTCATCGGGTGATTTTTGGTCCCGTCTGCATAGATGGAGAGTGGAGAAGAAGATTTAATGACGAACTGTACGGGCTGTACAGCGACACTGACCTTGTCAAACGAGTCAAGGTCCAGCGGCTTAGATGGCTGGGTCATGTAGAGCGAATGGACACCAACGCTCCGGCCCGGAAAGTCTTCGAATCCAATCCCGAGGGACGGCGCAGTAGAGGAAGACCGTGACTCAGGTGGCGCACGCAAGTAGGAGAGGACCTCAACCAACTTTGCGTGCAAAACTGGAGGCAGCTAGCTAGGGACCGAGCTGGCTGGAGAAGCATGTTGGTTGAGGCCCTAGTCCGACCCGGACTGTAGCGCCACCTTAAGTAAGTAAGTAAGTAAGTATGTTCGTGAGAATTCAGCCACGTTTTTATTTGCTCAACAGTTTTAATGTAAAATTTCAATGATAAATGATTGAATTGAAGTTTGACCTATCAAATGTATAGGTCAAACTTCAATTCAGGCATTTATCATAGAAATTTTGCATTAAAACTGTTGAGCAAATAAAAACGTGGCTGAATTCTCACGAACATACTTGATCAACAATGTTCATATTTTACCAACAATTCAGAATTGTTGACGAAACACAAACGCTGTTAAAGTATCATGTATCATTAACAATGAAATTGAAAATGACGTTGTCAATTTGAGCAATGAAAATTGTAGCATTTAAATAAATAAAATGAAAATGCCAGCTTGTTCAATTTAAGTATGTTCGTGCTTGACGCAAAAACAAACAAGCTTCATGTTTGATTTTACCAAGGTTTTTCTTTCGGTGTAGTTATCAATCCATAGCAACATTTAGACCGAAGGGCAATAGCATTCATTAATAGATTATTTTAAAGGAATCGTTAAAAATCAGTTCATTAATTTTGTATTATTAAGCTAGTCTGTTAACTTTTGGAAGCATGTAAGTAGATTTGAGAAAATGAAATAAAAATTTAATTGAAGAACAAAACAAAGCGTATTTTGACATTATTTTTTCATTTATTCATTCGCCACCATTTTGAACATGGGGTGGGAAACACCATCTAATTTTTACGGTACATTTAATTCACGGCCTAAATATCAGAGACAAAACAAAATACCCAACAAGTACTCAAAAAAATTTACGATTTCATACCACACATTACGTCCTTTCGAAGCTTGAACTAAACTCAATTTTCTTAACTTCAGCGGCGCGGCGGCGGCGCGGCGTGCGCGGCGCGGCGGCTTGACGTAGCGAAAATTTTGAACAATGATGAAAACAATGTGTTAAGGATCAAGTTCATCTGTGGAGTCCTTACGTAATTTTATGTATTTTTTTAAGAAAAAAAAAATGCTAAGCATTCCAAGTGTGGTACGTATAGTTTTGCTCCCAGCTTTGTATTTTTTTATATTATCGTTTATTTTTAGACAGCAATAATGCCTCACTGTATCAATAATGTATTTTGTGTTCACATTAAGGGAATACCCATTTAAGTCATATAAGTTACACGAACCAGTAAAGTAATTACATTGAAAAGTCAAAAAAACAACCTTATTCCTCTAGAGTAAAATCATAACCCAATAATGACTTAATTCAATTGAAAACATTAATGTCAATGATAAAGATTGCCAGCACAATTACTTAGCTTAACGGGATACGAACTTGCAAAAGTCCAACTACACAAAAAACTCGAATGACTACCAGATTGCTCGTTATGTCAAAATGTGAGTGTAATGAAAAATTCACATTTAAATCTAAGCTACAGCCAGCTTGCCATTAAAACAGATATTTATGTTCATCATGTCAAATGGCCATAGTCTTGTTCGAATGCAAAGAACATTTATCATTTTAATATTAAAACATTATGAAACTCAATTTCAATGTAAATATTATAATGGTAATGTCTTTTTAATGTGTATATAATTGCCTTGGAGTATTTATGAACTCGACTGAACGGGTACAAGAATGTACTGACTACAGAGCGCCAATGCTCTATTAGGGGGAGTGTCAATTTATTTATAACAGAAAACACAATGAAAATCATAAAAGAGATAGCTTTTGCATAATTAAAGGATGAAAATCATTGAGTTCTTTTTGTGAAATGAAACATGGGGCGTAAAAATGGATTTTGTTTTATTTTAAATTTAAATGACTTTACAAGAGATTATGAGATCCGTTAATTTGGATTGTAATCATTAATTCAATTTCAGAGTTTCATATGATTTCTCAATATTGAAAGTAACTGGGTGGTTGAGCATTTCGTTTTTACCACCGCACCGGAAAGAAGCAATATTAAGAGGGCAGTCCTTTACTTCACTTGAGCGGCAATTCCCGTTTATTAACATTGTTGCCCATAATGACCTATGTGATGTCTCTGTGATGGACGTATTCAGCTGAATGCAAAGTTGTGTAAATGAAACATTGCTAACACCACTTAAGTTTTTGGATTTCACACTAATTTGTAGCTGAAGACTTTTCGTATGTTAGCAGGAGTGGCAAAGCTTTTTCAAATTATGAGTAACTACAAAGAAGTGCTCATGTCAAAAATATCAACAGTCCGAAGATGGGCTTGGCTGTAGCCCACCCTCTTTAGAAGATGATCCTTTCAACATCTATGCCAGTCTATGTCTAGTCTATGGCCAAAACCTTTGAACGTTTCAAATCGATTCACTGGAATATTTCATCTTTTTTTAAATTGTATTTTCTTCTGTTTTAGAAGTGTGTACAAGTCAAACAAAGGTGAGAGAGATTCTCTGTTGAAATATTATATTCGTAGCAACATTCAAACAAATTTGAAACCTGGAGAGAAAATAAGGTGTTACAAACACGAAAAAAAAAATCAATTCTTCTTATTTTCCTGATACTTGCGAAAGAAGTCACTTATTTGTCAAAAAAAGACTTCTCAACGAATACAATTTGTTCGGGTAACGATTTCATTTGTTCTGTTGTTTGATATTTTTTGATTGTTTATGTCGGCAACTTGGGTAGACAAGGCAACATAAGCAATATCAAAATCCTGACGAGCTTACATCCGTGATCCGTTATATCTAGGAATGCCTCAAGTTTTTCTCCCTTGTACAACTTGTGTAGATATTCAAACTGAATTTATATCTAAAATAAGCGTTCAAAAGAAGCAAAGTGATTGTATGTCAATTTTTATGTAAGAATGTTTGGCATTTTCTTTTGAGTTCCTAATTGCAGCAGTTTATTCCACACAACAGCATGTCATAGAAAAGCAACGTAAGTTACTGATTTCTTGAGGACTCTCTTTTAAACGTTTTCATTTTAGATTTTTAATGGAAGTGAATATTTTTAGTATTTAGTATTTAGTATTTATTAATTCAATCTACGATCTCTCAATCAACAGATTTTTACAAAGTAATATTCATTACAAAAATTTATTACAAAGTAGCGAACTTTTTTCTTATGGGGTTCGTCTACCTTCTAAAATTTAATTTTTTCATTTTGCTTACATATTTTGAGTCCTTACACTGCAAGAAAACATACCTTGCTGGTTGAAATACTACCGACCTCCTCCTAACCAAGCTCTGCCCATATGTTTTCTGTTTATCTTCAAATGCGTTTTCACGAAAGAATGTGTTTTTAAAGTTTTTGGCAATTATTTTAACGGAACTTTAGCAGATATTGTAAATCTATTTTTAACAATTGAGAAATATATGGAACGAGCGATCGTAGTTATCTTGAATGCTGTTCAGTGTATTCATATAAAAAGAAAATTAAAATTTTATTGCAAAAAAAACAAAAACCTTTTTTTAAGTAGTTTTTTTGGTTTGAGTTGAGCTACAAGAAAAGTCTCGCTGAGTCTTGTGGAAAACCGAACATGGTAGTTGACCTCAACTATTTGTAAAACCATATGCAAAATTGTAGCTGCAATGCCATGCAATCTTCGGAGATATTTCAATCTATCTATACAGGGTGATTTGCATAAGGTGTGACAAAAAGATAGGGTGTGTAGGTTGGACTTAGACAAGCAAAAAGTCGTATGGGAGGGGCGGTCCATTTTCCCCCGTTTAGGCGGGAGGGGCAATTTAAGAAAAAAATCACTTAAAGTGGAAAGAAATTATTTAAAAATAACGGTACAGAGTCGTGCTATAGCATTTTGAAAAGCCAAAAACATAAATATTAATTTAAATTTTAAAATAAGTTGTTCAAATGAATAGTTTTTGCAATATAAATTTTCAAATTCAAAATTTAGAAAAAAAAACATATTTTTTTTTTTCAAACCATTTTTTTTCAAAATTTTACGTTGTTAAGTAGTATTTTCTGGCTTATTTTCAATGTTCTTATTTATTTTTGATCAAACACAAAAAACCGGATGCCAAAATAACCTGTAGTTTTTGAGAAAACCAAAAATTACAAAAACGACTTTTTTCAATTTTTTTTTTTAAGTTTTTTTTTCGTTATTGGATTCTTAAGTGAATTTACGAAATAATGGATACTTTTTTTCGCTTAAAAATACAATAACGAAAAAAAAACTTAAAAAAATAAATTTAAAAAAGTCGTTTTTGTAATTTTTGGTTTTCTCAAAAACTACTGGTTATTTTAACATCCGGTTTTTTGTGTTTGATCAAAAATAAATAAGAGCATTGAACAAAAGCCAGAAAAATACTACTTAACTACGTAAAATTTTGAAAAAAAAAAAATGGTTTGAAAAAAAAAGATTCTGTTTTTTTTTCAAAATTTTGATTTTGAAAATTAATATTTCAAAAACTATTCATATGAACAACTTACTTTAAAATTTTAATTAATGTTTAGGTTTTTGGCTTTTCAAAATGCTATAGTACAACTCTGTTGGTATTAACGCTATTTTTAAATTATTTTTTTTCCGTTTTAAGTGATTTTTTTCTTAAATTACCCCTCCCACCTAAACGGGGGAAAATGGACCCCCCTCCCGTACGATTTTTTGCTTGTCTAAGTCCAACCTACACACTCTATCTTTTTGTCACACCTTGTGCAAATTACCCTGTAAATAAATTGCTAGTCGTTAGTCTGGCCAAAACTCGAGAACGGCTGAACGGATTTATCTTATCTTGGTCTTGAAATGTTCGTGGAGGTCTAGGGAAAGTTGAAAAGGTAAGTTTATATGAAAAAAAATTGAAATAAAGTAAAAGTAAGAATGCCTTTAATCTTAACTGCAATGAATAAAAAATTAAATTAAAACAATGATTGTGTTTTTTGTTTTGACAATGAGAAATTAAAAAACTAAATAACAAATATTATTATTATTGGATTGCGAGAGACATATAACGAAAATATTCTTATAAGTATGTCACAAATAAGTTCTATAGTTAGTGGAAATGGAGTGGATAGGTTAAGAATGCAACAAGTTCGTTCCCATCAGACACAACAACTGCGAGCACGACAAAATGAAGTTGGGCGTAGTGCTTCTGTGATTCTGAAACTAGCAGCATTCTACTTTGATCTGAAAATAAGTTATTGCAATTTTTCTTGATAATAAATCGCTGACTGTAATTATTTATTCCTATTTCATTGTGCGATTTACATAACTTCAAAAGTACTGGGGAACGGGAATGGAAACTTTAAAGAGAGCTAGGTGTTTGTAATGAAGAGCCACTTAAACTATTTATCCAATTTGAATGAAATTTGGAACACAAAAATGGCATAGAACCTGAGAAATAACATCTTTGGCTAGATTTCATTTTCATATTCTCTCGGGAACGGAAACATAACCGGGAACTTGAAAAATACTAGACTGTAAACGGGAACGGGAACGGGAATTCTAAAATCACTGTTCTGATTTCAATATGGGTTTCAATACGGTGTTATTCTCAGGTTACTTAGACTATATTTCATCCCCATACGAGAACGGAATGGGGACTGACACAAATCAGGGAACTTGGAAAATACTGGACCGTTTCCAAAAATGTTGTCATCGTTAGAGTGCTCAAATGCCCCTAAGTAACAGAATATATTTCATCTCCACTTTGCCACTTTTGTTATTTTTTAATTTTTTCCACGAAAATATTATTTCCGACAAAGATTGTGAAACACTCTGTGAATCAATTTCTTATAAATTCCCCACTTTTATAGCCTTGGAAATTTCTTTTTCGATATCGTTCTGTTTTCAAAAATTTTCCTCAAAGTGATAAAATAGTATTGTAGTTTTCCAACTTCAACACAATTTTATTCAATCTTCCTAGAGTACTTTACGAAATTCTAGTTATCTTAGAAAAGGAGATATTTAAGGTGATTGAATACGCAGATGACATCTCCATTGCGGTATCAGTAAAACATGCTCACGTCCAGCTCTACGGAGCTGATGCAAACTGCTCTTAACAAATCAGTGAAATGAGCGTTGAAAGTGATCTAAGGGCCAGAAAACCTCAGAAAACTGAACTTGCTCTTGCAACTATAATAACTCCATCAATTAATGAAATCCCATTTAAATTTTCAGACGGAGCAAAGTTTTTAGGTATCATCCTTAACAAAAAAACCAAACTGGAAATCCAATAAACAGGAAAGTATATCTGGAAAGCCAACGCAGCATTCTTTTCCTGTAAAATAGCCGTTGGTAATAAATGAGGATTTCCTCCTACCCCCATACACTCCTCCCTCCAATCACCTACGATACTGCGGTCATCAGACTTACTTACGGAGTAATGGTATGGTGGACCGCTCTAGATAAAGTGGGCTACTACGATTGTCTAAGAAAGGTCCAACAATCCTCAACTGGTTTTATAATATACTCCTTAATCCACACCACTAGATATCTTCAGCAAACAAATGGCCTGCAGCCATTCGTATCAGAGCTGTTTACCTGTCTGTTTTTGAAAACAAGTTCCAATTCTCTATCCTATCGAGAACAATTTAGGAAGACGAAGAATTTTTGAGAGATGATTCAATTCATTTCTATACAGATGGTCCAAAGACCGGAGAAGCGGAGACGTGGAGAGTACAAAAATAATTTTTTTCCTTTCAAAATGGTGACTTACGATCATATTTGGCCTGCTCCCTCCAAAGCGAGTTTCCAAACTGTTCCCTTTGTCATAAAGTCATGTCATTTAAACTCTATGTACCCATACTTCGAAATGCTATTTTAAGGCAGTTGTTTAATTCTATAAACAAAGTATACACACATCCATTCAATCAGAAACCATAGTATCCAACTATGGACACCATCAAATATACTTTAATGCCTCAGTAAAGAACCCCCAAAATCAGCCTCAAACCTTGAAAGAAAGAGATGTTTATAGTCTGACCGTCAAGAGCTAACTCGTCATATTATTATTATTAATATTATTATTTTTTAATCTGAAACGCCAAATATAGCTCGCATTGTGGATTTTTACAACTCAATCAAAGAAAAACAATCTCATTTTTAGTTTACAAGACTTTCATGTAAATCATTTATGAGCTTACGTCTCCGCAGATATTAATCGATAAAAATAACATTGTTATTTAATGTTATGCCACTGAACAGACTTAACACATCTGGACAAGCGGTACAAAAAATCTTCTTTTTTTTCACCAAACCGTTTCAGAAACTGCGCACACTCTAAGCTCAAAAACTGGCAGACACAGCATGATGGAGGCGCTAGGAACAGTACACACCACACAGGACACAGCTATTGTAATTTTCCTCGTGTTTTTCGATTCGACTGTCTTTGCGGCCAAGTTGCCAATGGAATAGTTTTGATTTGAAAGTGCCAGAGGTCGAAGAAAAAAAGTTTCCAAATTTAACCATATTTGCATATAGCTATCATTATCTTTCTTTAAGGGTCGTGTGCTCTTTACGAACTTGGATTTATTACCATTGCTGTTTTTCGGGTACAATCCTCGTACAACTCCCGATACAAAATACCAATACAAAAAAACCCTTTGGTGTTTAATTCGACTTCTTTGTTGAAAAAATCTCTAATGATATTATAGAGGAACACCTTTCCCCTGAACACTGTGGCCTTTTGAGGGGTTAGTAAAAAAGCTAGTGTCGGAAATTTAAATTCGCTGTTTTCTTAACCATGACCAAACAATAATGGGAAACATTTGGTATCATAAAGTTGCATGGGCCATTAATTGCCTGACTTCACACCGACGTATCAAGATGAATAAAAATGGAAATATTTGGCTACAATTAAGGTATCTGTACAACAAAAAATTTTAAGTAATGAGTCCTGTCGGCGGCTAAAAAGGCTTTAAAATTAAAAAAAGCATATTAAGGTCCTGCTCAACAACTCAACAACTGTTGCTTTTAACAAATGTGCGTTTGAAAGTTTTGTTTTACAAAGCGGATGGATCACTAATGGGTAGCAGATCATAAGAAGAGTTGTGATCTTTTTGAATTGTACTCGTGACGTCACCACCATAAAAGAAGATGCAGAGTAAATTGACGTTTCTCTCTTGGGCAGTGTGACATCATACAAAAACACTTTAAGACTAGTCAAGTAAAAATTTTCTGGTGCTAAATCGCCGCAGGATATCCTAAATTTTCTCTAACTTTCGAATAATCAAATATTTTGTTTGTACCGCTTTTTGCATGCGTTCCAATTAATTTATCAATAAGTTTATTTGCTGTTCTTTCTAAGTTTCTTTGAGGTGAATCTTTTGGCCTTTGGTAGTAGAACTTTGCTCGATAATATTTATAACGTTTCATTTCAGATTGCCACAGGCAATGTTTTCATGTTAAAAATACCGTAGGCGCACGCCGTGCAATATTTCAAAAACAGGATTTTAATGTAACGGTTGAAGAAACAAACAAAAATGTGTGGAGTAGATTTGTGTCAATAGTTTTGAAATTTTCCTTTTTTTTTTACTTAAAATTGATTTAAATTTTTTTTTTTAACATCAAGGTGTTATGAATACCCTTATTATGTTTTAGAACAGAGTGCGAGGATTTAGGAAAGTAGGAGAGGATTCGAAAGGACATATCAATGCACGTTGCTTTTTAATTTTTGTAAATCGTAATGTAGGTGAAAAACAGAGTCAGGTAGATCATTCCACATTCGGATGTTGCGACAAAAATAAGAATCTCTAAAATTAAATATACGTCCGAGGTTGGGTTCAAGTTAAAACTGATGGGCATTCCTAGCGAGGCGGTTGTTGCGGCTAAATTGTTCCAGGGGAGGAAACCAACTGGCTAAGACCACTGGTTTAACAAAAAAATCGATAAAAGAGAGAGAGAGAGTTAGCGCTTCGACGATGCTTAAGAGAATCAATTGATTCAACGAATGATCTGTCACTTATCAATATATCAATATCAAACTCAACGCTCTCTTTTGTACCATATCAAGTAGGCGCAAAGATGATTGGGGAACACCTGACCAGATATGGGCATTATACTTTAAATTTGGGCGGATGTAGACTTTATAAATAGTAGTCAGATCAGAAAGGGTGAAAAAATTCCTGAATCGACTTAAAAAGACTAAGCATTAAGCAGCATTTTTTTTTTTCTTATGTATACAAAAGTTTCCAGGGAGCAAATTGAACAAAACCACATAATGTAGGGACCTGTTTCAAAATAAAAAAAATACAACTGTGTCCTGACTCCTGAGGGTGTAGCCACCACCGAACATCGCATGAGTTTGAAGTGCTTTTTAATGCCTACTTTTACTTTTTTTTTTTTTTGTTTTTTTTGCATTTGTACATTCGAAACAAAATGAGAAGATGGTAAAGACATTTTAATCAAAGTGAAACTTCTTTAGCAACATGTGAATTGGTTCCCGTGGCGTGATGTTAAACATGTCTGCATATTAACCCAGAGGTTCGTGGTTCTCATCAGAAGCAAAAATGTTTTTTCTTGGGTAGGTATTATTGACTTTCGCGAGAAATTGCCGATAGAATGAGGCTTGTATTTGTCGTATCCTCTCAATCGATCTAGTGCATTTTGTAGGAATGTGAAAGCGCCTCTTATGATGGTTTCACTGCTACATCTACTGCAGAGCAGCTCAGAAATGATAAAGCGAATACGAAAGTCTGAACAAGGACGCATTCTCTCGTGAGCTGGATTCGAACATTATGAATTTTTTGTCACTTTTTCGTTAAGATAGATAGATAGATAGATATATAATTTTATTTCCGTAAAAAAGGTATAACAAAAACATTGTATATGCTGGTATAAAATTAATTATGACAATAACATAAAGTTGCCTGTCGGATTAAAAAGTAACAATAAAGAATTTAGCTTAGTGAGTAATAGAATTAAGAAAATTCCTTTAGAATTAGATTTCGATATTTTAGTGAATATTTCAAAAACTTATAGAGATTAGAGTAGCAGAGCAGCAGCCATTCAAAACATTGAAAAATTGTGTTCGGGAGAGTACGTCATTACCAAGAAATGTTCTATAGCTTCTAAAGATCGGGCATACTCCAACGAAGTGAAAAGTATTTTCAGAGACATCCAAGTTGCAAAGTGTGCATAAACCATTACAGCCGTATTTATTAGATTTCCCTAAATAGCTCTGAACAGATGAATAGTTATGTAGTGAATAGCACATTGAATAAATTCTTATTTATAAACCATTATAGTTATGATGTGTATATCTTACCTATCTATAATCTATAATATAATTTATAGCATTGAGCAGTAATACACAGGTGTACTTCACTATCGAAAACAAACCGGTCTCTGAAAGCCATCTATGTATCCGCCGGCGTACTAACATTCCCCTGTCATTTCAAAATAGCGAAGACACAAATTTATTCAGTCACTATACTACCTAAATCGGCGTTCAGCCTATGTTACGTTCAAAAAGTTTTATAAATAGGTTTTTCTGTTCAGAGATATTATAAGAGGAACATAGCGCTATTCACTCCCTATTATGGGTTTATAAATAAGGCTGTTAGTGTTTCTTTGGAAAGCTTTTCCATTCAGATTGAGGAGTCCACAGCGAGCTTTTAATATAAGGCAGATCATATCACGTGGAATGGCGTCATTAAAGTAATTTGGAACTTCGGTCTAGAGCACATTACAGTAGTCATCGTGAAATTGGGATTGCATCGCATTGCTGACAAACCCATTCGAATGTTTTTCCTTAAGCTTTGACAAAAATATGTTATGCTATGCAATCCTCTCAAAACCACTCATTTACATTTATGGTGAACGCAAAGTCAATTGACGTTTCGTGGAAAAGATCTAACCATTCCTCAGCCCAGAAGATTTTCTTTCTAATAATTGCTTCCGACCGTATTCTGGATTCCGTATGTAAGAGAAATGTAACTCCAGGGTTGTTAGGAACGCTTTAGGAAGTCTCGATATGTAAGGCATAGTTGAGCGTTGTATTGCAATAGGCTGGGGTTGAGTGAACCAAAAAAACTTTTATTTCCCGTGGTTGTGATCTGGCATGCTTGCAAGGGCTCGGCTCGAGCTCGCCGGACGGTGTGGGATCTTGTCCACAACCACTAAGGATTCAACCTATCAACAAAAAAAAATCATGCCTTTATCATCGATCCAAACCATGAATACGAACATTCAAAAAAAGAATATTTATTTAAAGCGGACAGACGTTACCACCAGAGGGCGTCGAGGTCTTTTTCGACGTTGCCTATATCCCACCCTACCTTGAGAGGTGTCGGCAGATTTTCACCTCTCCCTTCATCTTCGCTTACCTCTCAGTGTCACTTAGTTCATCCTTCAATCACCAAAATCGTCGCCTTTCACATCCCCTGGAAAGAAAATTTACCACATTTTCAAGCTATACACCTGAGAAAAAAACATAATTTCTACCATGACGGCATACAAACATATTACACTTTATTGTACTCGTACTGTATATTTAGTTTCAACAAGTAACATTGAAATATTTTAATTTTGTTTTAAACAAGTAGCACACTATATTTTAAGTATCATAATTTAGTTTTGAACAAGTAATATTCTTTACTTCAATTATTATAATTTAGTTTTAAACAAGTAGTATACTATACTTTAAGTATTATAATTTAAGTATCAAACAAGTAGCATACTATATTTTAAGTATAATAATTTAAGTATCAAACAAGTAGCATACTATATTTTAAGTATTATAATTTAAGTTTTGAACCAGTAGCATACTATATTTTAAGTATTATAAATTTAGTTTTGAACAAGTATTATACTTCACTTTAAGTATTATGCTTTAGTTTTAAACAAGTAGTATACTTCATTTTAAGTATTACGCTTTAGTTTTAAACAAGTAGTACACTTTATAGAATGTTAATAGAGAGTTGGATAAATTCAAGTAATTGGGACAAGGATTTAATGCTTGGGCCTTACCCAGCTTCTGCTCTTCCACTATACACTCTTAGTGTCTCAGAATTATAAATGTCCAATTTTATCCTACCTCAATTGAGCTCAATGGGGGCTACGGATACAGACACGCGCAAAAACGCTCTTGTTATTTCAGGTTAAGAACAATCAGGGAGAAACCAGATACTTACGCCTCTATCTCTATTTCGATCTATCGACCAATTACTACAAATTTTTACAATTGACTTTAGGTTTAGTTTCAAACAAGTAATAAATCTTTAAGAGTATCTACAATTTAGTTTCAAACAAGTATTATTCTTTATAATTATCTTAATTCAAATTCAACCAAGTAACAAATCTTTAAAAGTATCTACAATTTAGTTTCAAACAAGTACCATGTCTTTTGACATGAAGATCACGATTGGCTGATATCAAAAAAAAACTTGATTGGAGGTTTTAATTCGCTGATTTCTTGACAAGAATCTTGATTGAAGGTCGTGATCAAATATTTTCTTCTTTCTTTCTTGATAGAAGGTCGTAATTAAATATTTTCTTCTTAAGGTCGTAATTAAATACAGGGAGGCGATCACGACTTCCAGAGGACTGTCTGTGATCGCCGAGGTCGAGGTTTCTATGGTGTAAAAAAAAAGGAAAACATGAAGGAACTTGACAAAACTATAAGATGTACAAAAACTACGCATATAGAACACGAAACCACTCACCGACTCTATTTATCACTCTTACTAAAAAAAAACGCCTATTTGAACTGCACTTTTTGGGTGCTTTTCCACCCTTTGGGAAATCACTTCTTATTGTTTTTGGCCCTTTTAAGGATGATTTTTATTTTTTCTTTTTCTTTTTTTTTTTTGTTGCGCTGTGTTTCACACCGTATTCATTTTTGTTTAACTCTTTTATTATTAAAAGGCCAAAACGATTTTTCTAGTTTTAATATTGAGAAATATAAATTCTAATCAAAGCGAAAAACTCTTTTTAATAAATTATTTTGCTTAAGTTTTCCCAACCTATCAACGAGGTGGTATTCCGACGTGCGACGTTCTAGCGGTGGCGTTCGTATTACGACTGTGACGGTGCCAAGTGTCTGTCGTTGCGTTAACTATCACCGTCATGGGTTCCTTTTTTGGTCTCCGTTAACGCACATCGTTCGACCGCGCTAACACCAATCAGAACCTTCCACGTCGATTATATACTCGGTTTTTGCATCATTTTCTATTATTGGACGCGCTCAACCTTGGCTTCTCTCTGTTGACCACTACGACATTCGACGAGAGTCAGTAACTATCAGAAGCCACACTTGTTTTCGGGGATGGCCGCTTGTTTGAGAGTTCGACTCTCGAACTCTACTAAACGTCAAAAACTGCCGTCAAAGTCAAAGCAAAAAAAAAAATAAAATTGTTTACATGCATTTCTTTTCTTAATTCTTATCCTTGGGCTAGTTCTTAATAAAGGATGAACCAAGAGCACCTTCCATCATCAATTAAAATAAAAATCAAAAGATTCGTCACGCAATATCAAAACAGAAAAGTGCGAACTGCGCTGACATATTTGTTTGTTGTGTTCCTACTTGTGACTGCATTTGAAAGCTTTAACAAATTAATCTTTAAAAGCCTATGCTCAAGCATGGAAGGATACCTGATAAACCTTCCAGTCTGCAGAGTCTGTCTTCAAGCATCAGTGGAATGCATTGGAACATACGCCTACGTTGATATGGAACCAGAATCTGATCAATACGATCCGCAATCTTATTTAGATTGTCTAGAATCATGTACCAATCCAGATGCCAAAACCCAGGATGGTCCTCACTGCTACTGCTTCAAAACAGGTGGTAGATGACATTTTAACACAACTAAAGTTATAGTGCCCTGTGACAACATTCAAAACGCCTTGCTTCAGAACGAACCTTTTCTATGACATTGTCTTTAAAAATTCCATAGAGGACGATTATGCGCACCTAGCCAAGTTTATTCTCCACTGCCTGTACGGTGAAGATAAAAGCCTACCCCCTCCGAAACGTGGATGTGGTATTATCTACTGCAGAACAAGGGAAGCTGTAGAGCGTGTCGCACATGGAGTGTCCAAGCAGAACAAAAAAAATTAAATGCAATAGCATCTCATGCCGGTCTTAAAGGACCTGAGCGTACTCAAACTCAAGAAGATTGGATGTCAGGCAAGCATACTGTTATTTGTGCAACCAACAGTTTCGGAATGGGTGTCGATAAGGCGAGTGTAAAGTTTGTAATACATTGGGACAATCCACAAAATGTCGCTGCCTACTATCAAGAATCGGGGCGAGTGGGCCGAGATGGAAAGCAATCGTACTTTGGCAAAGACGATGTAATGTCTATTACGTTTCTACTCCAAAATGACACTAATAGAAGTAAAAACTCGGAAAACCTAAACGCCCTACGTGACCAAAACGAAGAAGGTAAAGTATTTTTATTTCCACGAACCATTGTCGCTAATTTGTCCTGTTCGTCACAGGTGTCCATTACAGTATCTGGTAGGAGAAAACATCTCTTGATAAAAAGTCTTTGTAACTTTTCGACTTGTATATGTTCGCTGTATCCCCACACTTGAGCGCAGTACAAGATAATTGATCGCGTAGCAGCATCGTGGATTTTAAATTTTGCTGAGTGTTGAACAGATTTATTTCCGAGCAGCTTGGACCAAGTAGCGTTTATGGAGTTTTTGGATGATGCGAGCCTGTTATTTAAATGTTCGTTCCAAGACATGTTGTAGTTGAACACAACACCAAGATATTTATATTGGTTCGATACCGTTACTTCTGTGTCATTATAAAACCACTTCTCGCAAGCAGCTCTGCGTCCTCCGTTTCGAAAAATAATTATTTCGGACTTGCCAAGATTGACTGAAAGGTTCCATTTGTTACAATATACTGTAAGGCTGTCAAAGAGCTCTTGTAACTTTGAAGAACTGTCTGATAGGAGTACAATGTCGTCAGCATATAGGAGGGCGTTGATACCAGTATTATCTATAGATAAACCCAATGGAAGATTATCACGCAGGTCATTCAAAGAGCAGAGCACGTAGAACGCATGATATTATCAAAGGTAGCTTTGAGATCGATGAAAAACGCATAGAGTTTCTTTTTTTTTGACTAAGTTGAAGTTGTATTACAAGATAGATTATAAACTTGATTGACGGTTGAGTAGTTTGATCTATATGCAGCTTGAAAATCGTTAATTATGTTGTTTTCTTCTAACCATGTCGTTAGTCTACTAAGAAGAACAGTGGTAAATAAATTATAGAGCGTGTCGAGGAATGACAGTCCTCTATAATTAGACACCACATTTGTGTCTCCTTTCTTAAACAGTGGATATATGATCAATTTCTTTTTCGTTAATCAAATAAAATAAATAAATAAAAATAAATAGGGTGGCGCAACAGAGCGTGAAGCCCCTGGGCCCAGCGCTTTTATCACAACCATGCCCTGTGAGAGAATGGAGGTGACCTACAATTATCTAAATGCTCCGAACGGCTAGTCGAGAGAGCGCTTTTCATGGCAATGAATTTACTAACGGAGAACTTGACAATTTATCGCGAAAGGTAACATCCGTGGAAAACAGCTTTTCTTTAGTTTTGGTATTCAAACTACGCACCGTATAAATATTAACGAGCAAAGCCCCACTAATTTGTCAATGCCAGGTTTCCTTGGTAACCCAATGAACTGTCAAAAAAAGCTTGGGTTTTCAGTGATCAAAAAACGATAAAGGCCCCGGCCCATAGAACGCGGTGCGTGCGTGCGCTTTCAACTGACAGCTCGATTAAATACACACGTTCTTATGAGAGGTGACCCATAAGCACCGCGAGCAACGCGCCGCACGCGCCGAGTAGCCAAACTTCTATTTTGCCGCGGCTCTCACGCGGTGACAGAACCAATTTGAAATTTTCTCTCTGATGACATGCGCAGTAAGAACCAATTTGAAATTTTCTCTTCCGTTAACATGAGTGGTCTTGTTGAGTTGAGACACCGCAACGGATTCTATGGGTCACCCCTATCAGTTGCGTGCGGCAAAACCCACCGCATCAGTTGCCGCACCGCTCCTACCACGCGCAACGCGTTCTATGGGCCGAGGCCTTAAGCAACAACATCATCACACATTCCTGTCATTTGAACAAAAGCACATGCCATTTGAAAGCCCTGTTCGTGTTCATTACCTGACTTCACCCCAGCAATAGTCTAAGGCTAATTCAGGGCAATTTAAGGGAAAACCCAGGGTTCAAAACAACTCAGTTTGACATTTGAGTGCGAGTTTTAGTTAAATTAAAAGGGGTGCAAAAGAACCAAGAGCCCCAGGGCCCAGCGCACTTCTCACAATCATGCCTTGCGAGGGAATGGAGGGGACCTGCCATTTTGCACCCGTTCCGTTCCGTTCCGCTTGTCGAGAAAACGCTTTTCATGACAATGAATTTAGTATCGTAGGACTTGCCAACTCTTCGCGAGAGGCGATACCCTTGGCAAATTATTTTTGCCTCTGTTGGGATTCGAACCACGATCCGTTTATTATTAACAGTCAAACAAGCTAACCATCACGCCACGGGTGCCACAAAAGGGCGAGTTCGAGTCTTTCAAAAAAAAAAAAAAAAAGGTTTGTGGCGAGCACAGAGCAACTCCAGGGCTTCAACAAACAAACCTATAACTATCGTTGTTTAAGTAAACATAGTTTGACAGCTAAATCTGTCACTGTTGCAACTGTAAAGTCGCTTTGGTTTGGAGGGAAGCCTTTATGATGGAAAAATTAAAGGTTTAATTACTGAATTTATTGCGATAGTTTTGTGTGCTGCGCAAAAGAACTTAACCATTTAGCATTTTCTTAGCTTAAACACTTCAACTCTATTTCATAAACGCAATCCCACTTCAAAATTATTATTCAAAAAGTATTTTCCATAAAAATTGCCAAAACAAAAACTATTGCTCTACACCTCTTAATTCAAAGGCTTAGCATTTAAGTTTTAAAATAAAACCACAAAAGATGGATAAAGAGATCAAAATTCCAAAACGTCCACTCTTTTGTGCATAAGAAGCCACACGACAAGAAGACTTTTCACTTAAATTTATTGTTTCCTGGGGTAGTACAATAAAATATTTCCGTATTATAGGCACATTATTTATTTTGTTTTGCACTTCTTCTGCATGTTATGCCATGGCATTTAAACTCTAAGTCCTCGCACCAAGCAATAGTCTATTATGTTGTATCCCTGGTGTATGATTTTGCCATTTTTGTTTGCAAAGTGAGGAAGTTTTGGCTTGCAACAAAAATACACCGAATGCCATAGCAAGAATGTGTGAGACTGTTTTGTTTTCTACTTGACTGTAGAGGAAAATAAAACAGCAATTATCAAAACTTTTCGACTTTCTCCTTCTTCTTCGTTAGGTCAGGTGCTAATTATAAAAGTCTTAATGAGAAAAACAAAACTTCTCTAATATCATAATGAGGCATTAACGAAAAGAAACAAACTAATCAAAAACAGTCAAAGTCGAACAGTTCGGTGTAAGTATATTGTTTTTATACTGTCCTTCGACATTTCGAAATAGAACATCAAATTTGAGACATCAAGCGGGACTATAATACCAAAATGAATAAGCGCACGTCATTTGTAGGATGACCTGGGAAGCTCTTTAAGTTAACTTGTTTCCGAAAGTACAAAAATCACTTTGAAACACTTTGTTGTTTCGCCATTTATTTGATTGTCTTATAAATTTATTTTAAATGAATGATTCCCAAAGTTCGAATCCCTCCTGAGGCAAATAACTTAAGAACTATGAAACTATGAAACCCTAACTTTAATGAATTTACGATGTCCTTTCCAAGTGTCCGTTAATTTCCCATGAGAAAGAAAACCCACAAAGGATTGAACTTTCAAAAAGATTCGCTTTCAAAAACAAAATTAAAACTTTTGTTGACGAAGAGTTTAACGCAATTGCAGAGACATGTGATAATTTTCACACACATCTCACACCGTTCTATCTTTTAAGGATTTATTTGAAATAAGATAAAATCAGAGTTCCTGGTATGATGAAAGAAGCTCGCTCTACATCACAGGCGGAGCGGCTAGGTAACATAATAATATTGTTTCACTTCGGTACTTATTCGTTCCTGATACGTGGAAGACTGATACGTTTTAGTTTAAACCATAGAAGCTTTCACGTGCCTTTGACGGCTCTTAACAAGCTGCGACTACGCCATTCCACATAATATGAATTCTCTATAAGACAGACATAGAAGGGATATATCCATCTGGTTTGCATAGAACAAACTAAAATAAAAAGCAATAGCAGACCTAAATTGAGTATGCAAATTGGTTTTGCTGTCAGAGCAGAGAAAACCAAACAAGTGTGCATTTCAATACATGTCGTTGTCACGCGAGATAAAGTTTTCCTAAGTGCGTTTTCATGTTTTCTAGATGCAGAGAAAACACAACCAATGCACAACGCTCAATATCTTGGGTAAGATTTTTTTTTTTTTTATTTTAAATAAAACATTTATCCCTGCAGCGAGCTGGGATAAAAAGTTTCTACATGATCATTTTTTTTTTTTTGAGAAATTAGATTTGCGTGTATCCTATAGATAAGCTTAGGAACGTATACTTGAGGCGTGTATCGATTTTGATTTGTAAAAAAATGGTACACTCACGCGGGTATTTTAAGTGTACAAGCACCTTACACAATACACATGCCATGAGAACTTAAACCAATTTAAGAAAATTTGTTTCAATAAAATTTGATACCATTTCCCAATGGAAAAAAGTCTTTACCAACCCATTAAGAGCGAAATGTCTTTAAAACCAAAAATATTTTGGTTCGTATATTGTATTTTATTGGAAAACACATAATGTACATAACACAACAGAAAATTGGAAAGGAAATATGTAAAAAGGTTTTTGGAGCCTTTATCCATACAATGGCAATACATACATATGCTCATTTTTGTAATAATTGAAAATTTTTAAAACACTCCACGCATAGCGATACGTCGCATTGCTCGCAAGCCCATCTTACACGATTATGGCACTAAAGAAAGCGCAGTGGTTTATTTATTCTCTTCGGGAAGTGGCTTCCGCCAGTGCACAGTGGTTCCACCGTAGGCCAAATTCGGAAAATTCATTGCAACGGTTATAATTATTATTATTATTATTAAGAATCTTTATTTTTTTTCCATAATACATATGTAAGTACAATTTTGATTTTGAAATTTCGAAGATTTACAAGCATGGCCTTAAGCCGTCTGCCGGAAAGTTAAATACTCTTAATATTTCGAGAGAAAGGTATACATTTGGGTTTATTAAGATTAATTTACAAAAAGTGATAAGCTAAGAATATATGTAGGAAACAAAAAAACAAAATAAAATATGACTCTTTGAATTGGAATTACAGATAGTTCAAAGATAAAAAAAATAAAGATTTAAGTGTTCAAAATCTTTTAGGAATGTGTTTCAAAGATTTGCAACATCATTTAAAAAGAGCAAAAAAAAAACAAAAAAAAATTGAGCTTATAATTTAGTTAGAACAAAATTTTAAATGATTTGGTGTAAAGGTTATCCTAAAAGTCGTCGAACAAATTTCTATATGAAACCGCATGTGAGCAATACCGTATGAGTAATTTCCAACCACTCTCTCCATTAAGAACGCTTAAGCATTCATCCAACGATAGGGAACTCTTATTGAAATATAGACGTCGGATTTCTTGCAGCACTGGACATACGGCCAGGAGGTGGAAAATGTTTTTTGGTTCGTTTAGGTTACATAGTGTACAGTCCGGGTTAAGATCAGATCTATGTGGCCTGTAGTTTAACTGCAGCATTTCAGTACGGGCCTTAAATATAAGACTCATCTCCGTTACAGAAAATTCATTCCGAAAATAGTTGGTTTCTACTAGACAGTGATTCAATCTTTTGTATATTGATCGTGAAACAGACTCTCCAGCCCGATCAAGAAATGACTGGTACACGTTTTCATCAATGCAAGAAATGCAGTCATAAAAAACAGACCTCCATGAATTTAAGTTATCCACGGAGAGGTTAAGAGAAAAGTCGTGTGCCGACGCTAGTTCATACCAGTCTTTAAAATGCGTATACCGACACCTCAAAGATACTAACATAATTCTTTTCTGCAAATTGTCGTCAGATCTTTGCATGACTTTAAGAATGTAGTCTGCATTAGCTTTTAAATTTTTTACAAATATTGTAGGTAACCCCGATTCGACGTGTATGGCATAGTTAGGCGTGTTTGCCGGTAAGCGGAAAATGCGTTTGAAAAAATATCTTTGGATACTTTCGATTTCATCTATTTCCTTGTATCCGTATACATCATTCGCGTAACAAAAACCGGTTTTGATTGTTGCATCGAAAACTTCTTAGACGCTGGATCTATATATTTATTCTCAAAAAAATTTAACCACATGCAATTGATTGCAGATTTTGCGCTCGCTAACTTTTCTCTAATGTGAACTTTAAGTTTCAGATTATGAGTTTATTGAAACCTAAGTATTTGAATTCTTTCACTGCCTCAAGATTGGAACCATCAAGTGTCCAAGTGCGGTCATTAGCTGTGCTGCGACTTTGGGTATCAGAGCGAAACTCTTTAGATTTGCTACTGCCATTTGAAACAACAGCAATCATATTTAAAAGAAGCTGCTCGTATATTCTTATGAATTTGGTTGATAGGCCGATAGCTGCCAGTTTAAACAAAAGCGATCTTCTGTTAATGGTATCAAAAGCGGATTTGAAATCGATTAACTTTATTATCCAAATAACGCCTAGCCTTGTGAGGGCAAAGATTTGGTCAGCTGTCGAAAGGTTAGCCCGGAAGCCAGCCTAAAAGCAGCTTATTTTCTTATTTCGCTCAACCCATGAAACCAGTCTGAAATAGAGAATTTGCGTGAATAATTTTCGAAAGGAGCTAAGTACAGAAATATCTCTATAGTTTTCGGGTAAGTTAGGATCACCTTTTTTGAAAATTGCTGATCGACGAAGTACGAACGCACTTCGGAAAATTTTCCATGTGAAACATTTTGTTGAAAAGCACCAAAACGTGTTCTAAAAAAATAGAGCTGGCATTTTTGAAGAATTCAGCTGAGATGCCATCTGAGCCTGCTGCATTATTATTTTTCCTTTTACGAGCAGCTCTAACATTGAAAAAGCAGAGTCCAATTCTTCAATATATACATAAGAAAGTGCTAAATTTATAGACAATTGGTTTGGATCTGGCAACAAAAGTTTTTCGAAGTGTGATGCCAGAATATCAAGCTCTAGAGGAGACGAAACTGGTTTATTGCGCCCACCTAAAATACGCATATTTTTCCAGAAAGATTTTGAATCACGGCTTTTAATAAGATTCAAAGCTGATTTTTTTTTTAAAAAGTTCTTATTTTCGTTTGCATAAATCCTTAAAAGCATTGTTGAATTGTATATAAAGCGCTTTCAAAGCTACATTATTGGAGCTTCTAAAAAGTTTTAAGAACTTGAACGATTTCACTCTACTCTTCCTACACTCTTCGTCATACCAATCTGATTTGAAAGACCTTCTAGTATTATTTGATGCAAATGGTATTTACAATTACTAATTGAAAAACTAGATTTGTTGCTTCATCTACAACGGTTTAAATTAAAAACCGTTTAAATAAGCTGAGTTATAATAAATTAAAACCTTAACATTGCAAACACATGAAATTTGAATTATAGTGCTCAAAGTGTTAGTAATGACTTCATTTGTTGGCTTTGACATTTTCTTATCTTTTTGTGGAGTTGTTTTTTGTTGTGGATATATTATTTATTTTTTTGAGTCAGGGTTAGACTCAATATAAACTTTTATAATTTGGGGCTAGATAAAAAAGAAAAAATAGGAAGGCTTAATGTTATTTGCTTAAGCTTTTAACTGTTACGCCCCGCAATGCCCCAAAAAACTATATATTGCCATAAAGGTTACTAAATGTATACTATTTAGTGCACGTTCAATCAGATGCAAAATATTACAGATTGATATTGAATTAATTTTTAAGCGATCTAAAAATAAATAAAAAAAATTTTAAGCGAACTAAGAAATTTATTGTTTTTTTCAACTTTAATCATGAATAACTTCTGAAGGAAGCACTTTATTGAAAAATATTAAAACAACTTTTTTTTAGAACATCAAGATCTCTTGAAATGGTCCCTACGTTTTATAGTAAGTTTTTGAAAAATATTTACGTACACGCCGATGTACTTATATTCATAGACATAAGTAGGTATTGGGTGACCACGGCGTGGGAAAATTTTGGATGGTATGGTGCCCTTGAATTCGTTTGAGGTCACCGCGGTGTTTATTTAATGGGATGTTAATGGGGTGTTTAATGGGTGTTTAATGGGTTTATGTTTTGTTTGAGGTGGCCGCCGCTGCGCTATGGGTGATTTTGGAATTTAATTTTAAATTGAAATAAAAATGCACACTGCCGAGGCTGAGATTTGAACCGGGGCCTCTGGCGTGTCGCGCATGTGACAGATGCACTAGGCTATCGGGGAAGTTGTAGTTTGATGTGTAAAAAGTCTACTTATGCGTACAAAAAAGTTATTTATAGAATCTTTTGGTATGTTGAGGCTTATAAAAAAGTGTGACGGTTGGTGGTGGTTTGAATTTGTATTTTTTGTTTAGCTTTAAGATAGAGAATTTGTCACGATCGATTTTTGGTTGTGCATTGATTGTGGATGAACAGCATGTCATTTTACAGCTTATCATGAGGTTTCTTTCTTTCAGACATAGACACTGTTAGTTGTTCTATTTTTAGATTTAGATTTCAGAACTGAAAATTTGAATTTGAAAAATAATCTGTCTGCTGTTAGTTGTTCTATTTTTAGATCTTGTTGAAGGGGATTGTGGGTGATTTTGGAATTTAATTTAAATTGAAATAAAAATGCACACTGCCGAGGCTGAGATTTGAACCGGGGCCTCTGGCGTGTCGCGCATGTGACAGATGCACTAGGCTATCGGGGAAGTTGTAGTTTGATGTGTAAAAAGTCTACTTATGCGTACAAAAAAGTTATTTATAGAATCTTTTGGTATGTTGAGGCTTATAAAAAAGTGTGACGGTTGGTGGTGGTTTGAATTTGTATTTTTTGTTTAGCTTTAAGATAGAGAATTTGTCACGATCGATTTTTGGTTGTGCATTGATTGTGGATGAACAGCATGTCATTTTACAGCTTATCATGAGGTTTCTTTCTTTCAGACATAGACACTGTTAGTTGTTCTATTTTAGATTTAGATTTCAGAACTGAAAATTTGAATTTGAAAAATAATCTGTCTGCTGTTAGTTGTTCTATTTTTAGATCTTGTTGAAGGGGATTGTGGGTGATTTTGGAATTTAATTTAAATTGAAATAAAAATGCACACTGCCGAGGCTGAGATTTGAACCGGGGCCTCTGGCGTGTCGCGCATGTGACAGATGCACTAGGCTATCGGGGAAGTTGTAGTTTGATGTGTAAAAAGTCTACTTATGCGTACAAAAAAGTTATTTATAGAATCTTTTGGTATGTTGAGGCTTATAAAAAAGTGTGACGGTTGGTGGTGGTTTGAATTTGTATTTTTTGTTTAGCTTTAAGATAGAGAATTTGTCACGATCGATTTTTGGTTGTGTATTGATTGTGGATGAACAGCATGTCATTTTACAGCTTATCATGAGGTTTCTTTCTTTCAGACATAGACACTGTTAGTTGTTCTATTTTTAGATTTTGTTGAAGGGAATTGTGACTTGGGAGTATCGTTTTTGCGTATTGTGTTTGATGGACTGGGAGGGGAAGTAAAATATGAAAGGAAAGATTATGATGACAATGTATGTAGGGTTTTTTTTGTTGTGAATTTCGATGGGTTGATATGGTATGGTAGCCAGAATGTGTAGGTAGAGAATTTCGAGCGATGTTCGATTGTGCATAGATTGCGTATTGTCAAGAAGATGCTCTGCAACTCAACTTGACCTAGAATTGCATACAAACAGCGAGTGGCCGTTGGTTGCGGATTTTTATTTTTTACTTTGGGGGGTTAGATTTCAGAACTGAAAATTTGAATTTGAAAAATAATATGTCGGCTATTAGTTGTTCTATTTTTAGATTTTGTTGAAGGGGACGCCGCGCCGCGTGCTGCAGCAAAGAATATTTTTGGAGTTGAAATTTTAATTTTAAGATAAGCTAGGGAAGCAATCGACCCGCCTACGCGATGAATAAAAGTGTCAACGAAGTATTCTTTTGTTCACATAATGCTTAAATGCATTTTGCGCTGGAAATTGATTGTTGCTTTTGCAACAAAGTATCTTGGAGATACAAAGAATAAGGAAGCTATGTATTTGTTCCTTAGGGATTGATTACTGAATTGTATGAACTGTGGGTGGTATAACTTGCATATCAACTTACAGTTCTTGGCATGCTGTAGACGAAATCAAGTCATTAAAACTTATTTTATGTTTATGTTTCCTTTTCCATATGAATGTATATTTTGATTATGAGTACTCTTGAATGTGTCACAGTGACCAAGAATCGATATGTTTGGATTATATGGATGAAGTCTTGAACTAGCCTGTAGGATCACAAGCCATGAACAAATTATATTGGTTTTCCAAGATTAGAGTGGGGATGTCATTGAAATTTTGGAAAGGGAACTTAGTATAAAAAGTAGAGCATTTTCCAAATAAAAATTATTCTTCAAGAATACCTCAAAAGTGTAGTTCTTTCATTTTTCGATTTTCAATAAATTCTAAAATCTATTAAAAAATGTCTGGGTTTTCAAATAAACTGAACAACCTTCACAGTTCCACAGACAAGGAAGGAATTCTGGACATCTTCCAGATTTTCGAAAAATATCTGGAGGAGTTCTCCCAAGGCTGTTGGGAATTAAAACATCTGAAAGATGCCTTAGAGGAAGAACTACGTTTGGCTAGAGAGGTGCCAACCTTGGGGAGGCTACAGAGTGTGGCACACCTCATCAAGATTTTAAATATTAGGAGCTGTGAGCTGGGTTTTGGGGATGATGTACCTATCATCCCCATAGAAATATATATTTTTTTACAAAAATTTTAAAAAATATAAAAAATAAAAATTTTTTTTAAAAACTATAAGAAATCATGTTTTTTTCTTCTTATCAGAGAGAGAATTCTTTGAAAAGTGTTTAGGCTTAGGTGCCTACAGTGTGCTTTTTTCCCTCGACTTTTTATTACAGTATTGGGCAGTTACCGTGTGTATCTAACACATCTCATACATCTTCATACATCTCCAGAGCTGTGAGCTGGGTTTTTGTAAAAATGATGAATAATGATTGATTTTATATTTTTTCATGAGACTTTGAAAAGAGGCGTTGAAAAATTCTTTCCCATCATCAGCTTGTAAGTTTTTGGGGGTACGTGTATCTTTACTGAAAAGTCGCAATTTGATAATATCTGATCCAAGGTCTAAAACTGGATTCATTAGTCGTGATTCACAGCAGATTTTCCTTGATCTGATCTCGGAATTCTTTCCGTGCAATATCATCTATTTCATAGGATCCTACTGGAATTTCGATTTCGTGTTCTCCAATATGGAACAAATTGTTTCGTTCATCCACATTTGGAATTGAGTTATATGTTTGAAAATCTACGAGGCCACAAACGTAATCCCTATTCAAGTTTAATGGTGGGAAATATTCAGCTGATAGATAGGAAGTTTCCCCGCGCCCTGTTTTGTTTTTGATGGGAACTGTCCAAGCAAACTTGGAAAATGTATCAATAACCGTGAGAAGATATCGGAAATTTTCATTATCATTTGAATAGACACCCATTTCAACTAGATCAGCTTGCCATAAATCATCTAATCCCTTAATAATAACTCGCCTCTTTTTAAAATTCCTCCGAGCAGGTTTATGTAATTCATTGACAACATCTCTTTTACTCATCTTTCTTTAAACTGATTGAAAAGAAAAAAGCATTTCATTCTTATATTTGTTTATTTTGTAATCTTTTATATAATAGTATCAACTTTTTCATTCTTAATAATTTATTCTCAAGTATATAGCAAGCACATGTGTCTGGGCCTTCCTTACATTGATTCGAAGACCATGGGCAATTTATAAAATGACATCCATTGACAGACTCTGACGATGATACACCTTCAAACTGGTTCAAAAAACTCAAAGTGTTCAGAAATTCCTCATAATGTTCCTCTAATAAGATATTCTGATTATACTTAAGTAAGTTTAAAATATCTTCAATAATCAAAGTATATTCAATGTTAGACATAACGAATGAATTGTGACTTGACACTATGGTGTCTATAGTTAAACTGATTTTAATTTCCAGTTGCTGAATCTTTCACCACAATATATGCATTTTTTAAAAACTGTTGTCGTAAATGATGGATTTCGTTTTGAAAGCTTCGCTGCATGTGCTCAATTTTTTCATCGACATAGGTTTTGGAAGTAGCGTCTCTCTTATCATACGGTTCCTGAATATTTTGTAATCTTTTCAATTTTAAATCGTAATTTCCAGCTTCTGTTTTGAAGAATCCTTCGCCAGGTGGTCCTGGTATACCTTGTGGACCCCGCTCTCCCTGCAATCCTCGCGGCCCAATCTTTACTCTAGCTCTGTTGGAAAAACGACCAAATTTGTCTTTACTCATAATATGTCTTTATACAATTATGTTTTTCTCTTTTAATTCTTCAACAATTGAGGCAATTTCATTAGAGTGATTATTATTCCCTGCTTGTTGTGACCCGATTAAAAGCTTCAATCGATCTACAAGTTCATTCGGATCATCCCAATATATAAAGTCTTTCTTCATGCTTGATAATGTCATTAATCCACTTCCGAATGAAGGTGTGGTATTCGCAAATAAATGTTTTATTATGTTGTATTTAGCACCACGATTACCTCGTACTTGTTTCTCTGAATCATGGGAATCTCTATGCGAATTGGTATCCGTTAATATAGTTTTATAGTTGTTTAAGTCTTCACTATTATATATTTTTTCGTTTGGTCTTTTCATGAATAGGAGCTCGTATAATCCATGTGTCCCTTTAAAGTTCTTAGTTTTTACATGTATATCATTTCCTTGAACCCTGAACTCACCATCTCCAATATATAGCTTTCCATTTTTCAAGTATATACCATATATATTATCAATTGAATTGGAATTGTTAATAAATAGATCCAGATATTTTTTAGGAATGTCGGAAAATTCTTCATGAGATAACTGCTCTGCAAAATTCCGATGCTTAATGCGTTGACTTTTTCTAGTCTTCGAATGTTCTAAATGGGTTCTTGGGGTACTATTATTGTTATCTGTAATGGCGTAACTAAAGGAAGGTGACGGTGTAATAAATTCTTCTTCCTTTTTAGTGGGTTCAATTTTCTTTGTAGAACTTTGAAAAATATTTTTCTCATGATCTTCCTCTTGCTTAGTGTTTGATTTTTCAACTAATTTATTAAGTGGAGTAGTAATTGGTCTTAAAGCATTCTCTACTTGAGTTTCGTAAGCTTCTTTACCCCGCTTAAGAGCTTTGTATTTTTTTCGTAGTGCTTCTGTGGTTTTAATAAGTTCTTGTTTGAGTTTCACATCTATATGCATCATTTTTATTTGTTTGCTTTTTTATAAAAACAATCCGTAAATAAGGTTCGTATACATCGAAATAATCGTAATGGATTTAAGTTATGAAAGATATTACAGGTACTTGTCTTAATTGATGAACTTTGATCATTGAACTGTGTGAATCGATTTTTAACTGTAGTATTGTGTTCAGTAAACTGTAACGAAGTGTTCTCATAGAACATTTCTGCACATATGACGCAAAATGATAATGTGATTTGTTTTATAGGGAAGGGGTAAGACCGCTTTAAACAGAACTTTGGAAAAGGCTCGTAACAGCTCCAAACAGCTTTTCAAACAGCCCCAAAACAGCTTCAAACCGCTCCGAACAGCTCGTAACAGCTCCAAAACGCTTTTCAAACAGCTCCAAACCGCTTTTCAAACAGCCCCAAACCGCTTTTCAAACCGCTCCGAACAGCTCGTAACAGCTCCAAACAGCTTTTCAAACAGCCCCAAAACAGCTTCAAACCGCTTTCAAACCGCTCCGAACAGCTCGTAACAGCTCCAAAACGCTTTTCAAACAGCTCCAAACCGCTTTTCAAACCGCTCCGAACAGCTCGTAACAGCTCCAAACAGCTTTTCAAACAGCCCCAAACCGCTTTTCAAACCGCTCCGAACAGCTCGTAACAGCTCCAAACCGCTTTTCAAACAGCCCCAAACAGCTTCAAACTGCTTTCAAACCGCTCGTAACAGCTGCAAACCGGTTTTCGAACTTTTGAACTGTATATTTACACTGTATTTAGTTTCAGAAAACTATCAAAGCCTTTCCTATAACGACCTTTATTCAAAGACACATCTTTATCAATAACTAAAAAACCATGTTTAATGTTCCAACATTCTACACATAATTTTTGAAATGTTGAAAATGACATATCTGAATTTACATGATCATTGTAGATATGTTTTAAGTTCATATCATCCTGTTTAAAGACGATTAGAAAATTAGCATTGTCTCTAATTAAATGTTTGGGTATTCTGGTATATGTCTGACACAAATAAAAACTATCAATATTATGATGTCGCCCCATGCTAAAGTATGTTCGAATAGTGTCTTGTTTTTCACACGCAATATCATCAAATATAAATATAGAGTTTGGTTTAGCTTCTTCAGGTGGTATAACTTCACTGTTATTGGAAAAAGTAAAGAACCCCATATGCTTTATTGGTTGGACGGCTCTTCGTAGAAATTCATATTTTGGCTATTGTAAGGATTTCGAATAAATATATATATTTTCAAATTTCAAGCCATTTGGATGTTGTAGCAAAGTCATCATTACATTAGTTTTTCCGCAATTTGATGGACCTGTTATCAAACCTCTTATGCTATTGGGCAATAATATACTATGCTTTTTTGTTTCAATTCTTTTAACCAAATCCATGTTTTCTATTGGTAGCTGATGTTGTTGTTTTATGAATCGCATGATGATAAAAACTAAATGATTTCCCCATATATATCAAGGTTTTATTGGAAAAATGTCATAACATTATTAGTGACCTCTGCAAATCGTTGTATACCTAATAAAATGATAGATTTTTCTAATCAACCTAATAGTCAACGAAAAATTGTGAAAGGAGAAGGTTTATTGAATTCTGTAATTAATAAACTACCATTTGAACTTCACTTACCTGGTTACCAGTACTGTGGACCTGGAACAAAATTGGAAGAACGTTTAGCTAAAGGCGATCCTGGGATAAACTTACTTGATCGATCTTGTAAACAGCATGATATTTCATATTCCAAATTAAAGAATACTCCTGAACGACATATAGCAGATAAAATTTTAGCTGAAAAAGCTTGGCAAAGAGTTAAATCAAAAGACGCAGGTATAAGAGAACGAGCAAACGCATTATTAGTCACCAACTTGATGAAAGCAAAAGTAAAGTTTGGAATGGGTGTAACTGATAAAAAAACTAAAAAGAGCAAGTGTAATCTCACATTTAACAAATCAATTAAAGATGTGGGAAAAATTGTTATTACTAAAAAACCCCACAATTTAAACAATGCTATTAAAATAGCTTTGTCAGCGGCTAAGAGAATAATTAAGAGAAACAAAAATATTAAGACACCAAGAGTTATATCTGTACCTAAATCAGGTGGAGTAGTACCATTCCTTGTTCCTCTTTTTGCAGGACTTTCAGCACTAGGTGCATTATCTGGAGGTGCTGCAGGTATAGCTAAAGCTGTGGATGAGGCTTTTAATGCTAAAAAAGATCTAGAAGAAAAGAAACGTCATAATACAAAGATGGAATCTATTGCAATGGGTAATGGACTACATCTAAAACCTTACAAGAAGGGTCTTGGGCTATTTTTACATGTGCAGCCAAAAAACTTTTAGATTCGCTACCCATTAAATGAATTGGATATAATTCATTTTGCAAAAATGAATATTCCTCATTTTCGTGGTGTTTTTATGCGAGATAATTTACCCCGGTACAAGCCATGGAAAAATGAATGTGGAATCGTTAATCTAGATTCTTTGAAAGGACCAGGAACACATTGGGTAGCATATTGTAAAAAAGGCAAACTAATTGAATATTTTGATAGTTTTGGGAATCTTCAACCTCCTATGGAAATAATTCATTATTTAGGTTTAAATATTAAAATTATACTAAGTACCAAGATTTCAATACGTTTAATTGTGGTCATTTATGTTTGAAATTCTTATATGATTGTTACTTCTAATAAATATAAAGATTATTTTTTTTGAAAAAATGTTCATTGTTTATCTCATCGTCATGGCATTGACACTTACACTAAGCGGGGAAACTTCCTATCTATCAGCTGAATATTTCCCACCATTAAACTTGAATAGGGATTACGTTTGTGGCCTCGTAGATTTTCAAACATATAACTCAATTCCAAATGTGGATGAACGAAACAATTTGTTCCATATTGGAGAACACGAAATCGAAATTCCAGTAGGATCCTATGAAATAGATGATATTGCACGGAAAGAATTCCGAGATCAGATCAAGGAAAATCTGCTGTGAATCACGACTAATGAATCCAGTTTTAGACCTTGGATCAGATATTATCAAATTGCGACTTTTCAGTAAAGATACACGTACCCCCAAAAACTTACAAGCTGATGATGGGAAAGAATTTTTCAACGCCTCTTTTCAAAGTCTCATGAAAAAATATAAAATCAATCATTATTCATCATTTTTACAAAAACCCAGCTCACAGCTCTGGAGATGTATGAAGATGTATGAGATGTGTTAGATACACACGGTAACTGCCCAATACTGTAATAAAAAGTCGAGGGAAAAAAGCACACTGTAGGCACCTAAGCCTAAACACTTTTCAAAGAATTCTCTCTCTGATAAGAAGAAAAAAACATGATTTCTTATAGTTTTTAAAAAAAATTTTTATTTTTTATATTTTTTAAAATTTTTGTAAAAAAATATATATTTCTATGGGGATGATAGGTACATCATCCCCAAAACCCAGCTCACAGCTCCTAATATTTAAAATCTTGATGAGGTGTGCCACACTCTGTAGCCTCCCCAAGGTTGGCACCTCTCTAGCCAAACGTAGTTCTTCCTCTAAGGCATCTTTCAGATGTTTTAATTCCCAACAGCCTTGGGAGAACTCCTCCAGATATTTTTCGAAAATCTGGAAGATGTCCAGAATTCCTTCCTTGTCTGTGGAACTGTGAAGGTTGTTCAGTTTATTTGAAAACCCAGACATTTTTTAATAGATTTTAGAATTTATTGAAAATCGAAAAATGAAAGAACTACACTTTTGAGGTATTCTTGAAGAATAATTTTTATTTGGAAAATGCTCTACTTTTTATACTAAGTTCCCTTTCCAAAATTTCAATGACATCCCCACTCTAATCTTGGAAAACCAATATAATTTGTTCATGGCTTGTGATCCTACAGGCTAGTTCAAGACTTCATCCATATAATCCAAACATATCGATTCTTGGTCACTGTGACACATTCAAGAGTACTCATAATCAAAATATACATTCATATGGAAAAGGAAACATAAACATAAAATAAGTTTTAATGACTTGATTTCGTCTACAGCATGCCAAGAACTGTAAGTTGATATGCAAGTTATACCACCCACAGTTCATACAATTCAGTAATCAATCCCTAAGGAACAAATACATAGCTTCCTTATTCTTTGTATCTCCAAGATACTTTGTTGCAAAAGCAACAATCAATTTCCAGCGCAAAATGCATTTAAGCATTATGTGAACAAAAGAATACTTCGTTGACACTTTTATTCATCGCGTAGGCGGGTCGATTGCTTCCCTAGCTTATCTTAAAATTAAAATTTCAACTCCAAAAATATTCTTTGCTGCAGCACGCGGCGCGGCGTCCCCTTCAACAAAATCTAAAAATAGAACAACTAATAGCCGACATATTATTTTTCAAATTCAAATTTTCAGTTCTGAAATCTAACCCCCCAAAGTAAAAAATAAAAATCCGCAACCAACGGCCACTCGCTGTTTGTATGCAATTCTAGGTCAAGTTGAGTTGCAGAGCATCTTCTTGACAATACGCAATCTATGCACAATCGAACATCGCTCGAAATTCTCTACCTACACATTCTGGCTACCATACCATATCAACCCATCGAAATTCACAACAAAAAAAACCCTACATACATTGTCATCATAATCTTTCCTTTCATATTTTACTTCCCCTCCCAGTCCATCAAACACAATACGCAAAAACGATACTCCCAAGTCACAATTCCCTTCAACAAAATCTAAAAATAGAACAACTAACAGTGTCTATGTCTGAAAGAAAGAAACCTCATGATAAGCTGTAAAATGACATGCTGTTCATCCACAATCAATACACAACCAAAAATCGATCGTGACAAATTCTCTATCTTAAAGCTAAACAAAAAATACAAATTCAAACCACCACCAACCGTCACACTTTTTTATAAGCCTCAACATACCAAAAGATTCTATAAATAACTTTTTTGTACGCATAAGTAGACTTTTTACACATCAAACTACAACTTCCCCTATAGCCTAGTGCATCTGTCACATGCGCGACACGCCAGAGGCCCCGGTTCAAATCTCAGCCTCGGCAGTGTGCATTTTTATTTCAATTTAAATTAAATTCCAAAATCACCCACAATCCCCTTCAACAAGATCTAAAAATAGAACAACTAACAGCAGACAGATTATTTTTCAAATTCAAATTTTCAGTTCTGAAATCTAAATCTAAAATAGAACAACTAACAGTGTCTATGTCTGAAAGAAAGAAACCTCATGATAAGCTGTAAAATGACATGCTGTTCATCCACAATCAATGCACAACCAAAAATCGATCGTGACAAATTCTCTATCTTAAAGCTAAACAAAAAATACAAATTCAAACCACCACCAACCGTCACACTTTTTTATAAGCCTCAACATACCAAAAGATTCTATAAATAACTTTTTTGTACGCATAAGTAGACTTTTTACACATCAAACTACAACTTCCCCGATAGCCTAGTGCATCTGTCACATGCGCGACACGCCAGAGGCCCCGGTTCAAATCTCAGCCTCGGCAGTGTGCATTTTTATTTCAATTTAAATTAAATTCCAAAATCACCCACAATCCCCTTCAACAAGATCTAAAAATAGAACAACTAACAGCAGACAGATTATTTTTCAAATTCAAATTTTCAGTTCTGAAATCTAAATCTAAAAATAGAACAACTAACAGTGTCTATGTCTGAAAGAAAGAAACCTCATGATAAGCTGTAAAATGACATGCTGTTCATCCACAATCAATGCACAACCAAAAATCGATCGTGACAAATTCTCTATCTTAAAGCTAAACAAAAAATACAAATTCAAACCACCACCAACCGTCACACTTTTTTATAAGCCTCAACATACCAAAAGATTCTATAAATAACTTTTTTGTACGCATAAGTAGACTTTTTACACATCAAACTACAACTTCCCCGATAGCCTAGTGCATCTGTCACATGCGCGACACGCCAGAGGCCCCGGTTCAAATCTCAGCCTCGGCAGTGTGCATTTTTATTTCAATTTAAAATTAAATTCCAAAATCACCCATAGCGCAGCGGCGGCCACCTCAAACAAAACATAAACCCATTAAACACCCATTAAACACCCCATTAACATCCCATTAAATAAACACCGCGGTGACCTCAAACGAATTCAAGGGCACCATACCATCCAAAATTTTCCCACGCCGTGGTCACCCAATACCTACTGACATATATTTTGTACAAACCACTTTTTGAAAAAAGTCTTATTTAAAAAAAATAAACATAATTTGAATATTAGCATAGCCAGTTGTTTCTGTGTTTTGCTAAGAGTTTAATTTTTACATAATTCAGTAAGAACATACTGTAATGAGTTATGTAAACATATTTAGAATAAAAAAATTATATTTCGATAAATGTAGAAAATTACCTTTTACTTGACTTTTTCTAGTCCCAATAGCTCAACTGAAGTAAACTGTTCTTGAACCCTTTTACCGCACTTATTTCAAGACATTGAGATACATCAAAACTCAATGCAGTTTCGTAATCAGAGAGCCCAAATCATATTTATGTGTTATCAAGTGAGTAAAGGCAAAGGGCCAACTATAATGCACTCTGGCGAGCTTACACACTGACGCGAACGAGCCAAAACACCATTTTCATGACTTTCTACTCAGTTTCGTTAAATTTCGCTAACTTTCGCGCAATTAAGAAAGAGTAATTGAATTGGCTCGAACTTACGTAAATGTCAAATTTAAAGCGAATAAACCATAGAGGAATAAAGAAGAAGAGATGAAACCAACACTTCTCTTGCCCGCAACATTCATTTGTCTACCATTTTGTGGTGTGGTTTGCCCTCTTGTGTATCTCTTCTGTGGTATCAACTTAACTCAACTCAGTTCAATGCATGTTAACATGTTAAGTAGCCAGAACCCATCTGTGTCCTCAAACCAACTTAACTTGAGTTATGATAAAATTGAGTTTTTATCATAATCTTACAGAGGATATCAAAATCTATGTCCACTCAATTTTTTATGTCTGTATCTCTATTCAAACAGAAGTTATAAGCATATACCTAACAGCTTAACTCTTTTTTCGAAAGTTATAGTTTGCCATAACTACTTAACTAAAAAAAAATCAATTCTTCAAAGCGGCTCTTTCATAACTGAAGTTAGGTTCTTTTTATTTTCTATGAAATAAAAATAGTAATCAAGAGTAATAACATAAGTCAAGTTAAGAAATTTACAACCTGCTTATAATTAAAAACGGTAATTTTTGAATTTATCTTAAGTCGAATTAGGCTGTTGTTCCTCAAATTAGAAAAAATATTTGATATTCCTATCTTGAGTTAGGTTGTTATGGAAAATCACAATTGCATTCGTGGGTAGTCTTATTTTGAAATAAGTTCTTTTGGCAAAGCAATCTATGGTACTTTGAATGTCATAAATAGCAAGTTACTTCCTTATTCCAAATTTGAATTTAAAAAATCACAAATCTAAGTTGGCATAGGCTTTTTTGCCATAGTGAAATTACTATAAAAGGAGAAGAAATATGAGTCATAAGTACAAATAAGTTTTCGCAAGCAGTCGGATTTCAAGTGAAAGTGTTTTAAAGTCAAAAAGTGTGTTTAAAGTTTGAATTTGAAATGTCCAATAGAGCAATGAAAATGGTAGAATTAGCAAGGATACTTGCAAAGCGTACCAAAGCCAAAGGTGGGATATCGAAAATTTGTTGTTTTTATTAATGAATAGTTTTTACGTGTAAAAGTAAATTAAAGTGGTGTTGCATTGTGACAGTTAAAATTTTGTCAAAATTAATTAAAAATACTTTTTGATTCAAAGTAAACCAAAAGGATGAGTTCTGTTTTTTAACTAATTGATTTCCAAAATGAAAATTACGTTTCATTACTGAAATTTTCCTTCCTAGAAAACATTCAAGGTTGTGAGGGAAGCATTGAAGAAGAAAATGTTGTCAATTATATTGAAAAAGGTATGAGAACTATTAAGAATTCACAAATGAAATGAGTATTCACTATTAGCACTTAGGAAACACTTACGAAACGGAAACCTATTGTCAAGAACATTTGAAAAATCAATCTTCAACAGAACAATGTTCAAGTAATGAAAGGCTTACAAATGATCTAGTGCCAAACCTTACACATATTACACCTAATGAAACACAGAATTTTGAAATTGATTTCTTAAAAGGTAAGAATATAAGAGCATAAGAATAATTAGCCATAAAATTTTTACTTGAAGATATAAAATTTTGGAATTTTAATTAGATATGGTATTTAAAATGATAATACTTTATTATTTAGATGAACTTCAACAAGCCGAAAACATTGAAAATGATTTTGATGTAGAAGGTAATTTATTCAATGTGCCAGGATGGATGAACTCCGATGATTCACTATCAGATCCAGATTTTGATTTGTCTACTAAGTCTAGCGATTCCAATTTTGAAACTGATGAGGATATGATTGGTCTGGGAGCTCAAATAGAAGAAGCATTAGCGACACCAAAGCGCAAGAACAAGAAAAAACTTCGAACTGAACTCCGAAATAGTGAGAAATCTTATAAATCAGTTTGATGATTGCAGAACTAAGTGTAATGAAAAAGTGGAATTTGAAAAAATCTAATTATTATGTAACAATTACTGGTCATTGGGAAGCTATAACTAAAGAATTTTATATATTGGTTCGATGATACACGTAGAAGATTAAAAATGTGATACCTTGGTCAATACGCAGTCAAGAGAAAGCGTAAACGCAGTCACACTATGAAATATACACTTTCTGTACTGTTTTGACGAAACTGAGAGCTTCGTTAAATCGGTCATTCAAAAAAAACTTGGATGTCTTTCAATTTCTTTTAAGGATAAGAGAGGAGAACATACCCCTGCAAATAAATACAGTGCAGATGTAGAAGAAGAAATAAGAGGCCATATTTCAAGGTTTCCTGCATACGAAAGCCATTACAGCCGAAGGGATACCAGCAAAAAATACTTACCAGCCAGCCTTAATTTGACATCAATGCACCGCCTGTATAAATCAGAACACTCCAACCCAGTCAGTTTGTCAAAATATTCCCAAATTTTTAGAACAATGGGCCTCAAATTCAAAGCACCGAAAGTAGACACATGTTCTACTTGTGATACTTTTGTTTCGAAAATAAAGGTGGCCGAATGCGAGGACGAAAAGTTTGCTCTGATTGAAAGCAAAGAAAATCATTTGGACAAGGCTGATAAGGCATATGAAGCTAAGCGGAATGATAAAAAAGAGGCGCAATCCAAAAATGTTAAAACTTTTGCATTTGATCTGCAGCAATGTTTGCCAACCCCATTTTTAAGAAACTCCATGAGTTTCTATAATAGACAACTCTGGACTTTTAATTAAACGGTTCACGATTTAGAGACTAACAAAGCAAAATGTTTTATGTGGCATGAAGCTATGGCCCGTCGTGGCGGTAACGAAATTTCATCCTGTATCTACAAGCTCTTAAAGGATCTACCGGATGAAACTAAAAAAGTCACTTTGTACAGTGATTCCTGTGCTGGACAAAACAAAAACTCTTTTGTTGCGGCAATGTTTATTGTATTTTTAAAAAATTCTGTAAATGTTGATACCATAGACCACAAATTCCTTGAACCAGGACATACGCACATGGAATGTGACAGTGACCACGCACTAATTGAGCGGATGAAAAAAAACCAATGTCCAAATTGAAACGTCAAGAGATTGGTATCAATTCGTAAATAGTGTTGGAAACAAAATGGAAGTCGTCGAAATGAAGTGTGTCGACTTTTATGACTTTGGAAAATTTTCCAAATCTAAATTTTCATTTAAACGAGTTGATGAAAATGGCAACAAATTTACTTGGAACTCAGTTCGGTGGCTTCGCTATTCCAAAAAAATGGAATCAAGTATCGTACAATAATTCTCTGGACAAAGATGAGAAGTTCAAAATTTTAAAAGTAGGAAAGAGAGGAGCTTCTCTCAATGTGAACGACATTTCAATCGTGACGGATCCCCCAAGCATTTCTCAAGAAAAGAAAAAAGATCTTATGGACCTGAAACAGTTCATCGGTCCTGAGTTTCATTCTTTTTACGAAAATCTTTCATCTAATAAGGACGAGCGAAATACACAACCTGATTTAACAGACCCTGAAAACTCAGACGATATTTAAATAACATTGCCAAAACCAGTTACCAAAAAATACATATCAATAATACTTACGTATGCAAAAAATTAATTAATAAATATTCTTTGAAAAAATTTCAAAATTTTCCCTTGTTTGTATGATACTTTCACTTTCGCTTCGTGGTTAAAGGTAAGAAAAAACATCTTTAATTAACATAGAAAATCTTATCTCACAATCACACACAGGGAATAACGACCTAAGTCGACAAAAAATTTTTGAATCGTGTTTTCTAAATATGTCATAACAGCCTTACTCGAATTAAGATGTTTGTTGTTTTGAAGTTTAATATGCCATAAAAGCCTAACTTGAGTTAAGCTTTTAATTATGATGAATTTCAATAAACCATATCGGCCTAAGTGTCTTTTTCTTAAATTACTCCTAAATTATAGGGTAAAAATTTATACACTTTTAATATATTGCAGAGGTGTATTCTTTCTTCATTTTAGCATTTCAAAAACATTCAGTTTAGCAACTACTGATTTCTAGTTAAAATTGAAACTTAAAACTGCTCTCCTGAAAAGTAGTCAAAATCGACTCAAGTGGTTATGGTTTGTGGCCACTGCCATGTTAGATACTTTTTGTTTAACGAAATCTTTCGAGTACTTTTCGTCTGTTTTTTGACAATAGCCTAAGCTCGGCTAAATGCATTATATGTAGTTGGCTCTTAAGTAGTTATGGCCGTCTTTATTCGAGAGTGGAACCACTGTGCAGTGGTTGCTACAAAAAGAGCTACGCTGAATTTCCATATTTGGTAGAAACATTTTAATTTTAAACCATCGACCGAAACTGTTTTGCAAGTTGAAAGTTTGTTGACATTTTTCTGACTGATCTACGCACTTAAGTGCTTTCGAATCCTTCATATGCACATTACTTCGTAAAAGGTGAATGGAAATTCAATTACGATCGCATTTTTCCACATACCTACCTTTTTGTGGGACACATAGAATACTCCCAATTGAAAAACATTTTCACTTTTCTCTCAAACACGTTCTTTTTATTGTACCTATGTATAGTTATCTACAACTTCAGTTCGAAGTCTCTACATCATATCAACATTGGGTAAAAGCAAATTGTAGTCAAAACATTATTCCATACATACAAAATTAGCATAATGTGTTCAGAAAGTACTATTTGCAGTAAACCATTTTATACTCAGATTCAACGGCAAAAACCTTATGTTGAATGTATTTTCAATTTATTCAACTCACGTTTTGTGCTATTTTCGCTACTTTATCCGTTGGCTGTTAGTTTACAAATTCCAACTGTGTTTTGTTTTTGATTCAAAAAATAGCTTCACTCCTTTGTTAACCAAATGTTCATGTAAAGTTTTAACCTCAAAAACATGCTTCATGGCTGTGCCCATCAGGCTAACCTCCTTAAGCTTTTTAGATGCTTTGCCCCGACAAAGCATATTAAGCATGTGTGGGTATTTTTCTGTTTATTCACATCAAAGTATTTAAGTCTCTATTCAGAGTTTTTAAATGTAGGCATAGTATTGTATCTCTCTTTGTAAAAAATAAATAAGCACATTAAGAGATTTATGGTTGGGGTGACAGCCATAAAAAATTTTTGAAAATTAATAAAAGTGTAAAATAACATGAATTTACAATAGGAAAAATAATAATAATAAAAAAAAAGAATTAGGAAAATGAATATTTTTTTTTATTAGATCTTAGTATCATCTCAACGAAAATTTGTTTTAATACCAAAGCTTTTGAAATACAAGATTCCAGAGCAATATTGAGAAAAACCAAGTTTTAACATTTTAGAAAGAAGTTCTTGTATACTGATTGTCTTAATTGATAGTGGAAGGATATTCAATAGACGATACGACATAATTTAACAAAAACTAAAAAAGAATACTTCATAGTGGCACGTAAAAGAAAGATATATTCAATAAGTTCGAAAAGCTTATACGGATTTTGTACCTGATTTCAGAAAAAGCAGTGTTAAGATTTAAAACAATAGGTATAAATGACGAACTCGGAGGATTTTGAAAGAACAAAACAGAGGAAAGCTGGAAGTTCTACCAGGCCTTCGACAAATTTTTCTAACAACTTATTTTTGTAAGATTAATATTGGTTGTCCCCGGAGTGGAAAATACCACAGTAAATTATCTTTAACAACTTAGTTGAGCACAGGGTTCGTAAATAATATAAAAATGTCTCAGGATACAACGGAGATACTTTTTCGGGGAGTCAGCATGCTTTACAGAAGACATCCGAGAGTCTAAGATCAGTTACAAATGTTTGAACTCGTCAACTTTCTCAACTACAAAACATTTATTACTGCAAACCATATCACATGGAATGTGTACAACAGGGCAACGAAGAGGCTGACTGTCCAGCTAGACTTAAGTCTCAAAACCAATTCAAAGGTCCGGAACCCTACTGAGGTCTCCTAATCAGTAGTATTAAGCGCGAACTGGTTACTTGGGAACGGCAGAACATGATTCACATTTCACACCTGAAACAACTCTAACTGCCACCGCCAGTCAAAACTATTCATCGACTTGTCTCAAAGACGTATGAAGGTGATTCTTGACATGAGGAAACGTGACGCAAAGTTACTTACGGACTTCTTCACTGGTCACTGCTCTCTCAGATATCATCTTTAAAACATGGGCAACAGCCAAAATGACACCTGTCGTCTCTGCCTCGAAGAAACAGAAACGGCTGAACACATTTTATGTAAATGCCCTGCCATAACCAGATCCAGTCTAAAGATATTCAATTAAGGATTCACTAGACCTTCTGATATCAGAAAAACCCCGTCTTCGAATATTCTTAAGTTCCTACAAGACCTTAACTTCGAATGAACAACTTTAAACTTTACATGTTTAAACCTAAGAGAACAGCACAAAAGATCTTTCAGTTCGACGTGCTAGTAAAATTATTTTGCCTTCGCCCTATTCAATAAAAAAAAAAGTCAAGATCAGATTAGTACCAATCTTCAATAAGATCTAAACGGCTATTAGCACCGTAGGAATGCTTAATATCAGCATAAAAATCTGTCAGCGAACCTTTGACTTTCGAGGCAAAAAGAGAATCGATGTATACCAAAGATAAAATTGGACCCAATACAGAACCTTGTGGAAACCCATATTTAACTTCACTTTCTGCGTCCGATGTTCAAGGTAAGACCTAATTCAGTCAAGAACGAATCCTCTTAAACCAGCTTTGTCCAACTTTCTTAACAAAATGGTGTGGTTGACCAAATCAAAGGCTTTGGTTATGTCAAGAAAAGGCGAGCTCCATAATTTTCCTTATCCAGCTGATTCATTGCTGAAGAACAAAATTTGAGCGGTGCATCTTCCCCTGAATTACATTAAAAAAAAACTAATTGAACTGGATTAAAAATACCAAAGGTTTTTTTCATGAGTTTTTTAAAAATTTTAATGAAAATAGAAAGAGAAGATGTAATCCTGTATTTACTCATTTAAGTAGCAGATTCGATTAAAATTGGCACGACTAGTTAGCACGAACTTGCAATTGTGTGCTAAATACGATATCTCAATCTTGACGCTGGGTTTTGGTATTTGCTCTTAATAATATGTGGTGCAGGCTGCCAACAACACATTAATTATGAAAATTGAATTAAATCGCGCAAAATATTGAGAAAAATTAAAATTGCAAGCGAAAATCTAAAACGACACTCTTTTGCAGTTCATTATACATATAAACGCTGAAAATTTAATCACAATCGTTTAAGCAGTTTTTAAAAAAAAACGTATTTCATTTTTCACTTTTCCCAAAATCGGGTTTTTTAAAAGTCTAGTATGCAAAGCTTAAGATCATGCTAGAACTTGTTGTGACAAAAAATTTTAAAAAAATAAATTATAAAATTTATAAGAAATTCAAAAATTAAAATTTTTCTTATGTTGATAGGTATGCAATCTTTCTCAAACAATCTACAACTGCTAAAATACAAAATTTCGTAAAGGCTATTAACAAGAAAGTCGGATTTGAAAAAAAAACCGGACTATGGTACGTTTTTAGACTTTTTCCAATTGTTTTCTTACGTCATAAAAAAGACAATCTAAAACTAATGCGTTACACCAAATTTGATCCGAAAAAATTAGTATTGTCATATCGGTTGTATGGCAGTACCGTTATTTCAAGACCTAGAGACCCAATTCCAAAACCTTCTCAGTAGACTGCGCCTTAGACGCTAACTGCAAGCTTTGAAGAAAATCGATTCAGGCTGTAGATTCTTTATACTGTCTGTCAGTATAAAGAATCTACAGCCTGAATCGATCGAAAGACAGACAGACAAACAAACAGAATTGCAGGACCCACTTTTTCGTATTCTCTATCATCGTAATGTCATGTTTAATTGTTTCCTCAAAATTTTTTTTCTGCACTATTGCAAAATTTGCCTTTATTTTTAGTACCTATAATGGCAAGTAAAAAGGCAAAACATCTGCTCATTTCAGCTCATATCAATAAATAAAAGAAGAACTAAAGCATGTGGAATAAATGTACTTATTTCTCTTAATTATTGAGAAATTGAAAAAACAAAAAATACTTTGTCCAAAAAACCCTTCGTTTTGCTCAGAGAATAAAGTCTAGTCAGGAAAAAACCCACAAAATAGGAGTTTCTAAGAAGAACCTATATTTTTTTTTAGTTTCTCAAAAACTAAGAAAAGTTTTGAAAAGTTTGAAAAGAGTTTGTTAGCCTGTATCTAGGTTCTACCATAGCTGTTCTTACGGGACCCTGTCTAATAGGGAGACACGCCAAAAGATTTGGTGTGTTTTCCAATGATTTCTGCAGAAGCAACACCTTCTTTTTCATAGGAGGAAAACTCATCTCGGTGAATTCTTCTTCGATGATACTAGCGACTTAGCTTACATAGACCCTAAAAGTCTTTCGAAATACATTAAAATTTCCGCGTGGTTCGACTAGCGGGTGATTAACCGGCTAGTCCCGTAATGGAAGAATCGAAAAATTGAGCTTTTTACATTTTAAAGAAACGAAAATTTCATTTTGAACACCTTTACCACCACCTCATACTTGGCCAAGTAACCACAATTCAAACTCCATACTCACAAATCGTTCTTACCAGTTTTGGGGACATGTACAGAGTTATTTATAAAATAACGAAGGTCTGGCCGTCGCGTCGTCGTGAGCTCTTAGGTAATTTGTTACCTGGGCCAATTCCTGTGACTCATCTCTAACTATCTTAAGAGGAAACCTGTAAAACCTGTCACCTGTAAAATCTGAATCTGAATATAAAACTCTTTGATCATTTAACCTCTTTTCCAATTATAGAACTAGAAAATTTCCTAGAATGCGAATGAATTTTGACACAAACTTACGCAAACTAAAAAAACACTACCGAGAAACATCCTCGCAAAGCAGACTAAAAAGAAGTGAAAGCCATCCCATGTTGTTTTGAACTTAATTCCTTTGAACGTCAGGAGAAAGTTTTCATTTGAGTCGACCTTTGTAAATATGCCACGGACACAGTTTGAAACTCCTAAAGTGTTTTTCTTAATGGCGTTGCTGAAACGCAACCCAACACCACATCACCATCGAGTGTTCAACAAACTAACAGGAAAGTTTTGGTTTCGATTTGAAAAGAACTTTGTATCGACCAAAACACATTCCTTAACCAAACAATACCAAAACAAGGGTGCAATTCCCGAAATCTGATTACGACTACAAACTATACGACATATTTGCCATGTTATTTTTGTCATTCTTGCCATTTAACGATTTTGTGCGTTAGGTATACCCTAAATGATGTCGGCTTAATTTAAACGCAGACATTATGGTTTAAAATGTATCTCTCAATAGACATGGCCACACAACCTGATTACGTTCACAAAAACCTTTTATTTTATAAATTTCGACAATGTCCAACTAAAATAGTGATAGAGAAATGTGAGAATGTTACTACAAAATGCAATTAGTCTGCTTATTAACTATGTAAAATGGCATTGTGTGATAATTGTGAGGCCTGACTGCTAGAATGATGCACACAGTTAATGGTTTCGGAAATAGATTACCACTTAATGAATGTCATCGAATTAAAACCACAACAATGTAACGTTTGTTATTTATTCACATAGACAGAGTTTAATGATGTTTAGTTATTTGAAGGCCTAAAGAGGACACAGTTTCTATAGAAAGAATTTGAAATTGCCATTGGTAAGCTTAAGTCGAATATCAGATGTAAGCATTTGCAAATGTCAGTCTGTTATACTCTCTAGTTTTAAATGAGTATGTTAGGATTGCTTGTGATTACGAAACATATCTTGTTCGGTAACAGACAGAGTCAACAAATGTACCTCTTATTTAAGGTTGTATATTATAAATTTAGGCATTTGGTTAACATTTTTCCAAATAGGAAGAAAAAGGCTTACAATAAAAATTTAAGTAAAAATTCATGCAAGGAGGATATGAAAAATTAGACTCACTTGTATTTTCTTGAAACCCTTGCAATATTGTTCACCAAGCGCAAAGGTGGGTCAGTAAGCTAAATGGGTTCTTTATTTTTCACTTTTTTAAAAAACTAAATTCTTAAAAATCCAGTATGCAAAGCCAAATATCTTGCTAAAAGTTGTATTGACAATAAAATTTAAAAAAATCAATGATACGGTTTTGAATATATTCGAAAAAATCAAGATGTTAAAAAAATCATAAAAATTTCAAAAAGTAAAATTTTTCAAATGTTGACATGCAATCGTTTTTAAGCAATCTACAACTTCTAAAACACAAAATTCTGTCAATATCGTACTGGCCATTAACGAGAAAGTCGGTTTTGAAAAAAGAAAAAAACCGTACTATAGGAGGTACTATTTTCAGACTTTTTCCAAATATTTTTTTTGCATCATAAGAAAGACATTCTAAATTGATCCTTTCATTTCCATTGAATTTTATGGAAATTGCTGGAGCCGTTTTCGAGAAAAATAAGTATTGTCATATCGGTAAAATCGGTCCAGTGGTTCAGGCTGTAGATCATTATACAGACCAGGGATGTTGCGGATGTCAATTTTTTCACATCCGCGGATGCGAATGCGGATGCGGATTTTTGAAGGCTCGCATCCGCGGATTCGGATGCGGATGCGGATGTTAAGATCTTATATAAAAAGTGTATAAATAAATTAAAATAAATTAATTATAATAATTATTTTTTTATGTGCATCGATTTCAAATGATTTTTTAAAGACGATGTGGTAAGGCCCTTGTGAGAGTAGCTTGTATTGCATATTTTGCAATCAGCCTTATCATTGTCCTCTTTATTTGGTTCAAAATATTTCCAAATATCACTTTGTGTCGGTGGTGCATTTTTATTTAACTTCTTAAACAATAGTAATAATAAATATAAAGAATTTTTCACACACAATGTTCACCGTATCAAAAAAACACTCAAAATATCTACCTTATGCAATAACTATTCCATAGCGCATTCAAACACGGAATGGTTAATTTACAAGATGCAAAAATTTACAACAAACGCGTTTGATCTTGTCACAAATTTTTACGCTCCCATTGGTGCGAGCTCTAAAGCCATTCACCAACTCCGCTGAATTTCTTTCTTGTCGCAACTTGTCTTGCATCCGCATCCGATTGAAAATCCGCATTGATTAGTGCGGATGCGGATGCTGGTACAGATGTATAAATCAATGCGGAAGATCCGCAACATCCCTGATACAGACAGACAGAATTGCAGTATCCACTTTTTTCGTATTCTCATAATTTTTTTTTTCACGCTGGCAAAACTGTCCTCATAGTAACTACAATCGCAAGTAAAAATCATAAAAAAAGGGACACTAGTTATAAAGAGTTTTCCAATAGGCATGATATGATTTTGCAGTGGCGTGTCGGCCATTTGTAGTATGTCATGATCTGTCATTTGTTTTATATTTCATTCAGAAGGGTTTACAATTTCTCCATTGGACCACTGTAAACGTAGTGAGTTTTCTGATTTTGCCTTGGAACATCTTGAAGCCGACAACGATTTTTAAGAAAATCATCTTTTCCGATGAGGTTCACTTTCATTTGACAGATGCGGTAAATAAACAAAACTGTCAATTCTGGTGCGATGAAAGTTCACAAAATCTTCATGGAAAACCATTACATTCACCTAAATTGACAGTTTGGTGTGGTTTTTGAGCTGGTGGAATCATCGGTCCGTACTTCTTTCAAAATGAAGCTGATAACACCATTACTGTCAATGGAGAACGGTATAGATCGACGATAACCATCTTTTTATGGCCGAAATTGGAAGAAGTTGATCTTGACAATATTGTTTTCAACAAGAAGTTGCTACGTGACACTCAGCAAATGCATCAATTGAATTATTGCAAGAAAAGTTTAAAGATTCGATTATTTCAAGAAATTGTGATATTGAATGACCTTCAAGAAGTTGCGATTCATCACCATTAGAGATTAGACCATTTTTTGAGGGGTTATTTAAAGTTATTGGTCTTTCAGGGTAAACCAGATTCTCTTCAAGCCTTACAAGTCAATATTGAACGTTCCATTCATGATATACTACTTGATTTCGTGGAAAAAGTGCTCGAAAATTGGGTTCATCTGATTTGTTGCTGCAGAAGAAGTCGTGGTGGCCATTTGAATGACGTTTAATTTAAAACTTAAATGTAGTGATTGAACTGCACATTAAATAGAAAATATTTGAATTTCCTTAACAACAAGTGTGGTTTTTTTTTAAAAAGAAATCATATCACTCTTATTGGAAAACCATTTACAAACAAATCATAATTGTAATAAAAATTGGTCACGGGAAAGTAACATCCTCATTATGTACAACGCAGCAAACGTTCCTCCAATCTTGATCTTATATAATCGAAAACTTACTGGCACATTGTCTCCATTTCTTCTTCGATATTGGACTTCAAATGGGCAGTCTGGAAAACTCTACTCATAATGCTTCAGGGCGGCCACGCAATATCACCGCAGCAGCACTATATGAATTTTCTTTTAAACCTTTCGTTTTGGACTGATGAGGGGGTAGCAGATGTTTAATATGTCAAGCCATTTTCTTGAAACCAGGCCACACGGTTACATCCTTCAAACTTTTGCAATGAAAAGAAAAAATTAATTTCGTAACATATAGCTGCGTATCGGTTCTAGTTTATAAGGGGTGTTCAAAAGTAGCATCCGGGTAGCTTATGTTGTTCATATGTTTAGCATTTAGCCGAGGTACACACCCATTTCTATCAAAAAGCTATCTAATGCAGGCTTGCAAAGGCTTAAATCACTTTTAACTTAACTCTAGACTTTAATTCATAAGCTAGTTGTTGACTTGTGAATTAAATAAGTCACAAGTCATAAGTTACCAAGTGACTTATGAATTAAATAAGTCACAAGTCATATATTGTAATTTATATACTGTAATATAATAATAATATACTGTATTTAATTTTCATAAATAAAAGATTAACACAATTTTTAACAGTTAAAAAAAAAACAAAACAAAAAGGGTTTTAACTGTTAAAAATTGTATTAATCCTTTTATTTATTAGCTAAAAAAAGCACGTGGATTATCTCAACTACAAAACTCATTAATTTTCATAATTAATATTTAGTTTGCAACTCTGTACCACCAAATATATTTTAAAGCACGAATACTAAAACCCTCGTAATTTTTTTATTTTGTTAAGCATTTATCTTAGAGTTAAGGTCACTTAAGTTGCATGGGAATTCGAAGAAAAAAAAAAAACAGATTCCAATAAAAACTATGTCTTGAAAGTTTTTGTGTTTGTAAAAGTTGAATTTTTAAATATTGTTCTTGATGTTGTCGACAGCAATCTGGAGCAGATATTTGAATCGTTCATGGAGGTATATATAGGAAATGGTTATTCGCTGTAGCCTATCCCATAGGTTCTTGAACTTGCCTACTGTCACACATTGTCAGTCTTTCAAGTAAACACGGACACACATCACGATCTTGTTTACTTTGATCGTGCCGAGGCCTTCCGATTGAGATTGAGAGTTGAACCAGTATACTCGAACTTTCTTCCCCAGTACAAAAATACAATTTTAAAAGGCCACTGATTCAGGTCGTTTAATCCGTATACTGAAAACTGTAATAAAAGTCGAATAACACTGCACGAATCAATATTTTCAAATTATTTTTTACGCAGAACGCACGCTGTGCACCCGTGAAACGTTCCATGGCAAATTAATTCCCAAACCGAGCTACGCATTTCCACCTTTCACCCCCGCTACCGAGAACCGCTACAACGTAATACATTTTCAAAAATCGTACACATTTATAGTTCATCCAGTTCTTGCTTATGTATTTACTTTTACTTTATTGAGAAGTGTCTTTATATCTGCCTAATCGTTTCGATCGTATCGGATCGTAGTATAGTTATGATATGATATTACTTTTTTGAAAGAGTTCCTAGAATTTCTGTTTCGTACATTTCTCATTTTAGCACTAGTGTTTTTTTTATATATGTAAGTATTTGTTTGGCCAAGCTTTGCCACTCGAGCTGTTGAATAAAGCATCTTCTTCGATGGCTGCTCTAAGAACAATGCCCCACGTAGAAAACCGTACGCGAATGTTTGATCAAGAACCACGGAATAGATCAGGGATGGGAAAGGAAAGTTTCAATTGTACTTAAGAACCTTTTAAAACTGTACGCCTTCTTAAGTAAACTAAGGTACAGCTTTCTCAAGTAAACACTACGAAAAGACCTTCACAATCTCGGAACTCTGGGTAATCTCGTTTCGTTTAGGTACCTTGACAAAGGAATGTAGTGAGCATTCACCCTCTTTGATCAGCAATTTTGACAGTAAAAGTCCCTTGATTCTTGTTGTTTCATCGTATTGTATCTTTTGCGAATAGCTAATTTTGCATAAGAAAACAGAACAATGTTTCTTTCATCTCAGTATATACAAAGACGTTGGCCTTTGCTTCGCATTTCTTATTCGATTCTTTTTAGGAGATTCTGTACTCGACTTTCTTATGCTCTATTTGAGCGACGCTTTCATAAACAAGCTTCGTAGTCGCTTTGTTTTAATTACCTTCTTCTTAGTTATCACTGTTGGAGTCTCATAATTTCCTCGAAAAGCCTACTAGGCTTTTTGGTACTGTCCCTTTGAAATTCTTGTTAATGATTCTACTTCCCGTTTGTTCCCGTAATCCGTTGAAGACCGCTGCCACTTCTTCTTTAGCTTAGCTCCAATTGCCATCGTCAACACATCTGCCAAAAACACTTACACTACATTAGATCAAGATTTATAATTTTGCGAGTTCATTTAGGGCAAAATGTCAGTTTAAGAACAATCGCTAATTGTTCTTTTCACATCAACAGATACAAACAGCAAATTTAATAGTCCAAACATTTTAAACATTTTGGCATGGTATTTTTTATAAATTTTTTTTTTTTGGCAAAACATTCCGCCACACAATTCAAATTCACTTTTAAGTAATGGAGTGTTAGTTATATCACTTGACGAGGATGCTACGAGCCAGGCCAGTCGTGTATGGTACAAAGTATACAAATGGGCGAGAGTAAAATGCACACTTTGCCAAGTTTTTCGCTTCAAAAATCTGTTCAGTTTTATGTTCGCTTGCACTCAGATGAACAATCAGTTAGGATTTTAAAGTGCACTTGTGTGGAAGAACAGGAACGGAGCAAAATTGTAATTATCGCTGTCTACTATCGCCTATCAAAGAAGTTTTGTTTGGCTAACGTTGAGGGTATGGATTCACATGTCTGCTATCAGACTGAACTCCTTGTAACAGTTTAATTGCAGTCATTAGGATTTTTTTCTGTCTGAATACATCCGATAAATCAGACCAAGGGGTTCTTTCCTCTATTTGTTTGGAGACGAAGTATCGTGATATCATCCTTGAAGGAGTAATTTTTGTTTTGTTTGTAGTCTTGTAAGGTTGTATCACAATCACAATTGACGTTTGATCTAAAAACATGATTTGGGAATAGCTCTTTTGGACCGATGATGATTTGTTTTTTGTGATTGTCAAAGGATCAGAATACCAATTATTTTTATTCGTTGAATACTGACTTATTGGGTGGCATAATGCTCTGGCTTATAACAAGAGGAAAAGGTTCAAATAACTAACAAGGGAGAATCAGAAACAAATTACCATATTCATTCCTTAAAACAGTGCCAGTGCTCTGCATTCTGCAAGCATAAACCGAAAGGAGTGTGAAAATGTCGAAGCATCCATGTGACGCTGTGGCAGTCTGTAGACAATATAGAAAACAATACCGCAAAACATGTGTTACTCACTTTGATTTTACAATGTACTTACTACGTAACGTACAGTACTTGAACACTCGGAGATGACCTCTCACTGAAATTCAGTTGATTGGGATGATAGTAATGGCTGTATGGTGTGAATTTTATGACAGATTTTTTTTATTTCTGTGTCTAAAAAATACAACTCCTCGGTTAAAAAAAATCAGAAAAGGATAATACTGCACCGTTACGAGACTTTAAAATTTTTGTTGTATTTAATTCCACCGACGCGACGCACTTTGGAATCCTAAAGGGCATAGTCAAACGGTTGGGCTGTTGCAAACAAAGCTGTTATTGATTATTGTTGTTGATTATTATTGCTATTTTAGAACTTTGTAGATCTCAATCACTTAAAGACAAATCCATTGACTATTCTGCTAAACTCGAGAACTGAAAGAAGTTTTGTTTACCATGCCACCGTTAGGCGTTAGCTCATGGACGTTCTTCAAAAACTGCAGTTAGAATTATGAGGGTTTGTTGATTTCTGCAATGCAAACTGCCAACTTACAGAAGAACAATATTTAAAAAAGACTGAATTGCTCACAAAATATTTTCAAAAAAAAAAAAAGGATAAAATAAATCTAAGGAAACGTCAGTTATATCTGTGAATTAATTGAAGTTCAAATTATAGCAATGAATAATCGATATAACTAATACAATTTAAAATAGCTATACCTATACAATACTTTAGGCAACGGATTGACCTGATCCCACAGTATGTGGTTACTCGTTCATTTGCTCCCGAGTGACACTAAATCATTCGTTCACTTGTGAAGGAGATATTTCTCTTATAAGGCAGATGACAGATGACAGATGACAGATGACAGATGACAGATGACAGATGACAGATGACAGATGACAGATGACAGATGACAGATGACAGATGACAGATGACAGATGACAGATGACAGATGACAAATGACAGATGACAGATGACAGAAGACAGATGACAGATGACAGATGACAGATGACAGATGACAGATGACAGATGACAGATGACAGATGACAGATGACAGATGACAGATGACAGATGACAGATGACAGATGACAGATGACAGATGACAGATGACAGATGACAGATGACAGATGACAGATGACAGATGACAGATGACAGAAGACAGATGACAGATGACAGATGACAGATGACAGATGACAGATGACAGATGACAGATGACAGATGACAGATGACAGATGACAGATGACAGATGACAGATGACAGATGACAGATGACAGATGACAGATGACAGATGACAGATGACAGATGACAGATGACAGATGACAGATGACAGATGACAGATGACAGATGACAGATGACAGATGACAGATGACAGATGACAGATGACAGATGACAGATGACAGATGACAGATGACAGATGACAGATGACAGATGACAGATGACAGATGACAGATGACAGATGACAGATGACAGATGACAGATGACAGATGACAAATGACAGATGACAGATGACAGATGACAGTTGACAGATGACAAATGACAGATGACAGATGACAGATGACAGATGACAGATGACTGATGACAGATGACAGATGACAGATGACAGATGACAGATGACAGATGACAGATGACAGATGACAGATGACAGATGACAGATGACAGATGACAGATGACAGATGACAGATGACAGATGACAGATGACAGATGACAGATGACAGATGACAGATGACAGATGACAGATGACAGATGACAGATGACAGATGACAGATGACAGATGACAGATGACAGATGACAGATGACAGATGACAGATGACAGATGACAGATGACAGATGACAGATGACAGATGACAGATGACAGATGACAGATGACAGATGACAGATGACAGATGACAGATGACAGATGACAGATGTCAGCTGACAGACGGCAGACGGCAATTACAGGTCACCATAACTTTGGCGTCTGACCCCGGAGCTTCTGTGCCTTTGCCTGCTTCTTTTCAAAATCTGTTGAAATTTTGTTATAAAAATGTAAGTATAATTTATTTCTTAACTTAAATATTTGACTGTGAGAAAGAACTTTATGAAAAAAAAATTAAGATTTTTTTAATTTATGTGCAAGAATTGACTTTGATTGATCTAAGGAGCATTGTTCCCCACAGAGGTGCTCCATGATACCTCATGTTCTTTTTATTCATTTGCAAGGTTCATGTTCACTGATTGTTCAACATTATTCAGAACCATTTTTCAGTTTTGCTACTCTATACTGCAACTTAGCTCTTTTCCATTTTCTCAACTGCACGTAGCAGAGTATAATGTTTATTTCTATTGAGAATTCTTGAATTTTTGATGAAATTGTCTTTTGATACAGGACGAATCTACGATACCTTCAATTATTCCTATCTTTTCTAGCTGTTTTTAATTAAGATGTTTCACGTAATTTAAGAAAAAAATAATTTCTTCTACAATGCCTTCAGTTTGCAAGCGGATATTTCTCTCGCCACAAAGAAATGTAGCTGGACGAAAATGTCAATTAGTAAGTAGCTACGTATAATCATGATGTTTTATTTTTATTTTTTTATCAAATCCTTTAATCATTCTAGAGAATCTGAAAAACTTTCAAGTTCACATTACGTTCATTAGTGCAGATTCGAATGCCAGAGAAATTTGCTTCGTCGGCAGTTATTCACTGCAATTTCCCAGCTTCATAAACTAGTCAACTGAAAAAGTTTGATTTAAAAAAGTTTACAACGAGCAAGGACTCTATAAAAATAGAATAACATGGATTTTCAGTAATGATATGATATCATCCCTGTAGTCTATTTCACAATGTTTCGAAGCGAACTACACGAATGTATCGATTCATTGGTGATCCAAATGAAATTCAGTTCTGAATAAGTGGTTTTGTGGATGAATTTTAAATCCACAAATGAGTATGATTGTGGTTAAGAGTTTAGGTTATAATGCGGATATTGAATGTGGTTTGAACTACATAAAGGTTTCAATTAAAAAAGGCAGTCCTTCAATGTGTTCTCCATGAATAGTGCCTATACACATATATTATAGTACAATTAGTTGAACATGAACAAATTTCAGATTACGCATTTTTATGTCCTCATTACTTACATGTCTGGGATTATACTCTACAATAAAATGGGGTCGGAGCATATCCAGACTAAAAAATAAAATAAATTTATTATGTTCAACTGTTTAGTGGTTAATA